>RXID01019385.1:0-1200000 GCA_005019695.1 Trichopus zeylanicus subsp. travancoricus | reverse complement strand
CTATCACAAACATTTAGAACTCCAAATTCATTCAATAGCTACAAGCCCTAGCAGAAAACCTAAACAAGAACAACAATCACACACAAAAGACAAAACCAAAGCAAAATCCAAAAATCAATGAGAAATAGAAAATAGGAAAAAGACAGAGATGGAAATGGAGAATGAGAGTGTTGCATCAATCGTCCCTCTCTCTTGGATCCGTTAGAGCTCCAAATTTTTTTAATGGCTCCACGCCCAAGCAAAAAACCTAAACAAGAACACTGATCATACAAAGGTATAAGATGAAAATAAATCAAAATATCAACAAGAAATAGAGCTAACAGAGATTGACACAAACACTAACACTAACCTTCAGATCTCCAAATTCATTCAATAGCTGCAACCCCTAGCAGAAAACCTAAACAAGAACAACAATCAAATACAGAAGACAAAATCAAAGAACAATCCGAAAATCAATGAGAGTGTTGCCTCAATGGACATTGGCTCTTTGATTCGTTAGAGCTCCAAAATCCTTTAATGGCTCCAAACCCAAGCAAACACCTAAACAAGAACACGGATCTCACAAAGCTATAAGACAAAAATAAATCAAAATATCAACAAGAAATAGAGCTAACAATGATTGACACAAACCCTAACACAAACCTTCAGAGCTCCAAATTCATTAAACAGCTGCAAGCCCTAGCAGAAAACCCAAACAAGTCAACAATCACACATAGAAGACAAAAGCAAAGCAAAATCCGAAAATCGATCAGAAATATAAAACAAGCAAAAAAAGCAACAGAAATAGCAATGGAGAATGAGAGTGTTGCCTCAATGGACCTTGGAACTTCGATCCTTCAGAGCTCCAGATTCCTTTCATGGCGCCAAGCCCAAGCAAAAAACCTAAACAACACCACGGATCACACAAAGGTATAATACAAAAATAAATCAAAATATCAACAAGAAATAGAGCTAACAGTGATTGACACAAACCCTAACACAAACGTTCAGAGCTCCAAATTCCTTCAATAGCAGGAAGCCCTAGCAAGAAACCTAAACAAGAACAACAATCACACAGAGAAGACGAAATCAAAGCAAAATCTGAAAATAAATAGGAACTAGAAAATAAGAAAAAAACAGAAATAGAGATGGAGATTGAGAGTGTTGCCTTAATGGACCTTCGCTCTTGGATCCTCGAAAGCTCCAAATTCCTTTAGTGGCTCCAAGCCCAAGCAGAAAACCTAAGCAAGAACACGGATCACACAAAGGCATCAGACAAAAATAAATCAAAATAACAACAAGAAATAGAGCAAATAACGATTGAAAAAAACCTTAACACAAACCATCAGAGCTCCAACTTCATTCAACAGCTGCAAGCCCTTGTAGAAAATCTAAAAGAGAACAACAATCACACACATAAGACAAAATCAAAGCAAAATCTAAAATTCAACAAGAAATAGAAAACAAAAAAATAGAGATAGAGATGGAGAATGAGTGTGTTGTCTCAATAGACCTTCGCTCTTGGATCCTTCAGAGCTCCAAATTCCTTTAATGGCTCCAAGCCAAAGTAGAAAACCTAAACAAGAACATGGATCACATGAAGGTATAAGACCAAACCAAATCAAAATATCAACAAAAAATAGAGTTAATAGTGAATGACACAAACCCTAACACAAACCTTCAGAGCTCCAAATTCATTCAATTGCTGCAAGCCCCAGCAGAAAACCTAAACAAAACAACAATCACACACAGAAGACAAAATCAAAGCAAAATCTGAAAATCAATGAGAAATAGAAAAAAAGAAAAAAAAACAGAGGTAGAGATGAAGAACGAGAGTGTTTCCTCAATGGACATTCGCTCTTGGATCCATCGAGCTCAAAATTCTTTTAATGGCTCCAAGCCCAAGCAGAAAACCTAAACAAGAACATGGATCACACAAGGTATAATACAAAAATAAATCAAAATATCAAAAGAAATAGAGCTAACAGTGATTGACACAAACCATAACAAAAACGTTCAGCGCTCCATATTCCTTCAATCACTGCAAGCCCTAGCTGAAAACCTAAACAAGAACAACAATGGCACCCAGAAGACAAAATCAATGCCAAATCTGAAAATCAATGAGAAATAGAAAACAAGCAAAAAAAAGTATAGATAGAGATGGAGAATGAGAGTGTTGCTCCAATGGACCTTCACTCTTGGATCCTTCAGAGCTCCAAATTCCTTCAGTGTCTCCAAGCCCAAGCACAAAACCTAAACAAGAACACAGATCACACAAAGGTATAAACTGAGAATAAATCAAAATAACAGCAAGAAATAGAGCTAACAGTGTTTGACACAAACCATAACATAGACCTTGAGAGCTCCAAATTTGTTCAATAGCAGCAAGCCCTAGCAGAGAACCTAAACAAGAATAACAATCACACACAGAAGACAAAATGAAAGTAAAATCCGAAAATCAATTAGAAATAGAAAACAAGAAAAAGAAACAAAGATACAGATGGAGAATGAGAGTGTTGCCTCAATGGACCTTCGCACTTGGATCCTTCAAAGCTCCAAATTCCTTTAATCGCTCCAACTCTTAGCATAAAACCAAAACAAGAACATGGATCTCACAAAGGTATAGGATGTAAATAAATCAAAATATCAACAATAAATAGAGCTAACAGTGACTGACACAAACCCTAACACAAACATTCAGAGCTCCAAATTCATTCAATAGCTGCAAGCCCCAGCAGAAAACCTAAACAAGAACAACAATCACACACAAAAGACAAAATCAAACCAAAATCTGAAGATCGATGAGAAATAGAAAACAAGACAAAAAAAAAAGAGATTGAGAAGGAGAATCAGAGTGTTGCCTCATGGACCTTATCTTGGATCCTTCAAAGCTCCAAATTCGTTTAATGGCTCCAAGCCCAAGCAGAAAACCAAAAAATCGGAAAATCAATGAGAAATAGAAAACACGAGAAAAAAACATAGATAGAGATGGAGAATGAGAGTGTTGCCTCAAGGGACCTTCGCTCTTGGATCCTTGAAAGCTCCAAATTCCTTTAGTGGCTCCAAGCCCAAGAAGAAAACCTAACCAAGAACACGGGTCACACAAAAGGATAAGACGAAAATAAATCAAAATAGCAACAAGAAATACAGCTAATAGTGATTGACACAAACCCTAACACAGACCTTCAGAGCTCCAAATTCATTCAATATCTGCAAGCCCTATCAAAAAACCTAACCAAGTCAACAATCACACACAGAAGATAAAATCAAAGCAAAATACAAAAGTCAATGAGAAATAGAAAACAAGCAAAAAAAAGCAACAAAGATAGAAACGGAGAATGAGAGTGTTGCCTCAATGGACGTTCGCTCTTGGATCCTTCAAAGCTCCAAATTCCTTTAATGGCTCCAACTCATAGCTCCAACTCATAGCATCAAACCAAAACAAGAACACGGATCTCGAAAAGGATAAGACGAAAACAAATCAAAATACCAAAAATAAATTGAGCTAACAATGATTGACACAACCCTAACACAAACCTTCAGACCTCCAAATTCATTCAATAGTTGCAAGCCCTAGCAAAAAACAAAAACAAGAACAACAATCACGCACAGAAGACAAAATCCAAGCAAAATTTGAATATCAATGAGAAATAGAAAACAAGAAAAAAATATAGAAAGAGATGGAGAATGAGAGTGTTTCCTCAATGGACCTTCCCTCTTGGATCCTTAAGAAAAACACAGCCCCAAATTCCTTTCATGGCTCCAAGCCCAAGCAGAAAACCTAAACAACAACACGGATCACACAAAGGTATAAGACAAAAATAATTAGAAATATCAACAAGAAATAGAGCTAATATTGATTGAAACAAACCCTAAGACAAACCTTCAGAGCTTCAAATTCATTCAATAGCAGCAAGCCCTAGTAGAAAACCTCAACAACAACAACAATCACACACAGAAGACAAAACCAAACCAAAATCTGAAAATTAATGAGAAATAGAAAACAAAAAAAAAATAGAGTTAGAGATAGAGAATGGGAGTGTTGCGTCAATGGACCATCGCTCTAGGATCCTTCAAAGCTCCAAATTCCTTTCTGGGCTCCAAGCCCAAGCGAAAAACCTAAACAAGAACACGGATCTCACAAAGCTATAAGACAAAAATAAATCAAAATATCAACAAGAAATAGAGCTAACAGTAATCGACAGAAATCCTAACACAAACCTTCAGAGCTCCAAATTCATTAAACAACTGCAAGCCCTAGAAGAAAACCCAAACAAGTCAACAATCACACATAGAAGACAAAAGCAAAGCAAAATCCGAAAATCAATGAGAAATAGAGAACAAGCAAAAAAAGCAACAGAAATAGAGATGGAGAATGAGAGTGTTGCCTCAATGGACCTTCGCTCTTGGATCCTTAAGAGCTCCATATTCCTTTAATTGCTCCAAGCCCAAGCAGAAAACCTAAACAAGAACACGGATCACACAAAGGTATAAGAAG
Organism: Trichopus zeylanicus subsp. travancoricus; assembly: GCA_005019695.1. Lineage (NCBI taxonomy): Eukaryota > Viridiplantae > Streptophyta > Magnoliopsida > Dioscoreales > Dioscoreaceae > Trichopus > Trichopus zeylanicus. The sequence continues at coordinate 1,195,523 of RXID01019385.1, read as the reverse complement.
AAAATAAATTAAAATATCAACAAGAAATAGAGCTAACATTGATTGACACAAACCCTATCACAAACATTCAAAACTCCAAATTCATTCAATAGCTGCAAGCCCTAGCAGAAAACCTAAACAAGAACAACAATCACACATAGAAGACAAAATAAAAGCAAAATCCAAAAATCATTGAGAAATAGAAAACAGAGATGGAAATGGAGAATGAGAGTGTTGCCTCAATGGACCTTCGCTCTTAGATCTGTTAGAGCTCCAAATTCCTTTAATGGCTCGACGCCCAAGCAGAAAACCTAAACAAGAACACTGATCATACAAAGGTATAAGATCAAAATAAATCAAAATATCAACAAGAAATAGAGCTAAAAATGATTGACACAGACCCTAACACAAACCTTCTGAGCTCCAAATTTATTCAATAGCTACAAGCCCCTAGCAAACAACCTAAACAAGTCAACAATCACACACAGAAGACAAAATGAAAGCAAAATCCGAAAATCAATGAGAAATAGAAAACAAGCAAAAAAAGCAAGAAAGATAAAGAAGGAGAATGAGAGTGTTGCCTCAATGGACCTTCACTCTTGGTTCCTTCAGAGCTCCAAATTCCTTTACTGGCTCCAAGTCCAAGCAAAAAATCTAAACAAGAACAAGGATCTCACAGAGGTATAAGATGAAAATAAATAAAAATACCAACAAGAAATAGAGCTAACAGTGATTGACACAAACCCTAACACAAACGTTCAGACATCCAAATTCGTTCAATAGCAGCAAGCCCTAGCAAAAAACCCAAACAAGAACAACAATCACACACAAAAGACAAAATCAAAGAAAAATCTGAAAATAAATGGGAACTAGAAAATAAGAAAAAAAAATAGAGATAGAGATGGAGAATGAGAGTGTTGCCTCAATGGACCTTCGCTCTTGGATCCTTGAAAGCTCCAAATTCCTTTAGTGGCTCCAAGCCCAAGCAGAAAACCTAAGCAAGAACACGGATCACACAAAGGTATAAGACAAAAATAAATCAAAATAGCAACAAGAAATAGAGCTAATTGTGATTCACAAAAACCCTAACAGAAACCATCAGACCTCCAAATTCATTCAATAGCTGCAAGCCTAAGCAGAAAACCTAAAAGAGAACAACAATCACACACAGAGGACAAAATCATAGAAAAATCTGAAATTCAATGAGAAATAGAAAACAAAAAAAAATAGAGATAGAGATTGAGAATGAGTGTGTTCTCTCAATAGACCTTCGCTCTTGGATCCTTCAGAGCTCCAAATTCCTTTGATGGCTCCAAGCCCAAGCAAAAAACCTAAACAAGAACACGGATCACACGAAGGTATAAGACCAAAATAAATCAAAATATCAACAATAAATAGAGTTAACAGTTATTGACACAAACCTTTAGAGCTCCAAATTCATTCTATTGCGGCAAACCCCAGCAGAAAACCTAAACAAGACAACAATCACACACAGAAGACAAAATCAAAGAAAAATCCAAAAATCAATGAGAAATAGAAAACAAGAAAAAAAGAAAGAGATAGAGATGGAGAATGAGAGTGTTTCCTCAATGGACATTCGCTCTTGGATCCATCGAGCTCCAAAATCCTTTAATGGCTCCAAGCCCAAGCAGAAAACCTAAAAAAGAACACGGATCACACAATAGTATAAGAGAAAAATAAATCAAAATACCAACAAGAAATAGAGCAGACAGTGATTGACACAAACCCTAACACAAACCTTCGGAGCCCAAAATTCATTCCATCGCTGCAAGCCCTAGCAGAAAACCTAAACAAGAACAACAATGACCCAAATAAGAAAATAGAAAACAAGAAAAAAAATAGCGATAGTGTTCCAGAATGAGAGTGTTGCCTCAATGGACCTTCGCTCTTGGATCCTTCAGAGCTCCAAATTCCTTTAATGGCTCCAAGCCCAAGCAGAAAACCTAAAACAAAACACGGATCACACAAAGTAATAAAATGAAAATAAGTCAAAGTATGAACATGAAAAAGAGCTAACAGTGATTGACACAAACCCTAACACAAACCATTAGAGCTTCAAGTTCATTCAACAACTACAAGCCCTAGTAGAAAACCTAAACAAGAACAATAATCACACACAGATGATAAAATCAAAACAAAATCCGAAAATCAATGAGAAATAGAAAACAAGAAAAAAAAAACAGCGATAGACATGGAGAATGATTGTGTTTCCTAAATGGACATTCGCTCTTGGATACTTCAGAGCTCCAAATTCCTTTAATGGCTCCAAGCCCAAGCAGAAAACCTAACCAAGAACGTGGATCACAAAATGGGATAATACGAAAATAAATCAAAATATCAACAAGAAATAGAGCTAACATTGATTGACACAGACCCTAACAAAAACCTTCAGCGCTCCAAATTCATTCAATATCTACAAGCCCTAGTAGAAATCCTAAACAAGAACAACAATGACACACAGATGAGGAAATCAAAGCAAAATCCAAAAATCAATGAGAAACAGAAAACAACAAAAATAACAGAGATAGTGATGGGTATTGATCGTGTTGCCGCAATGGACCTTTGGTCTTGGATCCTTCAGAGCTCCAAATTCCTTTAATGGCTCCACGATCCAAATTTGTTCAATAGCAGCAAGCCCTAGCAGAGAACCTAAACAAGAACAACAATCCCATAGAGAAGACAAAATCAAAGAAAAATTGTAAAATTAATTAGAAATAGAAAATAAGAAAAAAAAAGGAATAGAGATGGAGAATGAGAGTGTTGCCTCGATGGACCTTTGCTCTTGGATCCGTTAGAGCTCCAAATTCCTTTAATGGCTCCAAGCCGAAGGAGAAAACCTTTACACGGAACTCACAAAGGTATAATATGAAGATAAATCAAAATACCAACAAGAAATAGAGCTAACAGTGATTGACACAAACCCTAACACAAATGTCCAGACCTCCAAATTCATTCAATAGCTGCAAGCCCTAGCAGAAAACCAATACAAGTCAACAATTACACACAAAAGACAATATCAAAACAAAATCCGAAAATCAATGAGAAATAGAAAACAAACAAAAAAATCAACAGAAATAGAGATGGAGAATAAGTGTGTTGCCTCAATGGACCTTCGCACTTGGATCCTTCAAAGCTCCAAATTCCATTATTGGCTCCAAGCCCAAGCAGAAGACCTAAACAAGAACACGAATCACACCAAGGTATTAGACAAAATAAATGAAAATATCAACAAGAAATAGACCTAATAGTGGTTGACACAAACCCTAACACAAACCTTCAGAGCTCCAAATTAATTCTATAGCTGCAAGCCCAAGAAGAAAACCAAAACAAGACAATAATCACACACAGAAGACAAAATCAAAGCAAAATCCGAAAATCAATGTGAAAAAGAATACATGAAAAAAAAACAGAGATAGAGATGGGGAATGTGAGTGTTGCCCCAATGGACCTTCGCCCTTGGACCCTTCAGAGCTCCAAATTCTTTTAATGGCTCTAAGCCCAAGCAGAAAACCTAAACAAGAACATGGATCACACAAAGGTAATGATTGACACAAACCCTAACACAAAGATTTAGAGCTCCAAATTCATTCAATAGCTGCAAGCCAAAGCAAAAAACCTAAACAAGTCAACAATCACACACAGAAGACAAAATCAAAACAAAATCTGAAAATCAATGTGAAATAGAAAACAAGCAAAAATAGCAACAGAAATAGGGATGGAGAATGAGTGTGTTGCCTCAATGGACCTTCTCACTTGGATCCTACAGAGCTCCAAATTCCATTAATGGCTCCAAGCCCAAGCAAAAGACCTAAACAAGAACATGGATCACACCAAGGTATCAGACGAAAATAAATCAAAATATTGACAAGAAATAGACCAAATAATCATTGACACAAACCCTAAGACAAACCATCAAAGCTCCAAATTCATTCTATAGCTGCAAGCCCTAGCAAAAAACATAAACAAGACAACAATCACACACAGAAGACAAAATCAAAGAAAAATCCGAAAATCAATGAGAAAAAGAAAACATGAAGAAAAAACAGAGATAGAGATGGAGAACATGAGTGTTGCCTCAATGGACCTTCGCCCTTGGACCCTTCAGAGCTCTAAGCCCAAGCAAGAAACCTAACCAACAACACGGATCACATAAAGGTAAATGACGAAAATAAATAAGAAATAGACCTAACAGTGATTGACACAAACCTTAACACAGACCTATAGAGCTCCAAATTCATTCAATAGCTACAAGCCCTAGCAGAAAACATAAACAAGAACAAGAATCACACACAGAAGACAAAATCAAATCAAAATCTGAAAATCAATGAGAAATAGAAAAGGAGAAAAAAAAATAGAGATAGAGATGGAGAATAAGAGTGTTGCTTGAATGGACCATCGCTCTTGGATCCTTAGAGCTCCAAATTCCTCTAATGTCTCCAACCCCAAGCAGAAACCCTAAACAAGAACATGGATCTCACAAAGGTATAAGATGAAAATAAATCAAAATATCAACAAGAAATAGAGCTAATAATGATTGACACAAAACTTCAAAGCTCCAAATTCCTTTGATGGCTCCAAGCCCAAGCAGAAAACCTAAACAAGAACACGCATCATAGAAAGGTATAACACGAAAATAAATCAACATATCAACAGGGAATAGAGCTAATAGTGATTGACACAAACCCTAACACAAACCTTCAAAGCTCCAAGTTCATTCAATAGCTGCAAGCCCTAGCAGAAAACCAAAACAAGAACAACGATCACACACAGAAGACAAAATTAAAGAAAAATCTGAAAACCAATGAGAAATAGAAAACAACAAAAAAAAATAGAGATAGTGATGGAGAATGAGAGTGTTATCTCAATGGACATTCGCTCTAGGATCCTTCAGAGCTCCAAATTCCTTTAATGGCTCCAAGCCCAAGCAGAAACCTAAATAGGAACACGGATCACACAAAGGTATAACACGAAAATAAATCAAAATATCAACAAGAAGTAGAGCTAACAGTGATTGACACAAACCCTAACACAAACTTTTCGAGCTCCAAATTCATTCAATAGCACCAAGCCCTAGTAGAAAACCTAAACAAGAACAACAATAACGCAAGCAAGACAAAATCAAAGCAAAACATGAAAATCAATGGGAAATAGAAAACAAGAAAAAAGAAAAATAGATAGAGATGGAGAATGAGAGTGTTGCCTCAATGGACCTTCGCTCTTGGATCCGTCAGAGCTCCAAATTCCTTTAATGGCTCCAAGCCCAACCAGAAAACCCAAACAAGAACACGGATCACACAATGGTATAAGACAAAAATAAATCAAAATATCAATAAGAAATAGAGCTAACAGTGATTGACACAAACCCTATCACAAACGTTTAGAGCTCCAAATTCATTCAATAGCTGCAAGGCCTAGCAAACAACATAAACAAGTCAACAATCACACGCAGAAGACAAAATCAAAGCAAAATCCGAAAATAAATGAGAAATAGAAAACAAGAGAAAAAAGCAACAGAGATAGAGATGAAGACTGGGAGTGTTGCCTCAATCGACCTTCGCTCTTGGATCGTTCAGAGCTCCAAATTCCTTTACTGGCTCCAAGTCCAGCAAGAAAATCTAAACAAGAACACGGATCTCACAAAGGTATAAGATGAAAATAAATAAAAATACCAACAAAAAATAGAGCTAACAGTGATTGGCAAGCCCTAGCAGAAAACCTAAACAAGAACAACAATCACTCACAGAAGACAAAATCAAAGCAAAATTCGAAAATCAATGAGAAATAGAAAACAAGAAGAAAAAAACAAAGATACAGAAGCAAAATGAGAGTGTTGCCTCAGTGGACCTCTGCTCTAGGATCCTTCAGAGCTCCAAATTCCTTTCAGGGCTTCAGGACCAAGCGAAAAACTGAAACAAGATCATCATTCTCACAAAGGTATAACACAAAAATAAATCAAAATATGAACAAGAAATAGAGGTAACAGTGATTGACACAAACCCTAACACAAACCTTCAAAGCTCCAAATTCATTCAATAGCTGCAAACCCTAGCAAAAAACCTAAACAAGTCAACAGTCACACACTGAAGATAAAATCAAAGCAAAATCCAAAAATCAATGAGAAATAGTAAACAAGAGAAAAAAAAGCAACAAAGATAGAGATGGAGAATGAGAGTGTTGCCACAATGGACCATCGCTCTTGGATCCTTCAGAGCCCCAAATTCCTTTAATGGCTCCAAGTCCAAGCAGAAAACCTAAACAAGAACACAAATCTCACGAAGGTATAAGACGAAAATAAATCAAAATACCAACAAGAAATAGAACTAACAAGGATTGCCACCCTAACACACATTCAGAGCTCCAAATTTATTCAATAGCTGCAAGCCCTAGTAGAAAAAAAATACAAGAACAACAATCACACACAGAAGACAAAATCCAAGCAAAAGCCGAATATTAATGAGAAATAGAAAACAAGAATAAAAAATAAAGAAACAGATCAAGAATGAGAGTGTTTCCTCAATGGACCATCGCTCTTGGATGCTTCAGAGCTCCACATTCCTTTGATGGCTCCAAGCCTAAGCAGAAAAACTAAACAACAATCACACACAGATCGCTCCAACTTCATTCAATAGCTACAAGCCCTAGCAGAAAAACTAAACAAAAACAACAATCACACACAGAAGACCAAATAAAACCAAAATCTGAAGATCAATGAGAAATAGAAAACAAGAAAAAAAGCAGAGATAAAGATGGAGAATGAGAGTGTTGCCTCATGGACCTTCGCTCTTGGATCCTTCAAAGCTCCAAATTACTTTAATGGCTCCAAGCCCAAGCAGAAAACCTAAAAAGCAGAAAATCAATGAGAAATTGAAAATAAGAGAAAAAAAACAGAGAGAGAGATGGAGAATGAGAGTGTTGCCTCAAGGACCTTTGCCCTTGGATCCCTCAAAGCTCCAAATTCCTTTGATGGCACCAAGCCCAAGCAGAAAAACTAAACAAGAACACGGATCACACAAAGGTACAGGACGAAAATAAATCAAAATACCAACCAGAAATAGATCTTACAATGATTCACACAAACCCTAACACAAACCATTGGAGCTCCAAATTCTTCCAATAGTCGCAAACCCTAGCAGAAAACCTAAACAAGAACAACAATCACATACATATGACAAAATCAAAGCAAAATATGTAAATCAATTAGAAATAGAAAACAAGCAAGAAAAATAGAGATAGAGATGGAGAATGATAGGGTTTCCTCAATGGAGCTTCCCTCTTGGATCCTTCAGTGCTCCAAATTCCTTTACTGGCTCCAAGCCCAAGCAGAAGACCTAAACAAGAACACAGATCACACAAAGGCATAAGATGAAAATAAATCAAAATATCAACAAGAAGTGACTACTTGATCCAAAGCAGCTACCTAGAAAAAGAGTACCTCATTTGGCTCGAGTCTCACCAATAAAGGAGGTGCAGCCAAATACTCTTTAAGGTCTTTGAAGGCTTGGTCATACTCGTATGTCCATTCAAATCCAGAACTCATCTTGAGTACTTTAAAGAAAGGTAAGTACTTTTTACCTAACTTGGATAAGACGCGATTGAGTGAGTCTCTGCATCTCTTTGATAGAGCTTGGAGGCTTCATTTTTATGATTGCTTTAATCTTTTTTGGAATAGCCTCTATCCTTCATTTTGAGACAAGGTAGCCAAGGAACTTTTTTGAGCCTATCCCGAAGTCACACTTCACTAGGTTCAACTTCATCTTGAACTTCTAAAGTATGTTGAAAATTTCTTCTAAGTTTTTCAAGTGTCCTTCGGCATGGAGACTCTTTACCAACATGTTATCAATATATGCCACCACATTCCTTCTGAGTTGAGGCTTGAAAACTTTATTTATTATCCTTTTTTATGTCACTCCTACAATTTTTAGTCCAATAGGCATTGTGATGTAGCAAAAGGTACCTTGATTAGTAATAAAGGTAGTTGTATCCTCATCCTTGGGGTGTATCTAAATATGATGGTAGGTTAAGAATGCATAGAGAAAGTTTAGGAGTTGGTGGCCCGAGGTAGAATCCATAAGCTGATCTATGTTAGACACAAAATAATTATCCTTCAAGCAAGTTTTATTCAAGTTAATGAAGTCGAAGCACATTTTTTACTTGCCATTGGATTTTTTTACCATCATCACATTTGCAACCACTATGAGTAATGAACCTCTCTGATGAATCCTGCATTAAAAAATTTGTTTACCTTCTTAGCAATGGCTCTTTGACACTTGGGGGGTAAAATACCTCTTGTTTTGCTTGACTGGTTTATAATTTTCTGCCCCTGCATGCTTATGTTGTATGATCAAGGGGTCTATACTAGATAGATCTTCAGAGGACCGTGCAAAAATATCTTATCTTCTTTGCAAGAATTCTCCTAGTTTGGTGTGTAAAACTTTATAAGATTTGCCTCGTGCTTCAATATTCTCCCCAAGCTTGCATTGACAACTAGGTTAATGAGTTGCTCCATTGGTTTAGCATAGACCTTCTTCAGCTCAATGATAGACTCCTTAACTTTAGCCACTACCGGATCTTTGCCCTTTCGATCATAGTTGTTTTGCAAATAAGTTGTCTCACATTTCTTAGAAAGGCTTGGATCCCCCCATGCTTTACTAGTGCTATTTTTAATTAAAATCTCATAACTAAATGGAAAATTGAGGTTATTGGTTAAAGCTGATTAAGTACTGGATGACCCAATATTATGTTGTACACCAAGCATATCCAGACCTTCACAAACTTTGACATAATTGTGGTGCTCTTGGATTCTCTCTAACTATGAGAAGTAGATCGATTATGCTAATTGGAGTAATTAAATCTACCATGAAACCAATCTGAACATACGACTCTAGCTTTTAGTCGATCTTCATTTGATTATAAGCTCAAGTGAATAAAATATTTATCAAACTTTCTATATCCACCATGATACATTATGTAGTGTAGCTATCTAAGATTGCTAAGATCACTAATGTGTCCTTGTGGAGTGTAAAAATTGCTTTTAAGTCCTTTGTAGAAAAGACTATATCCCAATGCTTGGGTTCACGATGCTACCTCTTTCTCTCCTTCTTCAATTTCTCTTGCCCCCAGTGATGGTATGGTGCTTGCAAGTAGACATTGAGGCTTTACTTGGAGTTGGTGGGCTCGTCAGGATTATATTAAGGTTGCCTTTTATCAGTAGGTTATGCAACTCAAAGGAGGGATTTCTCTAAGGAGAGACCCACAGACAAGGTTCTAGCACACGAGCTTCATCATTTCATTCACCTCGATGAACAAATTGCTCGAAATGACCCTCTTTGATGAGTCTTTCAATTTCATCATTGAGGTACTTACATTCTAGTATCATGCCCATACTCTCAATGGAAGCAACAATACTTTAATTTGTTGAGATTTTGCTGAGTAGTGCAAATTGGTAAAGGTCTTGCAAGAAGTCCCAATGTTTAATTTGAGAAAAAACTTGGATCTCAAGTTGTTTAGTGGTGTATAAGCCTAAAACTCAGGCCTACGCTCCCTCTGCTTAGTTATCTACATTCTTAGGTCAGGGACTTTGACCTCCTGAGGTTCTTTCTTTGGCCTATTGCTACCCTCGAATTTTTTTTCAGTTAAAATTATCTCTTCAACATTGATATGCTCTCGAACTAGTTAAATAGATTTTGCTAAGCTCTTGGGAGATCGGCAAGCCATCTTATAGGCAACCTGAGCTTGCTGAGTAGTGTAGATTTAGTAAAGGCCTCTACAAAAAGTCCTTGGAGCAATCATATGCCTTATAGGGAGGTTATCAAAACTTTTGGTTATACAGAAGAGTGCGCTCTCTCAAAGTGTCATATCTCACTTGGTTTAGGTAAGCTAGTGCGGCTAATGGTTTTTGACTTGAATGCGACATAACCTCCCTCTAGATGCCCAGTGTAGCTCTAGTTGAAGCTCGGCTAACATGTGTACTATGCATTGTCTCATCTGCTATATCATATGTGAGATTGTACCCATTATAATTCTTCAAGGCTTGATACCGAAGTGGGGCCATAGCTAAGAGGTCTTGATGACTTTAGTGATGATGCCCACTAGGGAGTGCATGGCTCGTGGTATGATGTTATGACTCATACTGTTGGTTCGATATGGCACCTCGATTTGGAGCTTGAGCATGAGCTTAAGTTTGCTGCTGAGCATAATGAGTCTAAAAACTCTGCATCATTTAGGCCTAATTTTATATCTGCTGAGCTTGTAGGTTTTGCATAGTTTGTGCCTAAACCGTAAGTAGCTGCATCATCTATTAGATGATGGTGGCTAATGTCTAAACTCATGCCGACTCACCCAAGTAGAGGGATTTGGAGGTACTTTGGGATCTATCTATAATGGGGCTCTCCGAGTTTGTTACCGTGGTTTGGCTGCAAAGTTGACTTACTGGACTGGCCTATTTGGTCCATTAAATGAATTATGAGATTTGGCTGGTACTGACATCACATGTCCCTAGGTTGTAAAGTGCCTTTGTAACTTTAGAGGTTTGTATTAGTGGTGGACACACTATTGCCTTCATGGTATTTATTATTATTTAACTTAACTTATTTATTATTATTTAACTTAATTTATTTCTTTGTTGCTTAACTTCTTGATATACAAGTTTTGGACACAACAAATAAATTTGGAACCGATTAGGGATTCGATATAGGGCGAACTCTAAAGGAGATTTATCTATTTTTTCGTTACCTCATGAGTTAATCATCCAAACTACATTATAATATCTATTTTTATTCCCTACATTACTAATGTATTACTTGTTTTTATATGAAAATCAAAATTAGTTCAGGACATGCACTTATATACCGAATTAGAAACATCGGAAAAACTCGACATTAATGTCAAAGATCGGGAAAAAAAAAATTTATCAGCATTTTTCAAACGCCTTATAAAATACCAGAAAAAATTATTTTTAATAATAAAGAAATACTGAAAATATTTATAATTATATTACTATCCATATTTCAGGAAAAAATACGGATAATTTTTTGGTATTTTTTTCAACATTGAAAGCGTTTTTGAAACGCCAGACGTACCTTCTTTTTAATGAGGGCTGCTCTTCCTTGACTGCTCCCACTCTCGTTCAACCTCCCGATGGTCGCGGTCGCATTTTCCGAGGAGCTCCGGACCGGGCGTGGTGATCGTCGTCAACTCAATCAGCTGCGAGGTGTTTCTGCTAATGCGACAATGCCGGTTACACGTTGGGTGGCGACGGGAGGCAGCGAGTGAAGCAGGTGACAAAGTTCAACTTCTCATCGGCGATGCAGCATATCAAGGCTCACATCGAGGGCGTTAACTTTGTGGCCATCTCCACCAAGAAGACGGGTGACTTCGCTGCCGCCTCCACCGCCTCTGCTCATCATCACCTCTGGTGTTGTGTGTTGCCCCTAGACACGCCAGAGACTGCTACCTCGAGGCCAAGCACATCGCCGATCGCTTCCAGCTTCGTGGTTCTAAGGTCATCGCATACCTGTAAGAGATTTCTTTCGTCTCAATTCTTTTCCTGTGTCTGTTGATTTTTGGGAGTTTTAAACTTGGTTTATTTTGAAAGTTTGCATCTTCCTTCGAGTTTTTCCTGATGGAATTATTTCTTATTCAGATGCGTCAACAGTGAATGCAGACATCTTTTTTTTTTTTTGTTTTTCGTTGATATACAATTAGACAAAACTATTTATCAATAAAAAAATAGCTTGGCAAAAACAGCTTGCGAGCATGGTGGAGAAGGCCTCCATCAAGGACGTGATAAAGGTGCTCTTGGCGTCGCAGAAGCAGGACATGCACCAGCTTTGTACCACCTGCTCTTCCCTCGTCAATGGCGACAAGAAGCTCCCAGCGACGTGGGCAAGAATACACCTCAAGGAAGACGAGGAAGGTAGAAGATCATCGGCGAGAAAGTTTGCAAGGAACGGATGGTAGGAATCAGTGGGGGTATACGGGTGCCAGGACCCGTAGATGAAGGGAATTTAGGTAAATTTCTATCCCTAGTTTAAAATTAGTCATGGATTAGCCAGTGGAATAAAAGGAAGGAATTTTTTACAGTTATATATAATTATCAACAAGAAAAGGATTTCTATATAATTTACTGAGGTTTATGCAATTAATCCTGATTTTTATTAAAAGCTTATGAAGATCCAACTCACAACATCCGTCAAATAAATAGATTACTGCAGACTATCATAGCAATACGCAGAGAATATCATCATCAAAATCCTCCATATCCCTTTCTTCGAAAGAGATTCTCTGTTACTCCAACAAGTATCAGTTTTCCAATTACTTTTCATTTTGACAAAAAGGTTAACCAACAGTTTCATATATCCAAAATTTGCTGAAGCAAAGGTTTGATGCCCAAGATTTTCACTTTAAGGTAGTAATACAAAATAAAGCACATCCTAAAGTGCCAATTACAACTGATAATGCAGCCACTGACATACATAAAGACCACGTCATTAGAGGGGAAGAGAAAACCAGCAAATAAGGAACCATACAATCCTGCAATCCTTTCCTCCCCAAACTGTGTAGCATGGAAGAACATTTTTTTCAGGTAATCAACGTGGAGCAACTTGTCGAAGCATTATTACGGATCACTTGATGGTAATGTAGCGATTAGTACCATGCTTTGCCCAGTGGTCCTTGAGGTCAAGTGGCATTGAGAGATCATGTCCCTCTGCTGCCAGACGATTAAGCAACTTTGAGAATGCACTGCCACTCATTTTGCGCCCTCCAACACGAGCATGGCGCTTGTTTGGCAACAATGGCAACGGATACATGGACAATGTGGTGGTACAGCATGCCGACTGCCACCCACCATTCCCCCACTTGTAGCACTGGTGGAACTGCCCAGTGCATGAACATACTGGCACCGGCATTGTTGAGTCATCGAAGGCAACCTGGTTGAGACCAAGGTCCTGACCCTTCCATGCATGGTGCCTGGTTCTCGTAACCACCACACTGCTGCCTCCGACCTCGTTCTTTTTGGTCTTCTTCCTTGGTGACTTTGATGGCTTCCTAGGTGGCACTGAGTGGTTTCTGGAAGTCTCACTTTTTGGCCTTCTGCCACGGCGGGATTTTGTGCTGCATTCAGAAGCAGTGGACAAAGGGAAAGCATCACTCATATGCATCTCTCTAACATGTTCATATGTACCATCTGACAATTGCAGTTGTGGGGGGTGAGCATCAGGGTGGTGGTGCTGCTGCTGATGTTGATGGTGATGGTGGTGGTGGATGTCCTTTGTGCTCAGGGAAGCAGTGCACACAGGAGGGCAGCCAGGCCCACCATCATGAATTCCATTTTCACGGGCATACTCTAGGGCCTCAAGGGCTGCAAATGCCTTGTCACGTTCCACGATGGCATTATTTCGCTCAGTAATGGCAGCATCACGTTGAAGATATGCTTTATCCCGTTCATCTAGGGCCTCTCTCTTCTCAACGAGGGCTTTGTTACGCTCTTGAAGTGCAGCATCTCGCTCGGTCATGATGGCTATCAGTTTCATGGTATAGTTATCCTTCACCTGATGGGGAGGCATCATCCACTGCAACATTATAGGCAAATATTACCAGAAAAAAATTGCACTAACAGTGTTTAAAGAAACGGACTGCTAAAAGAATTTAAGAGATTAATTTGATGGCTTCAACCTACTGGGCAAAGTTATGGTTGTTGGCAGCTACAGGAGATTTAACTGGATTTGTACCCCCTAAAAAAAACTGCAAATTGTACCATTTCCTAGCCAGTTTATATATTTTGTTTTGAGAAAATACAGAGCCAGAAAGCCATTTTTCAAAAGAAAAGGAAAAAAACAAACACAAGTGGATCTTTCTCGGTCTGCTATTTGCCATTACCTGAGCATGCATTGCTTTGTATTGATCTGCTTTATGTCTCCCATTCTCCCTCTGTCCACTATCATCCATACTCTCCACTTTTAACAATAAGAAGAGTTGGAAACTTCTGAAACCTGCAGTAATTTCCAAAGTGTTACACTCAGCAAGAAATTAAACTGCTAATATGCTAATTTTGATGTTGTAATCAACGTCCACATTATGTTGGCTAGGAAGAAGGCAAATTAATGAAAGAACTTGTCAACACTAGAAAGATGAACATAAGATGTTCCAATGTAAATAATCAGCTGAAGCCAATGTAAAGCGTTATGAAAAAGAAAGCACTAAGCACACAACTCCTTCCAATTCTAACAAAGCACATTTCCTGATATAACGCAAGGACAATTCTCACAATCATGGTCAGGCAGACTTTTAGAAAGTTCACTAACTGCTTCTGAATGTAAAGTCTAATGATTAAGGGATGTAAGCATTGTGATTAACCTGGCCAGTATACTCTGCAAATTCTACTAATAATGATGATCAGGTTTCTTACTTCCTGAACAGGCCTAAATTATACTTGCTAGATAATCAAAACCATTGAAAAGCCAAGGAAATGCTACGGATATAGCGCCTTGCCAAAACAAACACTATTGAGGCTTCACTTGCCAACATATCTTCAAGGATTTGAGAGGCTTATCCCAAGTGTCAAAATAAAGCATACCTCAGCAAAACATGGAGGCAGTGAGAATTTCGCCTGCAAAATCCAAGTCAAGATCTCATTTTATACAACTTAAAATATGTGCACTTTGCAAACCAAAATAAACACTAATCACATCTTTGAAAACACTAGGGAATTATGCCAATAAAATTTAAGTTCATTTTGCAGCTCAATCCAGAGAGTGGTGATACCACTCATGTTTGCATAAATTGGCACAGGGAGAATCATTTGAAATCAATGACATGCAAAGAAAAATTAGCATCTTAACTGCTCACAAAAGATTATTGTAAGAAGGAAAAGTAAAAGAAGTTGAGAAGTTCATTTCTCTAATATTTCTTTAAGTGAAACTGATATAATGCCTCTAAAGAACAAAAAACTAATGACAACTTCAAAGTTATGAAAACTGTAGCTACCCAGATGATATATCAAATAACATCTAACACAAAAAGCAGAAGTTCAAGGTTTTCAGATAGTCTCTTTGCAAATTGCTAAAAAATGCAAAGACCTTGACAGACATGGTCAAGAAAGTGTAATGATTTATGCAAACGGTGGGAACTGGGATCAAAAGCATAAAACAAATGATACAGCACTGTGCTTCATTGAACATAAAGGAACTAATCAATTTTCTTTTATGCTAATAAATAATTCATTTCTAGAAATTGTTAGTAATATTACCTGATGTGTCCTATCTTCCTTCCTTAAGTAAGGCTGTTTTATTGCTTCAAAGACAGGGTAAAGACAGGTTTCACTAAATGATTTTGGAATGACAGTAGATTGTACAGAAGTTGAAAAAGAACTGTAGCTCCATTTACTTCAGAGATGGTAAGATCTTGGGAGCAAGAAGAAATTATCTGTATCATCTTGACTTGGTTTTGCCTTCCCTATTTGTTTTTTTTTTTTTTTTGGCAATACCAAGCTGGGTCCATCTCTAATCTAAAAGAGACATAGAAAGGAAAGAGGAAAGCCAGCACAATGTCAACTATAATATAGATTTCATGAATGAATATGTGCACTTCAAGAAAAGATGCTTCTAAATTTTTTTTAAAAAAAGGATTTCAGTCAAGAACTTCAGGTTCTAACTCTTCCATTCTCCTTGTTTCTGTTATAGGATTCATGTCTTCTGTTATTCATACAATGGGCAGAAACAATAAAAACCGATCAAATAACAGCATACAAAATTCTAAACTAGAACAGACTAGCTAGGTGAAAGGGGATACTCCTAGGCATCTGATCTTGAACAGGGCTCTCATTATGATTAAACATAAACCAAGACAGAACATTTCACAGCAGTATATCCCTAAAATATGCTCCTATTTAACTACTTCAATTGGAATCAGTCACATAGAAGGTAATCATAAGTGGACATTTTCTACAACAGTGAAAGATATTCTTGCCTCCATTGAAGATAAATAGCTTCAATCAGGCACAACACAATAGCCTAACATCTCTGAAAGACTGAAAATTTTGTCCGGTGGGACAAATCCTAAAAGAAGGCAACGCCAAGCATCATAATCCCGATGAAACAAACTGCAAGGAACTATGTTCATTTACACTACATTGACCACTCTCACATCAAACCAACATATCTCTATGTCTAGAATTTAAAATTGCATTTGCTGCTACTGTAAAGGATAAAACAAAATAGTACACCATTTGAAGGTAAAAAAAGACATCCTTTCGCTTCATAACCGATTGTTGTTCCGAAAGCAGCAAGAGTAACGAAAGGAAGAAGAATGGTGTTCATAGATGTTAAGCATCAAGCTCAAACTTCGGCAAAAATCAAGTGCTAATTTAATTTATCAATTATCACCCTCCTAAGATATGAAACGCGCCTCATCAGACACCAACATCTAAAGCCATTTGTTCTTGCAAAACCTTAAGCCATTCCGAACAGTGATTTCATGGAGAGCAAGTCCCAGGAAGGCCAAAACCCAATCCGACATCCCCCAAAACACAACTAGCAAAACAGATCCAAGAAGCAGACAGCAAGCAATCAGATTAGCAGAAGAAACCCAAGCTTCTAGCACCCCAGAAACAGCGAAGTTCAGATTTTGGCAACCAAAAGAACATCTTTATCCCACCAAAAGTCTAAAAGGGTTTCTGCAAAAGCAGCAAACCTCGAAATCCCAAACACCACCAAATGCTTCGACGAAACCGCTAAAGAAAAAAAAATAATGCGGGAGAAATCCGAACAACCCAAAGACAAAGCCAAAAAAAAAAAAAAACAAGACAAAAAAAACAAAAAAAAAAAAGGCGAATTAGATCAAGAGCAAAAAAAGATCACATAAGCAGCCAATAAGGTCAGGGAAATAGCCTAAAAATCTCACCTTTGAGGTTTTGTGGCACTAGATGAAAAATCCCGAGCTCATCTCCGTGTTCATGTTGTTCCCTTGCATTCTAATTTTTTCCTTCTTTTCTTTCTTGTTTCGTATAACTTCTTCCACCTCTGTCACAGCCCTGGTTTTCTCGGGTCCTTGGGCGTTCAGTGTCTGATTGGTGGGTCCCGCTCGCGGATTGCGAGAATAATTAAACATTTGTCCAGGGGGTTTTCTGAAGTTTTTTGGACTGACGGCCCTCGCCGCTAGATTCCCGGGACTGCGGAGTGAAAAGTGAATCGGAACTCCGAACCAGAAAGCAGGTGCCGGCGCAATCAATGGGCCACTTTGATGTCTGATGATCCGGCCCACAACGTGGATTGGGCCGTCATCCGTTGGGCCCAATAATTGACACTGGCTGGCACCAATTCGATCATGCCCATTCTGTTGGAAACTCATTTTTGTTTTTTTTCCTTTTAAAAAAGAGGATTTTGCTTGTACGCTCCTCTAATTTTTCTATATTTGTTTCTTTTGACATAATATTGACCAAGGTTTATAGTTGCGGTTTCGGTTTCGATTTCGGGACCCAGCAAAACTAATACGTTTCGGCCATTTCGATTTCAGTTTCAGTCGTTTCGATTGCGGCTGAAAGATTTTTTTTTAATTATTAATTGTGTGTTGATCTGAGTTTGACTATATTTGACTATTGACTTTAAATTAAAAATATGATAAAAAATTTAAAAAATTTTGAAAAAAAATTGAAAAATTAGGAATAAATTTATACTTAATTTTATCATAATATTAAGTATTATTTTAGTTAATTAAAATTAATGTTGATAGTTAGTCATTAATATAGTCTACTTTTAATATATTAGTGTATTAAAAAAATATACAAAAAGTAATATGAATATGATTAAAAATTAAAAATTAACATAAGCAAACTACCAAAGTATTACATTATAATTTCACACTCAGATGTTCAAAACTCAACTGATGATAATGATTAGTTGTATTACATTATAATTAATAAATTATATATGTGTCAAATACATTTTAATAATAAGTTAAATTTTTTTATGTTAATTTTTAACTTTTAATCATATTCATGTTATTTTTCGTATATTTTTTTATACAGTAATATAAAAAAAAATATACTATATCAATAGTTAACTATCAAAATTAATTAAAATAATATTTAATCTTATGGTAAAATTAATTATAAATTCTTTTATAATTTTTAAATTTTTTTAAAACTTTTTTCAAAATTTTATTGTATTTTTAATTTGAAGTCAAAGTATAGTCAAAATATAATTAAACTTTGATTAACACATAATTAATAACTAAAAAAAATCTTTCTGTCAAAACAATTGAAACGACTGAAATGTATCGATTTCATTAGGTGTCAAAACCGAAACCGAAATTGAAACTTAAAACCTTGGAAAAATCTCAAATTATATCAATGTTGATTTGGCATATATTTTACCCATCTTTCTCTTTTATACTAATTTTGTGTCTAATAAAAGGTAAAAACTACAACTATATTTTAAAAATAATTAAATATAATCAACAATGCAGGCATTTTTTGATTCAATCGACTGCAGAGAACTCCCTACAAGTAAATAATTAGTTATGGATAATACAACAATATTATTTTACTCAATCGAAACAAAAAATGGCATAATCAAACAGTGGTTAAGCACGGGGTAGGTCGTCTACTTTTTTATTGGGCGCGCCTCAAATCCACCTTTCTCTGCTTGTGAGCGTAGGGCATGTACATTCCCAGGATCTTGTCCCACGCAACGAAGAATGGCTGACAGAAGTTGTACTTGCTGTCGAAGAGCTGATGGTAGATGTCATGGTAAGCGCTGTTGTTGCTGAAGAAGAGAGAGAGTACATTTCCAAGGACCCACAGGCCATAGTGATCATCGATAGTCTTGATAGTAGCAAACAAGAAGAAGAAGAAGCTGGTGCGAGGAGTCATGCCAGAGAGGAGGGAAGGCAGTGCGCCCCCAACCGTGTTGACAAGGAGCCCTTCCAAGAGATGGTTGTAGAGGGCTCCGAAAGCATAGGGGACGACGAGGGTGTGGTGCTTGGAGTGGACGTGCTTGTACAAGAACTTGTTGATGTGCATGTACTCGTGGATGAAGTACTGCCATGTATCCATCACCACCATTGCCACAACAAACTGCTCTGCCATCACCAGGAACGAATGTTGCAGCTTCACTATTCCATTGCCGTCGCTTATAATCTGAAAAAGATTTATAAATCAAGTAAAAAACTTGAGGTTCCAAGGTTTCTATGCAACAAGAACAGATAGTTGACTTACTTCGAACAAGCAGAGGGAGACGACCACTTGGCATGCTTGCTGCACCAGGACACCTTTAACAACAGTTTGCTTTGGAGACTATGTTCTTGGTGTCTTCTTCTGCTCTCGTGTGTAGCCCATAGTTGTCCATGTCACCTAAAAGCACATAGATCCCCAAGTAAATCCAGTAGACAGCAATCGGCACGAAGGTCCCAAGGAGCTCGTCGGAGACAGGAAGCGCCATCTTCTCCAGTCAGAAGAAAGAGAGAACTTTAGATGCTAGAGAAAGAGAGAGTAGTGAGATGCTGCCGGTACTGCGCTGGCCTCGCCGCAGACGCCCTTCGCTCGCCCGTGCGCAGCCACCTGAAAGAGAAGCACAGTAAAACTCTAAACCTAAAACGAAATATATAATTTAGTTTCGGCCCAAACTTGAAATCTTGATATTGACATTAATATAGATATTTAATATTTTATGAAAATAATAAGAGCCACTTCAAGTATTTGAAATGCATCACATATTTATTTAAATTTCTGTAATTTGTTCAAACAAAAATATGTCAAAAATCGCTATCAAAATCATATAATTAAGCTATTTTGTTACAATTGAAAATGATCAATTATAAAACGCTAATTTTTGTCCAGATTCAATTGTAACGGTAGCAATCACATATCAGATTTTAAATAATAATATTTTCAATTATCAAATTATAATATCTTTACATTGTATTTAGATCATAAATAACTAGAATTTAGTTTAGGATTGCTTCTTATTACTACTCCATGGGATCCAAATTCCTTTACTGATGCACAAACAAATTAGACAAACTCAGAAAAAATATATCAATTGCATAAATATCATCAATACAACTACTTCTTCAAAAACCTATAAATTACATTCAAAACTCAACCATTTTTCCCAATTTCAAATTTAATAAAATCCCCAAATCCTCACCTCTAATCCCGTCCGTCGTCAGCCTCGCCATCATCACTCATCCCATAACCAGGCCACCCCAAACCCGTTACCAGAAACACAGCAAAGCACACGACCCACCTCCCAGTATTCTCTGGATAAGAACCAAGCTTCCACCTTGGGAACACAACCTTGCCTCAACCCCAATCCGACCGTCCACTTGGACGGTCCAGATCTGTCCTCGCGACAAAGCTCGATCCGCTGTGACAAAAGTCCAGCCAATCAGAGCCCACTTCTGTCTCCCATAAGTATCCCCAATTCTACGTTTTTCGCAAAATTCCAGTTTTCGATCTCTCTGTTTGCGCAAACTCAACGATGCCGGAGGTCGGAGAGCAGCCGATGAAGGAGGAGAAGAATCCTGCAAAGGTTAGAAAACCAAGAGCTCCGAGGGAGAAGAAGCCCAAGGCAGCCAAGCCGCCGTCTCCCTCCCACCCCCCTTACTTCGAGGTAGAAGGAGCTTATTTTTCTTTGTATTTTTCTGATGATTTCAAGAGAATTCGGGCTTATTTTGTTGTGATGTGTCGTTTAGATGATCAAAGAAGCCATCATGTCGCTGCACGACAAGACGGGGTCGAGTGCTTATGCCATAGCCAAGTACATGGAGAAGAAGCACAAGGGTGAGCTGCCGGCGAATTACAAGAAAATCCTTGCGATCCAGCTGAGGGGCTTTGCCGCCAAGGGGAAGCTCGTGAAGGTGAAAGCGTCATTCAAGCTTGCTGAGTCCCAGAAGAAGGGGAAGAGGGAAAACAAAGAAGCAAGGAAGGACGAGAAGAAGAAACCAGAGCCTAAAAAGAAGATGAAGACTGTGTCCCCTGCACCGAAGGGTGAGAAATCAAAGAAGTTGGGCGTGAGAAAAACCAAGAAGGCGGCGCCTGTGAAGCCGAAGCAGCCCAAGTCCATCAAGTCCCCTGCAGCCAAGAGGGCCAAGAAGGCTTCTGCCTAGTCTGGTAATAACAAGCTCTGTTTTGGGGTCTCTTCCACCATGTGGACTTGTACAAAGTTTGGGTTTTTGGTGGTGTTCTTGGTCTCTGTGTGTGAGGGACTGATGTGTGATATGATCTATTGAAGTATAAAGGTGTGTGTTTTGTTAGACTTTGATGTTTGTTTTTTGTTGGTGCATTGGATGGACTGGCATATGCGATCATTATGAAAACACAGGAAGTTTTGACTGAATTGAGATGCAAATGAAGTGGTATTACGGGCAATGGAAACGAATGGGTGTATTGGGTTTTTGCATCTCCGAGGATTGCACCACGTGAAATGTTTGTGTGGTTCTAAAATTTTCGAGCAATTGAAATGTTTTAAATTATTTTTATAAATTAATATTTTTTTTATCAAATTAATATTATAATATTTTAAAATTTAAAAAATTATTTAATTTAATAATAAAGTAAAACAAATAATATTATTTTTATAAAAAAAAATTAAAAAAAATATTAATCTTAGTTTTGATATTTTATATCTTATATATTTATGAAATATATGGAATATGTTATGTATTTATAATATTATAAAAAAATTTAATATTTGCCGTAAACTATATCACTACGGCATATTTTATATATTTTTAGAGTTACTAATAAAAATCCTATTTTTTTATTTTTAGAGTTATTAGCAAAAATTCTATTTTTTTTTTGTCTTGATTCTTTTGGTGGTGCTAGTTTGACTATTGTCATCGTTTTTTCTTGGGTTAGTTGGCGGCGGTGCTTGTTGCTCCCGAGGTTGAGTAGGCCCTCTCCTGGGTATGGTCGAGCCCAAAACCACCATACGGTTCTGCTAGTGAGCTGGCCCACAGCATTGGTCTACACTAGTTCAAATTTTCTACTCCCATAATGAAACTTTGAAAGATAAAAAGCTAACTTGCCACATAAGTGGAGATTCTTGGTATTTAAAGATAAATTTGCTGATGAAGCTGATTAGCAAATTAGTTTCGGTCTTCTTGAAAATTTGATCTATTAGATCATCTCTCATCGTTATGTGTGAAAAGAAATCGGGAAGAAAATCTTCAGAGGGATCTTTGGTAATAGTTGCTTTGACGCTAAAATTAAAGCTAAGATCAACAAGAAAAATGACATGAATAATTAGATATTAACCTTTTGTCTCTTTCGAAAATGAACTATTTATAAGGTGATAGTTGTATTTGGATTCTATAACCATATATGATGTAATCCCGTGGGACTTTTCGTGAAGGATAATTCCAAATTTCTTATTTTTCAAGATTTATTTCCACCGAGAGAGGATTTTATAATTACCGGATCTCCCTTATATACATATATGTTAGGATCTTGAACCTTGACAAAGCCTCAGCAACTTGATGTAACCTTCTCATAGCATTGGCGAGCTCTGAAAGTGCTTGCCAAATCTCTCATAACTCAGAGTTAAAAGTCTTTTATAGTTTGATTCCAAGGTAGATTTTTACCTCAGATATCTCGGTCTAGGTTTTGGCTCTTATTTGATTCTTTAACCTAAGAGACTCTACTCGATGTATCATTAATACTTTCTAAGCCTGGACACTGAGTTGCCCAAGCTTAGACTTCGGGGCTACCTCTAGAAAATGGCTGCTTTTACCTCAGAGAGCTTTGCAAGTTCTTGAAAAACGACTGGGCATCTTCATTTATTGCGTTGCGTCATTTTTTCATCATGAGGGTGCACGTTTTTGAAACACCACGGCTCATTAATCGTATCGGCAACGGCCTATTCGAAGATGAGGGACAAATTTATGCCATATATTTGTTGAGATCCGTGCCTCGATTTGAAAGGATGTGATTCTTCACATGTAGCTCAGATCCAACCCCGTGTCATCTATCGAACGATTTTGTGGAGTTATAAAATTGAACTAGAGGGCGGCAATCTTATTCTTTCGCTCCTTCCTTCAAATCGAACCCTAGTTTCATCTTCCTCTTCCTACCCTGGGGATTTTCATGGCAAATGACAAGAAAATTCTCTCTGTCGACGCCGCTTCCATGCCAAAGCCCACTGTGCTCTCCCATGGGACTGTCATTGTAGCAATTCCAATGATGATTGGCTCTGAAACCACTCAGAAAATGGCTGCATCCACTACCACTTCAATTTCTACAATTGCAAGTGTCATGTCGACTTGCAACTTAGGTATGATGGCTTTTCCTTTCAATTTTTATACTCGATTTTTTTTATTACCTGAGTATCCACACAACCCTAGACCACCATGCCTTATAAATCACCTTGTTTCTTAGTTCATCACCAAGCTCAGTCATACTTCATTTGGTTGCGATTTTGGGTCAAAAATAGGCTATTAAACCAATTTATTGGGGCTCAAATCTTTTGACTTGGATCCCATAGAATTGAGTGCCACCTATCCTTCTTTGGTTGACCTCTTGACTCAGGTCAACAGACCTGCATCGAGTCCACCGAGCCCCCCCTATGAAAACCGAGACTATGTCTAGAGGTGAGGTTTAGCGCGAAGTCATGGACGTCCTGTCTTCATCCCCTTCTTTACAGCCAAGGGTACCAGCAACCAACCAATCCTTCGAATGATGAGATACTCCAAGAAAGAGCCTACCAAGGAGGAGGAGGGCTCGAAGGGGGTGTTTGATTCGAACTTTTGTTTGCACGAATGCCCCCCACCAAATTTTTCCTCAGCGGGGAAACTTTGCTTGTGATGTGAGTTTTTTTTTTACTTTTACTTATTAATTGATACCTACTTGACTCTTGGCTCAACTTGCAGATAGCAGAGTTCTTTCATTATGCTGAGAGATACTACCTCAAGACGAAGAAAGTATTTTCCTTTAAATTTTGTTGATAATCAAACTAGTATTTAACAAGTTTCTTAAGTTGTGATAAACTTTAGATTTTGCAATAATTATCCAAGTTCATAAAAGATCGAGTCTTAAGATAAAGCACATTAGATGATAAAAAGGATAACAATTTGAAGATGAACCTTACAGATCAAAAAAAAAACTCAAATTGCTCAAAATGAAAGACCATCTTAAGACTAATAGGTTTAGAACTTTTATTTATTTTAGTCGTGTCAAAAAATTTATTTTGAGATTATTTTATTTAGAGTATATGTCACGTAGGGTTTCATAGCAATTACTACAGTATTATTACAATAATTATTATACTACTTGACATCTGGCTCTAACAGAAATGGACATTCAATTCAGAATCGGACATCTGGTTCAATAATTTTGTGTGACTAACAGCTAAATTTTTTATCATTGGAGTAAATATAGTTGTGGGATCTCGCCCTTAATGGCTAATTTCAACCGATAAAGTATAAATAGGTATAGTTGGGCTTAACAAGTTTTTACAAATTATTTTATCATTTTGGAGAGGAGATCAAAGCCCCCTATGCCTACTAACCCAAGATTGCTCTAAACCTTCCAATTTTAAGCAAATCTTCTACCCCTTATCCTTAATCTTGAGAAACTATGTAGTAAGCTTCAATTGTATAATTCTTTTATTTTTTTTCACTTGTAAACAATCCTATATTGTTAGGAATATGAGAGTATAAATGCTCTAACATGGAGTTGATCTTCTCGATGGGAGAAAAATCGATTTGTTTGGGCATGTCTTTACCCTAAGAAAGTGACAGGTTTGGCTTTATCCTAAGGAAGCAACACTCTGGTTTGGAGTATGATGTAAAGACTTGGTTTCACCTCAAGAAGCGACATCACTAGTGGAGTGATCCAAATCATCAAGAGTAAGGCATGGGCTGTAAAGTAAGAGTAGTTGGTCTCTAAACCATACAAAAATTACGGTGCACATTCCTTATTTTCTTTTACTTTTATTGCACTTGTAGTTGATTGAGGATTAATTGAAATTGCTTGAATTCTTGAATATCTATCTTGGTGAATGTTAAGTGGGCTTTGATCTTCTTTATAATAGAAAATTTATAATTATACTTTATATTTCAAAACCTATTTCAAAGCTCCCCTTAAAGGTTACCATATAGGCTAACAGAGAGAGGCGGCTTCCTATGAGAAGGTTCTTGCCACTTCTAGAGCTAGCATTGAGGTCCTATAACTAAAAATGGATTTACTCCAACTCAAGCTAGCTTCAAAGCGTAATGCCAAGCTGAAGGCTATAGGAGAGAACGATTTGGAAAAGGCAAAGTCAAGAGAGGCTAAGAAAGAGAAGAATGTGGTCGTGGCTAAGCAAACGAAGGCTAAGGAGGAGCGAGACTTAGCTCATTAGGAGATTGAGAGACTTTTGAAGTACCAAGATACTGACATTTTAAAAGCCCAAGAGGATGCTCTTATTATATTATGATTGAGCTGTGAGTATGAACTCCTTCTCCAAGATATTCAAACTTAAGTGATCTGAGAGTTCATAGAGTCCGAGGAATACTTGATAAAGGTCGGTGGCCTTAACGCCGAAGCCTTCGATGATGATGACCAACCTCCCTTTGAGGACTCCTCGACTACTAGTTCAATTTTTCTCTCAGTTCTTTAGAGGAAGAAGGTAGCTTAGCAAATGCTTCCAACCCCCCATAGTAGTTTTAGTATATTTCCTTTTATAGCTTGAACTTGGGCATTTTGAGTGTAATAGACTTCCTTCTAATATAAATGAAAGCTTTTTGAGTGTTAGCTCATCATAATGTTTAAGTAAGCCAATATTCTTTAACCTTCTGAGTTTATAACCTCAGTTCTTACACATTTCTTCCTTCTTTTCTATCGCATCATGAGAAAAATGAAGGGTCTTGGCTCAGTGATTAGTTTGAATAGGTTGAAGAGAAGGGGAGTTAAGCTTGGTTTGAGGTCAAGGTCTTATGCTCAATATAAGACGAGTTCTTGTAATTCATATGAATGAGAATTTAAAATTCATAAACTAAAGGTTCTATACCAAGGTTTTGCTCAATTGAGATCTTATGATTTGTTTAAAGCTAGGGCCTAGTGTCTCGTTAGATTTGAGGTCTTCATGCCCCGTCGGATTCAAGACCTTAGGTGCTTCAGATAAGACAAGGTCCTTGCACCTTAGATAGGTCGAGGTTATTGTGCTTCAAATTAACTGAGATTTTTATACTTTGGGTAAGTCATGATCATTGTGTCTAGGGTATACTAAATTTTTTATGCCTTGAATAGACAAAGGTCTTTATGCCTCGAAAAATCGAGGTCTTTTATGCCTCGGTGGACCAGAGCCTTTGCCCCTCAAAGAATTGAGGTCTTTATACCTCAACGGACCAAGGTCTTCATGTCTCAACGGACCAAGGTCTTTATACCTCAACGGACCGAGGTCTTTATGTCTAAGGTAAACTAAGGTTTTAACACCTTAGGTGACCAAAGTCTTTGAGCTTCAGGTGAACTAAAGTCTTTGCGTCTTAATAGACCGAGGTATTTGTGCCTCAACGGACCGAGGTCTTCACACCTCTGGTCAATTGAGGTTTTTGTACCTCGACAGATCGAGGTCTTTGCACCTTAGGTAAACTAAGATCTTTATGTCTTGGTGGATTGAGGCCTTCGCATCTCAAGTGAAATAAGGTCTTCACACCTCAGCAAACTTAGATCTTTGTGCCTTGATGGACCGAGGTCATTATACCTCAGAGAATTGAGGTCTTCACATCTCAGGTGAACTAAGTTCTTTGCTCTTTAGATGAATTTAGGTCTTCAAGTGTCGATAAACCAAGGTCTTTGCACATCAAATAAACTAAGGTCTTTATGTCTTGGTAGACTTAGGTCTTTATACGTTTCAAACTAATACTTAAAAACTTCAGTTTCTCTCAAAAAATAGATGAGATACTTGATTTCAGAGACAAGACTTAGAGATAGAACCTTTTAAGATTGTCGACATGTCATGTTCATATACTCAAGCTTGTATGCTCCTAATCCAACAGCCCAGGTGATCAGGAGAGGTTCCATCCATGTTGGTGATAATTTTTCTGAATCTCGGTCTATGAGTTCAGCTCAACATAGTACCCAATCACCCATCTATAGCTCTCTACTATGAACTCGAGCATTATAGTACCGAGCCACTTGTCGTTGGTACTCTGTAACCTTTGTGTGAGTTTTTTTTTGAACCTCAAGGATAAGGTCTTCAACTACCCTAAGATTCTCCTCGTTTGTCTTGGAGTCAAAGGCCTTGAACTGTAGTGAGGTAAGACCAACCTCTACGAGAATGACTGCTTTAATTTCGTAACAACGAGGAATGGTAATTCACCAATTGTGGTTCAAGGAGTTGTTAGATATGACCATAGGATGTACAACAACTCTTAGACCCAAGTGCCTTTGGCTTTTTCCAAGTGCTTCTTTATACCTACAAGAAAGGTTCGGTTGGTTACCTCAGGCAGGCCATTAGACTATGGGTGCACCACCGAGGTGAATTTTTACTTCATATGGAGATAATTGCAATAATTCTTAAACCTTGAGCTATTGAACTCTCTCTCATTATCTATGACTAAAGTTTGAGACAATCCAAACCTGTAGATTATTCTTTGCCAAAGTAACTCCTTGACCTTCTTGTCTGTGATGGTGGTAAGAGGTTTGGTTTCCACCCATTTGGTGAAATAACTAATGACGACTATCAAAAATTTTGTTTGCCCCAAGACTGAGGGAAATAGATTTGGTATATCTATCCCCCACTAATCAAAGGGCAAGACTGCTTGGGTTTGTTAGAATTAAACCACAGGGTTGTGATAAACTAAGGTATATCGTTGACATTTCTCACATTTAGAAATAATCTCAGTTGCTTCAGAGACCATATTAAGCCAATAGTAGTATTGTCTTAGAAGTTTATGGGTGACTCGTCAGCCACTGTGGTTTCCATAAATTCTTTTATGTACCTCACAAAGGACATACTCTGCCTCTCTAGACCTTAAATACCAAAGTAATAGTCTTGAAAATGATCTTTTGTGTAGAACCTCATCTATTACGATAAAACTCGGAGATAACCTCTTTATTCTCTGAGCTTCCTAGGATCTTCTGGGAGTTGGCTAGTTTTGAGGTACGAGGTGATGGAGTCCATTCAATTGAATTCTTCATCAGTTATGTCTACTTCACCCAGCCGTGAATATCTCAGAGTATGCAAATTTTCATGAAGATTTGCCTTACTTTTAAGCTTGAGGATGCCAAAATTGGTCATGCTAATCATCAACCTCATTGTTACTATTCCATGATACTCAACAAACTTTTACTTGGCCGAGTCTTGCAATAAGCTTCTGAACCTCAATCAGAAATTGGGTCATGATATCAACTTTTGCCTCATACTCTTTACTGACCTGCAAGCAAACCAATTGGGACTCATTAAAAAGATTTAGTTGCTTGGCTCCTGCAGCTATTGCCACGCATAGACTGAGTAGAAAGGCATCATTTTCTATTGCATTGTTCAAGGCTTCAAACTCCTATCGTGCTAGATACTCAACAATTCTACCATCGAGACTTAGAAGAACAGCACCAATCCCGCAACCCAAGTCAACCCAAACCTCCCAAGCCTTGAATTCTAATCCAATGGGATATGAAGTGGTCTCCACCAAAAGTTTACCAAGACTTGAGCTCTAATAGCTTCTCATGTTTAAAACTTACCTCAAAGTGGTTCAGTTCAATTGACCACTTGAGTAATCGCCCTGAGATCTCCGAATTTTGCAAAGTTTGCCAAAGTGGGAGATTGGTGAGCATCATAACTACATTCTCCTGAAAGTATGAGCAAAGTTTCTAAACTGCCAGGACTATAGCACAAACTAATTTCTCCAATGGATGGTATAAAACTTTAGCTCCTACAGGTACATCGCTCATATAATCTATGGGGTATTATTTTTTTCCCTTGTTACTTACTAAAACCAAGTTAACAGTCTGATCCGAGGCTACATTCATTTGGTTTTTGTCTTATCAAAAGTGGAGGCATGGATAGGTATCTCCCGAGATCTTCAAAAACTCAGTTACACTCTTCTGTCCATTCAAATTTAGAGTTCTTATTCAGCACTTCGAAGAAAGGTGAATATTTCTCACCTGCCCAGGATAAGAGGTGGTTGAGTGATGCCAACCGACCTTAAGCCTTTGTACATCTTTAGTGGAACTGAGTAATTTCATCTCTAGAATAGCTTTGATTTTTTCAGGATTTACTTTTATTCTTCATTTTGAAATAAGGTACTGGAGAAACTTCCCCAAGCCAACACCAAAGGCACACGTCTCTAGATTCAATCTCACTTTAAACTTTTAAATTGTGTCAAAAGTTTCTTCAAGATCTTTGAGATGCTCTTTAGCTTTGAGACTCTTCACAAGCATGTCATCAATGTATGCTTCTACATTTCTACCAAACTGATACTTGAAGACTTTGTTCACCATTCTCTGATATATTGCTCTGGCATTTTCTAACCCAAAAGGTGTGTGGGATCAAAATTAACCATCCGAAATAGCAGAGACCCCAAGAGCAATCTCAAATTATAAATCAAAATTTATTTTGATTTAAAGTGCGCTATCTGGTATTATAAGAATATGACTTTCAATAAGTACAAGTCCCTATTGTTAATTACCCCAACAATTATCAGGAACCTTCTAAAAAAAAACTTAATTAATAAAATAGAGATACAAAAAAATATTATTTGATTGATTAAGAAAGATAGTACATGACTTAAGTAAGGATATGTCATTATTTTACAATAAATTTTAATATAAAATTATAGAAAATATAAAAAAATAAAGAAAAGAAAAGAGAAAAAATGGAGAAGAAGTTTTAATATGCGCAGCTGCACATTCTCCCTGCACTAGACCACGTGGCGTCCAATTTGACTCATAGAAGAGAATGAGAGAAGTTTAAAGTGCTTTCAATAGCTTTAAGTATCAGTAATAACTTCATAATTTGAAGTGTTTCAATTAGTCAATGAGGCACCAGCAATAACTTCATTGATCTTAAAGTGTTTCCATAACTAATAAGGTATAGGTGATAATTTCATTAATCTTGAAGTGTTTCTATAGCCAATAAGGCATAGGTGATAACTTTGTTGGTTTTGAAGTATTTTCATAGATAATAAAACATAGGTGATAATTTTTTTATTTTTTTTGAAGTATTTCCATAATCGATAAGGCAGCGATAACTTTTTAAATTTTGGTAGTATCACCAATAGCTTATAAGATTAAGTATAGCTTTGAAAATCATATCATCAACTGTTTTTGGGGTTGACTAACTTAATTGGTACATCGTCAACTACTTTTGGGATTAACTAGTTTGATTAATATATCATCAACTACTTTTGAGATCGACTAGCTTGAAGAGCGCATCGCCAACTGCTCTGAGGTTGGGTAGCTTAAATGATATATCATCCACTGCTTTTGGAGTTGACTAACTTGAAATGTGGTCAATAGCTTTGAGCATATTATCGGCAGACTTTATTGATTTAGTAGCATCACCAACGACTTAGTAGATTGGGTATAACTTTGAAGTATTACTGATATTTTTGAGCGTGTTGGCAATTAATTTCTTTGATTTGGTAGTATTACTAATGACTTATAGGTTGGGTATAGGTTTGAAGTATAGCCAATAGCTTGAATCGTATTAACGATTAACTTTTCTGATTTGGCAATATCACCAACGACTTATGGGGTTAGATATAGTTTTGAAGTATGGCCAATAGTTTTGAGTATATTAGCAATTAACTTATTTGATTTAACAACATCATCAACAACTTAGAAAGTTGGGTATAGCTTTAAAGTGTGGTTGATAGCTTAGAATGTGTTAGTGATTAACTTTTTTGATTTGCCAGCATCACAAATAGCTTATGGAGTTAAATATAACTTGAAAGTATTGCTAAAGATTTTTGTAGTATACCCAATGAGACTCAGTTTGAGCTTATTTAATTCTACTCAAACTAATTTTGGTTTAGATTAGAATGATAGTATCATCCTTTATTCATAACCTTGGAGCATTGTCGAAGGCTCAGCACACCAAGCGAAACTCAGTTTAACCCTTTTTAGTTCCATCAAAACTAATATAATTCAGTTTCGAGTTTGATTTTATTTAGCTTGAGTCGAGTTTGACCTTGTGTTAGACCTTTATTGAGTCTAGTCTACATCTTGATGGACTTCATCAAATTCAAGTCAATTCTCTTTAACTTGATTTTAATCTAGGCTCAACTTATCTTACTTCTGGCTTGGCTTTGAGCATAACTCTTTTAATTTGGACTTGATTTAACCAAATTAGAGTTTGATTTGAGCTTAATTCAATCCAAATTTGATTTGATTTGAACTCAACTTGATTTCAAATTAACCCATCTCGAGTCTGATTAGGGTTGAATCTGAGTTAATTTGATCTACGTTAACTCAATTTGGATTTTTTTTTGGAATCCAACTCAATTTTGATTTTAGTCCATTTGTTTAACCAATTTAGGTCCATTTGAATAAACTTGGTATTTGTCCATTTATTTTACCTAATTTCGATTTTAATGTAATGAAATTACTTCACATTAATTAATTTGATTTGAAGGTCCTTACCTGTTTATGATGATTTTAGGCCGACCTATATCCCAACTTTAAATATGTGAACCCGAAGGTTAGATTAGTTTGCAAACTCGAAAATTGGCTCAATGCAAGCCCAAGGGCTGACTGGATGCGAGTTTGAAGACTGACTTAGATGTGAGCCCGAAAGCTAGCTGAGATACGAGCTCAAAGACTGACTAAGTGAGAACCAAAAGCTGACTTGGATGCAATTCCAAAGACTAGCTTAGACTCGAGCCCAAATGCTTGCTGACTGTGAACCCAAAGGCAGCTAAGTGCTAGCCTGTAGGCTAGGTTAGATTCGAGCTCGAAGACTGGGTAAGTGTGAGCCAAAGGTTGGCCAAGATGCAAACCCGAAAACTGACTAAATGCGAGCCTGAAGGTTGGCTAGGTGTGAGTCCCAAAGATGACTGAGTATGAGCCCAAATACTGGCTGAGATACAAGTCTGAAGGCTAACTAAGAGTGAGTTAGAATGCTAGCTAAGGTGTGAGCTCGAAAGTTAGTTAGGTTCACACCTAAAGGCTGACTAAGATACAAGTCCGAAGGTTGACTAAGGTGTGAGTTCGAAGGCTAGTTGAGTGTAACTCAGAAAACTAGCTTGGATGAGAGCCCAAAAGCTAACTTAAATGCAACCCCAAAGGTTGGTTGAGTATGAGCCCGAAAGCTAACTACTGACTTAAATGCAAGTTCAAAGATTGATTAAGTGTAAGCCCAAAGGCTAACTAAGTGCAAATTCGAATGCCAACCTATATGCCAGCTTAAAGGTTAGTTTTAAGAGTGAGCCCAAAGACTACTCGGGTGCAAATTCAAAAGTTTGTTTGTAGTGATGGAAATTCACTGTTTTCAACAAGCTGCGGGTAGCCGCAAGCAATGTCAAAAATCCATTGTCTTTGAGTAGAGTCACGGATGGCCACGGTGATACTGAGAGTCCACCGTTTTTGAGGAGTCGCGAATAACTGAAGTGTTGGTAGAGTTTTATCGTTGTGCCAAAGACTATAAGTGGCGAGGATGTTGAAATTTTTTTTATTATTTTTACTAAATTTTTTCTTTTTTCTTTTTTCTTTTTTTTTTTCTTTTATATAATTTTTTTTAATTTCTTTCTTTTTCTCCTTCGAGTTCATCCACTATTTTGGTCAAATTTTTCTTTCTTTTTAACCAACAAGTTTTTTTATTATAATTTTTTATCTTCTTCTTCAAGCTCAAGCCACCTATGCCCTATCTTCTTTGTTTCTTCAACGGAGAAGGGTTTGGCCCTTCTCCCCTGAAGCCAGGCCAGATTCGGCCTGGCTTTCTTCGTAGCAAGACAGTGGACGGGGCTGGGGCAAGATCGACACCGATCTAGCACAGCGCGGTGACATGCGGTTATCGACACAGAGCTCGAAGGACGCGAGGTCGGTGACTGGGTGCTTCGGGACTCAGCGAGGGGAAGGTCCAATGACAAGGCAGACCAAGCAGGTGAGGTGATTCGCAGGTTCAGGTGCGGGAGGTGGTTTGCGGGCAGGCAGTGACAGCAATGGCTGGTTACTCGCGGGCAGCCATAGGAAGGGCTGGAGGCGGGTGAGGAGGTCTGGCAACTCATGGGAGGCTACGAGGAATGGCTGGAGGCCAGTAAGGAGGTCCAGTTAGGGTTTGGGGCACTGAAAGTGGCTCGCGAGCAGGCAGTGAGCCAGCGAATGGCTCACAGAGGTGAGCTTCGGTGGAGCCCGTGGAGACGAAGGTCGGTGGGCACTCAGGGAAGGCAGGGCAGTGGCTGGCTCCTTCAGCGAACTCAGGCAACGGCTTGCGGGAGAAGTTGGGCGGGCTGGCAATGGTTGGCTCCTTCGGCAGACTCAAGCAATGGCTTGCGGGAGAAGTTGGCTGGGCTCGGCCATGTGGGCCAGACCTGGCCCTTGGGATAGCAAGAGCTAGAGTAAAACAGAGGATTACAAGAATTCAGGAAGAAAAAAACAAAGCTAAGCGACGAAAAACTTACTCTTTTTCCTCAATTCTCTTGGTTGATCTGGTTGATTTTTTTTTTTTTTTTGATAAGGATGATATTTCTTTAATCTCCTTCCTCTCGTTTTCTAATTTTTCTAATCTCTAATATTTTTTTTTTAATCCAACAAGTTTATATAGGAATCAAAAAGACGTAGTGCTGGAAACGATTTTCTTTATTTTAAATTTTCAAATGATGGATATGAATATAAATAAATATGGATTTGACTTATCTGAAATTTGGATAAACTTATAATATGGATAAGTTTATTTATTGTAAATGATAAAATTTAAAAGTTGTACTCATTTCAAATACTGAAATTATAGAGGAGTTATTTACAATTTTTTTAAAAAATTAAAATAAATTGTAATTTTATAATTTTCAAAGATCTTTTTGTAAAAAGACTTGTTGAAAATGTTTGAAAACTTATAGGGTCCTTTTTGGATAAAATTCAGATTTATTAGTAAATAAAAATTTTTAAGAGACTTATTTATAAAAAATTAAAATTCTAAAAGCTTATTTGTAAATATAAAATTCTGAAGGCGGTTTATTCGCAAATCTTGAATTTTATAGGGATTGAATTATAATCATCAATCTTTTGAGTGGTTTATTTGCAAATCCGAAATTTTACAAGACTGATTTATAATTTTAGAATTTTATTAGATTTTTTATAAAATTCTTATTCTGGGGATCTATTTGTAAGAAATATTTGGCTAAGAACTCATTTATAAAGATTTGTTCAGTTCAAGAATTTATTTATAAAATTTTTATATTTTATCATTTTAGCCCACATTCTAAATGAATTTTTTACCCAATTTTGGTTCAAAAATCTAGTCCAATTAGCCCATTTGGATTAGGCCTATCTTGAGTTCAAATTTTCTAACAATTTAGATCCGAATTGAGCTCAATTTTTTATCAAACTTGGACACAATTTAAGTTTGACTAAATGCACATTTGAACTATAATTTAGTAGCATATGAGTCTCAATTTTAATCATATTTTAATTAAATTTGATTATGATAAAAAATACCTCAAACAAAGGGCATTACTATGTAGCAGAAAATTCCTTGGTTGGTAATAAAGGTTATTTTTTCTTCATTTTTAGAATGCATCTGAATTTGATGATAGCCTGAAAATACATGTAGAAAGCTTAAAAGCTGTTGTCCCGAGGTAGAATTGAGGAGCTAATCTATTTTGGGTAGGAGGTAGTTATCCTTCAAACAAGTTTTATTGAGGTCAGTAAAATCTATGTATATTCTTTATTTGTCATTTGGCTTTTTTATCATTACTATACTAGCGAGCCATTCAAAGTTTATTTACTTTCTTGGTGATGGCTTTTGGTATCAAGGGTGAAGTACCTTTTCTTCTACTTGATTGATTTGTAATTCTCGATTTGTAATTCTCTATCACCGCAAGTTCATGTTGAGTGACTGAAGAATCTATGCTTGGCAAGTCCTCGAGGGACCATGCGAAGATGTCATGGTTCTTTTGTAAGAGCTCCTCGAGTTTGGTGTGGAGAGACTCTGTGAGGTTTGCTCTGAGCTTCATAATCCTTCTCGAGTCCTCGTCGATGATCCAATTGATGAGTTGTTCAACAGGTTTGGCATGAACCTTCTTCAGGCTTTCGACAAACTCCTTGGTTTCTAAGATTATCAAGCTCTTTCCATTCTCGCTAAGGTATTTTGCCAATAATCTAACTGACACTTTTTTGTAAGACTTTGGTCTCACAAAGTTTCACTTGTGTCATGTTTAATGAAAAATCTCATAATCAAATGAAAAGTCAAGATTACTACTTCTAGCTGATTCAATGTTAGATGTACCAATATGACATTATAAATAAAATAAGTCCCAATTACTATGAATTTTGATTTGATTACGGCACGCTTCAAACTTTTCCCAACTGTTAGAAGTAAGTTAATCATGCCAAGTGGAGCGACTGAGCTTTCCATGAATCCGATTAATGTTCCACAAGGCTTTAGCTTTTCTTTGGTCTTCAATTGATCATAAACCCAAGTAAACAAAATGTTAGCTAAGCTTCCCATGTCTATCATGACATGCTATGTGAAATAGCCATCTAAAATCATTAAGATAACCAAGATGTCATTATGAGGAGCCAAAATGCCATGTAGATCTATTGTCAAGAATAATATATCTACATGCTCAGGATTACAATGCTGCCATTTAGCCTCTTCACAATCTTCTTGCCCCTAGTAATGGCTCAGCATTTGCAGATTGAAGTCAAGACTTCATTTTGCATTATTGGATTCACAAGAATCATATTAGGATGATCTTTAATCGGCAGGTTTTGCAACTTAAGGGTAGCGTTCCTCCGAGGAGAACCTCGCAGTCAATCTTCTCGGGCTGATATTTCTTTTGCACTTTCACCTCAATGAATGAAGTACCTTAAGTGCCCTTCCTTGATGAGCCTTTCAATATCATCCTTGAGGTATTTGGACTTCTTGGTATTATGACCATACTCCTTGTGAAATCAGTAATACCTTGATTTGTCCAAATATCGCCTATTTAAACTGATTAATTAAAGCTTCTTTAAGAGGTCTCGATACTCTGTTTGAGTTTACACCTCCATCTTTGAATTATTTAGTGGAGTATAGGCTTGAAATTCCTGTCAACGTTCTCACCGATTAGTCCTCTGCTTCTTTGGTCCATGTGATTTTTTTTCCCGAGCCTCTTTCTTCTGCTTACTACAGCCTTCAGATTCCTTCTTTTCCGACATAACCTCCTCTATGTTGATGTATTCTCAAGCTAATCGAATGAACTCAACCAATATTTTGAGAGGTCTTCAAGCTATTTCATATGCTATCCGAGGTTGTCTTATCTCATTAATTATCACAACGAGGATAATGAAACTATCTAGATTGAAAACTTTCGGCCGAGCTTTGTTGAAACTGAGCTAAATACTCCCTCAAGCTCTCTTCTTCTTGTTGATTCAAAGTTAAGAGTATGGAAGGACCCTTCATCGAGACACCAAGAAAATAAACTACTCTATGAATTTTTGTCAGCTAAATTATCGAAAATGTGATCGAGTACCTTGACAATCCAAAGTATCATGTCTGAGATGGTCCTTAAAGCATCATAAAAAATATCTTACACATAAGAGAGTCTCATACATCTTGAAGGATCATGGCATTTTAGAATACGCTTACATGATCAACAGGATTGTTGGAGCCATCGTATACTTCATATGGTGGCAGGAGAAACTTTGGCCACACCTGAGAGTAGGTAACATCCAAAATGAGGAGTGTGTCATATATGGAATGATTAGATAGGCTAGTATGTCTGACACTCACCGAGTTGTATGCAAAGCGTCCTCCCTTTGGGTACCTTGAATGACTCTGTCCGAGACTTGACTTACATGGGTATAGTATGTAGTCTCAATAGTTGAGTTATAAGTAGGATTGTATTCTTCGTAACCCCTTGAAACTTAATGCCAAAGAAAGATTCCCATTGTGGGGTCTTAATAACCTGATTGGTGATGCTCGCTAAAATGCAGCTAGCTCACGGCTTGTGGGTATGGCTCATTGTATTGGTTCGGAGCCTTGGCCTAAAAGAGAACTTGAGATTGAGACTATGTATAGTGAATTTGGAGGTTTTACGTCATTTGAGCTTGACCTTGTAATTATTAGGCCTGCAAGTTTTGTATAACTTGTGTCTAGACCTCTGGCATTTGTGTTATTTGTTGAATTGCCACAGTCAATATTTGAAATTTTTACTGACTTACGGAGTCAAGGGGAGCTACTGGCACCTCGAGAATAGTTTGCAAAGAAGCTCTCCAAGGTTCTTGTTGTGGAAGTAGGAGTACAGTTGAGTTTGACTCGGTGAGTTGGTTGAGTCAAATTGTTGGAAGAGTCACGCGATTTCGCCGACATGGGAACAATTTGCCTCCTAGGCAGATTCCTAGAGCCAACGCTCAAGTTAAGACCGAGATCAACAATAAAAGCGGAATAAATAACTAAGTATTAGCCCTTACCTACTCAAAGAATGAGCTATTTATAAAGTGATAGTTGTATTTGGATGCCGTGACCTTCAATAATGTAATCTTATCAAACTTCTGGTGAAGGATAACTCCGAGTCCCTAAGTTTTTAGGATTTATTTTCATGAAGAAGAGATTTTATAATTACCAGATCT
Organism: Trichopus zeylanicus subsp. travancoricus; assembly: GCA_005019695.1. NCBI lineage: Eukaryota > Viridiplantae > Streptophyta > Magnoliopsida > Dioscoreales > Dioscoreaceae > Trichopus > Trichopus zeylanicus. The sequence goes on along the minus strand of RXID01019385.1, from coordinate 1,157,839 downwards.
CCCTTATATTTATATATACTAGGACATCCGACCTTGGCCAAACCTTGACTTATACACATGTATTTATAAATATACAAAAATTTTCGTATTTAAAAACTTTTGAATTACTAATTTTTTGAGTTTATTAATGATTCATGATTTGATATATAAAAATAGTGATTAAATTTGTATTATTTTTTTAAAAAATACGTGCACTTAAATGTATTATCTGAAAAACAGAAATTATGTGCCTTCCTTTATCCAAACCAAATAAATCGTTGTCGTGATTGATTGGATTTTTGTTTTTCTTTTTTTGCCGGGGGTCTTTAATTCCATGCTGTAGCAGTAGGCCAAAATAGACTGGGTTAACCCAACGACGATTCCTTACCCAATTGCTTGCAAGTTGCAACCCAATCCGAGCCATTAATATTTGGATCAGATTTGAGACAAATTGCTTCCTTCGGCAGAAGTCTAACTGGATTGGATTTGGAATTTTGGATCAGCAAAAGTTTGACTTGATACAATCTGAACCAAATCAATTGTTTCTGTCCTAAACTACTCATGCAACCTTTAAACCAACTCCTATTAAAAATGTTTAAACAGATCAACATTACCCTTCCCTTGACGTTATCTCTTCAAATATGGACAAGCCATATAGAGCTGCAATCGATAGTGGAGAACCAAGAGGCCTATTATCAACTGACAGAGCCGCATGTGAGACCATGCGCGACTGCATCATACCATCGTATACGTCGAGCAAGGCCATCAATGGCATCTGCAGCCCTATAATCAGAAGAACAATCCACACCATCCTTTCCCTCTTCCTCTTTACAAAAGGCCCATGAGTAGCCGCAAAAAAAGTACTTCTCCATGACCTAATCCCCAGTAAACCAACACATTCACTGACTCAAGCTGCAGCAGCATCGAGGAAACAAGTCTCGCACATAACTTGAAGTCACGGCCCATCTAGCCAACTCATTCGGCGAGGAGGATGATCCATGTGACAATCTCATCATGTCGAAGCTCATCCATATCATGTGCCTTGGAGAACCAGTTACTATTTGAAGTGGACTGCACACGGCTGCCACCTTCTTCGTCACCCTCCTCTTCCATTCTCCAGTCATCCACCAAATTTCGTCGAGCTGTAAATGTATCTTTCTAGGGACTAGAAGAGCTGATCAAGCGAAAAAGGAGCACTTTTGAGAGCTGCCATCATAAGCAGAGAAGCTTGCGGGCTACAGAACAGAGGACAGGAGTAGAGATGAAGTATAAGCTATGAGGTATAAGCCATCAATTTGGCTCACCAACTTGAAAATCCATCTTAGAATAGTAAGCGCCTAACTAACCTTCTGCTCACTCTCTTCTAGAATATTTAGGTCTTTTGCTTTTGTATTTTTTGCGGTTTACGCTATGCTTTTTTCATGGTTTACTAATTACTTTTTTCCCTTTTTTTTTTAAATTTTGATGTGGCTTTTTGACTTGGTGGCTCAAAGAAGGATTCTAATTATGGGTTAGCGGGTTCGGGTCGGGTCCGGACACCGCCTGGGGAACGTGGGCCAGACGCGCAGGTGCGGAGCGTTCTGTACGAGGTGGGGCCCTGGAATGTATTATGCGGTCCGCCCCATTATTGGTCGTGAAGGGACCCACTAGTCGACTTCGGACGTGGACGACCGTCCACGTCCTGCGTCCTGCGCCCGCCGCCCCACTCCCATCCAGTGATATCTAGGGCTGACCTTGTGTTTCGGCTTATTACCTCCTGGGTCCTTGAGGAAGAAGAGATCGGGTACGTGGCATGAAACACAAGAGTAGCGGAACATGGCGAACCAAAATACGAAACGTAAGTAGAATCTTTTACAAACAAAGATTTTTAATCAACTTTTGTTGGATTTCTTTTATCAAAAAGATCGATTAAATTTATTGCGACAGGTGATTAGAATTAGGGAATCGACTTCTAGCTTTAGTTTTTGGGTAGTTAGGAGGAATAATTAGTCAAATCGCTGGATTAATCTGAGCAATTTCTTTGGATGAAAGAAGACGGGCGAATTGCACGGTAGGGGCAGTTGCAGTTAAAAGGCAACAATAAGCAGGATGTGATAAGTGATTAAGAGCGCCATAATGCTGTTTTTATTTTGTATTTGGTCTTTGTCTAATGATTCTTATCATTGTTGTTTCGCTACCATGTCTTTTTCGACTTCACTGTGGTGCCATTTCGCTAGCTCGTGCAAGTTGTTTAAAGACAAGTAATTTCAATGATAAAATAAGTTTAAAGATTATTATTAATCTTACTCTTTAAAAAATATCTTAAATATTTAGAACAATTTAATTATTGAAATATCTTCAAATTAAGGATTTTGTTACTCTTTTTATAAATTTAAATTTTCTACGAAATAAATATGAGATTTTTTTAAATTTTTAAAATTACAATTTTTGAGACTTAGATTATTTTTACATGGAAAGAAGGCAGATCAATGTCTTCTTATGCGATCAACCAAAGTTAAAACGCTGGTACGGTGGTACGCGATGATGGGGGAGTTCACCGAGATCTCCCGGTGAATAATGTCGGTGGTGAAATGGGAGGGGACGATGGTTACGGTGGATTCGAAAATAATGACGCAACAAGATCCGATCAATTGCAGTCCTGATGGGGAATAATGCCCGGGCAGGCTCCTGCTCAGAATGATAATGTGCGTCAAGTCAAACGCAGTTACTTCCTAAATATTTGTTTTTTTTCTTTGGAGAAATATGATTGCCAAATTTGTCAAGTCAAACAGTGCTTAATGCACGCTAAGCTTTTTGCCTCTTTAACACAATCACGCTCATTAGTGAATCAAACCCTTGAAATGGAAGCGGACATGATTATATGCACGCATAACTCTACTTTATTTTTGGAAAATTAAAAAAAATAATCACTATTAAGCAAGGAATGATAGCCTTAATTAAGCCCGTAGCTCATGTTTGGCGAAGACGAAGATTTTCGAGGACAAACTGAACTCAAAACTCTGTTTTTTATAATATGTGTGTATATATGTACGAGAAAAATATTTTGGTTTTCCTTTGTACGCAATCTGTATAAAACACGTGTGGTAATGCTAAGCTGGCCTCGTGCGTCCATCTACGCTTTCGCCGGGAACATTCTCGTCGACTGTCCGGTAATCACGCTCGCATACTTAACCGCTAACTACACACTTTTATGTCCTCCAAATCACTATTTTTTTTTTTCCTTGTCCCCCGTTCAACCTCGCTAGGGTTTCTCTTCCCGTTCAAACATGTATCAAATAGTTTGGGAAATATTGAATCATGCATGCAATCTACTGTTGGCATCTTAGGGTTTTGATTCCTCTACCCAAAAACGACTGAGACAGTGTTTTGCATTCACCGTAGCAGACAAACGAAAGAATCAATACATTTTTTTTCCACGAGAAATGACTCTAAAAATATTACACCCGAGGCCAGTAATGATCAAATTAGTGCACTCAATGCCAGACGAGAGGTGGAGACATCTCGAAGAACGAAGAAAGGAGGCAGGATGATCATGCTTAAGCCCAGGCCCGGGTGCGCGCAGCTAGCTTCACGTTTCCCCACAAAAGAAGCCACCATCGTCGCCCAATTATCTCTGACTTGATGTGTCCTAAGCTCGTCTCGAGGTGGATCCTGGTGTCTCCTCTAAACCCTTGAATGATAAGATATGTTAAATTATTAATATCTCAAATTCGGACTAAAATTTAAAATTGAATTTAAATCTATAATTAATTTTAAATATTTATTATATAATATATAAAAATTATAATTAAAATAAAATTTAAATTTAATAAACGTTTATAAATATTCTAATAATATATAAGGCGTAAGTGTGATGTAATACTGAAATTGAATTAGAGGAGAATAGAGAAAGACGTATAGAGACAATAAAGAGAAAAGAAAGAAAAAGAATATCAGTTCTCGTGTATGAATTTTTTTAAATACTTTTCGGTGGTCTCTCATAGTATTCTTTTAAAAATTCTCTCTAAAAATAGAGACGTTGCGAAGACTTAATAAAAGAATTTAGTTAAGTAAATAAAATACAATCTTTTCTGTACACTCTTGTAAAATTTTTTAATAATAAATTTTTCGTTTTTCCGTTGATGTAATCTAATTTTAGGAAAATCACGTATATCGTGATGTATTTTCTTTTTTTTTATTTTATATTATTTTTTATTTCTTATATTGTTTGAGAATAGAATGATCGGTAAATTTTTTGCTGTAAATCCTAACAAAGATAAACATGCTTTTAAAATTTTTTGATAATTTTGCGAAAAATTAGACATAGAAAACTCAAAAAAAAAAAAAGACAAAAGAAAGAAGAAAAGAAGTGGGGGCAACGGAGGAAGGTGAGAGAGTGACGTCACACTGTGGGTGGGGGTGTGGTCGGGGGGAGAGAGTAGAGGCCAATGCCCTTCATTCCATCAGCCCACGCGCAATCGAAAGGCTTCTCCCTTTTTTATACCCTCCACCTTCTCTTTTCCCCTTCTTTCTCGTCAGCCAGGAGCACCTCCTCCTCCTCCTCCTCTTCCTCTAGAGCTGTTCACAGAGAAAAGAGGCTTGCTAGGTAGTGCTTGAAGGTGAGTTATGGTTTGATGGATGATGCCTTCACCATCTTGTTCTGGTTGCTTAGACATCCTCATCTTCTTTACGAGATCTGGCATCCTTGAACTAGGGTTTGTTTTGGGTTGTTCTCATCGTGGTTTCTCCTTGGGCTTATATGATAGATAGCGCAGCAGCACTTGGTGGGATTGGTTTTTGACCAATCAATGTGTTGAGACATGAAGGCATCGTGAAGCTAGATATTTTGCTTAGTTTTAGGGTATATTGATGTGATTTCTTCATGGTGTGCCATGAAATATTGTAGATCTCCTAGTTTAGATTGTTTTGGCATTAAGATATCAGATGTTTGAAATATAATTAATTCAAGTTTAGTTTAGTTCCTCGCCATGTCACATTCGATCGTCAACAAGTGACGAGTTTCGCCATTTTAACTTCAGCAATGAGATCCTTCGAAGGGTTTTGACTGACACTTGATTCATGTTCTTCTTACGCAATAGCTCGATCATGAAAAAACATATCCATTTTTTTCGATGGCGAAAACATCTATTTTCTGATGCATTCTTTTTTGTGTTTTTAATTCCAGTTCCAACGTAAGGGATTTTGCATGCACCAATCACGATTCGATTACTTCTTCCGATCTCAATTAAAGTAAACCTTTCTGCTGTTTCCTCTCTTACTCCGACTTCCTCTCTCTCAATGTTCCTTTTCTTCTTCTTCTTCATTTCTCTCCCGTTTTCAACTTCCGCTTTCAAACAGTGCTATATTAGATACTGACAAGAAACAGCAGCCAGGGAATGTCGCTACTTTGGAGCAGGCAGAGAATGTGTGCATGCCATTGATATCCGAGACAAAGGGACAAGGCAGTCAGCGGCCGTCCGGCGCTTAGCCTTTTCTTCTCTCTGGCAGGCCTGATCCAAGCAAACATTCTCCTCCTTTCCTTTTGCTCCCCCCACCTCCCTCTCTGAGAATAGAAGCGCATGCTGTCTCTGATATTCCACGTCATCCACTTTTCCCATTCTCGTGAGGGGTTCTAGCTCTCATCATCCATCTTCGTTGTAGCTCCTCCCTCTCTCCGCTAGTTACACTCTCTAATCTAGTGGTCCTTTTCTTATCACTTTCTCTTTCTTCTACTTGTTATGTTCCATGAGAAAATGCCTCTCAATCTTAAGTGCAGTGTCGTGCTTCACAATCCTAATGCAGCTAAAAACAGGAGAATATCTTGCCTAGATTTACTTAGTTTGCTTTGCTGCTTCATTTTCCAAGCATTTGCTTGATTTGGCCTCGGTGGAGATTAAAATGACGTAGATTTGTATGTTGTGAGTGTGATTATGAGTACTTGTCTTCATTATTTACGAATGACTTTCTTCTGAAAATAGCTACTTTTTTTCTTGTAAAAGTTGATGTAGCTCAAGCAAATACTTGCAGAGGATTAGCCATGCGATCTTTCATTTCCTCTAGAGGCAACTTCGGTCATGGTTTCATCAATACAAAGGAAATGCAACTTACTCTTTATCCTTCACATTTCACAACGGTCCCTGATGTTAATGACAAATGAGCTAGGGTTAACAAACCCAGAAGACAGCAGTTCACTTGAGTGTCCTTTATCCTTCTGTCTTGGATAGCCATGACTATCATTCCTAGTTGACAAATAGAGCACATGCTCATAAAGAATCATTTGCACCATTTCATTGTGGAGACAAAATTATTAGGAGGACTGCACTTTGTCCCTGGTTCTTGTTCAGACCTGCACCGTAAACTGAATACTTTTGGGCACTAACTCCCAACTTCCACTTGATTTTTTGATCAAACACTGAAACCCACATCAGAATTGTTCTCATATATGTTCCTCTATATTAGCCTCTGCATGCACGCTTTTGGATAGGATGTTTTTGCTTCAGAAATCGCATACTATGGTGGGCGGGGACCTTGCTGCAGGTGATGGATTCCATGGAGTCTTGTGTTCCTCCTGGCTTTAGATTCCACCCTACTGACGAGGAGCTCGTCGGCTATTACCTCAAGAAGAAGGTGGCTTCTCAGAAGATAGACCTTGACGTCATCAGAGACATTGATCTCTACCGAATCGAGCCATGGGATCTCCAAGGTTCTCCATCCTTTCTTTCTTCCACTGCAAGCATTTGACTAGCTTGGATTGCTTATATTGCTTAAAATTATCAAGTTGATGGGTTATTTTTCTTCTTCACAAAGAGCGATGTCGGATAGGGTACGAAGAGCAGAGTGAATGGTACTTCTTTAGCCATAAGGACAAGAAGTATCCAACTGGAACGAGGACAAACAGGGCGACGATGGCTGGGTTCTGGAAGGCAACTGGGCGAGACAAGGCTGTGCATGATAAGAACCGGCTCATTGGCATGAGGAAGACCCTTGTCTTCTACAAAGGGAGGGCCCCGAATGGGCAGAAGACTGATTGGATCATGCATGAGTACAGGCTTGAGTCTGATGAGAATCGACCTTCCCAGGTAATTAAGAAACTCAATCAGCTTCCTCTATGTCTGCCAAGCTTTCGAAACCAGTGCTACTGAATTTTTTTTGCTAAAAAATGCCATTGAGTTTTTTCTCCTGCTGAAGCAAAAGCTATTTCGCACTCGATTGGGATTATCACTTGGGCTATCTGCTGGACAACTTGACACAGAAAATAGGCAAAAAAATCTGTAGAATGAATAAAAGTACTCTATTTAACTTTTAGCTTAGAGAAGCCAAATGAGGGGCTTTGATTCTTTCCTAGTATCTTTCTTTTAAAGACTTATCTATTTCCATGTTAGCCTAAGTAATCAGTTAATTGGGTTTCTTAATCTATTGAGGTATATGTGGCAAAATTAAGATCCCTTTCATTAGTTTCTCGTCAATGTTGGTTGATGAACATTCCCTTGTATTGTTTATAAATATCAAAATTGAATTGCTTGATACGTAGCTAATTCAATTTCGAAGAATACTATGAAAGAACTCCACAAAAATTATGATATCATGATCTAATCTCTTTGCTTAATGTTTTTTTATTGAACCCCTAATTTTATTCTGATAATTCTCACATGCATGCAAAAAATATATATTTATATATATATTGCAAAAACCTATTATTGGATGTATTTAGCAAATAATTCATAACATACCATTTACCGAAAAAAGAAAAATATATAAAAAAAAACCATCACACAATATAGTTATATTAAACGATTTAAACGCAAATACATAGATAGCAAGAAGTGAGATGCAAATGCAAAATATTTCACTATGTCAAATCCGCCATTCGTCTTCTCTCCAGTTCTCTTCATTTGATGAAGCTCTAAAACGAATGTTTTCAGCCCTTCACGCATGCACCACGTTTAGTTTCAGAACTTAATCATGCAACACCTGTTCTTCTTCCATCTTTGACATGGCTTTATCCCATCTTACTCCCCTCAAACTATAAACAGGAAGCTTTCTACTGTCACTTTATGGATAAGATCTGACAATGCATCGCTTTTTGAAACTTGCATACATGTTAAGCACGCTCTCTTTTTTTTTTTCTATACAAACACTCGTATCTCTTTGCAGGAAGAAGGATGGGTGGTTTGCCGAGCATTCAAGAAGAGAACCAACATCCAACCGAGAAGCATTGCCGACGTCTGGGACTCTGGCTACTGCTACGACGACCTGAGCAGGGTGAGCTCCGTCGTAGATCCACTTGAATACCTTCAGCGGCAGCCAAAAAACTTGCTTTGTAAGCAGGAGACTGAGATAGACAATCTGAATCTCTTGCATTCTGGGCACTTGGTCGAGCTCCCGCAGCTCGAGAGCCCGAGCATGCCACTGGCGAAGCATCCGAGCTCAGTGTCCGTTGCTTCAGAGAACGAAGACGAAGAGCAAACGAGAGGAAGCAATGCCATGGAGAAGGTGACGGATTGGAGGGCTCTGGATAAGTTTGTGGCTTCTCAGCTTAGCCATGAGGATAGATATGATCCCGAACAGGACTCAGGTTTCGGCGGGGACAAGAGCTCCGAGGTGGCACAGTTTCTGCTTGAGAATGGGATGGAGGAAGGGAGCAAGTTGAATGAGTTCTTGAGCTCGAGCTCTGATGGTGATCTGGGGATCTGCATTTTTGAGAAGTGAAGTGGTGGTGGTGCAGTTGAAGAGGTTATGGTTTGGAACTGCATGCATTTGTTGTAACAGGGGTTTAGGAAGTAGTCGTGTTGAGTATCTGTTTACCTTCTGCTGTTTTCTCTTTGCGTGGTGCAAATTACAAAAAAGTATATCTTGTATTGGGTTGTGAAGAAGAAGAGCTTTGGTTTGCCCTTTTTCTTTGAGTTTTGAGCAACCGTAAATGAAGGGGTAAATAAATATCACAATAATCTTTCTCAAAATGGAAAATTTCACTTGTTTATGTGAATTTCTCCGAGAACCAAAGAAAAAGCCAGCTCACAGAGTTTTTGCCGAAACACTCAAAACAAATTGGAAAAAAAAAAAAAAGAAAAAAAAAAAGGGGAAATTGAACATGGTTCTGGTTAACTCACCTCCGAGACCCGGTCACATTCGAATTTGTTCCTTTTCTTTATTCTCTAGGGCATATTGGCCTTGTCCATCATACCCTCAGGAACAGAATGGTCCTTTCCGGGGGTGTAAATGAGCCCTTGGCTCGGCTCAGCTCGGCTCCAAAATTAGCCGGCTCCAGTTTGAGCCGAGCTCAAGAAATGAGCTCGAGCTTGATCTCAAACCGAACCAGCTCGACTTTTTTAGAAATTAAATTTTTTAATTTTTTTAAATTAATTTATATTAAAATAATTTTTAAAATTATAAAAAATTATAAAAAAATGTCAATCACAATATCATAAATTATAATTCATAATTTTATAATAAAAAAATAAACTTAAAAAACTTATAGGTGATGATATTGATATGTAAAATTTAAAAAATATAAATACTGAAAAAATTATGTTAATGGAATAACATCTAAATATACAAAATTATATCACCTACAATATTAAAATTAAATAATTTAATATATGTTATAAAATATATTTTTATATATTAAAAAAATAAAAGAGCTCTCGAATTCAATAATTCAAACTCACTCATTACCAAACAAACTAAAACGAGTTGAGCTATTCACCAACTACGAGTTAAATTGACGCCCCTAATTTTTTCTCGCAAAGTTACACAAGGTGGGGACATGACTTGAATGGGCTTTGATTTATCGGGCTACATTTCTGGGCCAGTTCATAGGGGAAGTCTTTGGACTTTGGCCCAAACTCTATATAGAGTGGATAGGTCCAAGGTGAATCCAAAACCCAATGGAATGCGGACAGGCCCACTTCTGCGACCAGTCACCCGGCCGTCTTCTCGCTCGTCTGACTCGCTTTTAATCCATTTATCCATTTCCTGCCTTGATGTTGGTAAGTGGACATTCACATTTCTCCATGTGACCACATCATTTAGGGGCTGTTTGGATCAATTCCAAACGGTCCGAATTGAGAGAATTAGGGAAATTGAAAATCTAATTTCCCGAATTCTAGTATTTGAAAGTCCATGTAAAATTTAGAATAGGGTGAATTCGTAATTCCAGTAATTTCGAATTATTAATTTAAATTTTAATATGTGAAATTTGGAATTCGCAATTAGAGACGGAATTGGGTGGGTATTGGTGGGAACATTAATTCCCCGGTGAAATTGGGGAGGAATCGAAAATTTGTGCCCTAATTCCGGCCTTCTTTCCTATCACCGACCTGAGCTTATTCTCTCTCTCCGTCCTGAATTGCTCTATTGTATTGTCATTGTTTCAACCTAAGGAGGAAGAAAGACAAACTTTGGAGATGTTGGGTTCCCGGTGGAGCTGCGGTGTTGCCCTAAGTTCCTCCTCGCCTTCGATTTTGGTTAGAGGCCCTGCTTTCTCGTGGAGCCGGTCCTTTCGTCGAGGACAAAGCGGAGGATGGAGGAGTTGCGCGGCTGAGCCGGAGAAATGGAGCGTCGGCGTGAGAAGCCCCGACCTGGTGGAGCTAGAGTACGCTAACCTCAACCTCAAAGACATGTACGGGGCCGAAACTGTCAGTCTCTTTACTCTCCACCCTTTGCTCTCGTTTTCTTCGATGTGTTTGAGAAATCGGGGTTTCCGCAGCTAGGTCACATCTAGATCTGGTAGCGTGTGAATCCTCTCAGCTCATCCTTCGCCATGTATCGTCTCGTCTTTCTTCAGTTCTTGTCTTTTGCATTTTACTCTTAGTTTTTCCGATTCTCTCTTGATTACCTTAAAGACTTCTATTTCCCTCTAGTTTTGTTGACTGTTTTTCTTGGCATGCTTTTTGTCTGATTTTTTGGGGGACATCATCAGTTGTGGTATGACAAGTTTCAGACCGTGGACAACTTTGTGAATTAACCAGGGTGTAACACTTCCTAGTGATAAACTTCTTTCTTACGAATTGAAATGCCCAGGCAGTGGAAGGTTTCTTATCTGGCTAGCCAAAAAATTCCCCGAATCAATAAACTATCTTAGACAGGAAATACGACATAAGTTGGTTGAACGTTCACAGTACTCCATATTAAATCGATTCAAAGGGCGTTGTAGTGTATCGTTCTTGAAAATTATTTATAAGTATTTACATGGTGATAATGCCGATGGCATGACTTTCATGAAAGGCGTAGATGACGATGCTAGGATTGAATGGTTGAAAAAAATTTTCGACCAACAGTTGTGATATGATATTTTATTATAAGTACGTTTTGAACTTATTGACTTTATCTATACTAATGATGAAGTTTAATTATTGATTTTGACATATTGTAACTTTTTATATAGTATGACTATCTATTTTATATTTTACATATTATGGTTCTATATGCATATATTGTATTTTCTTTTTAAAAATTGACTATGTGTTTATTTCTGAGTTATATATTGTGCTTTGGAGGTCGATTGTATGTTTATATATTATATATTATATGTAAATTTATTTTATGTTATATGTTAATGCTTATAAATTTTAATACCTACAAATTAACTACTTTTATGTTTAAAAATATTTTATTGATTGAATATTGTTTAAAAAAATTATCTTATTTTTTTATAAAAAAATTAGATATTATAAATATGCAATTCTAATATTATTTATTTTTTTAATCACAAAAACATGTCTAATTAATTTACTAATTTAATATTTATATTTATTTTAAAATTAAATATAGATAAAGTTAAAAAATGGGGTAATCTCACCCATTTAGAATTGGATGATCATATCTCTAATTTCAAATCCAATCAAACACCGGAATTTCAATAATTGACGAAATTTGTTGATTTCTATTTACATTCCAAACAACCGAATTCACAGAATTGAGTAAATTAATAATTTTCTTCTTTATTATAAAAGTATATCCAAATACTGGAATTGATCAATTTAATCAATTCCTCCAATTCCCCCGAATTGGCTGAATTAACAATTCACCCAATTTCGGATCCGAAATTAATCCAAACGGCCCTTACTGCCGTAGAGTCAAGTTTAGTTTGGGGAGAATACCACCCTAATCCTATATTATTATCATAAGATTCTTTCTTTGTCATATAATGTCGGAAGAACCCTTTTGCGTCCTGATTTAGCTAGCCATATGCTATGACGATCACTATTCCGAAATCTAACCCAGTCCCATCTTTAATGCTATGTAGTCTTTGTTAATCTTTAAATCATGGTTTTACATTTCGGCCGAAACCGAGCCATTTCGGCCAATCCCGAACCGAAAGACTATTTTGGGTTTCGGTTAGGTTTTACTGTTCATTACTGTTCATCTTCACCAACGAGCGTGGGCGGAAGCTCGCCAGGCGAGCGTCGGGCAGGAGCGTGTGCGGGCTCGAGCACGAGGGCCGGAGCTCGTCGGTCTCGCGCGAGGGGGCGAGAGCTCGTCGGGCTCTAGCACGGGCGGCCGAGAGCACGCCGGGCTCGCGCACGCGGGAGCCCGGGGTGCCTAGGGGGGGGGGGGGGGGGGGGGGGGGGGGGGGTAACCTCGCACCGGCTTCGTGTCCGAGCCCAAGGGCCCTGCACACTCGCTAGTTTGCCGCCGCTCTCTCGTCTATCTCGTGCCCTCACCGACCTGATCCGTACTTCCGCAAGCTGAGGTCGGTTTTATACTGAGGTCAACGCTATCGCCAATTTGATTTTGACATCCTTATCGATTTCTGTTAGAAACTGCTCACGTACATAATATTATTCACGTAATTATTCATTATTTTTTAAAATTTTTAAACATATTATAATTTTTTAATTTGAAGTTAAAAAATAATTGAAATAAAATTAGATTTTAGTCAAAATATAATTAATAAAAAAATATTTTGGTTGAAACTGAAATGAAAATGATTTTGATCGAAACACATTAATTTTTTTGTTCACGTGTATGTGCGCATAATCGTTCCACCGAAAGTAAAGGCAAAAAAAATTTGTGTCGGTCTTACCCCCATGTGAATCGCTGTCACGAGATTACGCAGAGCTAGTTATTCTCGTATGTCAATAAATATTCATCTGGATGTTCAGGTACTGAATTAATAATTCCACATCCAGATGTTTTAAACTCAACTGATGATGATGATGATTAGTTGTATTACATTATATTTAATAAATTATGTATATATCAATTATATTTTAATAATAAGTTAAATTTGCTTATATTAATTTTTATTTTTTTAATTATATTCATATTATTTCTCATATATTTTTTATATAATAATAAATAAAAACAGTGGTTAACTATCGAAATTAATTTTAATTAATTAAAATAATATTTAATATTGTGGTAAAATTAATTATAAATTTTTTCATAATTTTTAGATTTTTATAAAAAAATTTTCAAAATTTTATCGTATTTTTAATTTAAATTCAAAGTACAGTCAAAATATAGTCAAACTGTGGTCAACACACAATTAATAACTAAAAGAAATCAGCGTGCCCCTTAACAAGGTTCACTTAATGCTATCAATTAGCGTCTTACAGTAATTTCTCCTGAAAACTTCGCACAATCTGATATTTATTTCTCATGGGTTATTGGACCACTTTTATTACGTGTTGTCAATCAATATGGTTATCATTTTTATTTTGGACATTCGATGTATGGTTATACTTCAGAACCACTGCCACGAGATCACGCAGAGCTAGTTGTTCTAGCTCATATGCCTACAAATGCTCGTCCGGATCATCTAGGTCCTGAATTTGTAATTCCACACTCAGATGTTCCAAACTCAACTGATAATGATTATGATGATTAGATTTATTATCTTAGAATTTATAAATTATGTATGTGTGAAGTACATTTTAATTAAAAGTTAAATGTGTTTATGTTAATTTTTAACTTTTAATTATATTCATATTATTTCTTGTATTTTTTTAATACACTAATATATATTAAAAGTAGACTATATCAGTGACTAACTACCAAAATTAATATTAATTAACTAAAATAATATTTAATATTATGGTAAAATTAAGTATGAATTCATTCTTAATTTTTCAAAGTTTTTTAAATTTTTTTCAATATTTTATCATATTTTTAATTTAAAGTCAAAGTACAGTCAAAATATAGTCAAACTCTAGTCAACACCAAATTAATAATTTAAAAAAATATTTCGGCCGAAACTAAAATCGAAACGGCCGAAACGACCGAAACGTATCGGTTTCATTGGGTTCCGAAACCGAAACCGAAACCGCACCATAAATTCTTGGTTTAAATATATTAGCGCCTCCCACTGTTTTAGGCAATCTATCATCTCTCATATTTCACTAATAGCAGGTGCTTGATAATTAGCAATATAGGTCTCCTTTTAGCCTGTGGTTCCCTAAATGAGACGTAGTCTTCTCCTTTGCGACATACTAATGACTAGGGCTGTGCATTCGGTTAAAACCGAACCGAACCGAACGAACCGAAATTTCCGAAATTTTCAAAAACCAAAACCGAACTGAACCGAATAGTATAAAAACCGAACCGAAATATTTCAGTTCGGTTCGGTTATAACCGAATTGCAAACCGAATTTTTACAGGACTGGATGAACGGATCTGGTCATTTTCATAAGGGAAAAAAAATTAGTACAAGATATACATTATACTAACCCTAAATTTGGCCTGATAGGCTGATACCTAGTCCAATTGCAAGTTTGCAAATTGCAACCCAATAAATAATCAGTTAATCTCAGTATCTCACATGCCACAATGGCACAATCGCACAAGCAGGAGCAAGACAGTTCAAGACTTCAAGTGAATCAAGTCTTCAAGTTGCAGGAGCAGCACAGCAGGAGGCTAGGAGCAGCAGCAGCAGGACAATGTATAGTAGCAGACTAGCAGTCTAGCAGAAGCGGGCAAGCTGCAAAATACTTCAACAGCTCAACTTCATGTAGCAAGACAGTTCAAGACTTCAAGTAAATCAAGTCTTCAAGTTGTAGGAGCAGCAGTAGCAGGACAATGTATAGTAGCAGACTAGCAGTCTAGCAGAAGCGGGCAAGCTGCAAAACACTTCAACAGCTCAACTTCATGTAACAAGACACTTCAAGACTTCAAGTGAATCAAGTCTTCAAGTTGCAGGAGCAGCACAGGAGCAGCACAACAGGAGCAACACAGCAGGAGCAGCAGCAGGACAATGTATAGTAGCAGACTAGCATTCTAGCAGAAGCGAGCAAGCTGCAAAACACTTCAACAGCTCAAATTCATGTAACAAGACACTTCAAGACTTCAAGTGAATCAAGTCTTCAAGTTGCAGGAGCAGCACAGTAGCAGGAGCATGTATAGTAGCAATCTAGCAGAAGCGGACAAGCTGCAAAACACTTCAACAGCTCAAATTCATGTAACAAGACACTTCAAGACTTCAAGTGAATCAAGTTTTCAAGCAGCAGGAGCAACACAATAGTAGGAGCAGCAGGAGCAGCAGGATAATGTATAGTAGAAGTCTAGCAGAAGCGGGCAAGCTGCAAAACACTTCAACAGTTCAGCAGTTCAACTTTATGTAGCAAGACACTTCAAGACTTCCAAGTTCCAAGTCTTCAACAGTTCAACACTTCAACTTTATACTTGCAGGAGCATGCAAGCAACAAGACAATGTATATTGTATAGTAGCAGAAGCTGGCAAGCTACACTGTTGCAGAACACTTCAACAGTTATGTGGTTCAGAATAAATATGATCAACTGTAATTATGTGGTTCAGAATAAATAACTATAATTATGTGGTTCAGAATAAATAACTATAATTATGTGGTTCAGAATAAATATGATCAATTCAGTAATCAGTTAGCATTTTAACTTTAAAGGATTATATCATGCCAAATGGTCCATTAAGAAAAGCTTGAGAAATCTCCTGTAGTCCCGTTTATAGAAGTAACAGAACAGAAACCAGAACCAGAAGTTCCAACTTCCAAGCAGCATAACATTACTAGGGTGAAGCCAAAGAAGGAGACAATCATCCAATCAGTCACTTGCCCACATGCGAGCATAACATATGGCAATGAGCCAATAATTCAACATCTTCATCGCCTCAAACAGCTTATGAAAAATTCAACAAATATCATTAAAAAAACCATAAAATAATTCCAAGAGGGTCATACCGTCGTATTCGTCTTATATCGTCATACCCAGCATCCCTCTCTGGCTGTCCCCGTGAGCGAATGGTAGGTAGTGGTTGCCTTCACAGGCCATCCAAACAACCATGCCATTGCTACAAACCTACAAAGTGAAGAGGACGAAGCCAGAGTAGGGGACCATTAGAACACCTCCTCATCAAAACACCAAAGACAAAAAAACCTCAAATAAAAGCAAAAATTCAAGAGGCTCAGATGGCTTTGATGCATCATCAAAAATGAAGATGTCTCCCCTCAGGCATCAACCTGCTCGGCTGCTCCTACAAAATAATAGTTGGATACATACCTATTCTTGGATAGTTGGATCATACTGCTGAACCTAAAAAATATAGTAAAATATCATCACAGTAAAAGCTATTAAGAAAATATCAGGTAAGTAGGTAACTGGGTAAGGAACTAAGGACTGTAAGATCATAACTTCACACATGCACTGATACTGTGATGCACATAAATGATAAGGATATATAAGAATGAATCTGCAAAAGATGACCATAGAAAGTTAGAAACATGAACAGAAATGCATAAAAAATAAGTAAGCATATTCAAACCTTAAGATGACTTCTCAAAATTCAATGGTTGCGACATCCAATTTCATCTTTATCAACTCTGAAATAAAAAAAACCATTCAATGATTATTTGATCATAATAAAGAAATATACAATGCAATAATAAAAATATTAGCAATGCAAATCTTACCCTCTTGAATCTTTTCAAGTTCTTCCAAACTTTCCTCAACATTGATTTCTGTTTTTGAATTTTTAATCCAATCTTGAGTGCAAACGAGAACTTGTACTAGTGTAGGAGTCAAAAAGCTACGAAAACGATCAAGTATGCGCCCTCCTGTGCTAAAAGCTGATTCAGAGGCCACTGCAGATATAGGTATAGCTAACATATCACGAGGCATATGTGACAGAATAGGAAATCTGCAACTATTCACTTTCCAGAAGCCCAGAACATCAAAGTTTGGCTCATTTTTTTCAAGATCCTCTGATAAATACTTGTCTAGCTCAGACTTCATTTCATCACCCATGAAACTTTTTCTATGCTCAGCAAATAGACTGCTTAAGATGTATTTACCTGATTGCTTTCGCATACTTGATCCTTCACCAGATGGCATTCCTCCCGACTGTAGTCGCATTCTATACTCTTTGAACAAATCATATACAACTTCATGCAACTTTCTCCTCATCATAACACCTCTTTCACCTTCATACATTTTTTCAACTCCAAACTCAACATATTCTAACTTGCGTCTTGGATCAAAGACAACAGGAACAAAAAGAAGCATATTAATCTTCTCTGGCTCACCCCAATACTTGTCATATTTGTCTTTCATCACAGCAGCCATATCTTGGACTTTTATATCACCGCTAACTTTTCACAGATTCAAAAGAAGGTTAACTTGACAAATTTCATCAAACAATAAATTACTTGTAACATACATAGAGCCAGAAACTCTAAGAGTCAACTCATAGAAATGCTCTAAAAATGTAATAAGTCGCCTAACATTCTGCCAGTCAAAAGACAGAGGAATTCCATCTTCATCATTAAGCTCATGACAGAAATTGCTATCTTCCTCTTCAAATTTTTCAAAAGCCTGCTCAAAAGTTTGAGCTACTTCAAGCATCATATAGGTGGAATTCCACCTTATGGATACATCCAAACAAAGACATTTTCTGTTTTCAATTTTTTCAATTTCTACACATTCTTTGAACCTCTGCCATCTTGCTGGAGAATATCTCACATATTTAACAGCAGATCTAACCTGAGCAATGAAATATGTCATCTCTTTCAAACCATCTTTTACCACAAGATTAATGATATGTGCTTTGCAACGCATATGAATATATTTTCCTTGTGCCAAACAAGTGCCCCAATTCAAAAATTTTTTCTTCAAACAGAAAATAGCAATATCATTTGAAGAGGCATTATCAACAGTAACAGTCAAAATATTATCAATTCCCCATTCAGAGAGGCATTTTTCAATTGTTTTTCCTATAACTTCACCCTTATGACTTGTAATTTTGCAAAAATTCAAAAGCTTTTTCTTCAAGTTCCAATCAATGTCAATATAATGTGCTGTGATACACATATAGTTTATGTTTTGAATTGAGGTCCAAGTATCAGTGGTCAAACAAACTCTCTGTTTGGACTCTCTGAAATAGTATTTCAACTTTACCTTTTCATCATGGTAGAGTTGAAAATAGTCTCTAGTCATAGTCCAACATGAAGGCATTCGAAATCTAGGACAAGCTTGAGACATAAAGTATTGAAAGCCTTCATGTTGCACAAAACTAAAAGGCAGTTCATCTACAACAATCATGTGTGCCAGTGCTTTTCTAATTTTTTCTTGATCAAACTTTCAGCTAGTTAGCACAGACTCATTTGCTACTTCTTTCTGAATAGGTTGCATAGCAAGTTGTGTTTGATGTGTATCAACATTATATGGATATTTCTTGCATTGATTCATGTGATGTCTAAGAGAAGAAGTACCATTTTTTTTTGAATCACAAAAGAATTCATTACCACAGTAGTTGCATCTGGCTTTGGTTGACTTGCCCGAATCTGTGAACTTTGTGTAATGCTCCCATACAGCTAATCGTGCTGCCATTCTTTTTCTCGGCATTGGAGGCTTTGTACTGCACGTAGATACATTGCCCTCGTTTGAAACTTCGATAACCATAGGCGTAGAACTTTCCTGAGAAGCAGAAATTGGCATTGGACTTGGAATAACTGGATTTGTGTTTGAAAGCTACTGATTGTCATCCTCGTTCAACATCTGTCAATAGAAAAATACAGAATTATAGATTAAATCGTATGAAATCAAAAAATCCTAATTTAATTTCACAAAATTCAACCCTAACCTTGCAATTTGATCCCGATGATACTGTTGTAGAAAATGAGATATTGAAGCTCAGAGTCTCGAAGGCTAGTCACAGAGAGATATTGAGGCGTCAGGAGTCAGAACCTCTGAGGAGGAGGGGGGTCTGGGGGTGAACGAAAGCGATGCCACCGAGGATAAAGGAGAAGAAAAATCGGGAGTTTGGAACTGAGGATTTACTGATCTAACAATAAAATCGTATGAAATCAAAAAACCATAATTTAATTTCACAAAAATCAACCCTAAATTTCATAATTTCCGAAATACTCTCAACTTGCAGCTTAATCCGTTGTAGAAAAATGAGAGATTGAAGCTCAGAGCGTCGACCAGAGAGATATTGAGGCGTCGGGACTGAGAGTCAGAGCCTCAGAGGAGAGGAGGAGGGGGGTGGTCCGGGGGTGGACCGTGGACGAAAGGATTAACAATAAAATCGTATGAAATCAAAAAACCCGAATTTAATTTCACAAAAAATCAACCCTAAATACCCTCACCTTGCAGCTTAATCCATTGTAAAAAAATGAGAGATTAAAGCTCAGAGCGTCGATCAGAGAGATATTGAGGCGTCGGAACTCAGAGCCTTAGAGGAGGAGGGGGGTCCGGGGGTGGACGAAAGCGATGTCACCGACACGGCGCAGCACCACAGCTGCAGGGATGAAGGAGAAGAAAAATCGTCAGTTCGGAACTGAGAATTTACTGATCTAACAATAAAATCGTATGGAATCAAAAAAACCCTAATTTAATTTCACATAAAATAACCCTAAATTTCATAATTTCCTAAATACGCTCACCTTGCAGCTTAATCCGTCATAGAAAAATGAGAGATTGAAGCTCAGAGCGTTGACCAGAGAGAGGCGTCGGGACTCAGAGCCTCAGAGGAGGAGGGGGGTTCGGGGTGGACAAAAGCGATGTCACCGACACGGCGCAGCACCGCAGCTGCAGGGATGAAGGCGCAGCACCGCAGGTCCGCAGCGGCGAGAGCGAGAGCAGCGAGAGCAAGAGCGGCGAGAGCGAGAGCGCCAACAGCGAGAGGGATTAGGGTTAGGGCTGAAGCGAGAGGCGAGAGCGGCGAACCGCTCTGAGAAAACGCAGGCATATATACGCCATCTAGGGTTCGGCCCAGTTGTTTGAGCCGATTAGCCCAAAACCGAAATCTAACCGCAGTATATAAGTATATATATAATTCGATTCGGTTTGATTTTTACGGTTTTCGAAAATCAGAAACCGAAACCGAACCGAATTTTCAATTTTTTTTTTTTCAAAATTGAAACCGAACCGAAAACCGAATAACCCAAACCGAATTGGTTATTCAGTTTCGGTCGGTCGGTTAATTCGGTTTTGACCGAATAATGCACAGCCCTACTAATGACTAATTTTTCTTTTTCTGCAAATGTCTTTGCGATGGGATGTCAAATTGCTGATAATCTCGACCCACTTTAAACTTCAGCTAGTTTTATATTAGATACTGTAGTGATGTGAGAAAGAAGATCCATAGATGATGGTTCTTCCAACCTTGGCAACCAGCTCTGGTGTTACAGGCACTAAACAAGAATTTCTCCACAAAATGTTGCATAAGCATTGCATTTGTTCTCTAGTTTCTCGTTGTGCAGTGATGTTGTTGAGAGAGCTCCCACAGTGGATGGACAACAGGCACGTAACTCTGCAGATATAATCGATGATGAAAAATTGAACCGAGAAACACGACTGTACCAGGTCATATGAGAGTTCTATGTTAGTGAATTGTAGGCCGGGTGACCACAACATTTTTACGCTTGGCAACGGTTGTTGGTAGCTGCTCAGCCACATCTTACAGGACAACTACTTTGTCGCGACTTCAGTCACAACCCTTGATTAAGGTGCGGTTAAACTCTAGCTACTTGCAAACTGGGTATGGTTAAAGTTGAAGTCTTAGAGGAACTGTTGGTGCTAAGCATGCAATTAACGTTGATCATCACTAAAACATACAGTAATGATGATCTCTAATGATGATCCCCAATGATGATAAACTCGCACCAACAGGCCGCTTTAGCTTGAATAGACATGTTGAAACACTTAGGAATCCCCGCCTTGCCTAGGATCACGAGAAGCAACCTACTTTTAATAATTTTTTGCGTGATTTGTTTTATTTAACTTTGTTGAGTGGCTCAATGTCTTCTGGTGCCGAATTCCTGAATCCTTAAATGGTGACGTGTTCCTTTTTCCATGCGGGCAATCATCCTTGCCAATGGATGTCATCTTCTCTTTCCCTCCCTTTGGATGAATTTTCAGCGTGGAATTAAAAAATTAGTCAATTCAATTCTCAATTCTAAATAAGTGAAAAAATTATCAAAATTCTTCGATTCCGCTGTTTAAATTAATATTTTTTAGATGAAATTAAAAATTAACTAATTTTTTCAATTTGAAAAATTATATTAAATTTGATATAAAATATTAATAAATATAAATATAATTTATGAATACAAAATATATATTATTTTTTTAAAATTGATGTTTTATTTATAAGTTTATAATATAATATAATATATTTAATATTAGAAAATGACAAGTTACTTAAAAATTAATATGAATTTTAAAAATGGCCAAAAAAAGAATTCTATAATTATAATATAATTAATTTAGGATTTATTTAATATATTTGTGTAAGTACATATCTCATTGGACAAAAATAAACACTAATATCTCATTCGACAGAAATAAATACTTTTAAACCAATATAAACATATCATCTAACATATAAACGCTATCCCATATATAATTATTTCAACTCATATATAAATATCTTATTTTATATATAATCATTTCAAGTAATATGTAAATACTTTACTTTATATATAATCATTTTAAGTAATTCATCAACAGTTTATGACATATATAATTATTTTAATGCATATGTAAATATTTTATTCTATATATAATCATTTTAACTCGTATGTAAGTACTTTACCTAATATATAATTATTTTAACTCGTACATAAATACTTTACCCTATATATAATTATTTCGACTTATTTATAGACACTTTTCCTATATATAATTAGTTTAATCCATATATAAATATTTTACGCCATATATTTACTTCAATCTATATGTACATACTTTATCCTATATATAATCATTTTAACTCATATATAAATATTTTACTTCATAAATAATTATTTTAACATTTATATAAACACTTTACGTAGATATATATAATCAGTTCTATACTATTTGAGGTGATTTTTTACTACAATCACAATTGATCAAAATATGATCATAATTGAAACATATATGCCACTAAATTACCTCGAGTGTGAGTCTTAATTAAATCTAAATCATGGTCAAATTCAACCAAAAATTGAGTTTAATTCCAATCCGAATCATTGAGAAATTCGAGCTCAAACTAAACTTAATTCAAATGGACCGAATAAGCTGAATATTTAGACCAAAATTAAACTCAAAATTCATCCAAAATTTGTACCAAAATAAAAAAAATATAAAAATTTTATAAATAGATCCCTTAATTGAATAAATTCTTATAAAAAAATCTCTGGCCAAATTTTTTTAAAATACACCCTCAGATGAAATTTTGTGAAAAATCTAATAAAATCCTAAAATTATAAATTGGTCTCCACAAAATTTAAGCTTTACAAATTTACCCTCCAAAGATCAATAATTATAATTTACTTTTTCTAAATTTAGGGTGTACAAATAAATCCCTCAAAAATTTCATATTTACAAATAGACTTCTAAAATCCCAATTTTTCGTAAATAAGTCTCTCAAAAATTTTTATTTATAAATAAGTCTGAATTTTATCTAAAAAAGATCCTAAAAATTTTAAAAATTTATAAATAAATTTTTTTTTATAGAAAGACTCTCTGAAATTTATAAAATTATAATTTAGACAAAATTTTTCGAAAAATTTTGTAAATAATCCTTATGAATTTTTCATGGTGAACACAATTTTTAAATTTTCTTATTTACAATAAACAAACTCGTCTAGATAATTATCTAATCTCAAGCAAATGTTATTCATATTCATCCACAATCATATCTTAGAATTCAAAATTTCAAATACAAAAGATTGAAATCCAGTTTAACTCGATTTTTTTCAAGCTCTATATAAATTTGTTAACACCAAAGGAAAAAAAAGGAGGACATCATTGAAATGGAGCATGGAGAAGGCCAAGAAAAAAAATTCAGAAAGAATTAAGAAAAAGAAGTTGTTTAGCTTTATGTTGCTATTATTTGTCGTTTTCTCTGCTTCTTTTCCTCTCCTGGCAAGGACTTCGCCATCTCCTTGGTCGTGCACGTCTGCTCTCGCTCCCTCGCGAGCTCCACGGCCCGATGCCTCAGCACCTTCACCTGTGGTACCCAGCTTAGCTGCATGCCCAAACCCTAGCTCTTTGCTTTTGCACGGATCTCACCGCCAAGCCAGTCATTGGGTCTGCGTTACACGTATTGTTTCGTCGTTCCCTGCGCCGGCTACCGCTCCGCCTCCGTGAGCTTCACCGGCCTGCCCCCACACCTCAACTTCCTACTCATCTACCCAAGCCTCGCACCGCCGGCCAGCACCCCACTGTAACCTCCTCTGCCTCGACCTGCCTACCCTACGCCGCCTCGATTAGCACTGCCGCTCCCCCTGAGCTAGCGAAGAAGTCCAGCCCCCGTCTGAAGCTCTTCCCGTGCTGATGGCCCGCTCCTGAGCCTGTCCTCGGCCGATGGTCCGCCTCCCCGAACTCTGCCCCGAGCTCACCTCCGCTGTCAGTACTGCCTCTCCTCCAGCTCCGCCACACAAACCCCGAACTCCGACCATCTTCTCCCGCCACGCCGGCGATCCGCCTTGATACTTTGAAATTCCTCAATTTTTTTCAATTTCGGCTTTTCGAAATTAATTCAAATAGGGGATTTATGGCGCATCCGCAGAGGGTAGATGAAGACCCCGATTAAAAGCTAAATTTTCGACATCCACGCAATGCGGACGGCGTGAACACCTTCAATAGCGCTTGGAGGCACACTTCTCATCCCTCGCATTAATGGCGATGATGACCAAACCGATGGCGATGCGATTTCCCGCCGCAATTTTAAAGGAGAAGATTTGTTTTCCCGCCTTTGTAATTTGGATTTGGCAGCGAGCTCCTTCTGTGCGTGTGGAGCTGCCTGACCCACACGAATCGAGGCATGCACTTGCCATGTTTGATAGGTCCGTGTCGTCCGAGCTTACGCCCCGTGGCCACTAGTGCTAGTCGTTTTTGTAGGTCAATTGACAAGTCCACCTATGGCCCTGGGCACCCGTTTCGGACCATAACCGCAGGTACTTGGCCTACGTTACACGTGGCAGATTCACTGTGTGGATCACGAACGGTCAAGTAAAAAAAAAAAATCACTAATAAATTTTTCAAACTTTCCCATTTTCTGATAATTCTCTAATTTTTTAAATTTATCAATCAACTCTCAAAAAGTCAAATCAATTTTTTTAAAAAAATCTTTGATATAATTAATCCTATTAGAGGTATAAATTGATCTTTATATCCTTGATAACTTAATCTTTATCTTATCCGCTGTTTTTCTCACCCACAATCTGTAGCTAAAAAATCTCTCTTCCACTCCGTGGCAACTCTCTTCTTTCTCACGCTCTTGTCATAATCTCATAAATTACCCCACCGTTGTACTTTGCATGCGACTCGTAGTTGCAACCCCACCCCAATTGTTGTGTCTATGCCCCGTCATTGCAACCCTATCATTACACCTTTGTGACTTTCCTCCTTTTCATGCCCATTGCAATCTCAGAAACGACTCCACCATATTGTGTTTTGCTTGCGTCTTGCTATCGCGTTTGCAACTGCTGCATTTTGTTTCGCCATCACAACCTTGCTTTTGCCACCGTTCTAATCTCTGAAGCAAGCAAATAAGTGTAATCTTACTATACGTATTTTCTCTCTTGAATAGGCTTTATCACTCATGCACAAGTCATATTTGATGAATTGCCTCAGTGATGCCCAATCTATTAAGCACATTAGTTTCTAGATTTTGCATTACTATACCAAGTTTTGATCAAGTCATGTTGAACTTTAAGAGAGATCTATCTTAATTGATTATGTTTAACTAAAATCATTTTGTACACTTTCTCAATGATATAGTAACTAGAAAGCAAGTGCATTGTCTAATTTTTAAATCAGATTTATCTCAAATAGTTTTGTAGTTATGGCTTTTCTTGATCTATATTCCAAATGCAAGTATATTGAAGAAGCTCGTGCATTGTTTGATGAAATTCTCTCGAAGAATTTAATGTCATGGAATGTCATGTTATCTTACTATTTTTTGAAGATAATGAGAAATTAGTATCACCTATGAAAGAGCGGAATATATATGTTTGCTGATTTTAAACCGTCATCTACTAAGGAATCAAGAAATATAACATAAATATAGTATAATATCAGTTCTTAATTGTATGAATTAAGGCAACATACATGTGCTTGCATATTTTAATTCATCATCTACAAAGGATATCCATCAAAGTGCCTAGTTAAGATCTATTACAAATCTAAATTTTTGAAAGTAACATTAAGGCTTATTTTTGAACAAGTTATCCATAGGTGATATTGATATCTTATTACTTTCACAACCACCAAAAATGATTATATATATTTGTAAGTACATATCTCATTTGACAAAAATAAATACTAATATCTCATTCGACAAAAATAAATACTTTTAAACCAATATAAACATATCATCTAACATATAAACGCTATTCCATATATAATTATTTCAACTCATATATAAATATTTTATTTTATATCTAATCATTTTAATTAATATGTAAATATTTACCCTATATATAATCATTTTAAATAATATATAAACACTTTATGAGATATATATATATATTATTTTAATGCATATGTAAATATTTTATTCTATATATAATCATTTTAAATCTTATGTAAGCACTTTACCCAATATATAATCATTTTAACCCATACGTAAATACTTTACCCTATATATAATTATTTCAACTTATATATAAACACTTTATCCTATATATAATTAGTTTAACCCATATATAAATATTTTACCCCATATATTTACTTCAATCCATATGTACATTCTTTATCCCATATATAATCATTTTAACTCATATATAAATATTTTACTTCATAAATAATTATTTTAACATTTATATAAACACTTTACGTAGATATATATAATCAGTTCAATACTATTTGAGGTGATTTTTTACTACAATCACAATTGATCAAAATATGATCATAATTGAAACATATATGCCACTAAATTACCTCGAGTGTGAGTCTTAATTAAATCTAAATCATGGTCAAATTCAACCAAAAATTGAGTTTAATTCCAATCCGAATCATTGAGAAATTCGAGCTCAAACTAAACTTAATCTAAATAAACTAAGTAGGCTGGATATTTAGACCAAAATTAAACTCAAAATTCATCCAAAATTTGGACCAAAATAAAAAAATATAAAAATTTTATAAATAGGTCCTTGAATCGAATAAATTCTTATAAAAAGATCTTTGGCTAGATTTTTTTACAAATAGGTCCCTCAGAAAGAAATTTTATGAAAAACTCAAATAAAATTCTAAAATTATAAATTGGTCGCCACAAAATTTAAACTTTACAAATTTACCCTCCAAAATTGATAATTATAATTTGATTTTTTAAAATTTAGGGTTTTCAAATAAATCCCTCAAAAATTTTATATTTACAAAACACTTCTAAAATCCCAATTTTTCATAAATAAGTTTCTCAAAATTTTTACTTACAAATAAGTCTAAATTTTATCTAAAAAAGACCCTACAAATTTTAAAACTTTATAAATAAATTTATAAAATTTACAAATAACCCCCTCACGAATTTTTCATGGTGAATACAAATTTTAAAATTTTTTTATCTACAATAAACAAACTCATTTAGAGAATTATCTAATCTCAAGCGAATCTCATCCATATTCATCTACAACCATATCTTAAAATTCAAAATTTTAAACATGAGAGATGGAAATCAAGTCCAACTCCATTTTTTTAGGTTTTATATAAATATGTTAACACCAAAGGAAAAAAAAGGAGGAGATCAGAATGTAGAGATCGAGCATGGGGAAGGCCAAGGAAAAGAAATAAAAAAGATTCAAGAGACAGGAGTAAATTTTGTAGCTTTATCTTGCTATTCATTGTTGTTTTCTCTTCTTCTTTTCCTCTCCTTGCAAGGACTCCACCATCTCCTTGGTCGTGCACCTCTACTCTTGCTCCCTCGCGAGCTCCACGGCTCAATGCCTCAGCACCTTCACCTATGGTACCCAACTTAGTCGCATACCCAAACCCTAGCTCCTTGCTTTTGCATGGATCTCACTACTAAGCTAGTCATTGGGTCTGCGCTACACCTATTATTTCGTTGTTCCCTGCGCCGGCCATGTCTCCGCCTCCGTGAGCTTCACCGGCGTGCCCCCACACCTCAACTTCCTACTCATTTACCCTAGCCAAATCAAGTCAACCCTTGGACTTGTAACCACAGGCTAGCCTTCGGTCTCGCTAAATCAGGTCAACCTTCCGGCTCGTAATTGAGCCAAACTTTGGGCTCGTATTCAACTAATCTTCGGATTCACACCCAGTTAGCTTTTGCATTCGCATTCAACCAATCTTTAGGCTCGCAACCAAGTTAGCATTCGGGCTCATAGACTAAGCTAGTCTTTGGACTCACAAATCAAGTCAGTCTTTGAACTTGCAAATCAAGCTAGCTTTCGAGCTTGCACTTTTAAGCCAATCTTTAGACTCATACTTTTAAGTCAACCCTTGAACTCGTACTTCTAGGTCAATCTTTGGACTTACATATTTAAGACTAGCCCGCATGCTCGTCCAAAGTTATTATGACAATTTGAGGGCTCTCAAATCAAATAAATAGAACTAAATTGATTAAAATGTACCTAAATTGATCAACAAGATGGACTAAAGCTCAAGTTGAATTGGGCTCAAATCTAAATTGAGTTAATCTATATCAAATTGATTTAGACCCAACCCTAATTAAGTTCAAATCAAGTCAATCTGAAAGCAAATTAAATTCGAATCATACTCTAATTGGGTCAAATCATATTCAAATTAAACCCTAATTAGGTCAAACCAAATTCGAATAAAACTCTAATTGGGTTAAATCAAGTTTAAACTAAACCATAGTCAGGTCAGATCGAACATAAATTCATACCAAATCCAGATTGAGCCTGAACTAAAACTAAATTGAACCTAATTTAGCTTGAACTTGAACCCAAATCTCATAAGGATCCAATATGGGTCGAACTTGATTCCATTAGTGGGTTAAACTCAGATCTAATAAGAATTCATTAAGGATTAGATCTAAATTCATTAAAGATTCAATAAGAACATATTAAGAGTTTAGATCCAAGATCCGTTAAAAATTCATTAAGAAACTATTAAGGGTCTAACAAGAGGTCAAATCGACCCAAACTAAATCAAATCAGACTTGATCCAAATCAAGTTTTGAATATCAAATTAAATCAAATCATACTTCAGTCTAAATCAAATTATGAATATTGAATTGGATTAGATCAAACTTAAATCAAACCAAGCCTGAACTTCAGATCAAACCAAACTAAATGCAAGCTTGAACTTGCTAAGTCAGTTAATCAGATGTTGTATTTAAATGAAGCCAACTAATAACACGCTTGAAGTCGTCAGCCACACTTCAAAACAAAGTCAATCCAAAAGTATTGATAATATTTCAAATCCAATCGACGACATGCCTAAGAGGTCGTCGATTATCAAATCAAACTAAACTAAGACATGCTTAAACTTGCTTAATCAATCAGCCAAATATCTTATTCAATCAAAGTCAACTAACAATACATATGAAGTTTTTGGCCATACTTCGAAGCTAGTCAACCTTAGAAGTCATTGACGATATATCTTTCAAGCTAAGCTAACTCAAAAGCATTGACAACGCTTCCAATTTAGTTGACAATATGTCGAAGATGTCGTCTATTGTCAAATCAAATCAAACTAAGGTAGACTCAAACTCTCTTAATTAGTTAACCAAACACCTTATTCAAACAAAATCAATTAACAATATGCTTAAAAGCTATTGGTCATACTTCAAAACTAAGCCAACCCAAGATCATTGACATTATTTCAAATTCAATCAACGATACACCTTAGAGATCATCAATTATCAAATCAAATCAAATTGAAGGTAGTCTTGAACTTATTTGGCCAGTCAACCAAATGCCTTATTCAAATGAAATCAACCAATAATATGTGTAAAACTGTTAACCATACTTCGAAGTTAGTTAATCTCAAAAATTATTGATGATGCACTTTCAAATTAGACAATCCCATAAGTCATTGGTGACACACCTTTCAAGTTAGTCAACCCTAAAAGCTATTGTTGATATATCTTTCAAGCTAAACTAACACATACTCAAAAGCTATCAATGATGCTCTAAATCTAATCGACAACATGTCTAAAATACCATTGATTATTAAATTAAAAAAAGATTAGTATAAAGCTAAGGCTATTAATCATTTTCTTTAATCAAATATCAAAAGAAGTCAACTGACAACAAGTAAAAGTTGTTATAACACTTAAAACTAGATAAAGTTATTATCAATACTTTATCATCTAATGAAAATATTTCAAGTTGAATGCAGTTATCACTGATGTCTCATTGGCTAATGAAAATACTTCAAACTCATGGAGTTATCGCCAATATCATCAGGCTAACGGAAACACCTTAAACTAAAATAAAGTTATCACCAACGCCATCAGGCTAATAGAAATACTTCAACCAAAAGTGCTAAGGTTATTAGAGACACCTCAAACTACCCATTCTCCTTTCATGTCCCCTTAGATGACGTCATTAAGCAAATCATCAATACCTATTGAGGATCAAGTCAAGACCCATTTGAGTCAAATTTCACTTGGTCTAGCACATGAGGGCGAGGTAGCAGTAAACATCAAGTTCATTCTATCCCCCTTCTTATTTCATGTCATTTATGCATTTAAATTCATTAAATTATAAAGTGAGAGTATTCTTTTACTTAAGCCATATATCTCTTTCTCTTAAATAAATCAAATTCTATTTTTTTTCTTTTTTTTTATATCTCTATTGTATTAACTAGATTTCTCACTTTAAAATATTCCTGATAATTGCGATAATTAACTATAGGAACTCGCATTTGTTGAAAATCATATTCTCATAATACTTAATTACACATTTAAACCATATATTTTTTATTTATTATTTTGAGATTGCTCCTCGGGTTTTTCACTATCCCGAGTGATGAGTTTTGATCTCACAAACACATATATAAATACTTTGACATATTTAATTATTTCAACCTATATATAAATAATTTACCTCATAATAAATAGTTTACTCCATATATAGTCATTTTAATGACAATATAAATATTTCATCCAATATATAAATATATATAAATATTTAAAGCAAGATGTATCATTATGTTTACAAAAAAGTATCTAGTTGACATAAGCAATATATTTCAAAATAATAAAAAGGTTATACATTTCATATACACATTGTATGTAAAAATGACATTGAGAACTAAAGTACAAATATGTTTTTTTGAAAAATAAGTCTAAACACACTATTATGAATAGAAAATCTCACAAACACACACAATAAAGTTTTCAAAAACTCTTACATAAGATGCACAAGAATATGAAAATATAGCACCTTCAAAGGCAAGCATGCATAAGAGAAAATAGAGCATAAGGCATAAAAAAAAACTTAATTTCATCCATCACATTATTCGAGTATTAACATATTTTGAATTGCATGTGTTGTTCTTTATTATGAGCATCACGACTCCGATAACCATCTCAATTACAAATTTTTTAAAATACGATAAATATCGCTCATATGTTGAAAGTTGATATCGCTACAAATCATCGCAAGCATTTTTTGCTCACATGTGATAATATATTTTACAGTCACAAATAAAATATATTTTACAGTCACAAATAAATGATTTAGGCTCTATTTTATACAAATCTCATCTAGGACGAAATTTAAAAAATGATGACATTGACAAACTCAAAGTTTAGAGCATAAAATTTAGAAACTACAAAACCATTTAGTTTGGAATCATGATTAGGATCAATATTTTTTAGAATTTTTTCTTACAAAATCAATATTGCTTATTTTACATCGTTATTAAATTAAATTATTATAAAAAATTAAATAATTTTTTAAAATTTAAATTATTATAAGGTTAATTTTGATAAAAAGAATTAGTTTGTAAAAACGATTTACTAGTTTTGATTTTAATTCTGATCTAATCCTAAATCAAACGGTGTCTAAATATATTAACAGATTGTAACAAAAGGACTGATCCGTAATAATCAAAATAGAAGAGACTGATCAGAAACTTCAGAAAATTTCATGAGTTTATTAGTAATTTTTTTTAAAAAAAACAATTTTATTCACCTCCAATCACAGCTGTTAAATTCAGGCATTAAAACTGTATATATTTAATTTGTTTACGTATATAATTAATATTTTTCGAAAAAGGCGGCCGAGGCTCGAGAGGGAAACGAGTCCAAAAAAAAGGCCCGCCTCAGTGCTCCGCTCCCTCTCTGTCAACCACCACCATCTCCCCTCCTCCGATCCCACCACCTCAACGTCCTCTTTGCCCAATACTTAAAATTTCAAGGACCCCCAAATCCAAGAAACCCTAACTGATCTCTTCTTCCTTCTCTGCAATGCGGCGCTTCCTCCTCCTCTTCTTTTTCCCCCTCGTCTCCTCCGCTGCAGCGCAGCCCCAGAACCGCACGCCGGAGATCCAGGCCGAGATCGACGCCCTCACTGCCTTCCGTCACGCGCTGCGGGACCCTCTTCGAGCTCTCTCCAGCTGGGACCCCTCCTCCCCCTCCGCCCCCTGCTCCTGGCGTGGCGTCACCTGCTCCCCCAACTCCGCCGTCGTCCAGCTCCGCCTCCCCCGCCTCCACCTTTCCGGCCCCATTCCCGCCGCCCCGCTCGCCGCGCTTCCCTTCCTTCGCAATCTCAGCCTCCGTTCAAACTCCCTCTCCGGCCCCTTCCCCGCCGCGGCACTCTCCGCCCTCCCTCGTCTCCGCTCGCTGTTCCTCCAGGCGAACTCCCTCTCCGGCCCTCTTCCTCCTTCCCTTCTTGCCAATCTCACAGATCTCCAGGCCCTCAACCTCGCCTCTAACCTTCTCTCCGGACCCATTCCGTCCTCCTTATCCCCCAACCTCCGGCTGCTCGATCTCTCCTCCAACTCCCTCTCCGGCCCCATACCCGCCTCCCTGCCTGTATCCCTCCACCTTGTCAACCTCTCCTTCAACCGCCTCTCCGGCACCCTCCCGGCGGCTCTTGGATACCTGCAATCCCTGTTGTATCTATGGCTCGACACGAACCAACTCCGTGGCCCGATTCCTGCCGCCCTCTCCAACTGCTCCTCGCTCCTCCACCTCAGCCTCCAGAACAACGTGCTCCAGGGCATCCTTCCCGCCGCCATCCCCGCCATCCCCTCCCTCCAGGTCCTTTCCCTCTCCGGCAACCACCTCTCGGGCGACGTTCCGGCGGCCATTTTCTCCCCCTCCCTCCGGATCATCCAGCTTGGCTTCAATGGCTTCTCTGGTCTTGAGACGCCCAAGGCCGCTCTGAATTCGACCGTCCTCCAGTTGCTCGACCTCAAGGAGAACCGGATCGCTCGGCCATTCCCGTCGTGGCTCACCGGCGTACAAACCCTCGCACTCCTGGATCTCTCGGGAAACTCGTTCACGGGATCAGTTCCGTCGGGGATTGGAAGGCTCCGAGCTCTTCAGGAGCTTCGAGTTGGGAGGAACTCGATCAGCGGGCACATCCCTGTGGAGATCGGAGCTTGTGGATCTTTACAGATTCTTGATCTTCAAGGTAATCGGCTCTCCGGCGGGATTCCAGCGGTTCTTGGTGGTTTGACGAGATTGAGGGAGATTTATCTAGGCGGGAATCAATTTTCCGGCGGGATTCCGGCTACATTTGGTGCTCTCTCAATGCTGCAGGTTCTATCTGTCAGCGACAACCAGCTCAATGGGCGTGTGCCGGACGAGATGATGCGGTTAGGAAATCTTACGGTGTTGGACCTCGCCGGGAACGGGTTCTCCGGCGAGATCCCGTCCGGCATTGGAAATCTCGGAAACTTGAAGCTGCTGAATCTCAGTAAGAATGGTTTCTCTGGCAGCGTTCCGGCGGGCATCGGGAGTTTGACAAGCCTAACGAAATTTGATGTTAGCGGCCAGAAGAACCTCTCCGGCGAGCTTCCAGCGGAGTTCTTTGGGTTGCCGAACCTCGTAATGGTATCTCTGGCCGATAACTCATTCTCCGGTCAGGTTCCAGAGGGTTTCAGTAGCATTCTGGGGTTGCAACGGCTCAACCTCTCGGCCAACTCCTTCATCGGCTCTATTCCGGCGACCTATGGCTACCTTGAATCTCTGCAAGCTCTCTCACTCTCCGACAATGATATCACCGGTGAGATCCCTCTGGAGCTCGGCAACTGCTCCAACCTTACTGTTCTTGAGCTCCGGTCGAATAGGTTGTCTGGTCCAATTCCCGGCGATCTATCACACATTTCCAACCTTGCCGAGCTCGACCTTGGCCGGAATGATCTGGTGGGCGAAATTCCGCCGGAGATTTCACAGTGCTCGTCCTTGACTGTGCTCAAATTTGATGAGAACCATCTGTTTGGCAGCATCCCGGCCTCGCTGCCAAACCTCTCCAAACTGCAGACGCTGGACCTCTCGGCGAATGACCTCACCGGCACAATCCCGGCTGACCTGGGCCGCATCCCTGGCCTATTTTACTTCAATGTCTCGGAGAACAACCTCCAAGGTGAGATTCCGGCAATACTGGGCTCCCGGTTCACCAACCCTTCAGTGTTCGATGGAAATCCTAGCCTGTGCGGGCAGCCGTTGGGGGCAGAATGTGAGGAAGCCAGGGCCAGAAGGAGAAGGAAGCTGCGGGACCGATGGCTTGTATGGGTTGGGATTGCTGCCGGGATTGCCTGTGTTTTGATCTGTATATGCTGTTGTTGTGCTATTAGCCTGGCGCGATGGCGGCAGCGTTTGCTGGACAATAGGGCTGGCGTGAAGAAAAGGAGTCCAGCTCGTGGCAGTGGGTCTAGCGGTGGTAACCGGAGCAGTGGCGGGGAGAGTGGAGCACCTCCGGTACCAAAGCTGGTGATGTTCAGCAATAAGATCACCTATGCAGAGACGGTTGAGGCCACCCGGCAGTTCGATGAGGAGAATGTGCTTAGCCGTGGTCGCCATGGACTTGTATTCAAAGCTTGCTACAATGATGGTACGGTGCTGTCCATACTCCGGCTGCCGTCGACTTCAGCGGACGGGCAGATAGTCATTGAAGAAGGCTTTTTCAGAAAGGAGGCTGAGACGCTGGGCAAGGTGAAGCACCGGAACCTGACAGTTCTCCGGGGATACTATGCCGGCCCACCACCGGACGTCAGGCTGCTGGTGTACGACTACACGCCAAATGGCAACCTAGCCACGTTGCTGCAGGAGGCGTCGCACCAGGACGGGCACATACTCAACTGGCCAATGCGGCACCTGATTGCTCTTGGAGTTGGGCGGGGCCTCGCCTTCCTCCATGCCGCTAGCGTGATCCATGGAGATGTCAAGCCACAGAACATACTGTTCGACGCGGACTTTGAACCACATTTGGCGGACTTTGGGCTGGAGAGATTGGCAGTGACAATGGGTGCAGCGGCAGAGGCGGCTACGACATCTGCATCGGCGACACCAATGGTCGGATCTCTGGGCTACGTGGCACCTGATGCGGCGGCGGCAGGGCAGGCCACGACGGAGGGGGACGTGTACAGCTTCGGAATTGTGCTGCTGGAGCTGCTGACCGGGAAGCGGCCGGGGATGTTCATGGGCGGCGAGGGCGGGGAGGATATCGTGAAGTGGGTGAAGAGGCAGCTGCAGAGGGGGCAGGTGTCGGAGCTGATGGAGCCGGGGCTGCTGGAGCTGGACCCGGAGTCGTCGGAGTGGGAAGAGTTCCTCCTCGGCATCAAGGTCGGCCTGCTCTGCACCGCGCCGGACCCGCTCGACCGCCCGTCCATGGCCGACGTCGTCTTCATGCTCGAGGGCTGCCGGGTGGGCCCCGACATTCCCTCCTCCGCCGACCCCACCTCTCCCGCGACGGCCTCTTGATTCTCTTCTTCCCGCGCTGATTTGTTTTTCTTTTTTTGATTTTTTTCATAATTCCACGTCGGGTTTTTTTTTCTGCCCTTCCGCTTTATCCTGGTTTCCGTTCCCTTTTATGATTTCTTTATTTCTCTTTTTCCGGTCTGGCCCCGAAGGGCACAGTCGTCGAGTGTTGACTGAGAAAAAAGCAGTAGCCGTTGGAAGTGTCCTGTTCCTCCCGTGGTGGGGGTGTCAGGTGGTGCGGCCAGTTTTGGATGCTTGGATTGTTTTCATCAGCTTATGGACGGAGGGGTAGGAAGAAGGAGCTGTTGAAATTATGAGGATTTTGCAAAGTAGCACATGAAGGTCGAAGATGGCGACAAAGGAATGGTAGTCCCGAGTACTACTGCCGTTGTGGTTGGGGGACCGTTGCGGCGGATGTGGACAACACGGCCTGATTCTATTGTTTGTTTACACTTATATGCTCCTCCGTCAAACTGGGGGCCAAGCCAATGGGGATGGGCCCAGCGCATTCTTTTATGGAGTCATCGTCGGGTGGGGTGTTGGGGAGCTTTGGGCGGCGACAAGGGCGGAAGCGCGGAGGACCGTTAACCAACGTGGGTCTTTCTGCTGCATCATCGTTTGTCGCGTCGTGGTGTGATGATAATCAAGAGGGGATGGAAGCTAATTAGCGGAAGCAGCGACTCTAATTATGAAGTAGCTGTGTGGTGAAAAAAAAAAGTGGTTTAGATGTCTGTGCGACCTGCCGGGGCTGATTGATTGGAACCGTTTTCTTTTTTCTAAAAAAAAAAAAAGGGAACAGTGTTTCTGTTTGTAAGATCGATTGGTTGTAGTGCAGAAGCAGCTTTGAAATTTGTTGCGCCTGTTTCTGTAAACCTACCGCTGTGGGCAGAGACCGTCGCCGGCATTCCATGATTCATTGTCCAACCTAGTCCAATTTCAGAGCCTGCTTTAAGATTGAGGGGATCGTCTAGAACTTCATATCAAGAGAAAACTTGTTTAGTTTATGACACGATATTGAATTGCTGATTGAATGAGCATAAGTGAAGAAGAATCAAACCTGCGTGTGCATTAGCCGGTGATTCTCAAGTATCCTGTTTCTGTCATTCTACCGTCAAGGAAATGCTGAGCATTTAACTATGGGACTGTTTGGTTTGATTTCTGAAATCTGGAATGAAGAAAATTGAATAAATTAAAAGTCAATTTTTTGTATTATTGTGTTTCATTCAATTCTATATTCAGGAACTAAAAGAATTTGATGATTTTCAGCTCTTCTGGATTTCGGATTTGAATTCCTGACTTTTTGTTGCGGAAGACGTCAATTACGGAAAATTTGGCGTGAGTCCCACATATGAATTCTCGCTATTTTTTCACGAGGGAGTACAAGCTTTTTCTGGAGGAAAACATCATTTCTACTCGTCTTCTCCGTATTTGACCGCGCCCTGTGCTCAATCTACGTTTTTGTCAGTAATCGAGCACGATCAGCGCTTACTATGCTCGATTTGTGCATTCCGTGGTGAGCCGACATTTGTCGTGTTCGATTTGTGCCTTCTGTGATTGATCTACGACTACCGATTGAAACTCATCTCCAACAATGTGCTCCGTCGGTCGAACCTCGTGTACTGGTCCAAGCTTGTCCCGACTCCGTGCGCTGCCGGTCCAACCTCGTCTCTGACTCCGTGTGCTGTCGATCCAACCTCGTCTACTACCTCATCGTCTTCAATGGAGAGCACTGTGGAAGCCCTGAGCGCCGCGTACAACGAGTTCATGGGGGCAGTAGTTGGAGTCCTCAAAGCAAAGGAGCAGTCAGGTGGGCGAAAGACGCCTGCAACAGACGCGGCGCTTGAGGCCTTCCGTCAGCGGTGGGTACTCTTCAGGGTTTTGTGTGACTAGGCCGAGGAGCTCGTGGAGTCTATAAAATAGCGGATTGGGTTCGAGTGCCTCGTCGACGAGGGTACCGAGTCTGCCCATCGCTCCACCGCTAGTGAGATTCCTCCAATTAGCGTCGTGCGCCTCGAGCAGATGAGCAAGGTGGTGCGCTGGCTTGTGATTGAGCTGCAACATGGATCTGGGGCCGATGGAGTCTATTTTAAACCTTTTTAAAATATTTATTATTTTAAATTATTTTTTATATATTTAATAATAACATTATTATACTTTCCTAATTATTTACAAATAAAATATTTTCAAAAAGAAACTATTTTTTGTTTATTAAAAATTATTTGACATGAAAATAATAATATTATATTAAATAATAATAATTAGTTAAACATATATTTATATAACTCTTCATTTATGTAACTTATTAGAAAATTTAATTAATTGTGAAAATTAAATTATCAATTTTTATATTAAATTTATTATATTTTTGTAATAATTTACATATAAATTATTTTTTATGCAATACACTAATTCTCAATTCCTACTCCAACCAAACATAATAATTTAATAAATTAACGAAATTAATCAATTCTATTTGTCAACCAAACAACGAAATTTTAGAATTTATGAATTAGCCAAATCTCAATTCCATTCAAAAATACTCATCCATATACTGAAATTATCTAACTCTTTCAATTCTTTCAATTCTTTGGAATCACTCAATTCTCTTGATTTCACAATTTCAAATTTGGAATCGATCCAAACGCTCCCTACTTAAAGACCAGCTAGGCGCATAGGTATTGTCATACCTTAGTATGAACCGATACATATCAATTATACTTTTAAGAAGCATTCTTTGAGAAACAACTCTATGAAGGTTCAAAAATTTGTACAAGATAAATGCTCAAGTAATTGTTCACGTTAAATGTAAGCCTGGGAAATTAAGAACTCTCATTTGACAATATCTAGCAACTAGCCATTGCCACTGTCAACAATAATATTAGCCAAGCTGGCTATATCAATTTGGTGTATTTGCCAATGTGCCACAACTAAATCATCAACGACCCTACTAACTTGGGTTGAGTATTAGGTATTTGCTCATGCGGCACACCGCGTTACCTACCCACCAAACACTCAGTTATCAACTCAAACTTCGATATTTGCATACTTTTGTAATATCAATTTCGACAGTCTGAAATAACAAATACTCCAAGAACGACCTCGAATCATAAATTAAAATTTATTTTAATTTAAAGTGTGTTATTAGGTGTTGTGGGAATATTGACTTCCAATAGACGCAATCTCTTATTGTTAATTATCTCGATAATTGTTAGTAACATTCTAAAATGAAAAACTTAGTTAATGAAATAGAAACATAAAAGAAAAGCAAAAAGTGTCATTTGATTGATTTAAAAAAAATGACATATGACTTAAGTAAAGACATACTTCCACTTTATATTTGCATAGATTTGAATGTATGAATGACATAAGATGAGAAAAGCGAATAAAAAGAGTTCGATATTTGCTGCCATTCCACTCTCGTGTGCTGGGCCACGTGGGATCTGACTCGAATGAATATTTGGTTTATACCATCATAATAACTTATGGAGTTGGGTAGCTCAAGAGGGTGCATCGTCAACTACATTTGGGATTGATTACCTTGAAGTGCACGTCATTAACTACCTCTGAGGTTAACTAACTTGAGAGATACATCATTAATTGCTTTTAGGGTTGACTAGTTTGAAAGACACGTCGTTAATTACGTTTGGAGTTGAGTAGCTTGAAGGGTGTGTATCAACAACTTATGAGATTGACTAGCTTGAAATGTACTTCATCAATTGCTTCTGGGGTTGAATAACTTGAAATGTAACTAATGACTTTAAGTATATTGGTATTTAATTTTTTTGATTTGGTAGTGTCACAACGGCTTAGAGAGTTAGGTATAGTTTTAAAGTGTGACCGACAACTTTGAACGTATTGGCGATTAACTTCTTTCATTTGATAGTGTCACTAATA
Source organism: Trichopus zeylanicus subsp. travancoricus (assembly GCA_005019695.1). NCBI lineage: Eukaryota > Viridiplantae > Streptophyta > Magnoliopsida > Dioscoreales > Dioscoreaceae > Trichopus > Trichopus zeylanicus. Next base: position 1,118,724 of record RXID01019385.1, on the reverse strand, counting down.
CTTTATGGAGTTGGGCATTCCTTTGAAGTGTAGTCAACAATTTTGAGCGTGTTGGCAATTAACTTTTTTGGTTTGGTAGTGTCATCAACGGCTTATAAGGGTTGTGTATAGCTTTGAAGTGCTGCTAAAAGCTCTTGTAGCATACCCAACGAGACTTAATTTAATCTTATTTAGTTTTATTTAAATTAATTTTGTTTTAGATTAGAATGATAATATCATCCTTTGTTCATAATATTGAAGTATTATCAAAGGTTCAGCACACTCAATAGGACTCGGTTTGACCCTATTTAACTCTGTCGGGACTAATACAATTCAAATCCCAGTTTGGTTCAAAATTAGTTCAGCACTCAATTTCGATTTGAGTACGAAATTGATTCAATTTAATATTTAAAACTTGATTGAATTATAATTCACTAACTTTTTCTTTGAAGATAGTGATATGTTTTGGTCTTCCTATTTTCATAATTTTTTGTGATTGGGTTCGTATTAACACTTTATAGCATGACCAAGAAAATAATGTCAAATATCAAAGTCACTAAATGTTCAATAATGAATTTAATCTACTAAGTTTAGCATCAAATTTTAGAAGAATATTCATCAAATAATAATCATTGACTCTAGTTGGAGCATTACTGGTTTTAATTCAAATCTGATTCGATTTAGTTAAATGATCAAGATTTGATTTTAGTTCAAGTTTAATTTCATTTGGTTCAGGTCGAGTTCAACCTTGTATTGGATCTTTATCAAGTTTGGGTCTGTTGGACTTTAACTCAAGTTTAAGTCAATTTTGTTCAATATAGTTTTAGTTCAAACTCAGTCTAGTTAGTTCTAGTTTGACTTTGAGTTTGTCCTTTTAGTTTGGATTTAATTTAATCTAATTAGGGTTTGATTTGAGTTTAATTTAATTCAAATTGAATTTGATTTGAACTCAACTTGATTCTAAATTAATCCATCTCAAGTTTGATTAGAGTTGAGTATGAGTTTATTTGGTTTAGGTTAACTCAATTTGGATTTATTTGGAGTCCAGCTCAATTTGAGTTTTAACCCATTTGTTTGATTAATTTAGGTCTATTTAAGTCAACTTTCTCTTTGTTTATTTGTTTTGGCTAAGTTTAATTTTAATATGATTGAGTTACTTCATATTAAATAATTTGATTTGAGGGTTCTTGGATATTTATGATAATTTTAGGCAGACGTGTGACCTGACTTTAAATGTGCAAACTCGAGGGTTGGTTTAGCTTGCAAGCGCGAAAACTAGTTTAGAGGTGCAAGCTCGAGAGCTAATTAGATGTGAGTCCAAAGACTGACCTAGATGTAAGTCTGAGGGCTAGCTGAATGTGAAGTCAAATGCTGACTGAGAGTGAGTCCAAAGGCTAGGTTGAATGCAAATCTGAAGACTAACTAAATGCGAGCCCGAAAGCTGGTTGGGCGTGAACGTGAAGGTTAACTTGGATGCGAGCCCGAAGGTTGGTTGAGTGCAAGTCCGAAGGCTGGTTGAGTGCAAACCCGATTGCTAGTTGAGTGCGAGCGCGAAGGCTGATTTGGGTGCGAGCCCGAAGGCTGGTTGGGTGCTAGCCTGAAGGCTGGTTGGGTACAAACCTGAATACTAGCTAAGTATGAACCCGAAGGTTGGCAAGTGTAAGTCTGAAAGCTGGTTAAGGTGCGAGTCTGAAGGTTAGTTTGGATGTGAGCTCAAAGGCAGGCTAAGGAGTGAGTCCAAAAGCTGGTAAAGTGTGAGTAGGAAGACTAACTGAGGTGCGAGCCCAAAGGCTGATTTGAATGTGAGCCTGAAGGGTAGCTAAATGTAAGCCCAAATGTTGGTTGAGGTACGATCTTGAAAGTTGGTTGGATGCAAGTCCGAATGCTGATTGAGATACGAACTCGAACGCTAGTTTGGATGCGAGCCAAAGACTGGCTTAGTGTGACAAAAACTTGTTATCTTCGAGGGAAGGACTGCGAGTGGCTGTAGCAGTATCGAGGGTTCGCCGTCTTCAAGGGAAGGACTACGAGTAGCTACAGTGATGTCAAAAATTTACTGTCTTCTAACAGCCATGGATGACTGTGAGCATGAACTTGATTGTTCCGCAAGCGTAGACATAATGGAGACGTGTGAAGCCGCGAATGACCGCGAGCATGGACTGAGTTTGTTTCGAGTTTGTTTCTCCTCCTTCTACATCTTCTTCTTTAATTTACCTCTTTTTTCACTTCCCATTTTTTTTTTCAAGTCGATTTTTATATCTTTCCTTTTTTTTAAATGGCCAAATATTTTTTTTATTTTTATTAGCCAACAAACTCTTTTCTTTATATTTATTTTTTTCCTTTGTTTTTACCACCTCCTTCTCTCGTATCTTCTTCCCTTCTTCTTGAAACACCACCGGGCCCTAGTGGCCCGGCCTTCTTTCCGGTCGGGTCCGGCGGAAAACGGCCAGATTCGGCCTGTCTTCTCGGCGGCAAGGCAGAGGAGACCGCTTGGAGGCAGCCATGGTGGTGGCCGTAGGAGCTAGGGGCGTGGCACATGGGAGAGAGGGGCGGCCGGAGGCAGCTTGGGAGCCAAGGAGCGGCGCACGGACGATGAGCAGTTGGAGGCGACTTGGGCTGCAGGGAGGGTGGCATGGCGGATGAGGGACAGCCGGGCTTCTCTTCTAAATCTGGCCGGATCCGGCCACAAGAGGGGCTGCGTAGGGCTAGGCGAGGAGTGAAAGAAATTCAGGGAATATACCAAATAATCCAGAAACATTCATGTCAGATCTTTGAGAAAAATGAAGAACACGGAAGCGTACTTGATTCCATTGGGTAGATTAAAGAAGCCTGAAACCCGAGCAAGTCCACTGCGCTCCGGCTGCGAAGAAGGCGAAGTCACCGGAGGCGGTGCTTAGGGAGAAGATGGCGGCGCTGGAGGAGTTAGGTTTTGGGAGGAGGTCTTCTGACTGTTGGAATTTGACGACTGATGGATGTTTAGGGTTTCTCAATCCCTTTTTCTTTATATACTAAATTTCACAGTCAAGGACCACACCCATAAATCCTAATGGGTTAACCATACCCATAAATCTTAATGGGTTAATTGTTAATTAGTCCATTAATAATTAACAATTAAACCCCAGAATTCTACACATTTACAATTTAGCCACCACACTTATATTTTAGATGACAATGACCCTAAATTAAATAGATCACCTCAATTGGGTCCTTATACCATATAATAGAAATATATACACAATAATTTCATGCAATACATGTACGTCTACATGTCCTTATGCATAAATGTACATGATTTATAGTCCAAATTTTAACAATCTCCCACTTGGACTATATATAACCATGTACATATAACTTCTATTGTATATGCATCTCTACATCTTTAATGTGTACACAACTAGAAAAGTCATCTAAACCGATTCTGTCCATTAGTCTCACTAACACAAGGACTAAAGAGGCAGTCGTTGCTATTGTTTGCAACTAAACCCACATTAATCTCATGCATCAATTTAACTAAATGACATAAATCAAGTGTGGATGTGTAGCATGAAAATTACATGTAATGTGATCTGCACATGCCTATTTCCAACTGGTCCAACTTTAACTAAATGACATCAAAATTCAGAGTAAACAATGAAAACTGAAAATAACTGAATAATTTATTAATGTCATGACATTAAGTATAGTACCAAGCATAAATAAAAACACAAACTCCCACTAAATCAAATGGCATCAAATGCAACAACACCCATATTTGTAACATGATCATGAAAGGCCTTGGGTGCTAATGCCTTAGTGAGCGGATCTGCAATCATAGAGTTTGTTCCCACATGCTCAATACTAATGAACCCACTCTGAATTCTTTCCTTCACAACAAGGAACTTAATATCTATATGCTTAGATTTTGAAGAGCTTCTGTTGTTATTTGAGTACAAGACTGCTGCTCTACTATCACAGTGCAACTTAAGTGGCCTTTCAATACCATTAACTATTTACAGTCTTGAAACAAAGTTTCGCAGCCACATAGCTTGATTAGATGCCTCATGACAAGCTACAAATTCAGCCTCCATAGTGGAAGATGCAACGAGTGTTTGTTTGACACTCTTCCATGAAACTGCACCTCCAGCTAGCAGAAAAAGATAGCCAGATGTCGATTTACGACTGTCTTGGCATCCAGCAAAATCGGAATCAGAAAACCCAATGATGTCAAGTCTATCCGACTTCCCATATGTGAGCATTAAATCCTTTGTGCTTTGTAAGTATCTGAAGACTCTTTTGGCTGCTACCCAATGTTCTCTTCCTGGATTAGCTTGATATCTACCAAGCATTCCAACCATATATGCGAGGTCCGGACGAGTGCAAACCTGCGCATACATAAAGCTCCCTACCGCTGATGCGTAAGGAATATTTTCCATAAACTTGGAATCAATATCAGTTTTGGGACACTGGTTCAAACTAAATTTATCTCCTTTAGATACGGGGGTATCATGTGGCCTGCAATTTTGCATGCTAAATCGTTTTAATAGACTTTCGATGTAACCCTTCTGTGATAATCCTAAAACTCCTCGTGAACGATCACGATGAATTTGGATCCCTAATACGAAGGATGCTTCACCAAGATCTTTCATTTTAAATTGTTCCGAAAGAAATTTCTTGGTTTCTCGAAGCAGTTCTACATCACTACTAGCAAGCAAAATATCATCCACATATAAGATTAAGAAAATAAATCTACTCCCACTGAACTTATGGTATACACAATATTCAACAGGGTTCACTTTAAACCCAAATGAGAGAACAACCTGATGAAACTTTTGATACCATTGACGGGAAGCTTGCTTAAGCCCATAGATGGATTTCTTAAGTTTACAAACCAATTGGCTAGATTCGTTGGAATCCAACCCCTCCGGTTGTAACATATAAATTGTTTCCTCAATGTCTCCATTAAGAAAAGCGGTCTTTACATCCATCTGATGTAACTCAAGATCAAAATGCGCTACAAGTGCCATGATGATCCTAAAAGAGTCTTTCGAAGAAACTGGAGAGAAAGTCTCTTTATAGTCAATGCCTTCCTTTTGGGTGAATCCTTTGGCGACAAGACGAGCTTTATATCTTTCTACATTACCTTGTGAATCCCTTTTGGTTTTAAAAATCCATTTACAACCAATAGGTTTCACACCTTCAGGCAATGAAACAAGATCCCAAACGTCATTGTCTTTCATGGATTGCATTTCCTCACCCATGGCATTAATCCACTTTTGAGAGTTGGAACCATTGACTGCTTCATGGAAGGTGAGTGGATCCTCTCCCTCTAAGCCAATGTTATTCTCATGTTCCTGAAGAAAAACAACATAATCATCTGAAATTGCTTTTCTCCTTTCTCTAGTGGATCTTCTTAAAGGCACAGGCTCTTCTTGAATTTGAGTATGTTGAGTTTGATCCACATTTTCCTCATGTATAATGGATTGAGGAATAACTGGATGATCTTGATGAGTTGGAAGTTCAGCATTGTCTTGGATTTGTACCGGATGTTGTTGAATCATGTTAGGAATGAAAGCTTGATCATGATCAACAACTACTGTAGGAAAAGGAATATTTTCCAACTCCTCCTCAAACACAAAACCTTTAACATTATCTTCCCCCCCAAACTCAACATCCTCAAAGAACCGAGCATTTCCCGTCTCAAAAAATGTTCTTGTTTTAGGATCGTAGAATTTAAACCCCCGTGATCTTTCAGCATATCCTACAAAATAACTACTAACAGTTCTTGCAACCAGTTTCTTTTCATTTGGCTTATAAGGCCTTGCTTCAGCTGGACATCCCCAAACTCGTAAGTGCTTTAAGACAGGTTTCTTACCCGTCCATAACTCATAAGGGGTTTTGTTAGCAGCTTTTGTAGGAACTCTATTGAGAATATACATTGCGGTCTTTAATGCATCTCCCCATAGTGAGTGAGGTAAAGTTGTACGACAAATCATACTTCGTACCATATCCTTAAGGGTTCTATTTCGTCTCTCAGCTACACCATTCATGTTCGGAGAACCCGGCATGGTGTATTGAGGAACGATCCCACACTCACTAAGAAATCTAGCAAATGGACCTGGACGTTGTTCACCTGATCCGTCGTACCTTCCGTAGTATTCACCACCACGATCAGATCTTATAGGCGTAATTGATATACCATGCTGGTTTTCAACTTCGACTTTGAACAACTTAAAAACATCCAATGATTGTGATTTCTCTTGAATTAAGTATAGGTAGCCATATCGAGAGTAATGATCTATGAATATGATAAAATATTGTTGACCATTCCAAGAAGCTGTAGGGAACGGTCCACAAATATCTGTATGTATCAAGTCTAAGACTTCCTTAGCTCTCTCAGCTCCTACTTTGCTCTTATTTGTAGTTTTTTTCCCTTTATACACTCAACACAAATATTATGATATGAATCATCAAGTTTTTCAAGAATTCCTTCTGACACAAGTCTGTTAATTCTCCTTTTAGAGATATGACCCAAACGCTTATGCCATAATTTGAAGAAATTTTCATTTGAAAATTTGCGTTTAGTGCCTTTTGTTTCAGTATTATGGGACTCACTGTATGAACTTTCTATATGAAGCAAATAAAGGTTGTCATTATCAGTTAAATGACTGGTTCCATACAACACAGAATTAAAATAGATATCACATTTTCTATTACCAAATGAACAAACAAATCCTTCTTTGTCCAAAATAGAAATTGATATCAAATTCCGTCTAAAAGACGGTACAATAAATGTGTTATTTAATTCTAAATAAAAACCAGTACGTAATAACAACCGAAAAGTCCCAATGCCCACAACTTCAACCCCTTTTCCAGCCCCCATATAGATGTACTTCTCGTCATCATTTGGCTGTCGGGAGTTCAGGCAACCCTGCATAGATATACTTATGTGAGTTGTGGTAGCCGAATCCAACCACCAAGTATATCTAGGCACTGAAACTAAATTAACTTCTAAATTAACAAGAGCAAAAGATGTACCTTTCTTCACTCGCCAAGCGTGAAATTTGGCACAATCTTTCCTAAAATGGGAAGAGTCCTTGCAAAAGAAGCATTTCTTTTCCTTATGTCCCTCGGACGTATTTTTCTGCTTCTTTTGCAGTTCCTTCACCGCAACATCTTTAGTTTTTCTCTTCTTGCCTTAAGAAGATGATGCCAAATGAGCACTCTCGGTTTTATGGTGTTTCATCCTGTCTTCCTCTTGCACAAAATGAGAAATGAGATCATTCATTGTCCATTTCTCCTTCTGACAATTATAGCTCACTTCAAATTGACTGAATTGCGGAGGAAGAGAAATCAACACTAAATGAATGAGCAAGTCTTCCGAAAGCTCTAATTTTAGTGTTTTTAATTTCCCTGCAAGATTAAACATTTCGAGAATATACTCCCTTATGTTCCCGTTACCCTTGTACCTCATGGAAACAAGTTTTCTTAAGACCGTACTTGTTTCCGCCTTATCGCTTTTCATATAGCGCTTTTCAAGGGTTTCAAGGAACCTTTTAGCATCAGTCTCCTTAGACATAGTGTCCAAAAATGTCTCTGGGATAGCATTTTTCATTATCATAAGACTCAAGCGGTTAGAGCGTTCCCACCTCTCAAAAGCTTTCCTAAGAGGTGCAGGACGTGGCTCCCTCAATGCTAGGTCAAGTTCCATACATCCCAAGACTATAGTTACCTTATTTTTCCAAGTCTTAAAATTGCTCCCATTGAGCACTGGAATGCCATTGATATTGGCAGTGACAGCAGAAGCATTCACAAAGTCAACTGAAAGAGAACAAAAATTCAAAACACAATCTGCTTACAAAAAGAAATTAAATCCAATCTCAAGATACCTAGCACAACATTGAAATTAAGTCTTTGGACAAAATTCAATTTGTAAGTGGTACTCTTGGTGTGGCAATCAAATATTGACAATAAGTCCTGTCAAATAATAAGCCTTTCTTTGGACCGACTTATTACCCACATGGATAAAACCAAATAATTGTCACATATTTATTACCACAAATATGCTTTAATTTCGGCCAAATAATAACCTTCCTTTGGGCCGGTTATTACCCGCATGAAACTTCAAGCATGTAATGTCTGCTTTAATTTCGGTCAAATAATAATCTTCCTTTGGGTCGGTTATTACCCGCATGAAACTTCAAGCATGTAATGCCTTCTTTAATTTCGGCCAAATAATAACCTTCCTTTGGGCCGGTTATTACCCGCATGAAACTTCAAGCATGTAATGCCTTCCTAATATTTTTAGTTTAATTCAATCTACACAATAGAGGTTACTTTGGCAACATATTGCTTGAACCAAATTAAATTAAAAATATTAGTAACTGAATCCATCATTTGAATTAAACGAAAATCATAATCAACTTAAACTAAACTTAAACCAAAACCAACTTTAAATTAAACCAAAACCAAAACCAAAACTAATCATCTTCTCCATCCTCAAACCCTAATCCGCTGTTTCTACTGCAGCCGCCGCCGCCGCCAGGCCGCCGCGCTGCCACGCCATCACACCGTCCGGCCTCGTCAACCCATGCCGTCGGGCCGAAGCAAGCGCCGCCGCAGCCCGAGCAGCCTGCGCAGCAGCATGCCAGCGGACCCGGCCTACGCGGTCGTGCGCACGCCACCGGCCGCTCCCGACGGGTCCGTGCTGCCTGCGCACGACACCCGCTCGCATCAGCGCCGCACGCTGCCGAACCGCACGCCTCCGCCTCCGCTGACGGCCGCCAGAGCACAGCGGACGATCGGGGAAGAAGGTGGAGATTTTTTCAAGTCTAACACTAATTTTCTATTCTCAAAAACCCAACATGAAAACTGGCTCTAATACCAATTGTAAGAAATTCAAGGAACATGCCATTGATAATCCAGAAACATTCATGTCAGATCTTTGAGAAAAATGAAGAACACGGAAGCGTACATGATTCCATTGGGTAGATTCAAAGAAGTCTGAAACCCGATCAAGTCCACTGCGCTCCGGCTGCAAAGAAGGCGAAGTCACCGGAGGCGGTGCTTAGGGAGAAGATGGCGGCGCTGGAGGAGTTAGGTTTTGGGATGAGGTCTTCTGACTGTTTGGAATTTGACGACTGATGGATGTTCAAGATTTCTCAATCCCTTTTTCTTTATATACTAAATTCCACAGTCAGGGACCACACCCATAAATCTTAATGGGTTAACCATACCCATAAATCTTAATAGGTTAATTGTTAATTAGTCCATCAATAATTAACAATTAAACCCTAGGAATTCTACACATTTACAATTTAGCCACCACACTTATATTTTAGATGACAAAGACCCTAAATTAAATAGATCACCTCAATTGGGTCCTTATACCATATAATAGAAATATATACACAATAATTTCATGCAATACATGTACGTCTACATGTCCTTATGCATAAATGTACATGATTTATAGTCCAAATTCTAATAAGGAGGGCCCATCTTCTCCTCCGATGAGGTGCCTCTAGTGAGGCTACGGTTCCGGTGAGGAGGACACAAGATCGAGTTGGACCTTAACGAGGCTAGCGATGGAGATGCATGGGAGTAGCAGCGGTTGAACCCGAGGCGGCGGCACTAAGTTGATGCAGCAGGAAAAAGAGTTGTTGGGTATTGGTTCAAGGCCAGTGGCTTGGACGCTGGGGAGAGCAGCGAGCAAAGCTTGAGGAAGCATGAACCGGACCAGCAGAGAGGAGATGGTTGTAGGTGGATCGGCAAAGCTCCAGAGCGGGAGTGGGCAGCGTGCAGGCGGAGCTTGGTGTGGGGATGATAGTGATGAGATCCTTGCAAAAAGAAGCCAGGTCGGGAAGACAGAAAGAAAGAAAAAGAACGAAGAAAGATAAAAAGTCGTGTTTTCTCTGTCTCTGATTCGGTTCTCGTCTCCTGATCTGGTGCTCCACTTGATGATTTTCTATTTCTGATCTTTTTTTTTGTGACTCTCTTTCTCTCTCCCTTTTTTTGTTATTGTTGTTGTTGTTTTTTTTTTTTTGCGCGTATCAACATGGTTTATATAGTGTTTGAAAAAATAAAATTGGGTTGAAATTTAATCTTTTTGTTTTTAATCTTTGAATGATAAATATATGTGTAGATAGATATGGATTTAGAAATATAAATAAATTTATCTGTTATAGATTATGAAATTTAAAAAATATACTTATTTTCAACATTAAATTTATACGGGAGCTATTTCCGGACCAAATTATAATTTTATGAATTTCAGATTTTTTTTAAAAAAAGACTTACTTATAAAGTTTCAAAACTTTCAGGTTATTTTTGAACAAAACTTGAATTTATTCGTAAATAAAAATTTTCGAAAGACTTATTTTTAAAAAATTAAAATTTTAGGAGTTTATTTACAATGAAGAGATTTTGGAAAGGTTTATTCACAAATTCTATATTTTATAAGTATCAAGTTATAATTATCGATCTTTTGAAGGATTTATTTGTAAACACTAAATTTTTGATTTGTAATTTTAGAAATTTATTATACTTTTTAATAAAATTATTATTTTAGGAACCTATTTGTAAGAAAAATTTAGGTAAGAATTTATTTATAAAAATTTATTTAATTAGAGGGTTTATTTATAAAATTCTTACATTTTGACATTTTTGATTTAAATTTTAGATGAATTTTGGGTACAAGTATCCAAGCTACTCAACCCATTTTATTTTAAATCCAAATTTCTTAATAATTCAAGTCCAATTTAAACTTACTTTTCTATTAAATTTGGACACGGTTTAATTATGACTAAAATTTACATTTGAATCATAATTTAATAATATATCAATTTTAATTTTAATTATATTTTAATTAAATTTAATTATAATAAAAATTACCTGTGCCAAGGATCGTGACAACAAAGAATACGTTATCATGTGCGGAATGTTACTTTGCCATGAAAACAAGCATGTAAACAAATCATACCGGATTGTACTATTCTCTCGTTGCCTGAGGCTAGCTGGAAACATGAAGAAGGTAACGTGCTTGGCATTCTGATATCAGAGATCCAAAGAACCATGCAATGATACAAACGAGATGAGGTACCACCCTATGGCTGAAGTGCCCCTCTAAATGGTTGAACCGAGTAGACACAATCATGTGCAGAGATGATTGGCAAGCCATTGACAGAATAGGTCGTTACACAACTCTTTCTACGCAGAAGGGCTTCACCGACAGGGAGACCACACAGCCGTTCTAATTGTTTATTTCATTCCACTCAATTATTGGCAAGGTTTAAGGTATCTGCCCGCCGGTCCATTTGAATACTACAATATTTCAAACTCGAAAACTGCTGAGATATAAACGGAGGTGAACGATGCGACCATTCAGAGCAAGGTTGACAGAAACAAAATGTCTTGTCATGCAGTGTTAAGTTTGTTGCGACGCCACGTGCATTGCTGTGGATAATATTGTTGTTTCGAGGGTAATGTTTTGTTTTGTCAGATACTAGGGTTTTTAATTTTCCTGCTTCAAGCTGTTCACGGTTTCAGCTCCAACACATAGGCTGGCCATCTGAGCCTAAACTATCCTCAGCTAGCAACTTGCAGGAGACATTGAAGATGGTCCATGAACAAGACCAACGCATAGGTTCTGTCTGCGGGGAGGCAGGGCAGCCTGTGGATCACTCGCATAGCAGATAAGTTAATTGTAGCCATAATCCTTTGCTGGATTATTATTATTTTTTCCCCTCTTTTCCTCTTCCAAAACAGATTACCAGAGTGGTGAAATAGTTTATTGAAAACTGGAGATTATGGACCATTCCCGATTCGTATTCGTCTTTTGCATTCCGTCCTAGTATTATTCAGTGTCGCGTTCAGTAAAAATCCACTTTGATAATCCACTGGTTATGGCCAGCGACGATCAAAATTAGTCCAGCTTTTACAAGAGATATACATACATATATATAGTCGCGCTTCCGCATGCATGCTCCTGGAAATTTAAGCAACAGTACAACGTTTCCAAACCAACATATGCAGACACCTGATCCCTTTCTTTTTTAAAAAAAAAAAGATATTAATCATTGCAATTAAGCACATGCCCATGCACATAGAGAAGGCATCAGCATTAAGTGATACTTCGCATGAAACGCATAGCAGAAAATTGGACAGGGTAATTCCACATCTGTACGTTTACTCCCATAAATTGGTACAATAAATGTAATGAATTCAGAAAATCACACATTATAACACAGACAAAACGGCAGGATATAACAAGAGCCCTACAACAGCGTCTGGCACCAAAATTAACTAAAATTTCAGCCTAGAGACAAAAAATATACAAGATATGCCACATGTTGGGGGCTTGCAACATATTTAACATTAATGTTTCATTTTACATATGGAGAAGGTTACATTGGAAATTTCTCAATCAATAGGAATTAGCATTATTTTCTTTTTCTGCATTGGGAATGATTTCCTATATATCCCGCCATATTGTACAGAAAGAATACAAATATGTATTACTATCACACTGTTCGAGTTAGAAAGTCATCAACTGCGAGGTTTGCATCTCCATGAGCAACAGCATCATCTGGCTCTGGCATGTAAAGACTGGACACGGTGGCCTGCCATGTGGTTTGCCCAAATAATAAAATTGGTGCTCAGCAAAACATAGAAATTCATGGAGACACTAGCTTCAAACCCAAGGTAGGTATTATTTCAACACAGTTGACATTTTAACTTTTGACATGGAACATAGAAGAGAGAAATCTTTTGACCACAGAGCTACGGATTGTACAGTAGGATGGTCAAATATTCGAGGAAAGAAGTCCGCGTTTTACTTAGTAACTAATCATCATTTAGTTGCCTACTTGTAACTATCAAGAAATATTGTCCGCCTTCAATCTCACATCGATCAAGGGCAATGCATCTATTAGTATATGAAATTCGCAACATTTCCATATCCTAAAAGATTGAATGCAGAAGGAATGTGGTGTTAAAACGTTTACTACGTTTCTATAGCACAAAGTCCATAATTTGATCAAACCTCTTAGTTGTATGTAACAGTAAAAATAGTTGTAAGATAGCAGCTAAGATCTGTATCAAATATTAATCCGACAAAAAATAAGTTTGGAGAAAGGAGCGGGTTCATATTTTAGGCTTTCTACCCTTCCCTACTTCCTAGGTTTATGCTTCCTCTACTCCAAACACATTCAACCATGTGTTTAAGCATACTTTGTGCATGCATTGGTATCTACCAAGATTGCACCATATCCCCTATCCTACAGAGAGCCTGTGGCAGTTGCCCAGGAAATAATTTCAGTTTACATTGATCAAGTAGTTTATCATGGGAGGATGAATTAGCATGCATAATCAAGTAAATTTTAAATCTACCTTTGCATCCATATGCAATTCCCCACTGTTGTCTGCAGTAAGAATTGCGCCATGTGCCTTTAGCCATTCTTCACATTCAGCCAAACCATTGACATGCTTCTCTGCACTTTCTTCCACAGGTGTTTTACTAGAGAAGCCCAAAACCTGAGAAATGTATGAAATGGGGACTGTTGGACGGTAAGATTTAGACATGCATCTGACAGCTTCAAATCTCATCTTCTCCATACAAAGATCTGCAAGAAGAGACGGCTCATACTAACCATTACAGACGGCTCATACTAACCATTACAGCAGGAAAAGCTCCACAAAAAACAAAAAGACTAGGATCAAGATAAAGATATACCCATGAGGCAATTATTTAAATTAGGAGCTGCCCTGTACAGTCGGAAAAACAAAATGTAGTTTCCAGACAAAACAGCTTTCCTGACTGCAAGAGCATGCTTTACAGCATCATTCTCTTTTGCTTCAGCTGATAATCTGGAAGTGTGAGTAGCCATTTTAGATGTAAGGATATCATATTATGATGGTGTGTAAGAAACTGAAGTGCTATTAACAGTCTTCTATGCTAAGCATATGAAATATTCGATACTTATCCAATGAATTTTATGTTTCCTAAATTCCATGATATTTTCATGTTTAACTCATGAATATCCAGCATTATGTCATCATCATCTATGTAACATTCTAGATTATTTAACATAGGTATTTATATACTTCTGAATCTATCTGAGAGTGTGCATGTGTCCAAGCTTCCAAGGAATTTCATGTGGATAGAAATTCCTGTCTGGTAAAAAATAATCTTATTTGGTAAGTTGGGCAAAGGTTACAACTGGTTTGCATGATGGTTCTTAGGTATGTATATATCAGCTGGGATGGAATATTTATGCTACACCTCAAGCATCCCAATCACAATCATATTGACAGCCCTGGATTATATCTAACAACTACTATTTGCTATTAATATAACGACTCTCAAGAAAAATATGTCACCACTCCGAATCTTGTGCTTCCATCTGTGACCAAGTCCTCAAAACCCCGAATCCCTATAAATATGCATCAAGGGTAAGGCATTACCACCACTAACAAAGTCCTCATCTGGAATTGATACTGGGAAAAATTCAATTCGTATGACATTTGGCATTTTTCATGCATGTAACTCATTATATAAATGTGGATAATGCTTCCATTGATTATATGAAAACTTTGGTCAGGCCAATCCAATGGTTGGGGTTGACTCCCACAAAAGATGGCAAGCAAATATAAGTTCTTTGATATATTATTGCTTTGTCAATTGCCATTTGCTACTTCGAGAGAAGAGGCAAACAACATGAGTATGAAAAAGCGGAGGTGTTGCATGAGTATCCAAAGAATTAAGACCTACCTTGTCATTGATGATAAAAGATCTCTTTTGCTATTGGAGTGTAACATCACACAAAGTAAATGGTAAGCAGAAAACTCCATGTGGCTTCCCTTGATTCCTTCTGCATAAAGGCTTTTCAATTGTGACTGGCACTGTAATGTGAAAACCATAAAAGGATAGTCATATAAGTTAGTCTTCACAGAAAAAAAAAACTGCCAAGGACCTTTATGATTTGAAATAAAAGAGAAATAGGTCAATTCTAATTTATCAACATAAAAATAGGCTTGACAAGGATCCGACACACTTCTTTAAGTTCCTAGTCACAAAAAAGCAGTAAACTATTAGCAGTTTATTTGGCAAAATACTCAGGTTGACAGATCAAAAAGGTTACAAAAGAAAAGGCTGAAAGAATTTTTAGGGCAATCAATCTGCAAAAAATACTCAGACTTCTACAGCAAAATACAGAAATCATATGTCCAACAGATATTCAAACAAATTATAGGACTGGACACATAAATGGTAGTTCCAAAGTCATCGATATCGGACTAGCAAGGGGAAAACTCTAAATGATAACAGCAACAAACCAATGTGCTCATGTAAATATACACTCCTTGACCATAGTCCAGACCATAGCAAAAACTCACAAAACAATTCAGTACAACAAACAGAATAGATGAACAACAGCACACAGTTTTATTTATTTAGAGACTATATTCTATATGGAAAATCTATGTCAAGGTACAATATGTTCAGAAGCAGACATCCACCAGCAGTAATTTACAGTGAAAACTATAGATGGATATGAACCTGATTATACTCTGGCAAATCCCCAGCCTCAAGTGCCAACCTTGCATGAGTTTCATAGACCTAAGCAAAGAAAAGATTTCAATATCATCCAGCACTGAAGGAGATGCATCTAAGAAGTTACTGTGTGCTATATGGGAACACTCTGCAAAGTTGAGTCATACTAAAAGACCAAACAGGCAGTGTAAAAACCTTGACAGTTAGCTCATTTTGAATCCGCTGTACAGTCAAATCCTGACGAATTGATTTAAGTTGATCACATTTGTACAGATAATTCTTATCAGAAGCTCGAACCATCTCTAAAGCTTTCTCCAATACATCTTCTGGCCTCACCTGCATCAGAGCCATTTTCATGTCAGGCATCAGCTAGATCCCAAAGCATATCTCCATGAAATCAATGGTACACAGAACTTCAAAAACTGCAATTACAGACAATAATCATATCAAACATTACAGTGGCAGGATCAGGTGCAGATGTCAGTCGAAGATAACGTTTCTCAATTTCTTGACAGGTTCCTCTAACCGTAAGAGCATCCCAATCAATATCTTCCACTGCCCTGCTGCAGCTGCTGTCATTACTTTTAGCCAGCATGAAAGCACCAGCTTTCCTTGTGTACAAACTTCCAGCTCCACTAACTTTTTGATTGAAAGGCTTGTGTTCAACTTGATGAACCTGTCCTTTTTCAAAGCGTTTAGACCGATGCTCACGCTTCTTTCTTTCCTCAGGTGAATTTGCCAATGCCATGGCACTTGAATAGTATTTTGTTAAACCCTGCTCCTTATCACTGTCACTTGAAGCCTCAGCATTTTCTGTTATATCTGTGTCTCCAAAACGAGGCTTCTTAGCTGGTCTCTGAAATGTTTTACTTGAAGAGCTTTGCTGCAAAGATGCAAAAAACTTTGCACCACTCCAACCATTTTCCTTAGACTCATATCTACCACCAGCAGCCTGCAAATTTTACAAGCAAAAGACAACATGATTACATCATACAGGCAGTTGATGGTACTCCAACAAATCCTTAACACCAAAGTAACATGCATTTCTGAAAAAAAATATTTAAGATGCTGGCCTAGAAACTTTCCAATATGCTGGAGCAATAGTGGCCAATCAAGAAAAGAACCCAGCAATATATGCTTTGAAATTATATGAACACTTCTTTTTATAACCATTGACAAACAGTAATCATCCATGATCAAGACAACTATCCTAAGGACATGGAAATACTAAAATCTGACTACACAATCATAAGCCCTTCACTTCAGCTGGCATAGCAAAACCACATCAATGACCAGATAATCTGCTCCTACAGCTTCAAACCTCCCCTCCACACCCATGCATCACCAAGATGGGCAAACTCATTGGTGAGGCTAGGTCATGAAATGCTGCAAGGACAGGACCAAATACTAGCCAATGGTGTGGCTAGTAAATTGAGTGGCATTAAAGAAGCATAGACACCAAATCATAAAATCAGATTCATGAGAATACTACTGTGTTAAGATGTACAACTATATTTGACTTTGCAAGCTATTTGTGGTCATGCCACCATCTGGACGAGACAATTGAGAACAAATATTCCAATTAACATCTTTTGTAGATTCCAGTTCTTGGGAACAAATGCTGTCCAAGAAACAGTTCTGGTGGTTTTCCTAATAATATATCCAATTTTTGAAGTTATTCCAAGTCCCATTGAGATGTGTCAATGATGTGTCGCTAAACTAGAAATTATCCTGCACAGAAAAGTAGAAAAATTGAATGGTTACCACTCTTTCCGTTGTCCCCAAGAACACATTCCAGTTAACATCTTTTGTAGGTTCATTAATAGCAGATGCTGGTTTCTCGACTAGCTTCTCCTCCGGAATAGGTTCCCACCGACTTTTACTGCGTCTAGTTGGGCTTCTTTTATATGTTGGTAAAGAAGACACAGCACCAGCATTTGATGTGTTGCTGTGAAAGGGACAATACTATCAGTCAAGTAACAATACTGTAACAATTCCTCCACAAATACAAAGAAACAATAACAGATTAAGGAATTTGGGGGTGTATCCAAATGGACTCTTAAGTAAAACGTTTGACAGATAAAAATTTTAAAATGTCAGATATACTTCATGCAATATAAACATGATTCATTTTGCAGTTAAGGGGACACTGTAGACTTAACACAAGAAAAGGCCCTCATTTATCATCAGAGACAGATCCAACATGACATAAATTTTATGAGATACAGAAGTATTGAAGGCCAAGCATGTTTAGGGATAAATCCTACACATTACCATATGAGAGATGATGGTAAAGAACATACTTTGTATCAGTCTTATCCAATATGGCAGTTGACAATGGAAAAAGAGGCTCCAAATCCCAATTTCTTGAGAAAAGTGTGCCATCAGCAGATGCCTTCGTAATCATCTGAAAAGATAAAAAACACATCACGACCTTAAGAGCAGACATGAATCCAGTAGTAGCCCACACATAGAAGACCTTAATTGCAGACATGAGTACTTAGTTACTGACTTGCTATGAAGTAAAACAAGATGGATCTAAGAAGAGCCTAAAATGATAAAAAAAAAAAAAAGTAAATATTGAGGATATGTACATCACATCTTCAAACATTGCTCTCTAAAATATTTTCAGACAATAAAAAAGATCTCTTAAACTATTGTGATCTTCAACTGAAGTGCACTAAACCCGGTCATAGGAGATCTTAATTGCAGACATGAGTATTTAGTTACCAACTTCTATAAAATAAATCAAGATGGATCCATGATAAGCCTAAAATGTAAACAACAGCCAATATTGGGCATATGTAACTCATATCTTCAAAGATTGCTCACTAAAATATTTTATTGACAATAGAAAGACCCCTCTGACTGTTGTGTGCCAAGCGAAATCTTCAACTGAAGTGCACTAAACCTTACAGAAACTATCAAGAGGATTACAGATTCTTGTCCCTAAAATTGCAATATAAAAATGGCTGAAACTTACAACTTTCTGAAATCATTTTTCATCCAAATTGGGAGCACCTTTGGAAAAATGCTTCTAAAATGAAGCTTTTACAGTTTTCATGCTGCTAACCCACCAACTACTAAATGTTACTTCTTGCTTCTACGACAACCAACCACTAAGTATAGAACATCCCGAATGCATGCATATCACATCATTCTCCACCATCTTGCTAAACACCTGTCAAACTCATGCCCATCCTGATAACTTGATCAAAAAAACTGGTGTCCTCCTTGGAGAAGAATGCCCCTTATATAATGAATACAAGTTGAAGAAAATAAGGCATATCCTAAATAAGGAAAATATTTACAATTATTACAGGTATAAAATCAGCCATAGAATCTGCTAACTTTGGTATAAAATCACCCATAAAATCTGCTAACTTTGGTATAAAATCAGCCATAAAATCTGCTATCTTTGGTATAAAATCAGCCATAGAATCTGCTAATTTTGGTTTGCAATCAGCCATAAAATCTGCTATCTTTGAATGACTAGCTAATTCCTTTGACATCCCCCCTCAAATTGATGCGGGTAAGTCAACAAGCATCAATTTGCTAACAAGAAAGTTATGTCGCTGTCGTGTCATTGGTTTGGTGAAAATATCCGCAATCTGTAGAGTAGTGGAGATATGTGGGAGAGTGATAACTTGGCGATCATAGGCCTCCCGGATAGAGTGACAGTCAACCTCTATGTGCTTTGTGCGTTCATGGTAGACAGGATTGGCTGCAATTTGGATGGCACTAGTGTTGTCAGCATGTAAGGGAGTAGGTTGATCTTGGGTGAAACCAAGCTCTGTTAAAAGACCACGTAACCAAATGATTTCTGAGCATGCAGTAGACATGGCACGGTACTCCGCCTCAGTGGATGATTTGGAGACCGAGTCTTGCTTCTTGCATTTCCAAGAGATAAGAGCATCACCAAGAAACATACACCATCCGGTAGTTGATTTTCTTGTGTCCGGACAACCAGCCCAATCTGCATCACTATAGGCCTGTAGTTTGAGGGAAGAACCAGTAGGGAAGAATAAGCCATGACTTTGTGTGCCCAGGATATATCTGATGATGCGGCGGACTGCAGATAGGTGGAGATGCCGAGGGGCTTGCATGAACTTGCTGACAATATGGACAGCATAAGAGATGTCCGGGCGGGTGATAGTTAGATAGATAAGACTTCCAACCAGCTTGCGATATAAAGTGGGATCCTCAAGAAGTTCCCCTTCACCCCGTCGATATTTTACATTAATTTCCATTGGGGTGTCAACAGAATTAGTGTTTGTGAGTCCTGCTAGCTGAACCAAATCCATAATATACTTGTGTTGATTCAAGAAGATATCTTGAGGCTGATGATGCACCTCTAACCCCAAAAAATAGGTGAGTGGGCCGAGATCTTTCATGTGGAAAGTAGAGTGCAACAAATTCTGAAGTTTAGATATAGCCTCCATATCAGAACCGGTGATGACAATGTCATCCACATAAACAAGAAGAACAACTATGCTCTTGGATGTCCGTTGGAGAAAAAGTGAGGAGTCATACTGGCTTTGTGTAAATGAAAAACTAGGGAGGGTCGATCGAAACTTTTCAAACCATACTCATGGTGCCTGCTTCAATCCATACAAATAGCGTTTTAGTTTGCAAACTTCATTAGGGGAAGAAGTGGGCATACCGTAGGGAAGTTTCATGTAAACTTCCTCCTTGAGATCACCATGCAAGAAAGCATTCTTTACATCCATTTGATGTAAAGACCATGATTGTGATGCTGCTAGGGCGAGTATTGTTCGTACAGTGGTCATTTTGGCTACTGGTGCGAAGGTCTCTTCATAATTTAGGCCATACTCTTGCTTGTTGCCAAGAACCACCAATCTAGCCTTGTAACGTTCTATGGATCCATCAGAACGGAGCTTGATAGAAAACACCAACTTACTACCAAGAGGTTTCACAGATGGTGGACACGGTACAATATCCCATGTTTGGTTTTCTTCAAGTGCAAGAAGTTCTGTTTCAATAGCTCTCCGCCAACATTCATGCTCCATAGCCTGCTTATAGGATGATGGAATAGAAATAGAGGACAAGGTGGCTGTCAAAGATAAAGGAGAGGTGAAACCATACCTATCTGGTGGTTTACGAACTCGAGTACTTTATCTGAGAGGTGCTGGTACAATTGTTGGAACAGGATCAACATTAAGGGAATGAGCTGGAGGGGGCCCGAGAGGTGCTAGAATCTTGTGTCGTTGGTAGACTATGAGAGGCTTTGAAAGCATGGAATCTTCAGAATGATTAGTAAACATTGGCAAAACAGAGAATGAAGGAGAAAAGTCATCCTTGTGTGTGGAAAAAAAAATACTGATTTTCAAAAAAAATCACATTTCGAGAAACCCGAATACGTCGTAGGTTGGGATCATAACAAAGAAAACCTTTTTGGTGCACCGAATAGCCTAGAAAAGCACATTGAACAGCTTGAGCTGTTAGTTTTGTCCGTTCGTGTGTAGGAAGATGAACATAACACACACAACCAAAAGTACAAAGATTAGAGTAATTTGGGGTATGACCAAATAACCGAAAGAAAGGGGAAACATGATTCAAGGAAGGAGAAGGTAACCTATTGATGAGATAGACAGCAGTTGAGAGAGCTTCACACCAAAAACGAGAGGGTACAAATGACTCTAATAGGAGGGTGCGAACAACATCTAGAAGGTGTCGATTCTTTCTTTCGGCCACCCCATTCTTTGAGGGGTTGAAGGACAAGACCTTTGAGAAATTATACCATTGGTTTGTAAAAATTCTTGAAATAAATGAGACATGTATTCTCCCCCATTATCAGAACGAAGAATTTTGATACTAGCAGAAAATTGGGTTTGAATATGTGCATGAAAAAGCTTAAAGACAGAAAACAATTCATCTTTAGAATGCAGAAAATAAATCCATGTGAAGCGACTATAGTCATCAATAAAAGTGACAAAATACTTGTAATTAGCATAGGAAGTAACTGGCGCCATTCGCCACACATCACTATGTATCAAATCAAAAGGCTGGACTACTTTAGGTGTGTGAGTGGGAAATGGCAGAACTTTACTTTTTCCAAGCCTACAACAATTGCAATCAAATTGAACAGTACTAAGAGATGATGACCCTTTATTGCCAAGTAAACCAGAATTTAGCAAAGTATAAAGTACATTAGAGTTTGGATGTCCAAGGCGTTTATGCCATGCTCGGTAATCAACATAAGCAGAATTGCAAGTGATAATAGATGAAGAGGAACATGAAGACATAGGAAACTGAAGAGGAAAAAGACGTCCAATTTTAGGCCCCCTTGCGATCATCTTCCCCGATTGCTGATCCTGCACCACACAACCAGAATTAGAAAATTCCACTTTACAATCATTTTCAACTAATTGTCCAACAGAAACAAGATTAGTGGTAAGGTTAGGAGAGACAAAGACATTGGTTATGGATGAAGAAACATCACCAGTGGCAGTGATAAGTAAGGAATTTCCATCAGCTGTATAAATCTTGAGATTTCCAGGATATTTATTTACATTGGTGAGGAATTTAACATTGTTTGTCATGTGATGGGAAGCTCCAGAATCAAAGTACCACAGTGAAGTTTAGAGAAAGGTTTACCTGAGAGTCCTAATACGGAAAATGTAAAAATGATCATTTGCTGAATCATTTCAGATGTCACAGATTGAATAGGAGCAGGAGCACTTTGTGTCAGATGAGCTTTATCCTCAGAACTACCAGCATTAGAAGAACCAACTGAGACAGTGTATGCCGTTCCAGATCTCTTGAGAGGTCGAATAGGACATTCCTTGATAATATGTCCATCCTTTTTGCAATAGTTGCAGAATTTTTTTGAACAACTTGAAGCATAATGGCCAAATTCTTTGCAGCAATAACACTGAATAGTACTCATGTCCTTACCTTTTGACTTGCCTTGGGCTACATAAGCCATAGGAATAGGAATGGATTTAATTTGTTCCATGGTGGCTTGAGTGAGAAGTCGTTGTTCCTCACGAAATAAATCATTGAGACATGCATCCAAGGATGGAACAGTTTCCCGATTCATAAGATTAGATCTGGTACTTTCAAATTCAGATCTCAATTTCATAAGAAATTGATCCCTCTTAATAGTTTCATGTACAGATTGAACAGAAATAAGACCTTCGGGAGGTAAGGTAGCATAGACAATATCAGTATATTCAGCCCAAAGATTCATAAAGATAGAATAAAAATCTGAGATTAAGAGATTGCCCTGTTGAAGACTTGCTAGTTCGTATTCAAGTTGAAACCGACGAGCAGTGTTGTGTTGACTATAGAGTTTTTTCAGATAATTCCACATTTCAGCTGCAATTTTGAAGTGTCGAAAATTCAAGATGATGTTGGATTCTACAGATCCTAGAATCCATGTCATGATTTGAGCATCCTTGACTTCCCACTTGGAGTGCTCATCCTTATCTTTGTCAGGTGCAGGTTTGCTGCCATCAATATGACCCCATAGATCTTTGCCTTTGACAAATATCTTGAAGTGAAATGCCCAGGCTGAGTAGTTTTTGCCATTGAAACGAATCAAGAATTCATGCTTGTCTGAAGACATGAGGCTGAGATAACTTGATCAAAATAACTAAGAATAATGAACTGAACTAGGACTGAGAGAAAGAGACACAGGAGAATTCAGAACTCAAGCTCTGATACCATGATAACTTGATCAAAAAAACTGGTATCCTCCTTGGAGAAGAATGCCCATTATATAATGAATACAAGTTGAAGAAAATAAGGCATATCCTAAACAAGAAAAATATTTACAATTATTACATGTATAAAATCAGCCATAGAATCTGCTAACTTTGGTATAAAATTACCCATAGAATCTGCTGACTTTAGTATAAAATCAGCCATAAAATCTGCTATCTTTGGTATAAAATCAGCCATAGAATCTACTAATTTTGGTTTGCAATCAGCCATAAAATCTGCTATCTTTGAATGACTAGCTAATTCCTTTGACACATCCTTCCCATACCAATCCCAGAATCTACAGACTGAACAGCTTCACCAATAGTACTGTACAGGAAGATCATTTGCACAATATTCTGGATTAAATTCTACCAGAAAAACCTTCTAGAAGATTTCTGCAGGTTAATGCTGGAAGGAAGTTGATCAGTGATGGCTACTCTACATGAATCAGATAATATCTCAAGCAGTACAAAGTTGAATAGTATTGAATGACACCTAACATCACCAGGTAGATGTTTTATGCTCTCTCTTTATTCTATTAGGTCTCGCCCATAACTTCCCATAAATTTAAGAAGTTATCCGTTGAATGAAGACATAATTCTTTTCCCTTTCAAGAGGGCCAAGTAGCATAGTGCCATAGTCTTCAAATAACCATGACAAAGATAAGCATATTGATCAACATAGACATCATCAGACAGGTTTCTAGTCTAATCAACATAGAGCTCATCAACTCCAAAGTCATTCTGTGTTCAAAGAAGTACAAGCCACATACTTCAAGTAGTGGGATATTCTAGTCTATCCTTTGTCTGGTACATAGACCATCCTAGTGCTCCCCAATCCGAAATTTTCGAATTCAAGAGCTCCTTTATCAGAGATTCGACGATTTCAGTAAAGAAATCCCAACCCCAAGTTCAGACATCACATCCTGATACTCAGCAGCCACCCAGGAATGCCCAATGACAATATCGTCACCAAGTAAAGCGTACTTTCGAAACTTTTTGCCAGGATATATCCTATCTGCGTCAAAGAGCCTCCTTAAAAAGTTAAAAAGAGCTCTCACCCATCCTTAGGCAGTATGAGAGAAACCCGTTAGATCTTGTGTACAACAAGGTGGGAATATGCTCAATTGTTCCAGATAGAAGAATCGTGGCACCCCGGAACCATGACATCCAGCAGCAGCAGCATCTCCTTGCATGCAAGAGACTTCTATGCCAGCCGGTATTCCCGGCTCGTGAGTGACTAGCTCAATCGAGGAGCTACATGTAGACCGCTGAAATTTTTGCTTTCACTAAAGATGAGATTAAACCAACAAATAGCAGAGCTAAAAGCAGGCGAAGGCGAAGAAAGAGGTTGGAGATACTTTTATTTCCATTTGGTTTTCGGTTTCGGACCCCCTGAGGTCGTAAAGCTCTGCTCGAGCAGGTAGATGAGCTGCAGCAATTCCATTATAATGGAGGGCAGCACATCCCTTTTGAATTCAAAAAGCTTCAACCTGATCAGCATCCATCATATCATGATTTGGCCATTTCTTGGTCTCATTGTTTTATAGTGAGAAGCTATCCATTGTGGATCCCTTTCTATACACTATACAGGAGCCTTTCTTGGTTGAAGCTACTCTATCTGATGCTTCCATCTTCCTTATGTGTGATGCATATGCTCAGTTCAAATAGACAGTTCTTGTCGTTTAGTGACATTCTATTGGTTAGCAAATCCTGAGGTGTTTTTCACCAAATGTTTAATATGAGGACATTCATATATTTTCAACAAGTTAAAAACTATTGTGCACATAGTTAAAGGAGAAGTAATAATTTTGTTGCATTTAAGGAGAAGTAATAATTTTGTTGCATTTCCCATAATATTTAAGAAACATCGAGTCATCGACAAAAGTAAGACAAATAGAAATAAGCAAATTATTGAAGTTTAGCCCCTTGTGTCGAAAGCACGTTTCCTAAAGTTCAGCAGTTCAGTAAGATTTACAGAACCCAAATATGTGTTGATAGTTTATTGTCATGAAGCCATGCTCCTCCAAATAGTGGTTCATAAACAAAGTGCCAGAATTTGAGGCTGAGAGCTCAGTAGAAGTTAGAAACGACTTTAAGGAAACTATAAAACAATATTAACAATATAGGACAAATAATTAACTAAATCACATATAACTTTCCTGACATACTTAAGAACCCATGTATAGCTTAAATTTAGCTCCTTTTTACTTCACAAAATTATTGTGTGATAAACAAAACCAACACATCCCAAGCAGGATAGCACATTGATAGAAGTCCTAAGAGGACATAGAATCGGACAACTAGTTGGATGAAGTTAACAAGCGAACCTATTCTTTCACACTAGAAAAGCTCCACAGGGATGTAGACTTACCTCCTTCATTATTTTTTGGTTAGCAGCCCGTTGGGCATCATCCTTGCAGCGAGCAAAAGTTCTCTCTACATAAGTACGAAGTGAGGGAGGAAAAGTCCCCTGCTCCAGCCAAAACAACAACTCAAGAGAACATTAGTTTCTGAAGATTAATATATTTTTATCATTCAAAAACAATCAACCCAATAACAATTAGCATTTCCACTTGTAGAACATACCAAGCAAAGTTTTGACACATTTAGTAACAAATTTTTAAAATAAAAAAGACAAGATATGAACAAAAAAAAAATTGTTTTCTGCACAGTATCCCTCGTCAGGAGATGATTCCAAGCTGATTGTACAGAGCATTGGGATTGAACAGAAGTTAAGACTCATACTGTATAATAGAATGGTTCGAATCCACAAAAATAAGAAACAAACACACCATAGGCACAGATATTGCTGACTAGAAGTACACAAAAAACATTCAAATAGATCCTCCATCAAAAACAGATTACTATTCTGAAGAAGCTAACAAAAAGATAAATGAGCAAGCAAGGAAAGCTATAACACTGTTCAACAAGAGAAAAAGGAACACTATAACACTAACCTTAATCATAGCATCTGGATCATCATGAGAGGGTGCTTTGTTATTAAGCTTAGGCATTGAGACACCAATATATGCAGGCCTTGGTGTTGCACTATTAGCAGCATTTTCTTTCTCAGCTTTTGGAAAGCTCAAGGCTGAGCTTGAGGTAATCCTAGGGTTTGTTGGAATCTGCATTATGTTTGCCCGGCATGTGTCCACCATTGGCACTGTCTGCAAGGGTGTTTGGAATTTTTCAGAAACCTGATTAGTAGAAGAAAGCTGTAAACTGGGACCTGGTGTGAAGGTGTCTTTTGGTCGATCTTCAGAGATATCCAAAAGAGGATTTGCATCTAAAGGCTTTTGAAAGTATGGTGAAGCTTGATTGGTTTGTAGATTTTGCAACCCTGGGTTTCCAGCTTCCCAAGTGGTGTTATGATTTGTATCTAAAGGCATTTGTTGACCTACAGGATTCATATCTAAAGGCTTTTGAGAGTACACTGGAACTTGATTGATTTGTTGATTCTGTGATCCTGGGTTCACAGCTTCCCAAGCAAGGTGATGGTTATATCCTGTAACTTGATTGGTACCCTGCAAAATTGGACATCATAGTTAGTTGCAAACTTGCTTAGTTAAAAAACAATGAGCATATTTTAGCTTTTAGAGGTTCTGTGACAACAAAACTTGAACTGACCACTAGTGAAACACTTCCAAAAGATACAAGAATAAGCCCAAAAGACAACTGATGAAACATACAGAATTTGTTTCAAAATTACATGATAAATCCCCAAAGGAGATCTAACATCCCAAAATTCTTGGACAGGTAGGTGAATCTCGAGTCAACCTCAATCATAAATGAAATCCAAAGTGACAGACATCATCAATAGTGAAAGAGAAATTATCATTGGGATATAGTCAGAAGTAAATTTTTTATTGGAAGATACTTTCATTTACAGCCAAAATTTAGCATTAATATTCAGCTTTATTTCTGGAACACCTGAATCTTTGCAGAAGCCAAAGTTAGTTCATGGCCTGTTTGCTTATTTATTCATTCCAAAACCACATCTTTTACAAAACTTTTAAACCATAAATAACTCAAAATTATTTTGCATAGCTTGCAAATTTATTTCTCAATAATCTGAAACCAATACTGGTGGCTGAAATTTTCTAATTAGAAACATTACTACTTTCTGCCTGCCTATCAAACTTCTCAAACATAGATTGACATAAGATTAAGGTCTGGGACTAGAATGACCCTAAATTGGCCAAGAAAGGTTGGGTTGAGCCAACAAGGCTTTTGGTATTTGGGAAAAAACTTACATGAGGAATTTGTGCACACTCACCTCTAATTTAGGTACAGGATTTGATCTCTGGCATTTAGGGATGCTGTCAATGGGTACTTAATCATGAGAGAACCTGAAAAATTTTTGGCTCAATCCCAGTTTAATTTATGAATGGCATTAACCCTGCCTTAAGAGGGAAAAAAACTGATTTTTTTGTCTTTAAAAAATAAGTCATTACCGACAGAAGTTGCATGTATGTAGGCAGAAAACTTCACTATGCTATATGATATCAACAAATTCAAGCACCAACTCTTATTTCAATGAGTTGCCTATTGACTAGCTAGCCAACATCCATTTTTTGGTTCATGTAACAAAAACTAATAAAAAAAATTTATTTTAACTGAGGCATTACTAGTAGAATGTAACCTCATCAAATGCCAAGTAGCAAATCCAGCACTTAAGCAAAGCCATGAAAGGCAACACCTAGAAGAATACCAGATAATATTTTGATGCATAAACAGCTGGGGTGGCAGCACATAACAATAACAATCACATAGAAACACTGCATTGGAGTATCAAGATGCAATCATGTATAGCCATTGAAAACATTGAGTCAAATGTAAGATAGTTGCAGCATACAATGTGACCTTTCTATAATGAATTAGGTCCGTGATAAGCTCCAGGCCATACAAAATAAATCAAACCTGCAAAAAGGGAAGTCCAGAAGAGCCAGGGTCTCTTCTCCAAGATGTAGTGCCTGGCGGTGGTGGTTGGTTGTTTGAATATGAGTATCCGCCACTAAAAACTTGAGCAGGAGGATTACGAGCTAAGTTTTCAGTTTCAGGAGCATAACTAACACTTGAAGCCGGCTGGCTATAATAAGTTGGCCACTGATTATAGTGATTATACTGATAATGAACACTATTCCCAGGTATGCTGCTGGTGCTTTGTATGGAGCTTGCATCAGAGGAAGCATAGTTTGGGTAATGTTGAGCACTATAACTTCCGAAACTCCCATCAGTCCACATATTGCCTTGAATATTGTAGCTACTGCTCTGGTACCCGACGAAAGTCTGATGATCACCAGTATTGTAGTAAGTGCCAGAATAACTTGTAGAACCCACAGAAGAGCCTGAATGCTGAAATGAGTTAAGAGGCTGATAAGGAGCACCTGAATTGTTATTTGCTCCTAATTGCTGCCCAGAAGAATCTGCAGGTGGCTGCTGATACCCATAATAGTAATTTTTATAATATGCACCACTATATACATGAGGGTTGGCAGGATTTGTATACGAAGTGTAACCATAATAGTCCTGTGTTGTTGCTGTGACCCCCAGGCTAGATGAAGTGGATGCGCTGGAAGCATCAGTTGCTCCTGTTGGGGCATCTCTTGGAGCAGTCTGTGAACTAAAACTGTATCCAGAACTTGCTGGTGTCCCATTACCAACAGAACCATTAAATTCTATGGAATCCATGCAAAATCACAATTTCGGTTTGCTTGGCCCAAAATGGTATCAATGGGATTTAGATATTAGCATGGATCACAGGCAAAACCTGAATATTCTGGCTTGTAAGACTGCAAATGAATTCAGTTGGGGCATGCTGCATCACAAGCCAAAAAAGAAAACATTAATAATGATAACAACTTACAAACACTTGAGCAAAGTTAGATACAGGAATTGCATAGTTGAAACATCACAAACAAAACTCGAACTATCCAGCTTGGAGCTTATTCAGATTTCAGATTAAGTCAGATGTCTAGAAATGAGAAAAATGGGAGGTTTCATAAATATAGTTGCCAAATGCAGCAATTGCATGATCCACATGTGGGTTTATTGTCTACAATTCTCTTTGGAGTGCATAAATGTACATATCAATTGTTTTCACAACTTTGAATGTAGATTGAATAGTTTTGTAGCATGTCAATGCAAACTCATCCAATTTCTTTGTTTTCCATTAGCACAATTAAACAAACTCCTTGAAAAGGACTAGAAGAAAATTCAGGTGCTATTGCAAGCCAAAGTGTGCAGATTATGACCACAACATACAGTACATTAGGGTAAGATGGGGTAAAAATCGGCAAAAAACTAGGTGAAAAGTTTGATCACACAACAGACTAATTACACTGGTAATGCTATACACAATGCGCATATACGACAACAAATTTAACATCAAATATAGAAGTGCATAATTGCCATCATTTATTACTAAAACTTTGCAAGAACCTTCTGCAGGAGACTCCGCCACATTCGTACTGAAAAGGAACTCATCCACGTCATATTGAGCCGCATTCTTATCCACTACTTTTAAAAACAAAACAAAAGTTCACACCGCATATGTCCATTGTTGCATGTGTCGATGCTAATATTTCTTATTTTGGACATACCATATTTATTAATTTTGTCAGTGTCCAGAACAACAAATAGACATGTTGCAGGCCTGATCACTGCCCTATGATATTCTCAGTTAACCGCAAAAGGCACCCATGCCTCCATTACATAATACTTTTTTCTAATTCAACTTCAACTTTTTCATATACTTCTTCCCCTAAAACTGCTAGTCTTCTCCCCAGAGGATCATTTTATCTAGCTGACAAACATCTTTGGGAAGGTGAGATTCGATAATTATACAAGCATATTTGAAAACAGTAAAAACCTAGGTATCCTCAATACAATGGCCTAAAAAATTAATGAATATTATTTTGTATACGCAATTACCAAGCAATCACCATCTGAGTTTCTCTTCGCTGAAATTAATTACATAAATTTCTACTTCCTACATAACAGCCTCTCCTACATAATATTATCACAGCTGCTTCTGAGACATGATTGAGTCATTAACCTCCAGTAAACCAAATAATGGAACCAAATTAAAATAAAAAAACCCTAATATATATGCCTTTCGGCATATAGAGAATAACTGTAGACCAAAACAAGCAAGATCGTGATCAAAGGTTTTAACCCAAAGAAAATTACCTAAATTCACGATTTCAAGCATATAGTAGATATCCAAACCAGTCCAAACAAAATCAAGCAAGATCCATGGGATCCGCACGAAGCCCTAGATCTAGAACGAGAAGGAAAGGCGGCGTGCGGGGAGTACTTGCTCGTCCGACGACCAGGGAGCTGCAAGGCGTTGTCACCGAGCAGTATTGGATGCCGGAGGGAAGAGGAGAGGTTAGCAGAGTCGAAACCGGATGGAGGTCGGCGCCGAGGGTTCTGCGGCGAGCCGGAGAGGGGCTGGGGGTCCAGCGAGGGCCGCGGTGTCCTCTCCCGTTGAAGAGGGCCGGAAGGGGTTGTACTCGATGGATGTTGGGCTTTTAAAACAAAGGAGGGGGATCCGGAGATAGATTTTGGCGAAAAACCAGGTTTTTTTTCGGTCTTTTATAGGTCTTTCTGAACCGCTGGTCCGGTTCGGTCGGCCGGAGAGCTCACGGACTGAAATAGGGAGTTTTGCGAGTATACCCTCGTAAACGGTAAAACTTATATGCCTACTCTCAAATACTCATACTTGCATAGCTGCATATATACTCGCAAGAATTAGGGATTAGGGATGAGAAAAAGAACTAAAATTTTGATATATTATATTAACAATTATATCGAAAATCGTTTCTGAAAGTAAATCGATACATTCTTATCTTTTAATTTTGTAAAATTGTAAAATTAGTTTGGATTCATTCTACACTTTATAAAAAATAATTAAATCAAAACTATACTATTTTATTATATATATATATATATAAAATGTATACATTATATTAAAATTTAATTTCATATTTATAATTTTAAATATTTTCTAAATCTATATTAAAATTACAGTTTTAAAGAATGCGATAGAAAATTTTATTTTATAAATTATATTAGATTTTTAAAGTATTAAAAGATAAATTTAAAAATTAATAGTTTGAAAAATAGATATGTTATTTTCAGAATCGTTTTAAAATTGTATTAAAATTGGAATAAAAAATCCAATTCTTAGCTCAAATTGATATGACTTTGACTCTAAGATCTTCAAGAACCAAATTTTAATTCTGATTCTAAAATTATAAAACGAATATGGTTTACCAATTTTGCTTACTCATGTAATTTTCTTGTATACCCTTGTAATCTTATCCTTTTTCGAGAATGACATTTTTAAAAAAATTTTCATTTAACCTTAGTTAAAAATATCTGGATTTATAAAATGCCTTTCTTGTATTTCACATATCTCTTATTTTGCATTATATTCTTTTTTTCTATTTTTCTCTCTTTAAAATCTTCGTTGGAGACAATTTACATGAATAACAATATATTTCTAAATTTAACTTATAAAAACAATAATTACACATGTGATATATATAGTTAATTAGATGGGCAATTTGGTCATTTGAACTAGGCTACAATTTATTTCAGTGATGATGTAAAATAAAATATATAGATTTAAAGGGTAATCACCCAAAAGTAAGTATTTGAGTGGTTTACGCTTTGGCAAGGGATTGAAATGTGTTGAAGTGTGTTGGGATTAGAATAAAACTCGAATTTTTGTTAAAAATAAAAAAAAATTAACCCCAGCACAACACAATTTCCATAATTTCAGAGGACATATATATATGTTCAATTTTTGGGAGTTCATGTCCAGAATTTGCCAACCCCATGGCACATATGCCAAAAAAAAATCACTTGATGTAGATGGGGCAGGCCTTAATGTGTTGTTTGGGTTTGAGGGGCCAAAATCACTTGGACAATTATAGTACGTCAGGTTGCGAGGGACGAACGGATGGGGGGATCATGCCTTCGTGGCCCACCATGTGCTTGGGCTTAATGGGCTGTGGGCCTATGTAAGTTGGGCCTAAGTGACGATTCGTCCATGTTGTCCGGATCCCCGGGCACCTGTCAGCTGCTGTCTACTTTGGGCCTCAATTTCCAAACCAACAAGTCTTTGTTGCCCAACCTTGAAACCACTCCAGTTACTATGACTGAATTAGCGCTGCTAATCAACCCTCATTCCAATACTCGTCACCAACACAATGTCAAGACCATGAAGCCTTGCAGGAAAATAATAATAAATAAATAAGACGTAAATTATACAAATACACAATGGTTTTGGCAAATGCTCAAGACTTCAACATTTGCAAAAACAACGGAACAAAGGCATGGATTCAGTGTAGAGGTTGTTCACTCTTCCCATCATCTAACACTTCTTCTCCTACATTATTATGACTAGATTATACATTTTAATTAATATTAATATATAATTCCAGACTTGATTACCGTCTTCCCCTTAATCATTGTTATTCCAAGCTAGCCGCTACACAATGCAATCCGGCAACCCTGCCTATCCCACGGGGGAGCGGTCAACAGGCAAACCGGCCAAACTATTTAATTGAACCAAGTCTTTAATGCCCAGGCGATGGTCACGTGGTTGTGCTCTTAGGACTTTTTTTTTGGCTTGGGATAAATAAACGAGAGGATTTCATCCTGAAATAATATTTTTAATTTAATTTTAGTTTGAAATAAAATAATTAGTTTGATTAAAAAATAAGATAATATCAAAATAAATGCCCCCCTTGTTTCTAGTTGTTCGAGCGTGGAGGATTAATTATCATCTTGAGTTCAAAATTTTAGTTAATTACTCATCATAAACCGCATCAGCAACTCTTGCAAAACACGACTATGAACCACATTCCATGAGCTAACAAGATAAAACAAAGATATCCAAGAAAAAGAAAACGTTGAGGAGCATCATAATCAGTTGTTCTTATTTGGTTATGGGGCATTTTAGGTTTCACGGTGATGTGTCAAATAATAATATTAAATCAAAGTCAAATCTCATGATAAATTGAAAAGAAGATGAAATCAAAATTAGGGCCATTAGATTTACCATTGCACCTAGGCTCAACCAAATTTAAAAGGGCAAAAGCCCCATAGTCTAAACTCTGGGAGCCGAGCCCCACAGCTCCGCCCTTAGAAGATGAGTTCCATACCTTGATTATCAAGAAACAGAATTTATAGTCCAGCTCTCAAAAGACGAGTCTCATAGCTCACCTATAGTATGCTAATGACGTGTGTATGATTATTGGAAAAAGTCTAAGAGTATCAAACCAGGTTAATATAGTGAATCAGATACTAAACTATCCCAATAATTTAAGTTGATGGGATGTGAGTCTTTTCATTGTATATATTGGGTTCTATTTATCCAATATTTGATGTGAAACTAATCTATCACACCTAATACTATAACAATCTTCCCCTTTAGGTATAATTTGACCGCATCAATTTTATCAATTTTAATCAAAAACTCTCTACCAAACTAATTTTAATCAGTACTAATGAAGAACTGTCTAATGCTAACTAACAAGCTCCCACTTAAGCGATAACATCTGAAGATTTACTAATAGCCATATGATCTTTATTTGATTCAATTTTTGAGTCCAACATTAGCACCTGATTAACCATACTTAATATAATGTAGATCAAGTCTTGTACCTCCTGCAAAAGGGCTTCGCCTCTGCTTTAATCCAAACTCAAGACCAACATGTAACTCAATCACATGATTGACCATCAAATAAGTGTGGACTACCATGTGACTCGCCTATGCACCTTCTGCAAGTGGGTCTTGTCTCAACCTTCGACTTTGAGAGAAACCATTATATCACTTGACTCAACCACATTATTACCATGGTAATTCGGGTCTTAAAAAGGTTGTATAGGTTCGAATATGAAGCTTTGATATCATTGGTTGCGGGAGTACAAGAGTGTCAAATTGGATCAATATAATGAATCAAATACTAAACTATCCCAAAAGTCGAAGCTAATGAAATATAGATCTTTCTATTATATATATCAGACTTTATTTATCCAATATTTAATGTGAGACTAATCTATCATACCTGACACTCCTTTTTGTCCCTACAAGGTCCGTAATTGACCCTTCGAAGGCTTGGTTTCAAGATCAGCTCTTAATTGAGGAACAATATCTGATTATAAGATCCGTACTTGAATAAGGAATGGTTACAAGTTCTTGCGTTTGACCCCTAAGTTAGCCAAAAATAGCCAAAAATAGCCTAACAAGCTATACCATATAAGAAAAGACCGGTCACAAGATCTACTCTAGACCGAGGAGAAAGACTTGGTTACAAGATCAACTCTCAATTGAGAAACAAGACTCGGTTACAAGATCCCTTTTGATAGAAGAATGGTTATAAGCTCTCACGTTTGATCCCAAAAAGCTTTTCAACCAAAATAGCCTAATGAGCCATACCCTATAAGAAAAGATACACTTATTTCCTTCCTTTTAATTACATTCAAATTAAACCAATGAATTGTTAGGAAATGAAAATTTTCATTAAAGCTCAGTTATAAGATCCACTTTTGACTGAGGATCAACTACAATCTCTTGCACTTGACTCCCAAAGTTCTTTGACGAAAATGTCCCAACAAGGTATACCACACAAGAAAAGATACATCTAGAACCTCATATCGAGTACATTCAAAGCAAAGCAATAAATTGTCAAGGGATGAAAGTTTTCAAAGGAATAATGCCCAATTACAAATCCCATACTTGACCGAGGAGTAGTTATAAGCTCTCGCATTTAACCCTCAAAACTTAGTTATAAGCTTTGTGCTTGACAAAAAAGCACCCAAGTGTAAGCACTAGCAAAAGCTTATGAAGAAGCACAAACCTGTGGCCAAAGATGGAGGCTGACAGTAGTTGTTCCCTTTCAATGGAACCACATGAGCCTCAAACTTGGCAAAGAAGATCACTTCCCAGGATGAGTTGGAATATGAGCATCAATTCAAGATGAAATCCCCAAACTAATGGCCTAATAAATCATCCTAGATGAAGTGCGGTATGATTAAATTCTTCTTATTTGAATTGTGTTTCAAGATGATACCATTACAATGTAGGAAGCAAGAGCTTTCATAAAAAACAATCCATTTCTCTTCATTGAAATGTTGCAAGTTTTGAAACCGGTGAGTAGGATCACCTCTCACAATAATAGTTGAGATGTGAACATCATTCCAAGGCAAAGTTCTCCAATCAAATGGCCCGATGAGTTGTCCCAAATAAAGAAAACCTGAGACCCGACAAGGAGGATTACCCTCCATAATGATGACTGGGATATCATGATTCCGAGGCACAATCCTCCAATCTAAAGCCCAACGAGTTGTCTCAAAATGAAGAAGAGTGTGACTATAGCCTCTTCTTTTAAATTATATTCAAGATGGAACACTCACATTGCAGGAAACAAAAGTTTTTATTAAAAGCAATGAGGGAAGAAGGACTCCCATTACATCAAAATACTCAAATAGTGGAGGATTACAAAAATCACCTAGCATAGAGGCCCCTCAAAGGCTTAGGTGCCTTCATGAGGTTGGGCTGAGCTTGTTGAAGGACTAGCCTCCCTGGCCTCTAATGAAGGCAACACCCCAGACCTAGAAGGCCCATCCTCAACGTTGAGAGGGTTAAAGGGGGATTGAGCAAGGCCACTAGCATCGTATTTATAATAGTGGCAATGCTCCTTCAGTAACTCAAGGTTGATAGACTAAAGGAATAAATCCCCAAAAGGGTCAAAGTTGCAACTTTTTGATCCATCAAGGATATCGTATCAACAACATAAATAGTTGTCGAAGAGCCAATCAACACTCTGGTTGGTGAGTTCATCCTTGTACTAGTCCAACATCTTGAATTCTTCCACTACCTCCCTATGTGCGGCATCAATTATATCCACCATATGGTCCCAAGCCCTCACTTCTTGATTATGGGCCTCCTCTGCCTTCTTGACCTTCACCTTACAGATCACAACCTAGTCTTTAGAGAGCTCAGCCTCCTTCTTGACCTTCTTGTTCCTTTGATTAGCATCGAAGGCCTCCTTCACTCCTCAAGTAAGTCCTTGACTTTGGCGAGCTCCCCTTCAAGCCGGGTCACCTTCTGAGTCCCAGTATCAATTATAACCTGAGACTTCTTAGCAAAATCCTCAAAGGCCATCAGTCACTCGAGGGTCTCATTGGTGGCCATGGCAAGTTGCGATGACCCAATGGGAGCATCAAAAGAGAGGAAAAGAGAAATGAAGGAAAGAAGGCTAACGATTGTCTCACTCTCATAATGTCATTGCTCATCTCTATGGAGATAAGCTCACTAGTCTATGTTTGAGATAATTTTTGTCATAAAATTTGATTAAAATATGATTAAAATTGAAACTTATATGTCACTAAATTATGACTCAAATGTGGGTCTCGGTTAGACTTAAATCATGTTCAAGTTTGATCGAAAGTTAAGCTCAAAATATTGGCAAATTTGGACTCTAGGTAGGTTTAATTCAAATGGATTAAGTGGGCTGGATTTTTGAACTAGAATTGACCTCAAAATCCATTTAAAACTTGGGCCAAAATGATAAAATATAAAAATTTGATAAATAAACTTTGGATTGAATAAATTCTCATAAATGGGTCCCTTACCAGATTTTTCTTACAAATAGATTCTTGGAATGAGAATTTTGTAGAAAAGTTTAATAAAATACTAAAATCACAAATTAGTCCTGTAAAATCTAGAATTTATAAATAAATCCCTTAAAAAGTTAATAATTATGATTTGGTCCTTATAAAATTTAGAATTTGTAAATAAGCTCTCCAAAACTTTTTATTTACAAATAAACTCATAAAGTTTTGATATTTTGTAAATAAATCTCTCAAAAAATTTTTATTTACGAATAAATCTAAATTTTATTCAAAAAAGATTCTGAAAGTTTTAAAAGTTTATAAATAAGTTTTTTATAAAAAAATTTTCTAAAAATTATAAAATTATAATTTAGTCTAATTTAAAAAAAAATTTGTAAATACCCCCTCTATGATTTCAATATTCCGAATGGGTACAGCATTCGAGATATCATCATTTACAATAAATAAATTTATACATCTCTTTATTGACTCATCCAAATTCTGTATAAACTCTATCCATATTTGTTTACATCCATGTTTATCATTCAAAATTCAAATAAAAAAATTTTGATTTCAGCCCAATTCTATTTCTTCGTCAGCTTAGAAAAATTTATCGAAACCCGCAAATCAACGACAGAGATAGATATTAGAACATGGAAAGGATATGTTCATCATCAAAGAAGAAGACTAAGGAGGTAAAGTTTTAAACTTATCTTCCCTCTTTTCCTTTTCTTCTGCACATTCTTCTTCTCTTCCGCAGGACCAACATGGCTGCCCGATGATCTCCTTGTACATGGCGGTGCTCACCATGGCAGTCATCCTACTGCTCAGATAAACCCATCGCCACTGCAAGAGCTTTCCCTGTAGGTTCTGCCTTTCCCCACTCCCCACGGAGATCACGCCGGTGCCGCTACCCGCTCCACCGCACTGCTGTTGCCAGCCTGCCACTGCCATCCATGCTGACCTGGCCATCCGCTGTGATTGCCTTCACCTCCCCATGCCTGCGTCGTGCTATTGAGCTCACCGATGTCTCCTTATGGCGCCCTTTTCACTGACCTCCTTCGCCGAGAACTCATGGCTGCCATTGCGGACGACTTTGATGGCAACCTCGCCTTCCACCTCCAGCTTTAAGAGATCATCTCTGCCCTCCACGCTGGCCGATCAGCTTTCACCCCTGAAACCCTAGCTCGGCCGCTGCTGCCACGAGAACCTAAGCTTAACCATTGCCACTACCGCTGTTGCTCGTCAAACCATCGCCCGCGTCAGCTTGCTAGCCGCCCACGTTGCCGCTTGTCCACGTCTCCATATAGGCCGCCAGATAAAGGTGGGGTGGGGTGGGTTGCCTCCCCTCCCCATCGCGTTGCACACGTGGCGAGATCCAACCGGGAGGCGACTGGATCTGTCCGTCGGATGAAGGAGGCAGGGTGACGCCCCGCCCCACCGCACCAGTTCCAGTTGGATCTGACCGTTTCTAGGTGGATCCGACCAAGAAAGGGACCGGGCCCGATCCGGCTCGATAAGGCTTCGAGAGAAGTCAAGAAGTTTGGCTTCCTCGTGAAGAAGAATTCTGAGGGTTCGTTTGGAACGGGATCAAGATTAAGGTCAAAATCAAAAAAAGGATAAAGTGTAACGCTAATACGATCAAATAAATCTTGTTTGATTACTGATCTACCCAGCAGATGATTAAAATTTGCGCGCACGCGGGGAGCTCGCCGGGCGTGCGCGCAGGGGGAGACCCACTACGTCGCCCTCCATCCAGATCGTAACGAGCTCGAGCGGGGAGAGCGGAAGACGGCGGAATCGCCGGTCGAGCTCGAACGGGGAGAGCAGAAGACGACGGAGTCACCGATCGAGCTCGACCGGAGCTCGAGCGGGGCGAGCAAAAGACGGCAGAGTCGCTGGTCGAGCTCAAGCAGGGAGAGCAGAAGACGGCGGAGCTCGCCGGTCGAGCTCGAGCTGGGAGAGCAGAAGATGGCGGAGGTCGCTGGTCGAGCTCGAGCGGGGAGAGCAGAAGACGGTGGAGCTCGTCGGTTGAGCTCGAGCTGGGAGAACAGAAGACGGCGAAGCTCGCTGGTCGAGCTCGAGCGGGGAGAGGGTGATGGACGGCGGAGTGGGGAGAGGGTGATGGATGACGGTGGTGGGGTCGGACAGTGGGGAGGAAGGGGAGGGGGTGATGGATGGCAGGGAAGGAGGGCGGCGTCTGTTGCGTCGGCGGCGGCGATCGTGCTCTGCTGCGTATTGGGCGGCGACGCCGGGGGGGGGGGGGCGGGGGGATGGGGGGGTGGTGATGGACGAGGGGTTGGTGGGGCGGACGGTGGGGAGGAAGGGGAGGGGTGATGGACGGCGGGGAAGGAGGGCGTCGGGGGGAGAGGGGGAGGGGGGGCCGGGGGGTGTGATGGACGAGGGTGGTGGGGTCAGACGGTGGGGAGGAAGGGGAGGGGGTGATGGACGGCGGGGAAGGAGGGCGGAGCGATCTGAGCCATTGGATTGAGATCCGACGGTTCAGATGAACTGAGGGTATTTTAGTCAAATTCTTATTATAATTTAAATAAATTAAATAATGTTAGTGCGGTCAAATTTTTGGTGTTTGGAAGATTGTCTGGTCAGGCGAGGTGACCCTAGTCCTGATCCCATTCCAAACGACCCCTAAAAGATAAAACAAAATAATAATAATAATAAAGGGCTTAGTAAAAAAAAATCCAATCAAAGGAGAAAAAGTTTGAATTTAAATAATAATAATAATAATTTATTAAAAAAGAGAAAAGTTCAGAAAAAAATATAAAAAAAGTATTTTCGATAACATCGCGGCCACATGCGATCCTCAGTGATGAAGACAGTGATGAAGATGGTGAATTCATGGCCTCGTGCGATCATCGACGGCCTCTCGAAAACGGTGACAAAGATGATGATGAAGATGATGGATTCTCGATATCACTGTGGCCACTCGTGATCCCTCAAAGATGGCGATAAAGATAGCGAACCCATGACCCTACTGTGGTGGCCTACGGTCTCTCGAAGATGGTGGATCCCCATCACCACAAGCAATCTTCGAGCTCGCATAGTAGTCAGTCTTTTGGCTCACACTTAGGTAATCTTCAGGCTCGTATCTAAGTCAGCCTTCAGGCTCGTCTCTTAACCTACCTTTGGGCTCACACTTAATCAGTTTTCAAGCTTTCATTCAGCTGGCCTTCGAGCTCACATCCAAGATAGCCTTTGAGCTTACATTCAGTCAGCCTTCAAGCTTGCATCCAAACTAGACTTCGAACTCGCACTCAACTAATTTTCGTGCTCACTTCTTAACTAGCCATCGGACTTGCACTCGTCAGCTTTCGAGCTCGTATCTCAACCAGCCATCAGGCTCGCACCAAGCTTGCCTTGAGATTCACACTCAATCAGCCTTCGAGCTCACATTCAACTAGCCTTGGAGCTCGCATCCAAGCCAGTTTTTGACTCGCACTTAGCTAGCCTTCAAGCTTGCATCTCAATCAGCCTTCGAGCTTGCACCAAGTTAGCCTTGGAAATTGCACTCAACCAACCTTTGGGCTCATATTTAGCTAGCCTTTTGGCTCGCACTCAGCCAGCTTTCAGGCTCGCATCTCAGGCAGCTTTCGAGCTCACATCCAAGCTAGCCTTTGAGTTTGTACTCAGCACAAAAACTCTTAGCCAGCCCTCGAACTCATACTCAACCAGCCTTCGAGCTTGCATCCAAACCAGCCTTCGGATTGACTTCTCAGTCAGCCTTTCAACTCTCATCCAAGCTAGCCTTTTTGCTTATATTTAAGCTAGGCTTTGGGCTCGCATCTAAGTCTGTCTTCAGTTTCACATCCAAGTCAGCCTTCAAGCTCGCATCCAAGCTAGCCTTTGGGCTTGCATTCAAATAACCTTCAGACTCACATTTAGCTAGCTTTAAAACTCACATTTATGTCAACATTCAAGCTCACACCTCAACTAGCCTTTGGGCTCGCATCTCAACCAGTCTTTAGATTCGCACTCAATCAACCCTCAGGCTCATACTAAGCCAACTTTTGAACTCATGAACTAGGCCGACCTTTGTATTTACACATTTAAAGTCAAACCATGGGTTTGTCCAAAATTATCATAAACAGGCAAGAACCTTCAAATCAAATTAATTAAGCTAAAATAACTCAATTAAAACAAACGGATAAAGGCTGAACTGGCTTAAATGGATCTAAATTGACTAAACAAATAAACTAAAATTCAAATTGAGTTAATATAAACTTAGGTTTAGCCTTAGTCATTGACTGAAAATCAAGTTAAGTACAAATCAAATCTGATTAAAATTGAACTAAGTTTAAATCAAACATGATTAGGTCAAGTCAAGTCCAAACTAAAAGGTAACTCAAAATCAAATTAGAATCAAGCCAGGCTAAGCTTGAATTAAAACTAACTTAAATCAAATTGACTTAAACTTGAACTGAGGTCTATCAAGATATAGACCTAGACTCAATAAAGGTTCAACACAGGGTAAAACTCAACTCAAGCTAAATGACATCAAACTTGGACTTAAACTAAATAGGTCAAACTGAGTCCCATTGGACATGTTGAGTCTTTGACAATACTCCAAGGCTATAAATAAATGGATAATACTATCACTCTGACTTAAATTCGAAGTAGTTCGAATAGAACTAAATAAGATCAAACTAAGTCTCACTGAGTGTACTATAAAAGCATTTAGCAACACTTCTAAGCTATAACCAACTCTATAAGCCGTTAGTGACGCTATCAAATCAAAGAAGTTAGTTGTCAATATGCTCCAAGTTTTTGGCCATACTTCAAAGCTATACCCAATCCTATAAACCATTGGTGACGCTATTAGATCAAAGAAGTTAATCGCTAATACGCTCCAAACTATTGGCCACACTTCAAAGCTATATTCGACTGCCTAAACCGTCGATGATGCTACTAAATCAATAAAATCAACCAACAATAGGCTTAAGGTTATTGGCCACACTTCAAGCTAACCAGCCCTAGAAGCAATTGGTGATGTGCCCTTCAAGTTAGTTAACCCCATAAGCAGTTGATGACGTGCCCTTTAAGCTAGCTAGCCCTAGAAGTAGCTGGTGACACGCTCTTCAAGGTAGTCAACCTCACAAGCAGTTAATGACATGCCCTTCAAGCTTGTCAACCTCACAAGTAGTTGATGATGCACCATTCAAGCTAGCCAGCCCTAGAAGTAGTTAGTGATGCACCCTTTAAGCTAATCAACCCCACAAACAATTGACGATGTGCCCTTTTAAGTTAGTCAACCCCAAAAGCAATTGACAACATGCCCTTCAAGCTAGTTAATCCCATAAGTAGTTGATGATGTGCTCTTTAAGCTAGCTAGCCTCAGAAGCAGCTGGTGATATACTCTTCAAGCTAGTCAACCCCACAAGTAGTTGATGGTACACCCTTCAAGGTAGTCAACCCCATAAGCAGTTGATGACGTGCCCTTCAAACTAGCCAGCCCTATAAGCAGCTGGTAATACACTTTGCAAGTTAGTCAACCCTGCAAGTAGTTGATGATGTGTCCTTTTAAATTAGTCAACCCCACAAGCAGTTAATGATGTGCTCTCCAAGTTAGTCAACCCCAGAAGCAGTTGACGACGCATCTTCAAGCTATACCCAACCTTACAAGCTATTGGTGATGCTGCTTAAGACCAAAGAAGTTATCCTCTACACCTTATAGGTTATGAAAATACTTCAACCAAAACTAATAAGGTTATATCGCCTATGCCTTATTGGCTATAAAAATATTTCAAGGTTAAACGAAGCTATTACCCACAGCTTATCGACTAACGAAAATACTCTAACTCAAATGGAGTTATTGTTAATGCCTTATCAGCTAACAAAAATACTCCAACCTAAATAATGTTATCGTCGATACTCAAAACCATTGGAAACACTTCAAACTTCTCCCATTCTTTTCTACAATTTAAGTTAGATGCCACATGGTCTAGCACAGGGTGAGTGAGATAGCAACATACATTAAATCTTCTTCTCTATTCTTTCTGTTTCGCTTTTTTTTATTTCTTTCACATTTTCTATAATTGTATGTTGAACTTCTTTTTAAAGTGAGGGTATACCCTTACTTAAGTCATGTATCATTTTTCTTAATTAATTAAATATTTTTTTTCTTTTTTTGTGTCTCTATTTTATTAATTAGGTTTCTTGGTTTAGAAGATTCCTGATAATTATCGAGATAATTAACAACAAGGGTCTGTACCTGTTAGAAGTCATGCTTCCATAATATCTGATAGTATATTTAAAATTAAAATAAATTTTGATTTATGATTCAAGGTCTCTCCTCGAGATCTTTGCTATTCTAGTTGATCAACTTCGATCCCACAAATTCTAGCACACTTGGTGAAACTCGACTTTGCCTCTAAATGTAAAAACCTAGTTAACACTATAGAGATACTCATAAAGTAGAATTGCATATGAAGACTAACCAAGTGTGTTCTTCTTTGTAGAGAAGAAAGAATCAAATGGCAACAGTGGAGAACATCTCTGCTTCGAAATAAACCATCATCTTGGGGATAGGTTCAGTTGTATAGTTACCTTAGTCAATGGTTACTACAAAAGTAGCTGAAGTTTAGATCAAGTTTGAGACTATCTCTGAGTTTGTCCAATTCAAGAGGGCACCTATTACTGCACTAACTGAAGTGGTCAACATGTAGGACCAGTTTGTTTCTCGCCTTCCATCAAGGAAAAGGAGGCTCAATATTGTTATTCCTAACAAGAAGGGCTATTCAGATGAAGAGCCAAAAGTCGTGCCTCAACCAACAAAGTCGTCAGTATTCTAGAGACTAGGACCAAAACGAAACTTAGTTTTCAGTTGCCTTCATCTAGCTCCTCATAGGGGATAATCAAAAGCAAATTCAAACATAGGCATTAATGAAGAAGAGCTCATATTGGCTGTCACAAGTAAATAAAAAGCTACTAAAATCTTAAGCCAACTTAAGAAACCTACTCCTCGAACAAAGTCGATCATTACCATCCCTACCTCTAATTTTTTTATTCCATTAAGTAATTTAGAGAAGAATAAAAATAAGTCACAGGGGGCATAATCTTGCTTTAAAATTATGGAAAAAGGGCAAATCTCCAAATGAAAGCACAATGATCATTATAGAGCTGCAACCCAACATGAGGGCTCACAAAAAGAAATCACCCGCACTATCAAAGCATTTCTCACCATGACTCTGAAAGGGACCATGAACTTGCACTCCAGCTTGCTAAATGTTGAAACAAGATTATCCAAGTAAGATTTACTGATGAAGAAATCCAAAAGGAGAGGGCCCTTATGGACCATTCCTTGCTACCATATCAAGAGAAGGTGTGGCGATTCACTTCAGGAGTAGACTCTCAAAGGAGACAACTTGATTAATGAGAGAAGTTAGTCTCAACTCAGATTTTAGAACTGATTCTTAGAATAGGAACCACCATATTCTAACAGAAGCCTTGGTCATAATTGAAAGCTCTGATCAAGAAGTACCCATAGAAGCATTGTAAGAAAAACTGAAACGGCAAAGAAAAGAGAAAGATGAAGCTCAAAAGAAAGTCATGGACTTGATGAAAATGATGCTACAAATGCATCAGAAGATCGATAAGTTGGAATGATCTCAACAATCATCTCAAGCAGCATAAACAATAGAAGATACATCTCCTATAGATGAGGTCCACAAAAACATAGGTCTTTCACAAGTGCCTTCTTTAGTAAGGGATATCCAATCACCGATTTCAGGGATTCCTAACAACATAGAACTCCCAGCATACATACAATAGCAGGTACATAAATGGTAGCTACATAATTGAGATGAGAAAGTTAAACAGATAGGATAAATAGTGCTGACAGATTATACCCTAGCCATCACGACCTAGTG
Source organism: Trichopus zeylanicus subsp. travancoricus (assembly GCA_005019695.1). Taxonomy (NCBI): domain Eukaryota; kingdom Viridiplantae; phylum Streptophyta; class Magnoliopsida; order Dioscoreales; family Dioscoreaceae; genus Trichopus; species Trichopus zeylanicus. Next base: position 1,073,974 of record RXID01019385.1, on the reverse strand, counting down.
TCATATTCCAAAGGCTATATAGTATCTAATTTCAAATAGTTCAATGGCTTGGGCAATCTTGAACAGAACATATCTCATTTTGTGATTCTATGTGAAGATTCAAGTAATAACTTTTTATTGTTACTTCGCCAATTTTCAGCAAGTTTGATAGGAGTAGTATTCAAGTGGTATGCTAGCTTATAATCAGAATTCATACAGACTTAGGTACAAATGAAAGAGGCTTTCTGAATTAGGTTTGAAGGAGTTAGCGATAAGATGACCATTGCAGACCTTGTCTTGACACCAAAAATATGACAGTGAGTCAATTTTGGATTAGTCACACGGTAGAAAAATCTAAGCATTAAGTGTGAATAGCTCATGAGTTAATTTGAAGTAGAAAATATAGTTCTTGGCAATATAAGGAGAGAATGGATGACACCCTACCTAAGCACCTCTTTTATCCGTACCTTCCAAGACCTCATCGCGTAAGTCAAGAAGCTGGAAAGGATTAACCCACCAATCTTATGTGGCTTACAAAACTTCAAATTAGAAAAAGATAAGATAAGACATAGAGAGTCTTTCAAAAATGTGAGGGCTGCATTCATAGTAATTGAACAAAATAAATCTCCAAATCCTATTATGAATAAGAGTAATTCTTAGAAGCCACTAGCACTCGGAGAAGACGGGGAAGTGGAAGGGTCCAATGACCTCCAACAAAGGCTCAAAAAGAAATACTCTTTCAAAAGAGAAAGAGTAGCTAAAATTTTCTACGATGTACTGAAGCAAGGCCTCCAATTGCCATAATCCAAGAGACCAAGTAAGGCTAACAAAATAGATCACCCAAACTATTGCCCTTACTATAGAGTTTTGGGGCATACCATTGAAGATTGCTATGTGTTCAAGAATTGGGTAGAGAAGCAATGCTAAGAAGGCAAGCTGACTCTCTTGAAAGTAATCCTATTGGAAAAACCTATCAAACACATCAATTAAATTTCTATGTTCGAGGATCACGAGCCACTTGCTGAGATCCTCTTTGAAGAAGAAGCACAATGTACCCCCTGAACAAAGGCACTTATGGAATATTTACGTTTCGAAAAGGCTTAAGAAGTTGATGAAGAAAATAACTAGAAATCCTAAAGAACTTGGGATGGTGATAAAAAAATCCTCATCAGAACAAACCGCTTTACCTACTTGACGCATCAAGAAGAAAAAGAATAGAAGTAAGAAGAAGAAGTTGGTTCAGTCAAATGAATATGATGTCAAGAAATTGACTATCCAAGAATATATCGATGCTCTGGATGAAAATGTTCAAGGAGAACGGAGCTAAGTAACTCTTGAAGATTTCTCCTTGACAAATTCAAAACTTTACTAGAAAATTCTAATGCAAGAAATGAAGAAAGTGAATCCCCGGTGGCAATATGCTCTGCCATATTTACTGTTAGATGTTCACAACCAAGCCGATCTCTATACTATTACTTTAATGATGAAGAAATTCATGATACAAGGCAAGAAAAGGTGAATAGATTCATTAGAGATGATATTGATGAAATGAGAGATCCCACGGGTCTTCATGATAGTTGCTCTCGAAATGACTATTTTTGAGAGTGGTTCACCCATGAGCACGATTATGGTATACTCAAATTATAGCTAGATACTATAAAAGAGCTGGCTACAACTAACATGAGAATTGTTAGGGGAAAAATGCAAATGTTGAATACACACATGTAGGCTATGGTTGCCCACATGAAAAGTGTGACAAATATGACCAACACACTCTGTCAAAAAGTTGAGAGGATGGAAAAGGTCCTAGTAGAAAAGATGAAGCCATACAAAAGACCTCATAGGGGTGTTGGACATCATTTACTGACCCTCCTCGAGATCAGGATGACTATTCATGCCACCTACTTCAGAGATGGATTAAGAAAGCTAGATACTATCAAAGAGAGTTAACTAAATCTATGACCTCTTATCGTATGGTGACTCATACATCTGAGGTGAATGCTAGTGGGCTGCCATCCTAGCCTCCATCGAGCAATCAAGTAGCAAATACTCGACCTACTAGGTTTGGTGAAGTCTCGATCCTAGAACCTGTAGAAGGATGTGCTTTGCCAATTTTAGAGAAATTATGTATACAGGGCACATACAATAAATATTACTTCATGTCTAATTCGAAACAACTTTATGACCACTTTGAAAGGTCCTACACCAGTAAATGCCAAAAGAAAAAGCAACCATTTTGGGAGAGGGTCAAATGAGCTAGTGCTCAAGCTCATTCTGCCCCCACATCAAATCAAGCTGAATATATACAGTCAAGCTGGTTTAAGGATCCATAAAAAATACATCCTAAATACAAAATCCTAAAGAAGGTTATATCAGCAGAAAAAATAGCAAGATTCATCCAGAGAGTTTCTGAAGACCTCTCTACAAGAAAATCCCACGTGCTTAATTCTAATGTTGAATGAGATGATTATCGGCTAGTCGTATCCTATAACAACATTCAAGGAAGTACTGATTGGGGGCAAGAGTCTTCTACTTCTTGTCACATGATTAGGCTCAAAAGTGACTCCAAAGATGAACCTTATTGGTCTCATGATGTCAAGTTTCAACTAAGGAGAGCAAACTAGGTACAACTCCAAGGTGGGAAGGTGCTACCCCCGAGAAAAGCTCTGGTGCCTAGGGATAAGAATATCCCCAAAGATAAGGAAAAGAAAATTTAGATAAATAAGGGCATTAAGCCTTCACAAGCTAAACATCCACCCAAAATAATATAATATAATATAGTCAGTCCACCTTAAGAAGATCCCTGCTATACTGAGTATGTTTGATGCTTTGATGATGTCACAAGAACTCAGGGATACACTAATGCATATCTTGTAGAATCTAGCTAACTATCAAGCACATTTTACCGAAGAGAAGATAAAGGAGTCTTTATATGCATGCCAAACTCTCACCATCACGTTCACAAATGATGACCTACTACCTAGAATAACAGACTACAATAGGTCATTGTATGTTATAGGGAATAGTGATAGGATCAAGATCAATCACATTCTGATTGACCTAGATTTCTTAGTCAATTTGATAACTCTCCGAACCCTAAGATACTAATGGCAGATACTAAGTTTTATGTGATCGATACTGATGCATCATGCAAGGTGCTACTAGAGAGACTGTGACTACATGAAAATAAAGTAGTGTCATCAACCCTATATTAATATTTCAAATACTTCAAGGATAGTGAAGAGCACCAAATTGACAAAGATGCACATCTTTTTGATGTTAATGAGGTATATTATGATGATGCAAAATACTATCAGAGATTCAACACTGAAAGGGGGTTTGCTTCGATTAGTCAAGTAAAATAAAAGATTACTAACTTGATCTTTGCTCCTTCTCACTTAGAAAGTGATTCTGACCTAGCCTCTTCAAACGAAGAAGCCCCACAAGTATGCTTGGGTGGTTATACTTTTGACAAAAATGATAATAGAGATCAAATAGAAAATACTCTTTTTATCATTAAAGTTCCAAAGGCTTAGTCAAGTCATTAGATAAGCTGAAAATTAATATCATGGAAGAATTAATGACTTTCTACATTCCTCCATGGCACAAAGAAGAAAAAAAAATACTATTTTACAAGGTAATCTCTTATGCTCCAAGCATACATAAAATTCTAGGGATTAGAGATCTAGTAGATGATGGTGAGTATTAATCGGTAGTCATGCCTAAATATTTCTCAGACCAGCTTCGTTAGATAATCGATAAATCTGACTATGTACGTCCACAAATAAAAGAGAGTTACTTTTTTAAGAATCTATGGGATCCACCCTAAGGACGTTCTTACATTCCTAGAAGAGAAAATAAGAACACGAGAGGATTAGGTTATATTACTCCAAACACTCACACGTGTCTTATGATTACTATTGAACCTCTCTTTGGTACTTAGGATGACCAAATGATACTTGAACCTCCTGACTAGTGCATTGAGGTAATTATAACTTTTCAGACATCACAAGAAGGTGACATCCTTAGTCAGAATTCATCAAAACCAAAAGAAAGAGGGTATGATGCAGCCAAAATGCTTTCAAAAGAACCTTTACCAAAACATGATGAATCACTTAGGGTCCATTTGGTTGGAGGTCAAGGTCAAGGTCAAGGTCAAAGGAAGGGGTAAAGTGTAAAATAATAATGCAGTCAAGTAAATCTTGTTTGGTTACTGATCTGTCTAGTGGATGGTTTAAATTTTTTGTGGATAAAAATGCCCTCTGACTTCACCCAACTCCCCGGTGAGTATAAATCGGCCCCAGCCATTGGCCAAGCATTGTTGCTGCTCTCCACCCCACGCCTGAACTTCACGGTCTCCTCTGTCTCCTCCATTCGGCTCTCCGCCCTCAACCTCACCGCCTCCAACCAGCTCGCCTCCATCATCGACGTCAACCTCACAGACCATAATCCCAACCGCAAGCTCGTCTTCCTGTACGACCCTATCTTCATCTCCGCCTCCTCCAACGGCGTCGACGTCGGCGATGGCTCATTCCTCGCCTGATGAGCTTCGGCCAGAGCCTGGACTCCTCGGCGGCCTTGGATCTGAAGAAGAAGAGCAGCCTTCCTCTCGATTTAGTTATGGAGACGAAGGCCGGGGTGAAAATCGACAACCTGAAAACTAAGAAACTCAAGATCAGGGTTTCGTGCTCTGGGATCGACATCGCCATTCCAAAGGGCGAAGGTAAGAACACTGCTGCTGCCAATGGAGTCAGAGCAGACGGGCCGAGGTCGGAATTGGAGTCAAAGCAGACGGGCCGAGGTCGGAGGCTCAAAATGGATAATGTGGAAGCACAGTTTCATCTTCCTCGAGCTCTTAGCCTCAGTCAAAACCCAAACCTCTAAAACCCTAGCAATAGCGACGGCAATCGCCAACTTGCTCCCCAGTGCTCCGAGATTGGGCTCCTTCTCTGGATCGAATCAGAGCCGCCTCTTCTTTGTCTCAGTGTGCTATTAATTTTTTAACTTGTTTAGCAGTTGAAATGGGGCTCAGAGGCAGAACCAACTTCGGAGATCAGGCTGAATAGGGCGTGAGATGATAGTCATTATCGGTGGAGGAGATCAGCTGTAAATTTATTTATGTGTTGATGAAATTATGATCACTAAAAATAAATATCGAATTATATAATTTGCTGGTATATCACAGGTTGTGGGGATTATCTTTTTTCAAATTTTCATCTATATGTGTATTGAAATAAATTTATACCAGATGATATTGTCAAGGTAAAAACTGTGTTAAACTAATCACAGGTTAGCCATTCATAGGTAGATCATGTTCATCTTTCAAACATAACATTATAACATGTAATATAACATTACAACATATAATATTGTATAAGAAAATAGCGAAAAACACAATATACATTATTGCCAGATATATATAATAATTTTGGAAGACACCGGAAATAGCGAGTATTGTCTGCAAAATTCTTGGTTCAAAAGAAAGTATCAGCGAGTACTTCTTCGGTTGCACGTGCGACTGCTTCGCGGTGCAAAAATACAACATTATTCTCTGCAAGTAAATAAAATGTGGGAAAATTAATAACATTATTTTAGAAAATTATGTAAATTATACTTACAATTGATAAGAAATACAAAAATTGTTATCTTATTTGACATCAGAAAGTTACTTATGATATTTTGTATCGAAAAAGTTAAACTATCTCTTACGCATCCCACAGAGCTGTAGTTATTTGGTTCTGAAGTATTTCCCCATATTGCACTTCACGTTGTGATATACGGATGTTCGGTTCAGATGTTTCATTGTGTGCTCTTGTATATTCTTCAGTTCTATCATCAACCCCTTCGTTAGCCTCACAGTCGCGAAATAGCTGGTCCTCACCGTAATTCCTACGTATAAAATTATGTAGCACAGCATAAGCCACCACTATAGCACATTGCGTCTTGTAAAGATATGATTGTATTTTGCGTAATATTTGAAACTGCTGTTTAAATATGCCAAATGTCCTCTCCACACAATTTCTCAAACTGGCGTGCATGTGATTAAATTTATCCTTCGGATTCCGATATCGGACTCGACCTTGACCAAACTATCCAATGTGGTACTGCTTATTTCAAAATGGTGCGAGAAATTTTCTAGTATTGGCATACCCAACATCCACCGGATAGTATTTACCTAAAATAAATCATGATTATCATTATGAATATTATCACTAGTGTTTAAAGAAAAGCCAAATTATGAGTTTCACCTTCGGAGATGAAGAAATCGCCTTGGCTTAAACATTCTCGTAAGACTTGTGCGTCTGCCACAGATCTCTCCCAACTGCTACAAACGAACAAAAATTCCATATCAAAAGAGATAACTGCCATAACATTTTGCGTAAGTAACCCATGCCAGTCTCGAAATGAAAGTTGCATTTCTTGACTCATACTCGCTGGTATATGTGTTCCATCTATAGCCCCGAGTACATCCGACAAAGAAACACATAATATGTTGAAATATATGTTGACATTACTTAGAGAATATTATAGAAACTTATCTCACCTTGAAAAAGGAATATGCTCCTCCTCGATTAAGAATTGCGGGATGGACTGGAGCATCATGAGGCGACAATTGTATGTAATCATTTTTTAGGGACATAACACCTTCCAAAACTTTATTGAAATAACTGCTTATAGTCTCTGTAGAGTATTGAAATGCCAGTTGCAAGTCTCTTTTAGACGCTCCATGAGCAACGAAGTAAAGAGAAATCCCTACTTGTAATTCAGCTGATACATGAGCTGTAGGCACGATACTTTCTCGCTCGACAAGCATTCTAGTGAGCTGTAGAAACACTTGAGGCACAACTCTAAAGGTCCAGAAAAAATATTCTTCATTGCCTAGTAAATTGTACTTAAACTTCATCCCAATAAACGCTCGATTATTCAGTGGACGAGGTGGTCTTCTCGCAGAGGTTGAGGAGCCTTGTATCCAAGCGAAAATATGATCTTCCACGAGCAACTCTACTTCTTCCTCTACATCATCAAGAATATTGTCATAATTAGACATCTTGGTGTTATAAAGAAGAATGAACTTGTGTCATAGCATCCGCAATAAGGTCGCTCTATAAATAGAGATCGACTTGAGTCGTCAGTGTGATAAATCATGTTTGATTGATACGATGTGTCGTCTTGATATTACAGAGATGAACTGTTGACGTCAGAGTGATAAATTATGTCTGATTGATATGATGGATTGTCTTGATGTTACAGAGATGAACTATTGATGTCAGAGTAATAAATCATGTCTGATTGATAGGATATGTCATCCTAATGTTAGGAAGATGAACAGTTGACGTCAGAGTGATACGTTCTGTCTGATTGATATAATAGGTCATCTTGATGTTACAGAGATAAACTGTTGACGTCAGAGTGATAAGTCATGTCTGATTGATAGGACATATCGTCCTGATGTTAGGAAGATGAATAGTTGACGTCAGAGTGATACGTCCTGTCTGATTGATATGATGGGTCATCTTGATGTTACAGAGATGAACTGTTAATGTCAGAGTGATAAATCATGTCTGATTGATAGGATATGTCATCCTAATGTTAGGAAGATGAATAGTTGACGTTAGAGTGATATGTCCTGTCTGATTGATATGACAGGTCATCTTGATGTTACAGAGATGAACTGTTGACGTCAGAGTGATAAGTCATGTCTGATTGATAGGACATATCGTCGTGATGTTAGGAAGATGAACAGTTGACGTCAGAGTGATACGTCCTGTCTGATTGATATGACGGGTCATCTTGATGTTACAGAGATGAACTGTTGATGTCAGAGTGATAAATCATATCTGATTGATAGGACATGTCGTCCTAATGTTAGGAAGATGAACAGTTGACGTCAGAGTGATACGTCCTGTCTGATTGATATGACGGGTCGTCTTAATATTACAGAGATGAACTGTTAACACCAGAGTGATAAATCATGCCTAATTGATATGACATGTCGTCCTGATATTAGGAAGATGAACAGTTAACGTCAGAGTGATACGTCCTGTCTGATTGATATGACGTGTCGTCTTGATATTACAGAGATGAATTATTGACGTCAGAGTGATACCTACCTCCCACGCCATTTCGGACTTGGTGCTAGCTCAACCTAAAATTTGTTTGCAAGCGAGAAGGAACACCCTCCAATTTTGGTCACCTTTTCCGGCTTTGAAAATTTTAAATTTTTTTTGACGTACGATGCGAGTCCCTCCTATTCAATGTCTGCCACAAGAATTAAATGGAGGCAAGTTGAGATTATAAAGAAGAATTTTTTTGGCAAATATACCTGTAAGGTTGCTTAACTGTAGAAACATTCCACTAAATTTTGTCATTGCATGTATCCCCTTCCAAAATAAAAAAATAATTAATCATGAGCTGACCATGAACATCAGAAACATATTCACAATCCCATTTGACTTTTGGTAGAGCACGTACCAACCTCAATTAATACAACCTAAGCATCAGCTAGCATAAATTATGTTATTTAAAATATACAGCATGTGATATACTACACAAACCCATGTGATATCAGCATGTGATATACCACACAAACCCATGTTTTACAGTCACAAATCACACAAGCACAGTTTCACCTCAATTACAACTAATCACACAAGCACACCCTCACAAATCACACAAGCACACAGCTCCTTCACCTGGATCATGGACTCCATGGAATTTGATCCTGAAACTGGCCATGACAATTCCCATTTCAGTAAATGCTGAGATGAGTTTTGGAATTAACTTGGCAAGCATGATCTTGAAACCAGTTGAACAACTCTTGTGATCTTCATCTGTTTTCTTCTCGGTTTCAAGCATATAAGCCTTACATGCCATAAGGATAGAATGTGAGAAGGAAAGCATTCTCATTATAGGTGATCAACAAAAAAAAAATCATTATCTTTTTAGAATTGAATAAAAGAAAAAACAATGCATACTTCCTATGGAGGGTCATGCTTCTATCGAGACCTTCCTTTCCTTCTTGTCCTTCCCTTGATTAGCCCTAGCCTTGCTTGCCTTTGTTGCTGCATTCCCTTTCTTCTTCTCGTCTTCCATCTTCACCCTTTGTTTCTTCCTCTTCACCTATAAACAATATAAAAAACTTAGAAATGAAGCTTATACAAGGCAAAAACAGATAATGCAGCTCAAATTAAAAGCTTATTTGAAGAAAATTGCAATTAGGAACAGACATTCACTGGAGTTCAGCTTCTTTTGTCTGTTTCTTTGACTTTGTATCAACATCTCCATGAGAAGTATCAACATCTCACAATTAAGTAAGAAAAACATATGAAATAGCTCAAAAATTAGTAGCAACAACGTGTTCAGAGTACCAGCAAGGAGCTTGCCCCAGGACCTACTCGTACATTATCCCATCATCTGACAGCCTATTGGGAGTTATCCGAGATTTGATGGGATGATAGACAGGATTTATGTAACTGTACCTTACTCCGGTTTATATCATATTCTTCTATTCTCCTCTCAGCCCATAATTTCAGCCGAAACGGGTCCTCCTCTAGCAGAAAATATTCCTGATGCAGTGGATCTTTTAGATATTCAGCACATTTAAACCTGTCTAAAGTGTCAATAAAAGTAAGGTCGAATAACTTGGCCAAGCACTTTTTATACATCTCATTGTTAACATAAATTCTACTATACTTTTTGTCTATAACCTGCATCCACCTGTCCAAAGTCTCCAGATCAGGAGTTTGCACAAAATTGCTCCCAGTACTTCTCAGAAACTCTCCACTACGTCTCCTGCTATTTTTTCCACTACTGCCATCGATTCCTTCAAGAGAGCGTTTCCCACGTGGCCCAGAAGTAGGGTTCTCACCAGGAAACAACCTCCGAGCGGTACAAGTGTCTAGATCATCATCAGCCTCAGTGTTGTTTTGCATCGTTGGTGAGGCGCTCGAATCGGATCCCTCTTGTGCTATAGGTGGCTCTGCAGGTGCACTTTTCGATGACAACAACCACCTTCCTGTTGCAATTGAGCTCTTCACCATTAGTTCTACATCAAAAAACTGAGAAAACCCAATGATCCATGCATTTTCATATTGTGGGTTGTGCTGCCAAAAAGAAGAAAGTGTTAGACATAAAATTAGGGTTTGTATTCCGAAAGTTACAACGTAAAATGTAAAACATACCATAAAGAAATCTCTCATTACTCCTGAATCTCTTGCTACTGGCCTATGGCTGTCATAATCCCACGTCCATCCGTTCTTGTTCTTCATAAACTGAAATTCATTATACCTTTCTTTCAGTCTCTTCCATTTGGACCTCAATTGGCCTGCATCTCGTACCACGACAGATAATTCATTGAATTTCTGCACAACTTTATTCCAAGATTGTTTTCTGAAATTACCACCCTTGTTTCTTCCATCAACGTGTTCCTCCATTAGCAACCGAACAAGTAAAGTGTCCTCATCTGTGGTCCAATTTGAGGCTTGTACAGCCTTGTTAGAAGACTGTCCAGCTTGCTGAGTTATTTTTCCCTTTCCTTGTGTTCAAAGACTTCGCCAAATTGGTGGATTGTGAGCATCCATTCCTGTATTAAAATCAGAACAAGTAAATAATTCAACCCAGGTAAATATGCAGAGTATGATTTTTGACATTATTTCAGAATAGTCAGAAAAATGCACCTTTAAACTTGCCCTCTATATTCATCACAATAACAGCATCAAGATATATTGGTTGGGCAAGAAAGAAACCATCTTCTGTATATCTTGCCACTGGTAGGTCATATGTTTAGGAACAGGTTACTCAAAATTATTATAGTTATGAAATATGAACCATCGAGTCGGATGCAGCATATGAAGGATTCATTATTTTCAATAGAATTCAAATCCTGACAAATCAAACCATTCAAGCAACCTGTGTGAATCTAAAACTACAAGCCATTCATCAAACCCTACAAAACAAATTTCAACCCACAAAATGAGCCAAAAAAGCAAAAGTCCATCGCGATGTCTTTGAGGGGAATAATACAAATAGACTATACCAACGAAAGCAACCAAAATCCATCAGATCAACCGCGAACAAACCCTACTGAAAACTAACTGAGAGATCATTCAGACTGAAAATCAGCATATTGAGGCGAAATCGATAAATCAATAGAAACAACAAAGATACATGAGGTCCATAACCTTTGAAAGTACTATAGAGAAGTGATTAGTCATGAGCGGCAGTGGTGGATCGGCAAGCGGAGCACTCCCCTGCTTCCAAGACAAGAAATGCCACGCGGAGGAAGAGTGTGAGGAGGCATCTGCTGCATCGTCAATGGCAAAAGAGGAGAGGAGTGCTCTACTGCGTGTGGGCGGCGGCGTCTACTGCGTTGTCGATGGCGAAGGAGGACAGATAATACAAATCGACTATACCAACGAAAGCAACGAAAATTCATTAGATCAACCGCGAACAAACCCTACTAAAAACTAACTGAGAGATCATTTAGACTGAAAACTAGTAGATCGAGGTGAAATCGATAAATCAACAAAAATGACAGAGATACACGAGGTCCGTAACCATTGGAAGTACTACAAAGAAGTGATCGGTCACGAGCGGTGGTGGCACGACGGCAACCGGAGCACTCCCCCGCTTCGAAGACAAGAAATGTCACACAAAGGAAGAGTGTGAGGAGGCGTTTGCTGCATCGTCGGTGGTGAAGGAGGAGAGGAGTGCTCTACTACGTGGGGGGCGGCGTCTGCTGCGTCGTCGGTGGCGAAGGAGGAGAGGAGTGCTCTGCTATTTGGGTGCCGACGTCTGTTGCATCGTCGGCGGCGAAGGAGGAGAGGAGTGCTCTGCTGCGTGTGGGCGGCGGCGTCTGCTACGTCGTTGGCGGCGAAGGAGGACAGACTCGAGCTCTGCTGCGTGTGGGTGGCGGCGACGTTGGGGAAGAAGGGCAATATATAGTTAGGGTTTCGTGGCTGGAGCGATCTGAGCCTTTGGATCGAGATCCGATGGTTAAGATGCACCGAGAGTATTTTAGTCATATCCTAATTATAATTTAAATGAATTAAATAATGTTAGTCTGGCCAAATTTTTGGTGTTTGGAAGATAACCTGGTCAGTCCAAGCTGATCCTAGGCTTGAGTTGAACCAAACGGGGCCTTAGTGAAAAAATAATCCTCAAACTGAAAGAAGCTCCACCAAAACTTGAGGATGGGGGGCAAGCCATAGTAGATGAACTAATGGAGATTAACCTAGGCTCAACGGAGGACCCCAAGCTGACTTTCATTAGCACTCAACTTTTAAAGAAAAGCCAAACCCAACTCAAAATAGTACTCCAAGAGTATATTGACTGCTTCACATAAAGCTACAAAGAGATGCTTGGACTAGATCCTGAAGTTATAGTCCACAAATTGGCCATCAATTTTGAGCTTCCACCTGTCAAACAAGCATCTAGAAAAATAAAATTTGACATAGAACAAAAGGTGATAGAAGAAGTGGAGAAACTGATCGAAGCAGACTTCATTAGAGAGGAAAAACATTTAGATTGGGTAGCAAGCATCGTACCTGTTAAAAAGAAGAATTGTCAAATCTACATTTGTGTGGACTATAGGAATTTGAATAAAGCATGTCTAAAAGATGATTTTCATTGCTAATAATAAAAATCATGTTGACAATACGGTCAATTTCAAAATATTATCTTTCATGGATTGTTTCTCAAGATATAACCAAATCTAAATGCATCCTGATGATGAGAAACATATGACCTTTAGGATACCAATTGGCATTTATTACTATAAGGTAATGCCCTTTGGGCTCAAGAATGTAGGTGCTACTAATCAAAGGGCCATGACTCAAATATTTGATGATCTTATATACCATTTAGTGGCATATTATGTAGAGACTTGGTTGTCAAAACTAAATTCAAAGACAGACATGTCCAATACCTGAGAGTAGTATTCAACTGTCTTAGAATATATAGCTTAAAAAAGAATCATATGAAGTGTGCCTTTGAGGTATTATCGGAAAAATTTATCGACTTTATTGTCAGACATCAAGGGATTGAAATTGATCCATCTAATATCAAAGCTATCTTGAATATGTCACCACCTAGTAATTTAAAGCAATTAACATCATTCCAAGGCTGACTTATATATATATAAGAAGATTCATTTTAAACCTCTCTAGAAAATACAAGTCTTTCTCCAAGTTGATGAAAAAGGACACTTCATTCATTTGGGATCAAAACTACCAATAATTCTTTGAAGAGATCAAGTAGTATCTCTTAAATCCACTAGTCCTAGCAAGATCTCTACCCAATAAACATCTTATCCTCTACACGACAATAATGGAAAGATCTTTGGAGGCACTTCTTGTCCAAAATAATGAAGAGAGTAAAGAGAATGCACTCTACTATCTATGTAGAATTCTAGTGGGGGTAGAAAATAACTACTCCATCGAAAAGTAGTATTTGGCACTCATATTCACAGTTAAAAAGTTTAGGCATTATTTGCTTTCACATCAAGTTATTTTAATATCAAAAATTGATCCTATAAAGTTTTGATAGCTAGGCTTGTACTCACAGGGAGGCTAGCAAAGTGGGCTCTAATTCTCATGGAATATGATATCAAGTTCACTTCTCAAAAGGTGTTTAAGAGGCAAGCTTTTGCTAATTTTCTCACAGCTCATCTAATACTAGACAATTCTCCTTTCAATTGCGAGCTCCCTAATGAAGAGATCCTTTGGTCTAATGAAGGAGAACCTTACTGGATGCTATATTTTAATAGAGCATTATCCATTAGAACAGGGATCAAGCCAAAGCTTCTATAAATCAAAGTAGGTATTAGACTCATTTATGTCACTTTGAATGGGGATGTTTTACGATATTCCTGTTCCCTCTTTAAACTATGCATAAATAATGAAGCTGAATACAAGGTCTTAATTGTAGGGCTGAAAATGACCCTCAATATAGGAACATCATGCCTACATATTTTTGGTGATTCATAACTAGTTATTAGCCAAATTCAAGACAAATATAAAGTCTACTGATTTGAGCTCCTGAAGTATCATGAAAAGGCTCAAGAGCACATAGGACAAATTTTTTATATTCAAATAACTAATGTTTCTCAGTCCATCAATATGAAAGTTGACTCCTTAGCCAAACTAATCAAGGCACTAACCGATCCTAATCAAGGAGAAATTCTAATCATAATCTATAGTAGACAAGTGATGAATTTAGTTTTCAGCATCAAGCACGAGAAGACCAAATCTAAATTAGTAGAAGAGGCCACAAATTGGAGAATACTATTCATCAATTACCTCAAAAATGGAGAACTCCTAGAAGATAAATCCACATAGGCATAACTTAGAAAGAGGGCTGCTCTTTATAGAAGATCCTTCAATTAATTACTTTTATGCTGTCTCTCAGACAAAAAGACCAAAGAAGTTATGTATGAAGTCTGGAGTTTGTAGAGCTTATCAATCGGGCTCAAAAATGATAATAATAATCAAGTGGATGAACTACTATTGGGTTATGATGGCAGGAGATTATATTAAATATGCAAGAAAATATCACCTATGCTAATTCATGGTGACTTCTTCCACCAACACCCAAATTCTTTACATCCAACAGTCTCCTCATGACTGTTTGAGGTATGAGGTATAAACATTATTGGTCCAATTGTACCATCTTCTTCTAGAAGCCATTGCTTTATATTAGTAGCAACTGATTATTTCTTTCATGGGCTAAAGTGATTTTATTAAAAGAGGTAAAAGCAAAAACTATTATCTGCTTCTTTCAAGAAAATATTTTATACTAATTTGGTGTCCCTCGAAGGATCATCTCCGATAATGGGCCATCTTTTAGAAGCTTCAAGGTGGAATGATTCGTGTATCATCATAAGATAGATTGGAGATATTCATCCATCTACAATATGAGAGCCAACAGGCTTACCGAGGCATTCAGCAAGACCCTCTCTAAGATCTTGAGAAAAGTTATTACTAGAAATAAGAAGGATTGACACCAAAATCTTATTGAGGCACCGTGAGCCTATTGTACTATATATCAAACTCTTACCTAATCAACATCATATGTATTAGTGTTCAGAACTGAGGAAGTCCTACTGTTAAAAGTGTAAATCTCTCTTTAAGGATTGCTTTGCAAGAAAAAAAATCATAAGAGAAGACAATGTTCATCTTTGTCTTGAGACAAGGCTCACAGTACAACAAAATCTACAAATATATCGAGCACAAATGACTAGAGTCTATAATATGATGACTCAGCCTAGGCTAGTTTAGAAAGGAGAAATGGTCTTAATTTTAGAAGACCCATAATCCCAAACTAAATAAGAAAAATAAGATTAAGCCTAATTGGGAAGACCCTTATATCGTCAAAAGGGTATTTGAAGAGGAATCCTACTAGCTGATTGATGACAAAGAAGAAAGGCCCATACCATCAATCAATGGCAGATTCCTCAAAAGATACTATGCCTAAGCTCTAAGGGCAATACCATAACAACCACAAGTATCTATATTTTATCTATGATAAAATGTCCAATTTTCTCAAAAAGGAATGCTCGGTCAAATATGTACTCCATGTTTTTTGAGGTAAAACATGGACACCAAACTCCATTCATCTTGCATGGTTACTGAGCTCGCATTTACATGACATATTAAGTCAACTTCTATGTGCCAACCCAAGTTTATGTTATGTGGTAAACTAAGTCCACTTTTACGTAACAATCCAAGTCTACTCTCACGTGACAAACTTAAATACACTTTCACGTGATAAAATAAGTTCATCGTCGTATAGCAAATCAAGTCTATTCTTACGTGACAATTCAAACTCATATTGTCAACTTTTAAAATGTGCATGTAGGGGCAAGTACCTGAAAATTATTTGCACCCTCTCATCTCACTAGAATTGGAGAAGAGGCTACGAAGAGGGCAACTTGTTTGAGGTAATTTTTGCAACAATCAAATTTGATTAAAATATAATTAAAATTAAGATTTATATGTCACTAAATTATGAGTCAAATGTGAATCTTGATCAGATTTAAATTGCATCTAAGTTTGATCCAAAGTTAAGCTCAAATCATTAGAAAATTTGGACTTTAAGTAGGCTTAATCTAAATGAGTTGAGAGGGCTAGATTTTGGATTAGAATTGGACCCAAAATCTATTTAAAACTTAGACTAAAATAACAAAATATAAGAATTTTACAAATAGATCATGTACTGAATAAATTCTCATAAATAGATCTCTGACTAGATTTTTCTCACAAATAAGTCCCTCGAATAAGAATTTACATAAAAGTTTAATAAACTCCTAAAATCATAAAGTAATCCAGTAAAATTTAGGATTTATAAATAAACTTCTCAAAAGGTCAATAATTATAGTTTAGTCCTTACAAAATTTAGAATTTATAAGCAAAATCTCCAAAATTTTTTATTTACAAATAAACACCTAAAATTTTGCCTTTTTGTAAATAAGTCTCTCAAAAATTTTTTGTTTACGAATAAATTTAAAGTTTTTTTAAAAAATTTTGAAAGTTTTAAAAACTTTATAAATAAGTACTTTTTGCAGAAAAGTTCCTTGAAAATTATACAATTTTAATTTAGTCAAACTTTTGAAAAATTTGTAAATATCCCCTCTATGATTTTAATGTTTTGGATGAATATAACATTCAAGATATCATCATCTACAACAAACTGATTTACACGTATCTCTTGGCAAACTCATCCAAATTCTGAATAAACTCTATCCATATTCATTTACATCTACATCCATCATTCAAAATTCAAATAAAAAAATTTTAATTCCAACCCAACTCTATCTCATAATTTTTGAGCGTATAAAAATTCATCAAAACCTATAAATCAATATAAGAGACAGAGATAAGTTTTAAACTTATCTTCGCTCTTCTCCTTTTCCTCTACCCGTTCTCCTCTTCCTTAGGACCAACATGGCTGCCCGATCTTGTACATGACGGTGCTCACCCATGGCAGCCATCCTACTGCTCAGATAAACCCATCATCACTGCAAGAGGTTTCCTTGCAGGTTCAGCCTTTCCCCACTCCCCATGAAGATCATGCCTGTGCCGCTACCCGCTCCACCACGCTGCTATTGCCGACCTGCCACTGCCATCCATGCTGACTTGGCCATCTGCCGTGATTGCCTTCGCCTCCCCATGCCTGCGACAGCTCGTCAATGTCTCCTCAGGGCACCCTCTTCACCGACCTCCTTCGCCGAGAACTCATGGCCGGGATTGCCGATGACTTTGATGGCAATCTCACCTTTCGCCTCCAGCTTCAAGAGATCATCTTTGCCCTCCATGTTGGCCGAGTAGCTTTCACCCCCCGGAAACCCTAGCTCGGCCGCCGCCATTAGAATCCAAGTTTCGGCTATCGCCTCCACCAGAACCTAAGCTTAACCACCACCATTGCTGCTGTCACCCATTGGACCACCGCCCGCCATTGCCGCTAGTTGCCCACGTTGGCGCTTGTCCACGTCGGCGCTTGTCCACGTCTCCACCACACCAGTTCTGGCTAGATCTGGCCAATTGGGCCTAGTAAGGCTTCATGAGAAGCCAAGAAGTCTAGCTTCTTCACGAAGAAGAAGCCTAAACAATAAAGCAAAAAAAATAATAATAAAAGTGTTCGGTCGAAAAGAAAAATCTGATCAAAGACAAAAAGTTTGAGCTTAAAAATAATAATAATAATAATAATAATAATAATAATAATAATAATAATAATAATAATAATGAATTATAAAAAAGAGAAAATTTTGATAAAAAAATAAAAGAAGGGGTTCTTGATAATCCTACGGCCACCCGCAGTCTTGGTGGTGAAGACGATGACGAATACAATGAATCCATAGCCTCACTATGGCCAACAACAGTCTCTCAAAGATGGTGATTTGAAGATGACAATGAAGACAATGAATTCTTAACATCATCGTGGTCACCCATGTCTCCTTGAAAATAACAATAAAGATGATGAATCCATAACTCTGCTGCAGCCACTTGCAATTTCTAGAAGATAGTGGATTCTCATCACTACAAGCTAACCTTTAGGCTTGCATCGTAGCCATTATTTAGATTCGCAGTTTGTTAGCCTTTGAGCTCACATCTAAATCAACCTCCAAGATCGTATTTAGCCAGCTTTTGAGCTGTCACTAAATCAGTCTTCAAATTTGCACTTATCCAGCCTTTGGGCTTGCACTCATCCAGTTTTTGGGCTCATATTTTGCCAGCCTTTGGGCTCACATCCAAGCCAACCTCCGAGTTCACACCCAGCCAGCCTTCAGACTTGCATCTCAGTCAGCCTTCAGGCTCACATTCAATCCAGCCTTTGTGCTCACACTTAGTTAGTTTTCGGACTCGCACTTAGCTAGCCTTCAGGCTTACATTCAATCAGCCTTCGGACTTGCATTCAACCAGCCTTCGAATTTGCATCCAAGCCAGCCTTCAGACTCATACTTAGCCAGCTTGTGAGCTCACTTGTTAGCCAGCTTTCGAGCTTACACTTAACCAACCTTCAAGTTCGCATCTAGCTAGTCTTCGAGCTCACTTCTCAGCTAGCCTTGGGGCTCCCATATTAGCCAGCTTTCGGGCTCGCATCCAAGCTAGTCTTCGAGTTTGCATCTAAGCCAGCCGCCAGCCTCACATTTAAGTTAGCATTTGGGCTTGTGTCCTAGTCAACATTTAGGTTCGCACTTAACCAGCCTTTGAGCTCTCATCCAACCTAGTCTTCGGGCTTGCACTCAGGTAGCTTTTGAGCTTGCATTTAAGCAACCTTCAGGCTCGCGCCTCAACCAGCCTTTGGGCTTACATCTTAGTTAGTCTTCGGACTCGCACCCAATTAGCCCTGAGCTCACACTAAGACACCTTTCGAGCACATGAACTAAGCCAAACTTCGGGTTCACACATTTGAAGCTGGGTTATTAGTCCATCTAAAATTATTATAAACAACCAAAGACTCTTAAATCAAATTGATTAAGTTAAAGTAACTTAATAAAAACAAATGGATAAAAACCAAACTACCTTAAATAGACATCAATTGATTAAACAAATAAACAAAAAAAAAAATAATCTAATTTGAGTTAATATAAACTTAGGCTTAGCCCTAGTCATGGGTTGACTTGAAATCAAGTTAAAGTTTAAATCAAATTTGATTAAGATTGAACTAAGTTTAAATCAAATTCTGATTGGGTTAAGTTAAGTCCAAACTAAAAGGTAACTTCAAAGTCAAATCAGAATCAAGCGAAACTGAGCTTGAATTAAAACTAAGTTAAATGAAATTGACTTGAACTTGAACCAAAGTTCATTAAGATGTAGACATGGACTCGATAAAGGTCCAATGTGGGGTTAAACTCGACTCAAGCTAAATAACATCAAACTCAAATCTAAACTAAATAGGGTCAAATCAAATTCTATTGGGTATATTGAGTCTTCGACAATACTCTAAGGTTATGAATAAATGGGTGATATTACTACTTTGACCTAAACCAAAAGTAGTTTAAATAGAACTGAATAAGGTCAAACTAAATCTCACTGAGTGTGCTACAAAAGCATTTAGCAACACTTCTAAGCTACATATAACTTCATAAGTTGTTGGTGCATTATTAAATCAAAGAAGTTAATTGCCAACATACTTCAAGTTGTTGTCATACTTCAAAGCTATACCCAATCCATAAGTCATTGGTAATACTATTAAATCAAAGAAGTTAATCGTCAATAGGTTCCAAACTATTGATCACTCTTTAAAGCTATATTCGACCCCCTAAGCCATCGGTGACACTACTAAATCAACAAAGTCAACCAACAATACACTTAAAGTTATTGACACACTTTAATTTAGCCAGCCCTATAAGTAGTTGGTGATGTACCCTTCAAGCTAGTTAATCGCACAAGTAGTTGACAGCGGGTCCTTTAAGCTAGCCAACCCCATAAGCAGTTGGTGATGTGCTCTTCAAGTTAGCCAACTTCACAAACAGTCGATGATGCGCTCTTCAAGTTAGTCAACCCCACAAGTAGTTGAGACGCATCCTTCAACCTAGCTAGCCTCAGAAGCAGCTGGTGATGCGCCCTTCAAGATAGTCAACCCCACAAGCAGTTGATAATTCACTCTTTTCAGCTAGTTAATCCCACAAGTAATTGATGGCATGCCTTTCAAGGTAGTTAACCCAGAAGCAGTTGATGACACACCCTTCAAGCTATCTAGCCCCAGAAGTAGCTGGTGATATGTTCTTCAAGCTCGTCAACCTCACAAGTAGTTGATGATACGTCCTTCAAGCTAGTCAGTCTCATAAGCAATTGAAAGTGCTCCCTTCAAGGTAGCCAGCCCCAGGAGCAACTGGTGATGCACTCTTCAAGCTAGTCAATCTGACAAGTAATTGACGATGCACCCTTTTAAACTAGTTAACCCTACAAACAATTAACAATGAGTCCTTCAAGCTAGCCAACCTTAGAAGTAGTTGGCTATGTATCTTCAGACTATACCCAACATTATAAGCTGTTGGTGATGCTACTCAAGACCAAAGAAGTTATCCCCTACACCTTATAGGCTATAGAA
Source organism: Trichopus zeylanicus subsp. travancoricus (assembly GCA_005019695.1). NCBI lineage: Eukaryota > Viridiplantae > Streptophyta > Magnoliopsida > Dioscoreales > Dioscoreaceae > Trichopus > Trichopus zeylanicus. Next base: position 1,053,445 of record RXID01019385.1, on the reverse strand, counting down.
ATACTTCAACCAAAACCAATGAAGTTATCCTTTATGCCTTATTGGCTATGAAAATATTTCAAGGTTAAATGGAGTTATCACCCATGCCTATCAGCTAACAGAAATACTCCAACCCAAACGGAGTTATTGCTCATATACCTTATCAGCTATCGAAAACACTCCAACCCAAACAGGGTTATCACCAACATCTTATTAGCTAATAAAAATACTCCAACCTAAATGAAGTTATCGTCAATGCTCAAAGCCATTGGAAATACTTCAAACTTCTCTCATTCTTTTCTATGGTTCGAGTTAGACGTCACATGCTCCAACACAGGGTGAGTGAGGCAGCATCACACATCAAAACTTCTTCTCCATCCTTTCTCTTTTGCTTTCAATATTTCTTTTATGTTTTCTATAATCCTAAGTTGAACTTCGTTGTAAAGTGAGGATATATCCTTTTTTAAGCCATATATCATCTTTCTTAATTAATCAAATACTTTCTTATTTTCTTTTTGTATCTCTATTTTATTAATTAGGTTTGTTGATTTATGAGATTTTTGATAATTGTCGAGGTAATTAATAACAGATTATGCCCATTGGAAGTTATATTCCCACAATACCTGATAGCACATTTAAAATAAAAATAAACTTTGATTTATGATTCGAGATCACTACTTAGAGTCTTTGCTATTCCCACAGTCTGAAGCTTGAAGTAGTTTGTGGGTGGGTTGGAATCTATCCCAGACGCACGACATCGAGGCTGGAGGATGGGGACCCAATAGATGTACCATGCCCCTCCTTGACCACCGAAGAAGGTGGTACAATCAAAGTAGATTTTGGGTCAGCAACACTTGAGGCAGGGGTTACAATGATCCTCTGTCCCTTCCCTTGGGGGGTGGGGGCCCTGGGGGATTGCCGAGTAGCATCGACCTCTGAGCCTAAAAACTAAAGATCGCAACTTCTTGGCAGCTAGGGAGCAAGAGGATCTCTCTTCTCCTACTGCACATTTGGTGGTAGCCAGAGAGGAAAGTTTGCTCCCTAGGGCACAGTGATACACCAAGACATCTCTTCCTGTAGAAAAAGTTAAGTATTATTAGCAAGCAAGCATTGGAAGCACATAAGGCTAGCAACTTGGGAACACATTACCCACTTAAGTTTTGAGCTACACTAAGATCGTACAAGCACAATTACTCCTCATAACTTCATAGAGGAGCATTCCTCTTACTAACTATGGCTGACCTTGTCTAGATCTCCAAGGTTTTGGCGTCATACCCATGAAGCTTAGGGTTCATGCCACAATCCAAGAGGGCTCCAATCCTTAGAGGTAGCCCCAAGTCATTGAAGCAAAAAGATCCTAATATGGTGGTCCTTGCAACAACGAATTGAAGAGGGATTTTCAAAAAATAGTTGCCAACCTCTACAAGGGGACACATACCAATATCCATCATGGTCTTTGGTCCGACATAATTTGAAAGTGAATTTGAATATATCTACAGAAGGGGTTATTCCATAGGCTACAAAGTACACCCAAAAGATCGATATTACTATTATCATATTCAACATCACCAAGTCTAGCGATAGCTCATAATCTCAAAGAAGGTTTCTAAGGAATGAAGGAAAGAAAAATCACAAGCCAACCTAAAATTGGATTTGGTAGGCATCATAGCAAAAGGAAAGACCCTGTGGTGCCTCTACTGTGCTTGGATCCTCAAGAAACTTAAATATCTCAAGATGTTTTACAAAGCTGAATTGTGAGATAAGGCAGCTCGTTTGTATCTCAGACTTCGTGTGCTAAATCAACCATATGTGAATGTGAGAAGGGGGATGATACATAAGGGGTCATACTTGGGGAGTTTTGAACCCCTGCTGAAGGCTAGAAAATGGTTTGTCTTAGCTACTCTCAGGATCTTGACCTTGAACCTTAACCGAGGGAACAAAGGGTCTCCCATCATTAAAGTTTAAGGGGGATGAGCTTGAACTCCCACCCAAAGTGGAGTCCAATGAACCTAGCAATAGGAAGGCTACCATCAAAATAAAGAAAACTATGGTTCTAACCCTATTAAGGGAAGCCCATACTTGACTTCAAACAAAAGAGGGAGAACATGAAGAGGAATGCATCACACAAGCCCTAGATGCAAAAACTCTAAAAATGAAGGTGGAATCTATGTGGAAGTATCAAAAGTAAATCACAAAGCTGAAGAAGGAGACTTATTTGACATCTTGAGGATCGCGCAAGGTAGAAGAATAGGAGAAAAGGCAAAAAACAATAGGCCACCAGTGCGGAAGATGGAAAAAGAAGTGACAAGTTGAAATAATTCCAATTTTGAAAGCAACAAGGTGTAGAGAGGAAGAGACGCTTCCTCTCCAACTCCCAATTTATAAAGGAGTACCAATGGCCAAGATTTAAACTAGCCCATTTCAAGATCAGCACTGAATATGTGTATCCTTGCTATAGTGGTTATTAACTGATAACTAGGATCGAGTCTTGCCTATCTTGTGATTGATGTTACAAGCATATGCCCCTACTATGGCAATTAATGTAGGTGGAACATGGAGCAATCTAGCTGGAATGAAGCTAGGGTGGGCTAAAATAGGAAAGAAAAAACATGGCAATCATCTCACTCAACCCTTGAGCACAAGTGTTGCTGACATCTTTCATTCCTCAAGGTACATGGCCCAAAGGAGATAAGGTGCTCATGGTGCATTAGACGGAGAAAGAAAATCATTGACATAAATTCAAAAAAAGTGAAAGGCAAGAGATAAACAAACTAATTTGTTTATTCATTAATAATGTATAGAGAAAGAAGGAGTCAAGCTCCAACAAAGTGGAAAGTATATTTGGGGGCCTATTAGGACTATGGATGTTCATCCTCTAGATCTTGGTCTTCGACAACATAGAAACTCTCCCCCGCATAGTAGCCTTAAATGGAAAAACTAGGGGGTGCAGAATCATCATGAAAGTAAAAGGAGACAAAGTAGCTTAGGGCAACGCTAGGAGAATATCCAGAGGAGATCAAGAGAGAGAGAGAGAGAGAGGAGCTATGACATCATTGAAGGAGTCCTAAAGAAGCCACATTCCCCAGGCCATGGAGAGATAAGATTCTAGCCAATGCTTAAGTGTCGTCTTTTCCATTCTCTCAGTGAAGAGCCACCTTGCATTGAGTTTTGATCACACAATCCATTAAGCACTTTAGCCCAAAAGTTGGCGTATCCCTATAGGAATGAGATAGACTTGGTCTCAGTCAAAAGTTGTCTTCCTTTAGTGACTCCATCCTCTCGGGCCTACTCCAGCAAGCCCTTAAAGTGGAACCGCTCCACTACCATGGCTCATTCCCTTTGGGCTAAGTCCCAAGCCATGTTTGCACGGTGGGCCATCGCCTCTTCCCACTCGGTGCGGTCCCGAAAAAAGGCTTTCTATTCCCTGCTTTCAGAGAGCTCATCACGAGAAGCCTCAATTATCTACTATCAACATTTCATGGTTATAGCAATCTAATTCTTGTAATAGAGAGCTTTGGCCTAGCCTAGACCTGGAGTTCTCCTTCCTACGGGCCATAAGGCATTCGGATATATTTTGGACAATATTGCCGAGCTATGATCAATTAGGAAGGAAGTCAGACTTATGACATAATTTAGAGGACAAGAGATGAATAATTGACACCTACCTTCCTTCGAAGCTCCACACATAGTGCTACCAGAGCACCGTTAGGAAGCTCTTGCACATTTGGAGCGTTCGAGGATGACTCGAACAAATAAGAATTCTCCTCCTACGAAGAAGTGGAATTACAGATCCTTGCATAAAGTCCTATAAGTATGCACCACCTTGAAAGAAATCAAGCTACAAGAGTCAATTTACTGAGCAATATCAAGGAAAAGAAAGTGCAAACATAAAAAATGAGCAAATAAGATGTAGTGCAACAAAGTACAAAAAAAGGAGTAAGATCTCCAGGAGTTAATGGAAGATACCTTGTTCTTGCTCCTTACATAGCTGCTATAGATGGTTTGAAAGGTAGAATCCATCCATTATGGGTCATGTCTTGAGAGACTAACAGATGGGAATGACGTTTAAGGAGATGCCTCAAAAATTTGAAGAGCCACAAAAATCACTAGAGCATTAAATAAGAAGCCATCAAAAGTTTGATATTTTCGATTTCCAAAGGCAATGCATGCTTGAGAAAGGTAGCTGGTACAAATAATCCTCAAAGTACAAGCCCTTATCCTCGATCAATTAGGAGTCAAATGAAGGGCTTAGGAACTATGATGTGCTAAAAAGCAATGCCAAACTAAAGTCGAATCTCATGACAAACCAAAATGAAAATGGAGTTAAAACCAAAGCCACTAGCCTCACCACTGCACCTAGACTCAATTAAGTTCTGAAAGACTAAAGCCCCCCAACTTGGACTTTGGGAGCTGAGCACCAGAGCTCGATCCCCATAAGATGAGACTACAACTCACCCTCAGAAGTGGAGCTCCATAGCTTGGTTATCAAAAAACGAGCTTTACAACTTAATTCTTGAAAGATGAGTCCCATAGCTCACCCATGATACATCAATGATACATGTATGATAAACTGTCTACACAATTTGTGTTGCTTATGCCACATGTCCTATCAACTCCTGTTTCAACTTTTGTTCCACTTCCTATTATATAACAAAATCTGCTAAGTTACTAAGTAGAATATCTGAAACATTTTCAGTTAACTCAAACACTAATCATGATAAAGTTATCTGACGAGATCGAACTAAGTTATTCAGAGCGTTTTATATAATAATTCCGAAGTTATCGAGATAAATGATTAGAATTCTGATTTTTTTCCATTCTAAGTTAAATTATTATATTTTACTTTTTCTCCGATAAATTCTAACTTCTTAAAATAAAAAGAATAAAAAAAATAATATACTAACTTAAGTGTCAAATCACTTTAAAGGTACTTAAAATTAGGTGAATTATATTTTTTCTTTTATATAAATTAGAGTCGATTGGAGAGAATTATAAAAGACTCACATATTCCGAACCGAAATTAAACAGCAACATAGGGAATCTTTTGTTGCATATTTCTTTTAGCTTTTAGTTTAACAGCTAACTGTCGAAGTGGATTCTTAGACAAAGGACAACTTTTAGTTTAGTTTTTGCTGGAGACCAGACCAAAATCTTTGGTTTTCCTTGGAATTGATTCCTCAGAGATTCGATTCTCGTCTCATTTTTCTGTCGAAGTAACCAAACGTTGAATCATAAAGTTAGTCTGTCGGTGAATTTAAAATTAGGTAATTAATTCTGTTATGGTCAAAAACTAGTGGCTTGTTGTCCGTCATTCGCTAACTATGAGTTAGCGGACAATTCGACTTACACTATTCTATTAATTGAGCAAAAATCTTGTAATTAGAGTTTAATTAACCTCAAAGCCCAGGTTTCAGTCTGAGACAAATAAATGTTTACTCCATGTCGGGCCCGGCACTTACGAGCCGGTACTCACTTTACGGCCCTCTCCGCGCGGAATCGTTTTCTCCTACTTAATTTATATAATTAATCAATAAAAATTCAAATATAAAAAAGTAATTAATGAAAATAAGAAGGGGAGGGAGGCCGGAGAGAACTGTGCCAAATGATGTCTCGATCCAGAGCCAGACAAAGCCTCATCTTCGTCCTTCCTCCTCCTCCTCCTCCTCCTCCTCCTCCTCATTCCCAATCCTAATCCCATCCCCAAACCCTAGCTCCGAGCTCCGCATCCATGGCTTCCCTCTTCTTCTCCGACAGCGAGGAGCAGCTCAGCGAGAGCGATTGCGGGGACCCGGGCTCCGTCTCCTCCCCGCTTTTCTCCCCCGGATCCGAGGCCGGGGGACACGAGGATGGGAGCTCCAATGGGGGAGATCAGTTCTCCATCCTGGCCCTGCTGGTGGCCGCGCTCAGGAAGTCGCTCGGGACGTGCACCGTGCGCTCCGAGGAGGAGGACGCCGGCTCGCCGGATATTGGGTGGCCGACGGATGTGCGGCATGTCGCGCATGTGACATTCGATCGGTTTGATGGATTCCTCGGGTTGCCTGTCGAGTTGGAGCGCGATGTGCCCCGTAGGGCTCCCAGTGCTAGGTATGGGTCCTTGTCTTGGTTGATTTAAATTTTTTCTTTGTTGCAATTATTATGCAAAGCCGCTAATTTGCTGGATGTGGAATTTGATTGGAAAGGAGATGCCTCGTCTATGTTTTTGTTTTAGAAGGTGGAGTTTATGGCCGGCTGAGTTCTTTTTTTGGATTAAAATTTGGAGCAGAAGCGTTTCCTGGTGGGGAGAACGATCAATGAAGCTTTTATTGCTGTGGCTCTATAAGAGCCAAGAAGTGTTGGCTACATATCTAAGTATGGGAATCTAAAATAACTCAGTTTTGGGCTTTGACAAGATGGTATGTCAATAGTTTGATCGGAAAAAAAAGAGGATGCTCTATGGATAGATCCAAGTGATGTAGCAGGGAGCCACCGCAAAAACATACATTTTCTTGTTGCAGTAGCTTAATTTTTAAGTTAACAGTATTTTTATTTGAAGACATGCTCTTGATATCATCTTTGAATTATATTCTTGAATAGAACATTCTGTCTCTTAGAGTTGCACAAAGTTAACCCTGAAAAATCCTGATCTGTTGTACTCAAGATAGAATGAATGTAAGAAGCCACTGCTTTGTTGCTGTGGAATCACCTAGTGAGGACTTGCAGATTAGCCACACTTAGAGATCAGATTCTGATGATTTTTTTTGTTCATTTGATTCTGGACAAATCCCTAGTAAAGCCTTGTGGTTTAGCCAAACCCAGAGATTAGATTGTGCTGTCATGCAGTATCATGATCTTCAGTCTCAGTTAATTAGATAATCAAAGAATTATTAGGAGGTTGTTTTCTGGGGGAAAATCACATGTTGCTATATCAAGTCTTGTGCTATTGTTTGGTGCGAATATGAATACCAAGCAAAGGTCTCTTCTTTGCCTATGTTAACGTTTTTGAACTAGTCATGGCAAAAGCAAGTTTGGCTGCATATCTTCATCTCTTTTGAAGTAGCATATCCTGACCTTTATCAATTTCTGCAGTGCTAGCATATTTGGAGTTTCTGCCACATCTATGCAATGTTCCTATGATCCTAGAGGGAATAGTGTGCCAACGATTTTACTCCTGATGCAGAGGCACTTATACTTGACTGGAGGCCTTCAGGTACGATAATATACTACGATAAGCATTAAGCAATGAAGTGATATCTATTAACACTTATTACTAGTTGAATTTACCTTTTCTTGTTGTAAGGCTGAAGGAATTTTCAGAATTAATGCGGAGAACGGCCATGAGATATATGTCAGAGAACAGCTAAACACAGGGGTTGTGCCACATGGGATTGATGTGCACTGTCTGGCGGGTTTAATTAAGGTATTCATTCATTTCTGAACTATGGATTTCCATTTACCTTTCTGAGTTTTGCTTTAGTCCTCCTGTCATGTTCTATTTTGATCTGGATTGAAATGCAAAAGTAGTTATGGCATGTTATGAGCTTGATTGAATGCTACTCATGGATGTCCTTGGTGACTTGGCAGAATTATTTTTGTTATTTATGATGCTTATTGGCATTGATTTATACTTTTTTTGCTAATCTTGTTCTCAAATTTTTTGGTGTAAAATCCAATTTTCCTTCTGTATGTATTCCTCTTTTAAATAAAGGATTTTTTTGCATTTTCTATGTAATTTTATGGGATTATTTCTACATCTGTTAATAGAATTCCTTATGGGACTTCTCAAACTGGGTCTAGATTGTTAGTTTGATGCCAATGTTCATGATTCTGCTGTCAAGCTCTTCTAATTCCAAGTGTTCACTTGTATTACTATCAATTATATTGATTTTTCGGTCAAAGAAGCTATTCTTCCAAATAGCATGATGTATGCCTTCCTATGGACTAATGCAGATATGAGATATAATCCAAATTTATCCTTACATTATGAGCAAATCGGTGCGAAGAGCTATGATGTGTATTCCCTATTTCCACTCAAGTTTCACCCAATTGTTTTAGGCAAAAGGAATTAAAATGATCCATGTTGCATGATATGTCATTGTCAATCTGAAACTGAAATAATAACTTTGATAGAGCATTCATTTTCGCCATCTTTTTCAATTTGTTTGACCTCTTAGAACTATTTATGTGCTAACCTTTTGGTTTTGACCAGCTCTGACCTCAATGCTGGAGTCAATAAGGATTATCTTACCTTGCATTTCCATAGACTAGGGATATAAGTTTTGGTGCTTACCTGCCGTGATTTCCTGACACTTTGCTAAGTGGGCACCTGTAACGATATGGTGCAAAGTTTATTCTCCCAAAAAAAAGTGTACAAAGTGGAGGGGCCCAAAATATGGCAAAAGTAGAAGTATTAACAGAAATTTTGCAGGACAATTTGAATCCTCATATTTAACAAAAGGTATCTACAAGGGTTGCTGCATTGCCTTGTTGGAGTGCTTGTCTGAAGTTTCTCGTAGCCTCTTGGGTCATTTCTTCTAGAGTCTCATAAAGATTGTTTAACGGCATATTTCTTTAATGGGAAAACTGGACAAAGTTAGAATTTTACCTGAAAAAAGGATAAAGTTAGATGGTCAGTTTTCAGCAATTACAGTGGAGACTTGGTGGATGTAAGTGGTTGTTAGGACATCAGTTGATAAATTTGATTTAAAAAACATTACATTGCAATGTTTCACTTGGTCTTTCATAACTCATTTTCCTCTTTGGTATCGCAGGCATGGTTTAGAGAACTTCCAAGTGGGGTGCTTGACTGTATCACACCAGATCAGATGATGCATTGCGACTCCGAAGAGGAATGCTCTCAGCTTGTTATGATGCTGCCACCAACTGAGGCTTCATTGCTAGACTGGGCCATCAATCTGATGGCAGATGTTGTGGAGCATGAACATCACAACAAAATGAATGCTCGGAATATTGCTATGGTATTTGCTCCCAATATGACACAGGTACTTGAAAATTATGCTCTGTTAATCTAATTTCTTATTCCTTTTCCATATGAAATTGCCTATAATAATAAAATGACTGCTCGGAATATTGCGGTTGTATTTGCTGCCAGTATGACACATGTACTTGAAAATTTTGCTCTGTTAAACTAATTTCGTATTCCTTTTCCATGTGAAATTGCCTATAAAGGATTCCCTGTATCCATATTGCAGATGGCAGATCCTCTGACTGCATTAATTCATGCAGTTCAGGTAATGAACTTTCTCAAGACATTGATAATGAAGACACTGAGAGAAAGACCGCAAGCAGCTGCAGATGTCAGGATGTCTCAGTCTTGCTCTGAATCTCCTAGTGACAAGGATGGAGTCCATTCCACGAAAACTAGTAAATTAGTTGCTCAGAATAATCATCCAGAGGCTATGAGTGGTTCCATGGATGTGAGTGACAAACCTGTGTTTATCAACAGACATGATTTTGAGAGTGATATAGAAGACAGTTTTCGGAGCTCTGAGATGAAGACTGAGATTGAAGATTTCCATCAGTTCAACTCCAGCAGATGTTCTCCCACTCTTGAATATGCACAAGTTCTAGAAGATGACCCAAAAGCTAAATGTGGTAATGGGGATGTGGAGGGCTTGCTGGGCAGATTAAACTTCAGGAGAAATGTGAGAAAGCTCTGTGGACACCCCGTTTTCCAATTCAGCAGGACAAGAAATCAAGAGGCATTAGCCCTGTAAATAATCGGATAGAAGGAAGATAATCCTGGATGTCATTGTGTGCTTGGTGCGGCCTAGGTTATCCTTATCTGTGGTTTCTGCTGACCATGGAATTCTAGGTGTTTGATTTGTGAATATGGTAGAATAGATCTCAGGCATGTCCTCAGAGAATGGATCTCATCTTTCTGTCTAGCTGATCTGCAAACGATTCTGTGTTGGAAATGTGAAAGGCAGGTTGAGGATACTGAAGCATGTCTTTGATTAGTGTTGTTGTAACGTAATTGACAACTGTAAGACAACTGTAATATAGGCTTTCTCTTGGCGGTTTTCTAAAGATGTCCTGCGTTCAGAACTTGGGCCAGGAAGTCTTTTTTCCTCTTTTTTATTAAGCTCAACACAAGGTACCTTTTTGTTTCTTTTTGCTGTCAAACAATTGTAGTCCAGCAAAATGACCTCATTTCACAGTAGCGATGCATTTCAAGTTTCCCAGATTTTAAACAAATATTTACATGCGATATTTTGGAGAAGAATTTCCCTATTTATGTTTCTGGAGTGTGACTTGCATTTTATGACCCAAATTGCGTTGATGATCTTTTTTAACAAATTTGGAGCACAACATTGGAAATTTTTTTCAGGTTTGTAGTGGCAAGGGAGGGTTCAAAATGTGATCTAGTGGATGATTAGCATTATCTCGTGTGGCAAGGGAGGGTTTAAAATGTGATCTAGTGGATTATTAGCACTATCTTGTGTACTTCAAAAATTCTTTCATCTAATTATTTTTGGTATTCATCATTAATAAAATATTTGTTTTATTTCGTCAATAAACGTAAGCTATTAATCCTGTTAAATTACGTCAACTTTTTGCGGGTTATCTTGTGTTCTCATCTTAGCCAGAATTTTGTAATATGTAATGCAAAAAAAAGCTCGAGGGGGTAAATGTTAAATTCGCGTATTCGCGCACGACACATGCCCTGCACACGCGCCGGCATCAAACAGAAGGTTCAAGGCGGCAATTTTACCTGCATCCTGCTCCTTCCAAGATACTTCTTCTCCCGCTACAATTTCAGACCCCGTGCCCTCTCTCAGCTCCGTTCTGCTGCCCACCACGAGCACGATCAGTGTGTCAAAACAAGACCTGTCACGGACCCGCACGCCCACGGTCCCAGCTGCCACGGCACCCGAGACACCCTCCGCTTCGTCCTCGCCGCTCTCCGGAAACCGTCGCGAAGTATCCCTCCCTTGTCTCCTCCCTGCCCTCTCCTCCCCGTACTCCCCGTACTCCCAACAACTGAATTACAATATCACATCCAATCCATTATTCTTGTACTCTTCCATCACAGCCTCGGCACCTCCTTATAATGCGTCACTCCCGCCTTCCTCCGCCATCATCATCACCATCACCATCGCAATAAGCAACGAATACGATGGAGGAGCTCATTACCCCGACGTCCTCCTGCTCGCCACCGGCACCACCGCCGCCTTTCTTCTCTTTCCCTGCAGTTCCTTCTCCGCTACAGCACCGCCTCCAGTGCCTCCTAGCCTCCCGCCCCGAATGGTGGGCCTACGCCATTTTCTGGCGCGCCTCAGCCGACCACCACCACCACCACATTCTGTCCTGGGGCGACGGTCATTTCCGAGGTGCCCGTGACGAGAATGGTGCTTTGCTTGAGCGGAAGCGGGTGGCTTGCGGTGGTATTCATGCGTTTCTTAACGATGATAACAGTTCTGAGGTCACCACTACTGACGGGGCGGAGGGTGTCTCCGATGTGGAGTGGTTCTACGTTGTGTCTCTTACGAGGTCGTTCACGGCTGGCGATGTCGCTGTGCCGGCCCGCGCTTTTGTGTCGGTGTCGCCGGTCTGGCTCACCGGTGGCCACGCGCTGCAGGCTTGTGGCTGTGACCGGGCACGAGAGGCCCAGCTGCACGGCGTCGAGACGTTGATCTGCATCCCCACTGCTGCCGGGGTCCTCGAGCTCGGCTCCTCCGACTTGATCCCCGACAACTGGGCTCTTGTACAACAGGCCAAGGCCATTCTTCTTGCCCCCAACGACGACATTGTTGGCATGCCGGCAGCCTCCGTGAGCCCATTGCTGAAGAAGGAGAACATGGCTGGGGCGGTGCTGTCATCATCCGTGGACTCCGACCACTCGGACTCCGACGGTGGGTTGATGAACGAAAGGAGACCGACGAAGAAGCGAGGGAGGAAGCCCGGGACTGGGCGCGATACGCCGGTGAACCACGTTGAGGCAGAACGACAGCGGCGCGAGAAGCTGAACCACAGGTTCTACGCCTTGCGATCCGTCGTCCCCAACGTGTCAAGAATGGATAAAGCGTCACTTCTGGCGGACGCCGTGTCCTACATCAAGGAGCTAAGGGCCCAAGTGGATGAGCTCGAGGCAGAGGCCAAGAAGGTGAAGAAGGAGATCGTTGTTGTGGATAAATCTACTGCTGGTGCAGCCATTAGTATTACTAGCACCACGACCACGGCCACTACATTGTCATCAATTGGCAGCGGAGGAGGGCCGGCGGTGATGGAGCTGGAGGTGAAGGTGCTGGGACAGGACGAGGCGGTGATCAGAGTGAAATCAGAGAATGTGAGCCACCCGACAGCGAGGCTCATGGGGGTGCTTGAAGAGCTGGAGATGCAGGTCCACCATGCCAGCGCGACGAGATTGAAGGAGATGGTGTTGCAGGACGCGGTGGTGAGGGTGCCGTACGGGATGGAAGGGGAGGAGAGCATCAAGAGTGCACTGCTCGCGAGGTTGGAGAAGGAATGAAGAATCAAAATAACAACAAGAGCATGTTAGATTTTGTTTGTGTTTTTTGTGTTTGTGTTTTGGAAAAAAGAGCTGGAATAAGAGGACAATGTGGTAGTTAAGTTAGTTGGCGTGTAGGATTTGGTCTTGAATCCTGATCAGGTTAGCGGGTGAGCCCAAATGAGTGGTCGACTTGACTTTTCAATATTTATCCTTGGGTCCTTTTAAGACATAATTCACAATTTCACATATTGTAAAACTTCTCTAGCTTTGAAGTTCTTCCATAATATTATGTGATGATGATATATACAACAATTATTGTTATATCAGAATTATCAGTTAATTGGGATAAGGGTTATTAAAATATTAAAATAAGGTTTAGTGGGTGGTTGGGATCAGATATTTTAGTAAATAAATTAGGTTGGTTGAGACATTTTAAGATTTTACATATTCATTGAAAAAAATACTTAGCAATAAAAAATTTTTAATATCAATTATTTTTACATAAATTGGGGAGACATCATCAGAAGTAAACATCAGGGAGTAGCACATTATCAGCAAAGGAGGGGGCTCGTGATTTAGAAAAATGCAAATCAAAATTGATGACCTCTATTTTATTTTCAATTACCTAATTCTTTCAATTTGTCATTACTACTCTTTGATAATTTCTTAAAAATATCATGTTATTTCTTATTGTTCATTGAACATATAATTAAAATTCTTTCAGTCTCATTTAAATAGCAAAGTTGTAATATCTGAAAATAACAAGAGATTAAATGTAAAAGTTATATTTATAAAGTGTGATATGAATTTGATTGTGAATTTTATTAATTGAGATGGCTTTTTATAAAAGAAATAATGAATACTTTCCTAAGTTTATTTTAAACAATTTATTAAAGATAAAATTATATAGTTAATATTTCAAGTATGTTATTTGTAATATAGAATTTAATTATCTATAATTTTTTCATTTAAACTTCAAATTTATTGATTCAAGATTTGTTGGATTTGATTCTTCTTGAAGTATCCATTTGTGGACCCTAAAAATATTTGAATCAATCTCTCGTTACTTCAAATCAAATTAAGTTATTCACTTGGTGTTATTAGCATTTTATTTGTTATCCATTTGGAGTTATTAATAGTTATTGTAGGGATAATTTGAATTGATATGTTTATAGTTATTCTATTTTTAGTGAAAGATCGATTAAAATTGGTGGGTGATTCTCTTATAGGATTAGTTAGTTTAATGGACATGACCACTAATCTTTAGTTGTGCAAAAGATATATCCAATATGGTGGGTGGATACTTCACACCACTTGTGGAAAGTGCATGTGAAAACGACTCTTGGGGGTTTGAGAGTAGCCCCATCTCAGGATCAAATGTTTTTGGGATGATTTGTTGGCATGTATTTTTTTTTCTAAATACACTATTAGTTATTCTAATGATATTGATACTTCTTCTATGTAATTATTTTGGTGGTGTTGATACTCTTTCTTTTAAAGTTGTTTGTCGTTCCAGTGGTGTTGACATTCATTCTCATCATATACATTTTTGATTGTTTGGCGGCTCTACTTTTATTGACAGTCTTTTCTTAGCCATTATTGTATATATTCCTTGAAAAATATTATAAATGTTGCTTTTGTGTATGTAATTCACTTTATAAGCTTAATATACCATTTAAATTAACGGTGAGAATCAATCTACTGAGCATATTAATAGGCTCATGAGATTATTCTTTATCTTTTTCAAGTATCACTATGGGTGATTGATTGGAGTAGACATATTGCTGCATTAGGATAATAATTGATGTGTTGGTTGGGTGTAAGTTTATTTTTGTGTATGAGTTGTGGGTTGTAATAAAGATTATCATATAGGGGATGCTATATTGATTTTAATTATGGAGTTTTAGGATATGTTTATTGGATTCTTATTTAAGTCGTAATAAAAAGTTATTTACTTACATATTCTTTCATTGTTGAGTTTTGGTTTTGTACAATGTTGGCTCACATCTGATTATGAGATAATAACAAGTGGTAATGAGACATGACAGTTGTATAACAAGAAAATTACTTATACGTTTCTTAGATGTAGCACAATTTTCTCCATGGTATCATCTTGTCCGAATACATAGTTATCCAAAGGACCATTTAAAAAGAGAAGAAGCAAATCATTTAGGGAGATTTGGTTCATCGATTTTGTATTTAAAAGAAATTAGTGCAATAACATTGTTTTGAAACTATTTGGCAAATTAATCTCACACGAGCCACATCAACGAAGTTCAATAATCCATATTCAAAATTTATGGTATGTTTGTTTTGTGAAATTTCAAAATTTTTGAATTTTCAAATTTTGAGAACTATAAAATTTAGTATTTATTATATAGAATTTTAAAATTCTAGGATTTCTAAACACCGTTTGGTTTAGGATCAGAATCAGAATCAAGATTAAAACTAGCGAACTACTTTTGTAAATCAACATCTTTTTATCAAAATTAATCCTACAATAATTTAAAGTTTGAAAAACTATTTCATTTTTTATAATAATTTAATTTAATAGCGATGTAAAATAAGTAATATTAATTTTGTAAGAAAAAAATATGAAATGAGCTGATTCTGATCCTAATATCAAACCAAACGGTGTCCTAAATTTTAATAATTGTAGAATTTACTAATTTTCTAAAATTAATTGGACTTCAAAATTCAATATGTGAGGTCATATGCTAATTTTATAATTAAACCAAAACATAAACTTATCATCTTGGAATTTGCAAATCCAACAAAACAAATATAAAATTTTAAAATTTTCTTATAAAATATACATATTATCAGAATTTTTAAATTTAAAATTTTAAAATATTAAAATATTAAAATATTAAAATTCTCAGAATTTTTAATTTTTATGAAATAAATATACTTTTACTAAAATTTATGATGATGTGGCCATCGATGTAGCAAAAAAAATTGACACATATTAAAATTATTTAAACTTGTCATCTAAATCATCGACTTGGGCCAAAAGACCTTCATATCAATCTGATCCAGAGACATTGATATCATTCTTTTCTGACGGGGACTTGATTATAATTTTCCGGTAATCAGCGAACAGGCTCTTGCATCAATAGTTAAATTTTTTTATGTTTTTTGGGCTTCAGTCTCAATCGATCGGCATGAAGTTCACAAGTGGAGCAGCAGCAAGAAGACCTCTACACATCAATCGAAGACCATCGCGTTTACTACCGAAACTGTCATATTCTTTTTCTTCGATTAAACCAAGATGCAGTTTTGCGTGACCGCATAAGACGACCCGTGTACACCATCAATTAGCTAAAAGAATCTCGATCGATTTCATATTCCATGTCGGACTAAATGGATGTGCTACATGTTGAAGGCCCATGTATCCCATCGGTTAGCTGAGATTGCTTCGATCGGCTTCTTATTCGACGTAGGACTAAAAGGCTTTTGGTACATGAACCGTGGCACACTCAAACAAGGCACCCATTTCTTGTGTATAGTCTTCGTTGAGATTGCGTCAAAACTTCGTCCATCTCTCCTGTCTTCTTGAAAAAAATGAAAGAAATAGGAAAGGGATCTCCAACGTGACATGCTCTACAACTCCAACCCAAACTCAAAAGGCGGACAACACCACTTGCAAGAGAATAATTCAAGCCCATCGTGCCTTCCTTCCAATATCTCCATTTCACTGTCATTTGACTGCAACGACTCAAATGTATTGTATCCATTCAACTATTGTTATTACAAACACTCCCAAACCAGTCACAGATCACAAACTCTTCGATCGCCAAACACATCTCCGACTGCGCGCTCCAAATACCATCACCTCTCCACGTCTCCCGCCGGCCGCTGCCTGCATCCCTTCACCAAGAGCTCGAGCTGCCGGCAGGTGTTCGACGAGAAGAGCGCAAGCCACGCGACGATCGGCGTGCCGAGCACCACAAGGCCGAAGGGGACCATCCAGAGCTGCTTGTTGAACGGGTGGAAGGCAAGCGCCCACCACACCAATAGCGCGCCTCCTGCAACGCTGACCGCCAACAGCGCCACCGTGGTCGCCACCGACGCCGCCTTCTTCCTTGCTTCCTCGGCCTTCTGTTGCGCTTCCGGCTGCTCCATTAAGGCTAGAGATGGAGAAGAAGGCCTCACCGGACCATGGCTGCTGGTGGTGAGGATGTTCTGGATGGCCAAATAATTGTCATTGACTAAGGAAGAGAATAGAAATCATACAAGTGAAGAGCACGAGACCCGTTTTGGATTTGTTTACTTGTTTGGATGTAGTCTTTGACGAAGAGGGGTATATATATAGACTGGATGGCACATATCTGGGGAAGTCGTGGTCTGGTGCGGGATGCGCGCGCGTTGGGATCCGTGTCCCTGTTCGGTTGGGTTTGGATTGGTTGTCATCCGTATCACTGGTATAGATTGGATTCCGCTAGCTTATATTGTTGCAAATAACGATTGCTTGTGTAGCGATTGAATCGGGTCTCTTGAACGAGGGCTCAACCTTCGTCAACGTAATATAATGTGAGAACCCAAAAAAAAAAAAAAAAAAAAAAAAATTACGAAGGTTTCTAATTCAGGGGGTTTGTTGTAAATTTACTTTTAAAATTAATCCTTAGACTCGAGTCCTACGGATTGTTTTGCAGCGAGAGAAGACTGGAGAGCGGAAGCGGAGGCGGAGGCTTTGAGTTTAGGATTTCTTTGGTGAGGCGCGAAGCTCGACGGTGGCGAGGAAAGAGGCACTACAATATTTTAGAATGTTTTTAGTGTTTTAAAAATATTTTTAATAATTTAAAAAATGTTAAAAAAAAATTTTAGTTTTTTTTTTTCTGATATTTAAAAAATGTCAGAAAAAATTTTCAGAGTTTTTTAAATACTGAAAAAATTTATTTCCGACGTTTTTTCCCGCAATTGACAAATGTCCGTAAAAAAAAGCATTTGCCACGTTTTTTCAAAAAACGTCAAAATTTTTTTTAGCCTTTTTTATAAGTAAATGCCGAAAATATTATGACATTTTCTTATAAAAAATATTGGGATTAATATAACTTCTATAATAAAATACTATAGTAAAATGCTATCATAAAATGTATACGATTCCATTAATATTTACAATAAAATGCTACAATAATTGTTATAATAAAACATAAAATTATAGCATAATATTTTTACAAAAGGATGTATAAAATTCTATTGATTAGTGTTTACCTTGCAAAAATTTTGACAATACAAAGCATTCCATTAGACTGCACTGAGTATATGCAAGGGGAAATTTGCTTTAAGGGCTTCATAAGCTTTAAGTCTGCCATAAGGATCATATTTGAGAAGGTGTCATAAGAGGTCAATCATATCTCCTTCTGAGCGATCCACAATATTGCATGACTAGGTTCTGCAAACAAAAAAAAAAAAAAAAAAAAAAAAAAAAAAAAAAAAATTGACATCGGAGAATCGAAAGAAACAAAGCAAGTTAATAACTCACGGACTGCCATTTTTATCATGCCTCCCAATTTGCTGAAGTGCATCAATCTCTGTTATTGCAACCTCTACATACTTCCTTTTCCTTCCCACTCCTTTCTACTACTTTCAGGTTAGTTTAGCCACCCCCAGCATTAGAGACAGTGAAAGAAAACAATCACCAGATGCATTCCAAAAGCACAACCACTTACCAAAAACATGAGCTCAAATAAATATAAGAACAGTAGCATACGTCCAATATAGCAAGAAAATTTTAATTAAACAATATCAATAAAAAAACAGAATTGCATTCAGAGAAAAAAACCAAGCGAAATGAACAACAAAAGCCAATCTGGTGGGCAGCGTCATCAACCTGGCCGCCTCCTGCACCTCCTTACTTCCCTTCCCATTGATCCCATCTATCCCAAATTCCCAAATTCCCAGATCCAACCAAGCACAAAGAGAGAGAAAAGACTCACCCGCTTTCACAGAGGCATCGACATGGGCGATGTTGCGGACCATGCAGCAACCAGCGCGATCCCATGCTCCGCCGCGGCGACGGTATTGGCTGTGGGCGCGTTGACGACGAGCCATCCGTGCTCGCTGGCGGCCTGGAGATCCACGTTGTCGATCTCAACCCTCGCCGTGCCTACCATCTTGAGCCTCCCCCGTGCCGTCTCGAACACCTACCGCGTCACCTAGGTCCCGCTTTGCATGATCAGCGTGGCGCAGAGCGAGATTTTGGAGCAGGGCTCCTCCGCGGAGAGGTTGGAGCAGTCCACGTTAGCAACCCCACGGAGGAGCTCCAGTCCGGCCTCGCCGAGCTTCTCGGCGAGCTGGACGGTGGGTTTCATCGAGCGGCGGCTGTGGCAGTGGAGATCGATCTGGGGGTCCAGAGGTTAGGATTGCTTCGGGAGAGGGGAGATCTCGGTGACGCGCGCAACGGTCTCGGCGGTGAGGGAGCGAGGGCGGGAAGGGGAGGGGTGGATGGCGGTGACAGGCGGCAGGCGTGGCTTGTGGGCGCGGGGTAGGGCGCGAGCGGAGGGCGGGAGGCTCGGAATTGAGGGATTTGACGAATCAATTTTTCTAATTTAAATATTTTAATAATTAATAATATTTGAAAATTATTGAAATTGATAATTTCCATAATTTTTAATTTTTGATTTGAATTCCGATTTGGTCAAGTAAAATTAACAATTTTTTATTGAAATTGTGTGTGTTTGATTATCACGTGAGAACAATAATTTTCATTTGGAATTGGGTGAGGAATTACCCAATTTCTTCATCAGCTCCCATCACCCATCCTTGCTTGCTGGATCTTCCCATGAGCGAAGAAGAGAGCTTCAAGCATCTCGTTCGTGATCCTCACCCAACTCCTCATCAGCTTCTGTCACCCATCTCTTTCCTTCTTGCTGGATCTTCTTCTCGTAAATGATGAATGGGGCTTCAAACATCTCTTCATTGGCTTTGTCCTCACCCAACTCCTCATCAGCTCCCGTCACCCATTTTTTCCCTTCGTTCCCTTGCTACTTGCTCGATTTTCCTCCCTTGAGCAAAGAACAGGGCTTCAAGCATCTCTTCCCTGGCTTTGTCCTTATCTAACTTCTCATCAGTTCGTCACCCATCTCTTCCCTTCATTCCCTTACTGCTTGCTAGATCTTCTTCCCGTGAGCAAAGAATAGGGCATCAAGCATCTCTTCCCTGGCTTTGTCCTCACCAAACTCCTGGCATCGGCTCCTATCACCCACCTCCTCACCGCCGTCAACGTGGTAGGATCCCTTCTTCCCCAATTGATTCTTGGATGAGATTTTGGGGTCCGATTCGGCTGATAGATATGATTTTCTTTCTTTTTTTGTGTGTGTATAGAGATCAGATAGCATGGTTAAGGAGTTGGTGAAACTTGTTATAGAGTCTAGGAAGGTGCCTAATATCATAGATTTGTGCAGATTTTTGTTGAAGTTCTAGTTAATTTTGACTAGGTTTGGTTCTATCATTCTACAAATTTTCATGTGAAATTCAGTAAATTAGTTTTGTATTCGTACTTGCTTGATGTACTATTCTTAAGCTATTAATGAATTCTACTAATGGGCTTAAATCATGAGCATGTGAATGTGCATTCACAATGTGCTATCTTTTGAGCACATTAGTGGTCTGGGAGTGAAACAGCCATAGAGAGAACCTGCAAGGAATATTATCTCATAAAATACTAGATTCTGAAATCTCTATTAAGCCAAAATTTGTGCAATGTAGCAATGCAAAAGCCGGTGGTCTTTGCAAAGTGCATAATGTTTGAAAGGTGAGCATACTATCTTAATCAATTTTCTTGAATGTTTTTATTGGCTATATATAGGGCCTTGATCAGAAACAATTCAAAAGAGATGAGTTTGAAATCACCACCCAAGAGGTTCTGAAGAAAGTTGATTTCAGAGTGAGTAGTCTTATTACAATTTTTTTTTTTTACTTTTTAAAAATTTGTTAACTCTGATTCAAAGCTACAGAGGGGAGTATCTATTGGAGTCCTATTTGCTTTACAGTAAATGATCATTATTTTCTTCATCTTTCTTATTAGTTATATTGCATTTCTCTTCTGATAGACCAAAATGATATATATTATCTCTTCTGCTTGACTTGCTGATTCATGCATGAATTCTAGATATTCATGTACTCCACCCATCACATTTTGGGTGTATATATGTAGACATGACTGTACTTGATACTTGAAATGCACTTTGATTTCTTTCAAATTCCCTGGGTTTCAAATTTTCTAGGTTTGTACTTTTTCATATTCTAATAAGTATTTAATTATTAGACAGATGATAATGAGAATTTAGAATTATTAAGCATTCAAGCTAGTGGTTTCACTGTTATAGTAGCTGTATGTATTATAATTCAATTATTGAGAAGAAGAAAAAGAGCTCGTTTAAACATTGAACTGATTATTAATAGAGAGATGCTTAGGAGAGTTATGTTTGAACATATATTATACAGTGGGAGAAGTAATTATTGGGAGTACTTGAACATAAAACTTTCAGTATTTTTAAATTTGGCCAATATGCTAAGTAATTACAACCTCCTGAATAATACACGATATATAACTATTGAGGAACAATTTGTAATATTTTGCATTATATTAGTTTTTATTTAAAGAATAGGAGCATAAAGATAGTGTTCGTGCATTCGGGTGAGATAATTAGTCAATATTGTAATATATGCTTGTAAACTATATGTAGAATTTGTAATGAATTCATGTTTCAGGTAATCTCCTCGATCAATATAGTCATTCTGAACAATCCTAATTATTATTTGTGGTTCAAAGTATATGATTGATAATAATTTATTTTTATCACAAATAAAAAATATATTTTTAATTCTTGTTGTCTGTATTATGTAGGATTGTATTGGTTTGATTGATGGAATATATATTTCTGTAAGAGTTTCATCTAACATGATTACACAATTTCGAGGGTGCAAGGCTATTACGCAAAATGTGCTAGTAATAATTGATGTGAAACTTAGATTTCTTTATGTTTTGGTCGACTGGAAGGGATCAACGAGTGACTTCACTACTCAAAAAGATGCTATTACCCGACCTGCGCCCAGTTAACTAAGAAAGATAGAAGGTAAGATTTGTAAGTTATAAATATTTTGGGATTTGATTGTATTTTTTTATCGTGTTATATTAGTTTTAGGCAAATACTATTTTGTCGATTCTGGCTACACTACAATAGTTGATTTTATAGTATCATACAGAGGTGTTAGGTATCATATAAAGGAAGATATCAGACGGACACCACAAAATACAAAGGAGTTATTTAATTACCGATATGTGTCATTAATGTCCAAAATTGAATGTACTTTTGGGATATTAAAGAATCAATTTAGTATATTGGTTGAGATTTCATTTTTTCGATTCACCACTTAGGTTGATTTAGTTTTGATATATTGTGTCTTATATAATTATATCCTTATAGTTGATCCTAATGATGAATTGCTAAATAAGGAACCCATAGAATCGATGTAAGATGAAGACGAAGATAGTTTTAATGAAGAAAAAGAGGAATCATTGTATACAAGTTCCACCCTTAAGGAGCAATGTGAAGAGAACTAGAAGTGGGTTCAATTAACCATTGAGATGTGGAAGGATTACAATAATCACTAGGCTTCCTCTTTATGTGAACAAGTTTTATTATATTATATGTGCTTTGAACTTTCTATGATGAGTTGTTTGACACTCGTTTGTTGACTGTCATTGAGATTATTATTTGTCATAACTCTACATATCTTTATTTGCTGAAATATTTATTTTTTTTTATAAGAGATGGAGTTTTTTGGACTTAAAGATATTGATTCTTAGTCGATGACTGACTCATTGAGTTAGGATTTGGGTCTTGCTATTGCTAAGACACAAAAAATGTAGAAGGAACCCAGAGAGTGAAATCATTGAGGATACATAAATTTCACAAGATTTGATCAAAAAGGAAATCCTAGTTCCTCATTAAGTTCCTTGCCAAGCAAGTACATCATGCCGGGCTAAAGCAGGACAAAGGTTTCAAATCGCCCATATTTGTGGCAACTGCTACTACTGTTAATACCCAGTTCAATAGTGATTTTACTGCTGATAATGTCGATGGTTATTACAGAACCTTGAAGAAGTATACAATAGCAATCACCAAGTTAAGAGACTACAACGGGGTGGGTTGGAATAACACTGATAAGATGATTGCAACCATTGGACAAATGTATCTCGATATCAAAAGTGTAAGTTAAAATAAAAACTTATTATACAAAATTAATTTTTCATTTTTAAACTATTACATATTTGCATATTTGACCAAAATGAATTATGCAAAAGGTTAAAGATTGAGTAATTTCTTGTTGGCTTTATGGTATCTCGAATCCGGATTTTCCGGATAGTCTTAACTATATTAGGAAGTTATTTTGTGGGCCTAATCCTTATCTAGATTTATCTTCTACTAGAAGACTTAAATTAGTAGAAGTCTTATTTGAGTCAGTCTTCTACTTTGACTCAAACATCATTAGGCCACATCTATAAATACACCATTGATGTAAGGGTTTCAATGGAGTGAGAGAGAGATATGTAGATCAATACTCTCAATACGTCTTGTGACGGTTAGACTACTTAGTCTTTTGTGAGAGTTAGTGATATTAGAGTTTCGCCTCCATTGTTGTAGTCTTCTCTTTTCTTTTCTCATCAATACAATATCCTCTGGATCGTCTTTGCCACATATATCTCTTATCTGCTATCTTTTCTCCTTTCTGTTCTTCCTCTATATCGTGAATTATGTTGGACATCAATATTTTCCGCAACAAGCTGAACAAGCCAATTCTATTGTATGATTTGCTCTTTATCTGTGGAACAAATTTCTCTATTGGTAGTATGACAAGATTATGGTATGATGATTTTGGAGGGGAGCCGGATAGAGATATAGAGGTGGAAGAGCAACAAACGACTGGGGAGGATGATTTTGATGCTCCTGGTGGTTCTAGGTAAAGCACTACACAGCTTGGGTAAGGGACAATGTCACAAACAACTCTAAAGGTAAAGCACAAGTAACTAGTTCTTGTGATAGCTCCAAGACACAAAAATGGAAGGGGAAGACGCTAAATGATGAACTGGTTGCTGAGTTGATGGATGGCATGCACGAGGTTGTGTGTGCCATTACGTTAGCTTTAAGAGATTCATGAAAGAAAAATTTGAACTCCATACTAAACCAATTTAGGGGATGTTTTAGTGCGTTGTTCTTGAAGATTGCCAATAGGCACTTGCATTGTGATGATGCCAATGGTATGACTTTCGTGGAAGACATGGATGACGATGCTAGGTTGAATGGTTAGAAGAATTCCTCGATTAGCAGCTGTGATATGATATTTTATTATAAGTATGTTTTGAACTTATGTGATTTTATCTATGCTAATGTTGAAACTTAATTATTTACTAGACTATGGTTGTGATTTTTTATATGCTATGATTATCTATTTTATGTTTATATGTTATGGTTCTATATGCATATATTGTATTTTTTGTTTAGAGGCCAACTGTGTGTTTATTTCTGAGTTGTATGTTGTGTTTTAGAGACCGACTGTCTACCTATATGTTGTATATTGTACATGAGAGCTTATTTTTATGTTGTATATGAATGCCCAATTGTGTCTCTATATATTATATGTTATATGGAAAAAACTGATTGTGTGCCTATTTATGTTTTGTATTTTCTATACTATTATTACATATTAATTGATGCTTTCAAATTATTGACAGAATGTGTTATTATATTGTGTTTTATAGGAGATATCTAGGCATTTATATCTTGTGATAAGACTGTCATGATTAAATAAACCAATTCTCAGGTAATTATTACAAATTTTACAATTCGTTTGATGAGACAGGTGAAACTTTACAAGAATATGAAGCAAAAATAGGCGTCAAATCTATTGTCAATCCTCCGAAAGAATGTATGCAAAGAAAAAGATTTTTTTCTGTATTATCATATAAAAATTTCATATTAAATGTTTATGTATTCCAACTGTAATATTTGTAATGGAATCTATGTAGTAGTTGAGTTGTTCTATACAATATATTTTAATTTCGTAAATAATTGTAGATTTTTTGTTATTACTATATATATAATTATTATCCTGTCAATCATTAACATTATTTCAAAAAAATTAACCAAATTTTTTATATCTAAAACCATATGGAAAAATATTCATTTACTCATTATTTTTTTTCACATTCTTGTAAAATTTTAATACCTATAAATTAATTACTTCTAATTTAAAATATATTTTATTAGTTAAATATTTTTTTAAAAAATTGTTCTATTTTTTCTTAATTTGTCAAATATTGTAAATATACAACTCTAACATTATTTATATTTTTATCCATAAAAATATATCTAATTAGTTTACTAATTCAATATTTATTTTTATTGAAAAATTAAATATAAATGAAGCTAAAAATGGGGATAATCTCACCCATTTGGAATTAAGTGACCATATTTTTAATTTCAAATCCAACCAAACATCGAAATTTCAAGAATTAACATAATTTGTTGATTTTTATTTACATTCCAAATAACTGAATTCACAAAATCGGGAGAATTGATAATTTCTCTTTTTATTCTAAAAGTTCATTCAAACATCCGAATTTATCAATTTGATCAATTTTCTCAGTTTTCTAAAATTGGCTAAAATGATAATTCACCTAATTTCGAATATGGAATTGATCCAAATAGCCCTTAGAATTGGGTTTGGATTTTTGATGGGACAAAGCCGGTGTTTTTCAGTTAAAAACCTAGATTTTTTTGAGCATTTTTTCATAAATACTCAGAATTTGATGTTTTAAAAAATATAATTTTTTTTAAATTTTTTAACAAATATAAAAAAATTTCATGTATTTTTACAAAAAGGTTGAAAAATTCGTAAACAACGAAAAAATTTTGGTATTTTCAGAAAATGTCAAAAAAATTTTTTATGTTTTTTCAAAACTATTAATAATTATCGGCATTTATGAAAAAACACCAAAAAGTTTCAGCATTTGTGGAAAAACGTTGTGAATATTTGACATTTTCGCGATTGCCGTCAAAAAATATCAGCAAAAATCCAAAATATTGTAATGAGTGCTGATTTCATCATAAGAATCAGTGGGTATTGATTCTCTTCATCAACGCATACTTTTAAACCAAAAAAATCACGAAATTTATGTATTTTTTTCATACTTTAATTTTGCTAAATTATTAGTTCGATTCACGACTAAAACTTATGGGATTGAAAATTCTATTTTCAAAATGATCAATCTTGTTAGAGTTGTTTCTATTTGTGGAGATAATGATAGAAATTTTGGGTTTAGCTTGAAACATAGATTTTGGCTTATTAATATGATCACACTGAAGTCATGACTCTCTAAAATGCTTTGGAATATGATTGCAAATATTAGGATACTTTTGTGGCCTATTTGTACTTATTTTGATTTTATCCTAGAATTATAAGAGGCTCATCTCCATGATTTGGAGTTCAATTATGTATGTTGTAAGCTTTAATTTTGAAGTTATTGCAGTTTTAGATTTGATATCAAAATAAGTCATTATAACACATATTGTTAATGAATCAAATATAATATTTTTGGATAATAGCATGTATTAGATTAAGGCAAAAAAGAACTACTTAGAGTAGAGAATGGACTTAATATATTCGTAAATGATTATCATGATTATGGTATTAGAGGAGTTATTTTTTTTTTATTTTTATGCTTTAGGTTTGGATGGATATACTTGAGTTAGTTCCTCATATTTATTGTGATTTTCTATTATGTAAGAAAATGAGTGACTCCTAATAATATAAAGTTAGTGACTTAATTTGTGAATTTATAACTTTTGATAAGTGTTAATTATGGTTATATGTTTCATATATCTTTAAGTATTTATTAACATTTTGAAAGTTTTATAAGAGGATTATATATTGTTTTACATTTATGATATGTTTAATTATTTTGAAAACATGAAGATCAAGCATGCAAATTTAACAATGAATTATTTACTTTATGCTATTTATTTGAATATACATATTCTAAATTTTAAAATAATGCCGTATTTTGAGTAAGCATTTCTTGATTTGTAAAGATTTATTAGATTTTGGTATTATGATTAGTATTTAGCTGTGTCATCTTTCACTTGCATTCTAATCTGACTTAGTTATTGAAGATAACAATGATATTTTATTCTAATCCAATCATTGGGAATAATAATGATATTCTATTATATCCTAACCAGTGAGAATAATAATGGTATTCTGTTTTGCCCCAACCATTGAGAATAGCAATAATTATATTTATTTGAGGTGATTTTTTTCAAAACAAACTTTGATCAAAATGTGATTAGAATTAAATTTTAAATGCCCACTAAGTTATGACTCAAATGTAAATCGCAATTGGACTTGAATTGTGATCAAATTCGATTGAAAATTAAATTTGATTTGGACTCAAATTATTAGAAATTTTGGGCTCAAGGTAAGTTGTATCCAAGTGGATTGAATGGACTATATTTAGACTAAAATCAGGACTAAAATTCATCTAAAACCTAGAATAAAATGAAAGAATATAAAAATTTTATAAATAGATTCCTAGACTAAATAAATTTTATAAATAGGCCCCTCACTAGAATTTTCTTACAAAAAGACTCCCAAAATTTATAAAATTATATTTTGGTCTAAATTTTTTAAAAAATTTACAAATATCCCCCGAAATATTTAATATTCAAAGATGGTATAATTTAGAATCTCCTCATAAGTAAATAAATACCAATCAATAAGATTACATGCCAATCAAAGATATGGAGATCTAATCTAATTGTAAATCACATCCCAAAATTGAACCAATCAAAGATTCTCTTGGCCACTTATAGAATTCTCAAGATGGAAATAAATGCTTGTCTAATCTCAGGAATTAATGAAATTTTTAGTTAAAAAAATTACAATATCAAAATCTATTAATTAGAAATTCAAATATAAACATTATGGCAAGAATATATTTATCAAATCTCAAATTCAGATCAATCAATGATCTAATCAATTAATCAAAGATCTAAATCTAAGATTTACGGTAATGCCATATTTCATCAAATCTCCAATTTCATCGAGAATCCAATCAAAGATTCTCTTGGCCATAGAATCCTCAAGATGCAAACAAATCCTTGTCTAATTTTAGAAATTAATAGAATTTTCAGTCAAAAAAAATTCTAATCTCAAGATTTATTTATTAGAGATTCAAATATGAAGATTATGGCAAAAATATATCTATCAAATCCTAAATTCAGATCAATCGTCGATCTAAAAAAAATCTTCTCAAATCCCATAAAAGGAGGGCTATAGCACACAAATTTAAAGGAAGAAATATAGTGAATTTTTGGGTGATTTTTTGATGAATTCAGAGGCCATTCTTGAAGAAGTTCTGTATAAGATCTCATCATTAAAAAGAAGGCTAAGAAGGCATTGATAAAGGAGTAAAAGAAAAATGTAAGCCTCTATCTCCCCTT
Source organism: Trichopus zeylanicus subsp. travancoricus (assembly GCA_005019695.1). NCBI lineage: Eukaryota > Viridiplantae > Streptophyta > Magnoliopsida > Dioscoreales > Dioscoreaceae > Trichopus > Trichopus zeylanicus. Next base: position 1,025,506 of record RXID01019385.1, on the reverse strand, counting down.
TGTCCTTCTTTTGTGTTACTTCTTCTTCTTTGCAAGGTCCCTATTGCCCCATTCTACTATTGCCCCTCTCTTCCTCTCCCAAGCTTGTGGTCACCTACGGCCACAGTTTTTAAATTGTTATTCTCGGTATGCTTGGTCACCTAAGTTTGGATGACTGAACCTAGAAGGATCAGGGTGTCCAGACCCCACCATGAATGCCCCTTCGTCCCACCTATCCGCGGCCATTCGTGGTCTCGGATGTTGATGCTTCTCTACTAATATCATCGCCATCCACAATTTTACACATCTGTAAGTCTTCACCATTGCCTATAATTACCCGCAACCTTGAGCATCAACGAGCCTCCATCTTCACTATAGTTTGCATGTCAGCGAACCTTCATCAATGTCATGGCCATATGTGACTTCGTGCTTTCACAATTCTTCACCAATACTGTGGCCTCTCATGGCGTTGTGCATTAATGGATCTCCACCAATGTAGTAGCCACCTGCAACTTTATGCATTAACGGATCTCCATAGTATTGCAGCCACCTACGACCTCGTGCGTTAGTGGATCTTCACCAATACCATGGTCACCAATGACCTTATGCATCGATAGATCTCTACCAATACTACGGTTACCTACAACCCCATCTCTATCACGGTGCCCTTGTTGAAGAACTCAAGTTTTGAAGCCCACTAATTGACAAGGGATCACTTGAACTTGGACAAGAACAAGAAAGAACTAAAATAACTCAAACTCACACCGGTCTAGAGCCACTCTATAGGCTTGTTTGAAAGCCTATAAACCAGCTTGCAGGCTCACAACAGCTAAAAGCCAGCCTACTGACTAGTGACATCCATAAGCCAGCATGCGGGCTCACAAATTCAGACAAAGGCAGCTTATGGGTTTGTCGACCATCTATTTTGACTATAAGCCAGCTTGTGGGCTCACAAATTTAGACTAAGACTAGCTTGCAGGCTCACTGATTATCTATTTAGACTATAATCAGGCTTGCAACATTTATAAGGCAGTTTGTGGGCTTGCAAATTCAAACTAAGACTAGCTTGTAGTCTCATCAAATGTTTATTTGGATTAAGACTAGTTTACAGGCTCCTTAAATATTCATTCAGACTAATGCCAGTCTATAGTCTCACTAAATGTTTATTTAGATTAAGACCAGCTTGTGGGCTCATCGAACATCAATCAAACTAAGGCCAGCTCATGGGCTTATTGTATGTTTAGCAGAATAAAGCCAATCTACAGACTTGCCTAACATCTATTCAAACTAAAGGTCAATCCTTGAGCTTGCCTGAAAATCAAAGTGACTTAGGGTTAGTCCACAAGCCCACTAGAAGTTATTATAATAGTTTGAGGACTCTGGAACCAAACTAATCAATCAATTAACATAAATTGGTTAAGTTAAATGACTTGATCACATTAAACTCAAACCAATTCAGCTAAAGCAAATAAATAATACTAAATTGGCTTGAACGGACTACCAAATATACCTAAACTAGTCATATACATGGTCTAAAACTAAAATTAAACTTGACTCAAATCCAAATTGAGTTAGTCCAAGTTTAAATCAGTTTAGATTTAATCCCAGTCGAGTTCAAATTAGGTCAACAAAAAATTAAACCAAAATTCAAACCAAATTGGGTTAAATCAACCTTAGGTTATACCCTAATTGGGTTAAGGCCAACTTTAATCAGGTTAAAACAAATCCAAATGAACCCTAATTGAGTCAAATTGATCTCAAATCCAAATCCTGATTGGGTGAAGATAAGTTTGAACCAAACCCAATTGGGTCAAGATAAATCCTAACCAAACCCAGCAGGTCAAGTCAAATCCATACCAAACCCAATCGGGTCAAGACAAATTTGAACCAAACCCAACCAAGTTAAGAAAAATTTGAACTAAACCTATGCCTCATTGACTATGAAAATACTTCAAAATAATGAAGTTATTGCCTATACTTCATTGACTGTGAAAATACTTTAAAATCAAAGAAGTTATTGTCTATACTTTATTGGCATGGAAACACTTCAAAATTAATGAACTTATCATCTACATCTTATTGGCTATGAAATATTTTAAAATCAAAGAAGTTATTATGTATGACCTTATTTGCTATGAAAATATTTCATAATCAAAGAAGTTATCACCTACATCTCATTGACTATGAAAATACTTCAAAATTAATGAAGTTATCGCCTATGCATTATTGGATATGAAAACACTTTAAAATCAAAGAATTTATCTCCTACACCTCATTGGTTATGAAAATACTTCAAAAGCAATGAAATTATCATCAATGCCTTATTAGTTAAAAAAATACTTCAAACTCGTAGAGCTATCTTTAATATCTTATTGGCTAATAGAAATACTCCAACCTTAAATGAAGTTATCTCCAATACCTTATTAACTAATGAAAATATTTTAAACTCATGGAGTTATCTCTAATACTTTATTGGTTAAGGGAAACTTTAATGCTTTATTGGTTAATAGGAACACTCCAACCTCAAATAAAGTTATCTCTAATGTCTTATTAGTTATAGAAATACTTCAAACTTATAGAGTTATATCTAACATCTTATTGGCTAATGAAAATACTCCAATTATAAATAAAGTTATCTCTAATGCCTTATTGACTAATGAAAAATACTTCAAACTTATGAAGTTATCGCCAATGCCTTATTAGTTAATAGAAATACTCTAATCTAACGAAGTTGTTTCCAATGCCTTTTTAGCTATGGAAACATTTCAAATTAACAAAATCATCTTCAATGCCTTATTGGTTAATGAAAACACTTCAAATTCATGGAGTTATTGTCAATGCCTCATTGGCTAATGAAAATACTCCAACTTAAATAAAGTTATTTTCAATACTTTATTGGCTAACGAAAATACTCTAACTCAAATGAAGTTATCTCCAATGCTTTATTAGCTAATGGAAACACTTCAAATTCATGAAGTTATCACCAACACCTTATTCACTAATAGAAATACTCTAACTCAAACGAAGCCAACACCTTATTAGCTAATAGAAATACTTCAACCCAAACGAAATTATCTCCAATGCCTTATTGGCTAATAAAAATACTTTAAATTCATGGTATTATCACCAATGCCTTCTTAATGAATGAAAATACTCCAACCTAATGAAGTTACCTCTAATCTCTTATTGGCTAATAAAAATACTTTAAATCCACAAGAGTTATTGCCAATGCCTTATTAGTTAACAAAAATACTCAAACCTAAAGAAGTTATTGCTAGTGCTCAAAGTTATTGGATACACTTTAAATATCCCTTCATCTCCTTTTATGTCCCATCAAATGATGCCATCAAATCAAACCACTAACATCCACCAAGGATCAAGTCAAGACCTATTTGAGTCAAATTCTACATAGTTTAGCACACGAGAGTGGGGCGACAACACACATCAGAGTTTCTTTCCCACTTTTTTTTCTTTATTATCATATTTTCTATAATTCTATGCTGAAATTTATTGTAAAGTAAACCCTTGACATTCCACTACAACAAATGTAGGTATTGCTGATAATTCAAAAGTGCCCCAAAAAAGTAAAAAAATGCCAAAAAAGGTTTCACAGTATTTTTCCCTACACTTTAGAAATGTTGAAAAAATTTGTCAGAAACTTTTCTAGGTAATTTTAAAACACAAGGAAAATTTTTTCCTAGCATTTTTAATGACATCCAAAAAATGTCAGCAAAAAGGAACCATTTCTAGTATTTTTGGTCAAAAATACTGGGAAAAATTCCCAGCATTTTAGTCACAAATGCTAGGACCTTTCCGAGCATCTTGGCTTGAAATGTTGAGAAAATTCCCATCGTTTCTGACCAAAATGGCGAAAACTTTTCCCAGCATTTTTGGTCTGAAATGAGAGAAATTCTTGCATTTTAGGCCAAAACATTGGAAAACATTCCCAACATTTTGGCTAAAATGTCAGGAATTTTTCTCAGCATTTTTGGTCAAAAACACTCAAAAATTTTATTTTTGCTATAAGTCACATTTTTCAAAAATTACATATACTAAAAAACATCATGTACAACACAACATACATCATACACAAATAAAAAATTACTCGAATAGTTATTATTACACAAAATACAATCATATATGTCATGCAAAATAAAGACTTACTACTGAACAAGTGTACCATACACCACCTATATTTATTCCGTTACTACATACTAATTCAACAACAATAATATTTTCTCATTTTCAAACAATAATATTTTCATTGCTACTTTGCAACTCGTCCAAGACTTTAAATTTGAGGAGGGCCTATGGAATGAAACAATGAGTCAAGGCAATAAAAATAAAATCAAGAATTAAAAGAAACTTCTCCACTTTTTTAATCTAGGATCGAAACCAACATTGGTAGTGTTAAGCTATAAAAAAAACCTTATCAATCATAACAAATAAATATAAAAGAAAACTAATGAAAAATAACAATAAAAAAATAGTTAGAGTAGACAAAAGAGATACAGAATTAGTAGGTTAAACAAGTTGCATCAACCAAACATAAAAGTAAATGATACAAAATAATAAATCCAAAATGAAGTTATGACACAAACACAACACAAATGAAAAGAAAAAGCTGCAACATCCTTAACTCCCTTCCATTCTCAAGTCTTGCCATCACATGTAGCTGTTGATCTCTGAGTAGCCCGGGCCCCCCTGCAGAAAAAAAACAACCATAACTGTATAACACAAGATAAAATTACAAATTGTAAATTTAATTTTTATGCAATACCCGACTATTGCTTGCTCGTATACCGGATCCCTTTGTTCTTGGCTAGCTTGTATTCTTTGGAACCTATTTTATTTCATTTATTTGTATAGTTATGTGAACTAAAAGGCTATGACAAAGAAAAAATTTTGATTAAACAATAATATATATCATAGGGGTGGGGGAGGAGCAACATGTGCTGCTACCTCTGCTTGTAATTATGATTGCACCTATACTTGTATCTCTGCTTGTACAAGCACATTTAATTTGACCAGTGTATAATGGTGTTCGTCGTGCAACTCTCTAGAGGTACTACCAAAAATTTGTTTGGCCATGGGTCCTATATTGAACATCCATAGCTAATTATGTCTCTCATGACCAAATACTTTGGCTTAAATCTCATTTTAAGATGCAGTATTCAATTGGGAACCCTCTAATAACTCTTGTTATAGTTGTTTAATCTGGGACTGTTCATAGAAGACAGTGAAAAATATAAGTAGATTATTCAATAATAGAAGTGTAAAAAATGGATTATGGAAATATTCTCACTATTGCTATTGTGGATGCTTTATCGATTGATTGTCCATATTTCCTTGTATGTGATGCCAAAAGCACCTCAAGATTTGAAGACTTTGATCTAGATTGCTCTTCCATATGTGAAAAGTGTTACATTAGGCAAACTCGATGATAACATAAACGTGTATTTAAAGTCAACTAGTCTAAGTGTGTAAATACCTCAACTATTAAATTTGTATGACCCTTGTGACCCAGTGAGTGGCCCATTTTTTGTTTTTTTCCTTGGTTTTTCTATTCTCTCTATTTTTTTTCCTAAAATAACAAGCATATTATTAGTCTAATGAGCTTGTATGTAGAAGATTATAGCTATATACATTTCATAGGAATTAGATATACTTGGATATATAAGCTCTGTCAATATGTCATGAGGTGGGGCCATTGATCTCGTTCAACTCTCATCGATGGACAAGTAACAAGTTGCTCCGGTTGGCTCTTGAATAGTGCAAAATACTTGCTCTTCACATTCGTCTTCTACTCTTACCATCTTTTATCCAACAACTTCATTATGGATTTCTGCTGTCCCCATCTAAATTAGTATTTACCTATAAAATAAAAGAATAAAATATTAGTTAAAAAATACATAAATATAGAAATATAATATTAATATTACCTTGATATCTTCCCAAATCTTTTGCTTATTTGCTTTTGGCACTACTCACCAATCAATGTATGTCAATAGTAACTTGTTGTCATTTTTCATCATTATGCCTAATTAAGTGGTCAATCTTGTTGAATTCTCCCTGATGATTTGGCCATATTGGTTGATGATCAATATAAGCTAATAACCCTCGGTACCCCATACTTCGATAGGCTTGCTAGGCCTGCGGTGTAAGCTACTTAAAGAAGGTGAGCCACTCAGATCTAGAAACGAAAAATATGTAGATATATAAATATATATAACATGTACAATAATTTGTATATAAAAATAAATTAAATTGATATATTGCAAACCTTCATAATGGTCCATCTCATCATCCTCCACTGCATGAGGTAAGGAAGCCATGCTATCTCCATTGAAATTTGAAGAGAATTACATCTCCAACACCGGTCCCTCTGTCTCCATACTTGCTAGGGCATCTTGGACAATTCCAATATACCTCATTGGTTGAACCATTTTTATACGTAATTGGAAAATAATAGTGATCATATCATCATATAGTTAAAGTACTAACAAGTTATAAAAATGTAATGTGCATAGTAACACTATATACAACAAATGAATAAGCAAACATTAGAAATGGACCTTACTATCAAATTAATGCTCGTTCTTATCTGACATAAAATTATTATCTTCAATCTCATCATTATTATCACAATCAATGTGCCCCTCTTTTGCCTCAGTTTCATCATTAATGAATTCATTTTCATCACTTATTACTAAGATGATGTTGAAAGAGGCACGTCAAACATTAGACCTTCGATGTCTACTCTTGCATTTTCAATGTTATACTCAAGATGTTGGAAGGTACATGGTTCTGCTATTGGGCTTTCTTTATTAGTATCATTTGATTCTTCAATAATTGTGTCCATATATTCTTTGAGAGTCATCTCCACAATCACATGTCATTCATGCTATACTGGATCTTGCACATAAAAAATTTGATGTGCTTGATGAGCTAGAATATAAAGCTCATTTGAACACTAATTGCGCTTATATATTAAGTGGTTAAAATTCATCAATTTGAATCTAAAGTTATATGTCTTTATTCCCATATTGTTGTCTATCTAGTCACACTTAAACAACACATCTCAATTCATTACTATATCAAAGTTCAATAATGTTTGTTAGAACTTCGTAAAATGTGACATCTATAGATGTAAGGTGCATATCATTCTTGCTTATAAAACTTTTCATGACTACCTCTAAGATGATGCCATTGTTCTGAGTGCAATAATTTATTTCATAATTTCTAGTATGAAACCTAAATTCATTAATGAGTATTATCCTTTGTAGTTTGATAATGACCAAACCATGCGTTTGATGAATTCTTAAGCATGTGTAGCTTGTAGCCAAGCTGAGTTCCAAATGAAGATCAAGCTCATTTGGAAGTCTCAAGTATGGATGGACATGAAAAAAAATATTGAAGATAAGACATGATAGTGGATCAATAGACAAAACTTGAGGATTTGAAGATGGCTTGAAGAAGGCTTAAGATGCTACCGTTGGCTTACTAGATTTAGAATTTTTATTTATAGCTTGAGTCAAAGATATCTTTTTGAATACTTAGTTTAGAGGTTTGGCTAATACTTAAACTCATATTGGAATGCATTTATTAGCTTATTATTTATCCAAGGTTAGTTTAAGAAAATGTCTAATATGAACTTGAAGTTACAATAAAATAGTAGTTTTTCTGTTAATTTTGAATGCTCGTACTCCAGGATTTGGATGACCAAATCTATTAGAAATAACTCTGAAATACTGACATATTTGGATGCCTAAACCTCAAGATTGGACACTCGAAGTTAACAAGCTGTAACTTATGGATTTTTCATGTTCTGAGTTTGAATGTTCGATGTCCTGTTCAAACATTCAGCACTATGGCAATATTGTAGCTTCGAGCATTTGAACCTTATAAGCGAGCATCTGAACCTGTGACATCTTTTATAATGGTTGTTTGAGGCAATTTTTGTCACAATCTAATTTGATTGGAATATGACTAAAATTGATATTTGTATGCTACTAAATTATGACTCGAATGTAAGTCTTAGTCAGACTTAAATTGCGCCTAAGTTTAATAAAAAATTAAGCTTAATTTAGACAAAAATCATTGGGAAATTCAGGTTCAAGTTAGGCCTAATCCAAATAGGTTGAGTGGATTGAATTTTGAATCTAAAATTCAACCCAAAATTCATCTAAAATCTAGACCAAAATGACAAAATAAGAGAATTTTGTAAATAAGTCTCTAGACTGAATAAATCTTTATAAATGAGTCTTTGGCCAAAATTTTCTTATAAAAAGGTCCTTAGGATAAAATTTTTTATGGAAAAGTCCAATAAACAATTTTTTGTGGAAAAGTCCAATAAACCCTAAAATTACAAATTAGTTTCGCAAAATTTAGAATTTACAAATAAACCCCTTAAAAGATCGATAATTATAATTTGATCCTTATAAAATTCCTATATTTGCAAACAAAACACTCTAAAAATTTTTATTTTCAAATAAGCTTCTAGAATTTCAACTTTTTGTAAAAAGTTCCTTTAAAATTTTTATTTGAGAATAAATTCAATTTTTATTCAAAAATGAAAGTTTCAAAACTTTATAAACAAGTCCTTTTTATAAAAAGACCCCCTTAAATTATAAAATTTATAATTTAGTCTAATTTTTTTAAAAAAATTTGTAAATAATCTCTCTATAATTTCAATATTTGGGATAAGTACAGCTTTCAAATTTTATCATCTACGACAGATAATCTTATCCATATTCCTTCACAAGTTCATCCAGATTCTAAATAAACCATATTCATATCTATTATTCAAAAACTCAAACAAATGAGATCATTTTTAGCCCAACTTTATCTCTTTAAATCCTATATAAATTTGTTGACCTGAAAAAAAAAAGGAGAGGAGGAATAAAAAAAGAAGAGATTCGAAACTACAAATGGAAGGACAAAAAATCAAATGTGAGGAAGGAAAAGAACAGGAGAAGGGTGAGTTCTCATCTCAATTTTTTTCCTTCTTAGCTACTTTAGATTCCCCTTTATTTCTTCCTCTTTGCTAAGAGTTTCATTGTTCGTTGTCTGCTCCTCACTGTGAGGCGCTCCTTGTGTCCCTCAGCCACATGTTCATGGGTTACTGCATGCAACCACTATGGTTGACTTTTGATGTCACTCCCATGCATGTTCCTAGCTGCCACTGATGGTAACCCAGCCCTCGCGTAGCAGCCGCAACCTCAGCCTCTTGCCTGGCATCGTCATCCTTATTAGGTTGGAACATGAAAACCTCAAGGTTGAGCAACACGACTGCAACCAACTCCTCTTGCTTTCTCATCCTCCTCAATGTCCCCAAGATCTAGAAGGAGGACATCTTCACTAGCACCTACTTGCCCTCCACCAACCTCACGGCGGCTACTACATCTGTGACTACCTTGACCTCCTCCGCTTACCATGCCCTTCTTATTGGAGCTCCACCTTCACCTTGTGTGCCTACTAGCCTTCACCTTCATGAGCCTTGCTCGAGCTCTACTCTAAGCCACCTGCCAGCTACTGCCTCTATCCTTTCTACGCTGCTAAAGCTCCCTATCACCATTTGAGCTGGATCCAGCCAGATCTGACTATGAGACAAGGGGCAAGAGTGCTCATCCACCCCGTCACTGGAAAGAAGGGTCGGATCTTGCCATTTTCGGCTCGATCTCGCAAGGCAAAAGGTCGGGCCCCTAGGGACCAATGTGTTTCAAGAAGAAGAGAAGAGGAGGAGGAGGAGGGGGGGGGGGGGGGGGGGGGGGGGGGGGTGTGAATCCCCAACATCGCTACGGCCCGTGGTCCCTCAAGGATGGTGAATCCACATCACTCCAAGTCAACCTTTGGACTTGTATCTCAGCTAGACTTCGGATTCACACCTAGCTAGTCTTCGAACTCGCATCTAGCCAGCCTTCGAGGTTGCAATTAGCCACCCTTCAGGTTCACACTCAAGCTAGCCTTCAGACTCACACATAGTTAGCCTTTGGACTTGCATCCAGCCAGTCTTTAGGTTTGCATCCAAGCTAGCCTTTGTGCTCACACTCAACCAACCTTCGAACTCATATCTAAGTTAGTCTTCAGGCTCACACTTAGCCAGCCTTCGGGCTCGTACTCAACCAGCCTTCGGGCTCACATCTAGCTAGCCTTTTGGTTCATACTCAGCCAGTCTTTGGACTAGCCTTCATATTGGCATTCAGCCAACCTTTGGGCTTGCACCCAGCTAGCATACGGGCTTACACTTAGCCTACTTTAGAGCTCACCTCTCAACTAGCCTTCGAGTTTGCATCTAAGTCATTCTTCGGACTTGCACCCACTCAGTGCTTGGGCTCGCACTAAGCCAGCTTTCGAGCTAGCGAACTAAGCTAATCTTCAAGTTTGTACATTTAAAACTAGACTATAGGTCTACCTAAAATCATCATAAATAGTTAAAGACCCTCAAATTATGTTGATTAATGTGAAGGAACTCAATCGCAACAAATGGATAAAAGCCAAGTTGGCTCAAATGGACTTACATTAGTTAAACAAATGGGCGAAAAAATTGAGCTGGACTCCTAAAATCCATATTGAGTTAATTCAAACCAAATAAATTCAGACTCAACCCTAATCAGACTCAAGAATTAAGTTGAGTTGAAATGAAATCAAGTCAAGATTGAACTATGCTTAAATCAAACCCTGTTTGGGTTAAATCAAGTCCAAACTAAAAGGGCAAACTTAAAGTCAAACCAAGACTAAGCCAAGCTGAGTCTAAATTAAAATCAAGTTGAATTAAATTGACTTAAATTTGAATCAAAGTTTATCAAGATACAGATTCGTGCTCGATAAAGTTCCAACATAAGATTAAACTTGACTCAAGCTAAATAAAATCAAACTTGAACCTGAACTATATTAGTCCTGATAGAACTAAATAGGGTCAAAGTACGTCCCACCATGTGTGCTAATCCATCGGCAGGATTCTAAAGCCATGAGTAATAGGTGATATTACCATCCTGACCTGAACCAAAATTAGTTCAAATAGACACCGGGTGAACTACAAAAGCTTTTGGCAATACTTCAAAACTATACCTAATTTCATAAGCCATTGGTGATGCTAGCAAACCAAAAAAGTTAATTGTCAATACACTACAAAATTTTGATCACACTTTAAAGCTATATGCAACTCCATAAGTCATTAGCGATACTACCAAACCAAAGAAGTTAATCGCCAACACACTCCAAAATGTTGGCCACACTTCAAAACTAAGCTAACTTGAAAGCATTGGCAATGGTTTAATTCAAATCAAACTAAGTTAGGTTTAAACCTACTTAGTCAATCAGCCACAATGGCTTATTCAAATGAAATCAATCAGTAATACGCTCAAAGCCATTAGCCACACTTCAAAACTAGTCAATTCTAGAAGTCATTGATGACACAGCCTTCAAGCTAGTCAATCCCAAAAGTAGTTGATAATGCAATCCTCTCAAGCTAGTCAACCCCAAAAGTTATTAATGATGTGCCTTTTCTAGCTAGTCAATCCTAGAAGTAGTTGACGACTTACTCTTTAAGCTAGTCAATCCTAAAAGCAGTTAATGATGTGATTTTCAAAACTATATCCAATTCTATAAGCCATTGGTGATGCTACCCAAAATAATGAAGCTATCGCTTACACTTTATTGGCTATGTAAATACTTCAAAAATAAAGAAGTTATTACTTACATCTCATCAGCTATCGAAATACTTCAAAATAAACCAATGAAGTTATCGCCTACGGCATATCGGCTATGAAAATACTTCAAAAATCAAGAATTTATTGTCTACCCTTATTGGCTATGAAAATACTTCATGGTCAATGGAGTTATCACCAATGTCTTATTGGCTAATGAAAATACTTCAAATCACGAAGTTATCACCAATGTTCAAAGACATTGGAAATACTTTAAAACTTTCTCATTCCCTTTTATGTCCCATCAGACGATGTCATTAATACTTGCCAATAACTGAGTCCATTCAGGTCAGATGCCATGTGGTCCAGCATGAGGGAGCGAGGCAATAGCACATATCAAAACTTCTTCTCCACTCTTTTTCTTCCTTTATTTCTTTCATATTTTCTATAATTTCACGTTGAAATTTATTGTAAAGTGGGGGTATACCCTTACTTAAGCCATGTAACATTTCTTAAAATCAATCAAATGCTTTTCTTTGTCTCTATTTTATTAACTAGGTTTCTTACTTTAAGAGGTTCTTGATAATTATTGGGATAATTAATAATAGGGGCATGTATCTATTGAAAGTAAATATTTTCACAATACCTTATTACGCATTTAAACTACTATATTTTTTATTTGTTATTTCGAGGTTACTCCTTAGGATCTTCGCTATCTCAGGTGGTTAATTTCGATTCCATAAATTTTGGCATATCCAGTGAGACATAACTTCTCCTCAAAGTGTAGAAACCTAGTTAATACAATGGAGATACTAATAAAGTAGAATTATGATTCAAAACTGATCAAATGTGTTCTCTTTTGCAGAAGAAAGAATCAAATGGTAATAATAAAGAACATTTCTATCCCAAGATACGCCATCATCTTAGGGGCAGGATTAACTATGCATTTACCTTAGTCAATGGCTACTATAGAAGTAGCTAAAGTTTAGATCCATTTTGGGACCATCTCTAAGGTCATCAAGTTCAAGAAGACACCTACTATTGCACCAACTGAAGTTATCATCATGCAAAACCAACTTATTTCTTGCCTTTCATTAAGGAAAAAGAGGCTTAATGTCATCATCTCTAATAAAAAGGGCTAGTTTGATGAGAAGCTAGAAGTCATACCTCAACCAAAAAGAATATCAATCTTGTAGAGGTTAGGACTAAAATGAAACTCAGTCTTTAGTCACCTTCACCCAACTCCTCATAGGGGGCAATCAAAAACAAACTCAGACACATGCATTGATGAAGAAGATCTCATCCTGGCTGTTATAAGTAAAGGGAAGATTGCTGAAATCTTTAGTCGACTTAGAAAACTATCCCTCAAACAAAGTCGGTCACTACCATTCCTACCTCCAACTTTTTTTGCTCCATTAAGCAATTTAGAGAGGGTAAGAGCAAGTCACAGGGGACATAGTCTTGATTTAAAATTATGGAAAATGCGTGAATCACTAAGCAAAATAATAAGAGCCATCATAAGACTACAACTTAGCATGAGGACTCACAAAGGGAGACAAACCATACTGTCAGAGTCATTTCTCATCATGACTCTGCAAGGGACCATGAGCCCACACCCTAATTGGCCAAATATCAAAAGAAGGCTATCCAAGAAAGGTTTACTAATGAAACAAATCCAAAAGGAGAGAACTCTTGTGAGTCAATCCTTGCTACCATACAAAAGAGAAGGTGTGACAACTTGCTCCATGAGTAGACTCTTGAATGAGACGACTCGACTGATGGGAGAAATTAGCCTCAACCTAGAGCCCAGATTTGATTCTTATGACATAGGCCATCATGTTCTAATAGAGGCTTTGGTCATAACTAAAACCTCCAATCAAGAAGTGACAATAGAAGCACTATAAAAATAGTTGAGATAGTAAATAAAGAGAAAGATGAAGCTTAAAAGAAGGTTATAGAGTTGATAGAGATGATGCTAAAAATGAGTCAAAAGCTCAATAAGTTGGATGATCTAAACAACCATCCCAAGTAGCAGAGGTGGTAGAAGGTGCATCTCCCATAGATGAAATCCACGAAAATGTAGGTCCTTTGCAAGCACCTCCTCTAGTAAGAGATATCTAATTCTTGATTTTAGGAATCTCTGACAATATGAAACTCCCAACAGACATATAATAGCAGGTGCGATAAATGATAGCTACACAATTGAGGCAAAGAAGTGAGACACATAGGGTAAATAATGCTAACAAACCATATCCGAAACATGACGATCGAGTGCTATATCCCAGAGGCTATACAGTGCCTAGTTTTAAATAGTTTAATAGAATGGGCAATCTTGAACAACACATAGCTCACTTTGTGACTCTATATGGAGATTCAAGTAATAGTCTCTTATTGTTACTCTGCTAGTTTTTATATGAGTAGTATTCGAGTGGTATACTAGTTTACAACTGAAATCTATACAAACTTGGATACAAATGAAAGAAGCTTTTCAAATCAGGTTCAAAGGAGTAAATGATAAAGTGACTATTGTAGACCTTCTCAATACAAAAATACGATAATGAGTTAATTGTGAATTATATCACACGGTGGAGAAATCTCAACATTAAGTGTGAACAACCCAAAGCTAATTTGAGGCAATAAACTTAGTACTCGACAACCTAAGGGGAGAATAGATGACATCTTATATGAGTGCCTCTTCTATCCATACCTTCTAAGACCTCATCATGTAAGACAAAAAGCTATAAAGGATTGGGCCACTAACCTTATCTAGTTCACAAAATTTTAAGTTAGAAAAATATAGAGTAAAGTGTGAAGAGTCTTCCAAAAATGTGAGGATTGCATTCATAGTAACTAAAGAAAATAAACCTCCGAACTCCACTATAAACAAGGGTAATTCTCAGAAGCCACAAACTCTTGGAGGAGATGAAGAAATGGAATGATCTAATGATCTCCAACAAAGGCTCAAAAAGAAATATTTTTTTAAAAGAGTAAGAGTAGGTAAAGTCTTCCAAAATATCCTAAAGTTAAGCCTCCAATTGCCAAAATCCAAGAGGTTAGGTGAGAACAACAAAATAGATTACCCAAACTATTATCCTTATCATAGAGTCTTGGGGCATTCTATTGAAGATTGCTATTGGTTCAGGGATTGGGTTGAGAACTAATACTGAGAAGGTAAACTAACTCTCTCAAAGGTAGCCCTACTCAAAACACCCACCGAACACATCAATCATATTATTGTGTTTGAGGATCATGAATTAGTTGCTAAAATTCTCTTTGGGGAGGAATTAAAATGTACCCTCGAACAATGACACTTATGGAACATGTACATTTCAAAAAGGCTAAAGAAAATGATGAAGAAAATGACTAAAAACCTTGATGAGCTTGGGATGGTGATGAAGAATGCTTTGTCTGTGCAAGTTGCCTTACTTGCTCAAAGCATCAAGAAGAGAAAGCATCAAGAAGAGAAAGAACAGAAGCAAAAAGAAGAAGGTGGTTCAACCAAATGAATATGATATTAAGAAATTAGTCATCCAAGAATACATCGATGCTCTGGATAAATATGTTCAGAAAGAAAGAAACTAAGTAACTCTTGAAGAATTCTTCCCCAACAAACTCAAAACTTTACTAAAGGATCTTGATGCAGGGAATGAGAAAAGTAAACTTTCGGTGACAACATACTTTGCCATATTTACCATTGGAGATTTACAACCAAGCTGATCCCCACGCTATTGCTTCAATGATGAAGAAATTTATGATGCAAGGCAAGAAGAAGTGAATAGATTCATTGAAGATGTTACTGATAAAATAAGAGATCCCAAAGGTCTCCTTGAGGGCTACTCCTGAGAGGACTATCTCAGAGAGTGGTTTGCCTGTGAATATGACTATGGCATGCTTAAACTATAGTTAGATACTATGAAAGAGCTAGCTACAACTAACATAAGATTTGTCGGGGGCAAATGGAAATATTAAACAAATACATGCAAACTATGACTACCCATATAGAAAGTGTGACAAATATGACTACTATGCTCTATGAGAAAGCTGAAAGGATGGAGAAGGTGCTAACAGAAAATACAAAACCATACAAATGACCTCATAGGGATGGTGAGAAACCACTTTCCTACTCTCCTCAGGATTAGAACGATCACTCATGCCACTTACTCTAGAGACAAATCAAGAAAGTTAGACACTATCAAAGAGTGTTATATAAATCTATGACCACTTGTCACATGGTGACATATATCCGAGGTGAACATCGACAAGCTGTTATTCCAACCTCCATCAGGCAATCTAGCAACAAATGCTCAATCTATTAGGCTTGGTGAGCTCCCAGCTTTAGAACCCATGGAAGGATACACTTTGCTAATTTTAGGAAAATTATGCATATAAGACATGGTGATGAATATGATGCTATATCTGACATAGAATAACTTTATGATTGCTTTAAAAGGCCCTACACTAGTAAGTGTCAAAGGAAGAAGCGAGCATTTTGGGAGAGGATCAAATGAGCTAGTGATAAAGCTCATTCTGCCCCCACATCAAGCCAATCTAAATATCCATAATCAAGTCAATTTGAATATTCACAGAAGAAACATCCTAAATACAAAGTGCTAAAAAAGATTATGCTAGCATATGAAGTAGAAGGGTTTATTCAAAGAGTCTCTAAAGACTTTTCTACAAGAAAATCCCACGTGCTTCATTCTGAAATTGAAAGAGATGAATATTAATCAGTCATGTCCTCCAAAGATATTCAAGAAACTACTTACTGGGGGTAGGGGCCCACTATCTCCTATCACATGATTATCCTCAAGAGTGATTCCGATGACAAACCTTATTGATCTCATGATGTTAGGTTTCAACTAAGGAGAGAAAATCAGATACAAGTTTGAGGTGGCAAGACACTACCCTCGAGATAACTCCAATGCCCTAAGACAAGAACATCCTCAACAATAAGGAAAAGAAAATTCAAATAGATGAAGGCATTGAGCCTTCACAAGTTAAACCTATACTCAAAAAGGTAGAGTACAATATAGCAGCTCACCTCAAGAAGATCTTTGCTATGCTATGTGTGTTTGATACCTTGATGATGTCATAAGAACTAGGGATATACTTGTGCACATCTTGTAGAATCTAGCTAATTACTAAGCATATTTTGCTAAAGAAAAAATAAAGGAGTCTTTGTATGCACACCAAACTCTTGTCATTACCTTCACAAATAATGACCTGTTATCTAGAATAACATATCCTAATAGACCATTGTATGTCACAGGGAATAGCGATGAGATTAAGATCAATCACATCTTGATTGACCCAGGTTTCTTAGTCAATTTGATGACTCTCCAAACTCTAAGAGCTCTAACTTTGAATATGTACCACCTATCATCTAAGATTATAATGATATAAGTGTTTAATTAGAATAGCTAAAGAGATATAGGAGCTATAACTATCCTTTTGAAAGTAGGCGAGTTGATAACAGATGCCAAGTTTTATGTGATCGATACTAATGTATCATATAAAGCACAACTAAGAAGGTCGTGGTACCATGAAAATAAAGTAGTATCATCAATTCTACATCAATGCCTCAAATACTCTGAGGATAGTGAAGAATATTGAATTGGAGGAGATGTATACCCTTTTGATGTTCATGAGGTACATTATGATAATGCAAAATACCAACGCTAATAGGGGGCCTGCTTCTATTAGTTAAGTAAAGTAAAAGATTGCTAGCCTATTCTTTACTCCTCCTCACCTAGGAAGTAATTTTGACCTAGCCTCTTCAAATGAAGAAGCCCCAAGAGTTTGCTTGTGTGGTTATACTTCTGATGAAGATGATAGCAGAGGTTAAACAGAAAATTCTCTCCTTATTACTAAAGTTTCAAAAGGCTTACTTTAGTCATTAGATGAGTCAAGCATCAATGTCATCGAAGAACTAATGACTTTCTATATTCCTCCATGATATAAAGGAGAAAAAGAAATACTATTTTACAAGGCAATCCCTTGTGCCCCAATCATACATGATATCCTAGGGACTAAAGATTTAGTGGATGATAGCGACCATCAATCAATAGTCATTCCTAAATATTTCTCAAACCAGTTTCATCATATAATTAATAAATCTGGCTATGGACATCTACAAATAAAGAGATATAGCCATTTCTTCAAGAATCTATGGGATTCATCCTAAGGACATGCTAACATTCCTGGAAGAGGAAATAAGAATACTAAAGAACTAGGCTATATTACTCCAAACACCCACACATGTCTTATGGTCACCATTGAAACTCTCTCTGACATTTAGGATGACCAAATGATATCAATACCTCCTAACACATGAGACAAATCAATACCTCCTAACACATGAGACAAGGTAGTCATGACTTTTCAAACATCACAAGAATCCTCGGTGGGATTTTATTAGAACCAAAAGAAAGGGGCATGATGTAGCCAAAATGCCTTTAGATGAACTTTCGTCAAATCTCACTCAACATAATAAATCGCTTGGTGAAGAAATAATCCTCAAGCCAAAAGAAGCTTTACTAGAACTTAAGGACAGGGGGCAAGCCACAGTCAATGAACTGATGGAGATCAACCTAGGCTCAGAGGAAGATCCCAAGCTGACTTTCATCATCACTCAACTTTCAAAGAAAAACCAAACTCATCTTAAAGCAATGCTCTAAGAGTATATTGACTGCTTCACATGGAGCCATAAGGAGATTCTTGGACTAGATCCTGAAGTTGCAGTTCACAAGCTAGCCATCAATCCTAAACTTTCACCTATCAAATAAGCATCTAAGGCGATGAAGCTCGACCTAGAATAGAAGGTGATAGGACAAACAAAGAAATTGATCGAAGAAGACTTTATTAGAGAGGAAAAATACTCATATTAGGTGGCAAGTATTGTGCTAGTTAAGAAAAAGAATGACCAAATCCATATTTGTGTGGACTATAGGGACTTGAATAAAGTATATCCAAAACATGATTTTTCACTACCAATAATGGAAATCAAGATTGATAGCATAGTCAATTTTGAAATATTCTCTTTCATGGATGATTTTTTAGAATATAACCGAATCAAGATGCATCCTAATAATGAGAAACATATGGCCTTCAAGACACCATTCTTCTTCTTCTTCTTATTCTTCTTCTACTTGCAAATCAGCATAAATCACAAAGAAAAGATGTAATTTGTAAGCCACATGATGGAGGGGTCATGGGATATGGAGATTGTGGAGGGGGTGTTTGAGACAAGTTGAGATTCCAATGGGGATTCCAATAGCGATAGCGCGGACTCTACCCTTCCAAAGTAAGTACATCAGGAGCCACATCCTGATAATGATGGAGGTATATAACCCATTGGCATACTTTATCTACTTTATATTTTATTTGATTCAATATTTCTAACAATTCAAGTTAATTTCTTAACTGACTTTACATTACAGGTCCTTCTACAACATCCACTAGTACGACTCTTCATGGTTCCAATAAACCTATAGGAGTTTTGGGATGCAATGAATATAGATTACTTCTCAATGTCAATTATCACTATTAGGTCATTGGTGAGAATTCAGCATTGCTCTCAACTCACTTAAGAATTTTTTGCGAAAGATAGAAACAAGTTACTTATGACGTACATTGACTGGCAAGCTGTATTCCAACAAAATAAAGAATAGATTTGCACAAATATAAAGGTAATATCATATATATTATGTCTTCTTAAATATTCTATTCAGAATATTTTATAGGTTTCTAACTTTTCTAATATCTTTTTATTTAGACTAATACAAATTTGAAGGATACAACAAAAAAGGTGTTATATGGGCTCTTGGCAAACGTTAGCAAGGCTAGAAGGTGGATAAAAAAAAAATACTAATACAAAAATGATCCACAGAGACTTATCACTTGTTTAGATCAAAAGGTAGAGAAAGACCAGTAGCACATCCTAGTCAGACATTAGTAGACACGAGAAGCCTAGGTGTTGCTCTATGGCCTTGATTATTAGAATATAAATAGTATTTATCAGTAATAGTATATGTTAGTCTAATAATTTTGTATTTTTCTTTTAGGACTTGAGTCAAAAAAACTAAAGGCATCGAAAGCATTAAATGGTAAGTCACTCTCTCGGACATAAGGCATATGTCAACTTAAGGAATGAGGTATAATCTACAATTTATAATAAAAAATTTTATTGCTTTATTATGTAAATTCCATTCATAGTATTACTTACAGCTTGAGGTGTTTAACAGAGTTGAACCTTCCAAGCTAGATATCTTCTTCGCATCCCACACCAAGAAGAATGAACAACCCATTGAGGCAACATCTGTAGCTATCATAGTGAATATTATAATTATTTTTATACATAAAATATATTTGAATTAAATAATGTTAATATTTTTATTGATCATATTATAGAAGAGTATCACTAAGCTAAGGCAGTCTCAATCGGAGAACTCTTTTTTGAATACGGCCACCCAAAACGCGATTCATGATCAAATGTTTGAACTCGAAAGATATAGCTGGTGCAGACCTTTAGTATGGGGCTGACTCCAAAGACTATCTCTAGCTACTTCTACAAATCCTAGCAAGATGAGCAACCTCAATATACACAAAATCAAGTGCACAAGATGATCCAGGTGGAGGTTGCTACAACAATGATGAGATTTAAGGAGAAGTTATTCAATGAACTTTCTCATACCGTGTGTTCAAATACTTCACAATTCGAGTTATGAATCAAATTTTGCTATTTTGTACTATACAAGAAATATTTTTTTATAATGTTAATACATGCTTCTTGTGAAAAATTATTAAGGACATTCCAAGTGTAACATTCCAACAGTAAGGTGATGTTGGCAATAATGAGGTTGGTTTGAGGGTGAATCCTTCCACTTCTCAACCTACTAAAATACAAATGCATTCAAAAATTTCTTACATATGTTGAACATTTTTGGTTCATGGACATGGATAGAGAGAAAAGAGTGACTACTTAGGAGAGAGCATGGTGACTTGGGAACATGGATGTATGATTTGGGTATTCTACTTGGACATAGGCAAGGATAGTTGTGTGAGGAGGAGGGGTGTGGGACTTGTTAACAGATATATAGGACATATATTGTTGCTTACACATTTTTAATTTTTGCTTGTATTCTCATAGACCTATTCGAGGAGATCATCCATGAGCCAATAACCGAGAGCATAATAGGCGGACAGGGGTGTGGAGGGTAATATTATTTCTTCTTTTTAGATGGATCAACTTCTAATTGAAGAAGTACAAGTTATATCTTTTTTTAGATGGATTGTGTCATACTTATACTTTTGAGAATATATTTTATTTTTTAATTTATATCCATTATGTTGTCTCAAAATAAAATAGTATTTAGAATATTTACAAGATTTCGATATCGATGAATAGTGTATGGAGGATTTGGGTGTGGATAACCCTTTGGTGGTGCTATATCTAGCGCCACCAATGGGATGCCTTCAATGGGACGGTGGCACTAAAATTAGCACCACCAAATGGCCTAGCACTATCAATGGGTTATTTACAACACTAATTTCAAAAAAAGGTAACACTAAATTAGTGCTGCTATTGAGCATTATAGGTGCTTTTTTAGTATCCCGAATATTTGTGACACTACTTAATGTGATATTTAGTTAGTGCCATAAATTAGAGCCACTAAATGGCTTTCCATTGCTAATTTGACCTATAGGGTACCAAATTAGCGTTGAAAAAATTCCAAAATATTGTTGTGTGAGTTTATAAAGAACATCAAAATTTTGAATCAAGATGAAAACAAAGTTGACAATGAAGCCAAACAATGAGGGTGTAGAAGACAAAGTCAAGCTTGTTGAAGCCAAAGTTGAGGTGTGAGGCCATGTCGCCAAGGATGTCAGCACTAATGCCGATGAGCTATCCCGCCTAGATCATCACCACCGTCATTCATCAAATGCTAGCGTGTTGATTTTTTTGATTTTTGATAAATCTATATCATGAAGTTTTTTATAATAATTATTTATATATCTCACTCATATTAAAAGTTATTATATTAATTATGTATTATATTTACTAAGTTAATTTAATTTTTTTCTATTGTTTCTCTTGAATCCATGATTCTTTATAATGTATTTTTTTTTACAGGAAGTTACCTTTTTAATGATTTTAAAAAGGGAAGAATAATAACATAGTTGTAAAGTTATATTTATTACTAATTGATCTTTATAACTATAAACATGACAAATTACTTTTATATGGATTTATCTTATAACATGTTTATTTTTTTTTTGTTATGCATAGTTTATTATCATAACAAAAGATAGAGATTGTTTACCTTTGAATTTTGAAGATGATCAAACTAGTATTTAAAAAGTTTATTAAGTTGTGCTAAGTTTTAGAACTTGCAATGATCATCCAAGTTCGTGAAGTATCAATTCTCAATATTAAAGCGTAAAGAGGATAACTCAAAAATAAAGAGAATAATAATTTAAAGATGAAGCTTGAAGATTAAGTTAGGATCTCAAAAAATGTTCAAAATATGATATCAACTCCAAGCTTATAAGTTTAGTTTTTTTTTTCTTGAGTTGAGAATCTAGTCATTAATTTGTTAAAGATCTTAGGTTGACAACTCCTTTAACCTGAAAATTCCGTTACTAATTTAGTTTATATTTAGTATTTAAATTGTAGTCATGCCAAATAGGTGGAACTTCTAGAAATCCAATAAGCTAGATTTTTGTCAAGTTTGATCACTCTAGTTGCTATGTTCATTCAACCTCAGAGACGAGATTTATGTCTCTAGTTTTGCAAAGTTTGGTTATTAGAACTCTGAGTTTAGTTGTCCGAATTTAAATGTTCAATTGTCTGAAGATAGATGTTTCATTGTCCAAACTTAGACATTTGATCGTCTGAACTTATAAGTTTAGTTATTTGAACATGTGAGAACAACTCTTAACATCTATTTTTTTGACCATTAAAATAGTTCAATCATGAGTTCAATCAATCAAACCTTTAAAAAAATAGCTAGAGATGATTCATAATGGCTAGTTTTTCACTCCAATGGTTATAAGAAGGCTTGAAACTTCTTTACTCACTGAGGAGAATTAGATTTCAGATTTCTAGTTCAAGATTCACTCTCTCAAAGCCTTCTAGCCTCAACAATAGCTCTAATCGATCTTCAACTTTCAAATCCTCGTTGCCTTTTTGTTTCAATCTTTGAGAGACTCTTGTTTCTCAATCTTTATCATTGTAACTCTCCTAGATTGTTAAAAGAGTATTAAATATTTTTCTAAGTTTTAGAATAGTGGTGAGAGTTCAATCTTTGGTTTGTGAGGAGTGGCCAATTGACTCTGATGTCGAGCAATATTCACAGTTTACAAGGTGATGTACTAACATAGTTTCACTCAAATGAAATGACAACTCTAATAAAGAGTTTAGGTCCTTAGGATTGAGACAAAAACTATGGAGTAGACACAGTTGATTATCGAACTACATATATTAAATTGTACTCTTTATACTCCTCTATTTTATTCTGTGTACTTAAATTTGATTAATTAAATATTTAATTTGATATTGATCAAGAAATTACATTATATACTATTATGGATTAATCGTTCTCATTTAGTTTAATCATTTTTACAAATTAAAATTGAGTTTTATTCATCTACTTGTAATTGAAATACTTTTGGATCTTGAATCAATGAAAATTTATTATATTCTTGTAAAACCTAATTCACATTCCCACCTCCTCTCTTCTCCCACACCACCCCCACCCCACCCTCTCTCTCTCCTTTTCTCTCTTAGGTTTCAGTTTGGCCTTTCACGATGAGCATCATTTTCCCCTCATTCAAGATCCTCAATGGTAGGGGTCTCGGTGTACTCCATTGGGGCAAAATTGAAGTTAAAGATGATGTTAGAGGTGTTGGGAAGAGGAGAAAGGCATAAAGTTCTAGGGAGAAAATTTGATGGAGATGTCATCAAAAGGGTAGGGGAGAGATACAAGATTTCAAAGAATGGAGTTCAAGACCATTTGGCATTTGAATTGTGAAGAATAGTTTTGGTTTAAATTCGAGATCATTGTTAACGCTTCTCAGAAGTGCTAATAATACTATTACTATTGTTTCTTATGCAAAAGTGCTGATAAATTAATAGTGCTTTTGTAGAAGCACTACTAAATTAGTGGCTTTTTTGTAGAAGCAATGAAAAAATATTGGTTTTTTTTCAACACTTATCTTGAAATGCCAATAATTTCCAACACCTTTTGAAGCATCAAAACTTAAATGCCAAGAAAACCCCTCACTTGTGTAGTGCCTTATATCTTTAATTACATTTCCTCTTTTTGTAGTTCATGCTTAACAATTACATATTCTTTTACCCATTTATTCAAGTGGAATTGATCTAACTTGATCATCACATAGAATAAGACTTTTCTCTAAGTGGTTTACTCATCAAAAAATGCAAAAAAGAGTTTGTTTGGCCTTCTGTTCAGCATTATTAATGGAATAGTCATCTACTAGGATTTTTCCACCGATTCTACTTTATGTAGTTAAATTTGGTTTCTTAATTTGTCTATTCTCTCCCAATTTCAGGAAGACGCCAAACTTATGGATGAACATGTCAGGCAACTAGACAATTGCTTGTTAGAATTTGGACTATAAATCATGTACATTTATGCATAAAGACATGTAGACGTACATGTATTGCATGAAATTATTGTGTATATATTTCTATTATATGGTATAAGGACCCAATTGAGGTGATCTATTTAATTTAGGGTCTTTGTCATCTAAAATACAAGTGTGGTGGCTAAATTGTAAATGTGTAGAATTCCTGGGATTTAATTGTTAATTATTGATGGACTAATTAACAATTAACCCATTAAGATTTATGGGTATGGTTAACCCATTAAGATTTATGGGTATGGTTAACCCATTAAGATTTATGGGTATGGTCCCTGACTGTGGAATTTAGTATATAAAGGAAAAGGGATTGAGAAACCCTGGACATCCATCAGTCGTCAAATTCCAAACAGTCAGAAGACCTCCTCCCAAAAACCTAATTCCTCCGGTGACTTCGCCTTCTTCGCAGCCGGAGCGCAGTGAACTTGATCGGGTTTCAGACTTCTTTGAATCTACCCAATGGAATCAGGTACGCTTTCGTATTTTTCATTTTTCTCAAAGATCTGACATGAATGTTTCTGGATTATCAATGGCATGTTCTTTGAATTTCTTACAATTGGTATCAGAGCCAGTTTTCATGTTGGGTTTTTGAGAAAAGAAAATTAGTGTTAGACTTAAAAAACTTCTCCATCTTCTCCCCCGATCGTCCGCTGTGCTTCGGCGGCCGCAGCAGAGGGCGGCGGCATGCGGTTCGGCAGCGTGCGGCGCTCATGCGAGCGGGCGTCGTGCGGGTCCGCTGGCATGCTGCTGCGCAGGCGGCTCGAGCGGTGGCGGCGTGCGGGTCCGCTGGCATGCTGCTGCGCAGGCGGCTCGGGCTGCGGCGGCGCCTGTTTCGGCCCGACGGCATGGGTTGACGAGGCCGGACGGCGTGACGGCGTGGCAGTGCGGCGGCCTGGCGGCGGCGGCGGCGGCTGCAGTAGAAACAGCGGATTAGGGTTTGAGGATGGAGAAGATGATTAGTTTTGGTTTTGGTTTAATTTAAAGTTGGTTTTGGTTTAAGTTTAGTTTAAGTTGATTATGGTTTTGATTTAATTCAAATGATGGATTCAGTTACTAATATTTTTAATTTAATTTGGTTCAAGCAATATGTTGCCAAAGTAATCTCTATTGTGTAGATTGAATTAAACTAAAAATATTAGGAAGACATTACATGCTTGAAGTTTCATGCGGGTAATAACCGGCCCAAAGGAAGGTTATTATTTGGCCGAAATTAAAGCAGGCATTACATGCTTGAAGTTTCATGTGGGTAATAACCGGCCCAAAAGAAGGTTATTATTTGGCCGAAATTAAAGCAGACATTACATGCTTGAAGTTTCATGCGGGTAACAACCGGCCCAAAGGAAGGTTATTATTTGGCCGAAATTAAAGCAGGCATTACATGCTTGAAGTTTCATGCGGGTAATAACCGGCCCAAAGGAAGGTTATTATTTGGCCGAAATTAAAGCATATTTGTGGTAATAAATATGTGACAATTATTTGGTTTTATCCATGTGGGTAATAAGTCGGTCCAAAGAAAGGCTTATTATTTGACAGGACTTTATTGTCAATATTTGATTGCCACACCAAGAGTACCACTTACAAATTGAATTTTGTCCAAAGACTTAATTTCAATGTTGTGCTAGGTATCTTGAGATGGGATTTAATTCCTTTTTGTGAGCAGATTGTGTTTTGAATTTTTGTTCTCTTTCAGTTGACTTTGTGAATGCTTTTGCTGTCACTGCCAATATCAATGGCATTCCAGTGCTCAATGGGAGCAATTTTAAGACTTGAAAAAATAAGGTAACTATAGTCTTGGGATGTATGGAACTTGACCAAGCATTGAGGGAGCCACGTCCTGCACCTCTTAGGAGAACTTTTGAGAGGTGGGAACGCTCTAACCGCTTGAGTCTTATGATAATGAAAAATGCTATCCCAGAGACATTTTTGGACACTATGTCTGAGGAGACTGATGCTAAAAGGTTCCTTGAAACCCTTGAAAAGCGCTATATGAAAAGCGATAAGGCGGAAACAAGTGCAGTCTTAAGAAAACTTGTTTCCATGAGGTACAAGGGTAACGGGAAACATAAGGGAGTATATTCTCGAAATGTTTAATCTTGCAGGAAAATTAAAAACACTAAAATTAGAGCTTTCGGAAGACTTGCTCATTCATTTAGTGTTGATTTCTCTTCCTCCGCAATTCAGTCAATTTGAAGTGAGATATAATTGTCAGAAGGAGAAATGGATAATGAATGAGCTCATTTCTCATTTAGTGCAAGAGGAAGACAGGATGAAACATCATAAAACTGAGAGTGCTCATTTGGCATCATCTTCTTACGGACAAGGCAAGAAGAGAAAAACTAAAGATGATGCGGTGAAGAAACTGCAAAAGAAGCAGCAAAATACGTCTGAGGGACATAAGGAAAAGAAATGCTTCTTTTGCAAGGACTCTTCCCATTTTAAGAAAGATTGTGCCAAATTTCACGCTTGGCAAGTGAAGAAAGGTACATCTTTTGCTCTTGTTAATTCAGAAGTTAATTTAGTTTCAGTGCCTAGATATACTTGGTGGTTGGATTCGGCTACAACAACTCACATAAGTATATCTATGCAGGGTTGCCTGAACTCCCGACAGCCAAATGATGACGAGAAGTACATCTATATGGGGGCTGGAAAAGGGGTTGAAGTTGTGGGCATTGGGACTTTTCGGTTGTTATTACGTACTGGTTTTTATTTAGAATTAAATAACACATTTATTGTACCGTCTTTTAGACGGAATTTGATATCAATTTCTATTTTGGACAAAGAAGGATTTGTTTGTTCATTTGGTAATAGAAAATGCGATATCTATTTTAATTCTGTGTTGTATGAAACCAGTCATTTAACTGATAATGACAACCTTTATTTGCTTCATATAGAAAGTTCATACAGTGAGTCCCATAATACTGAAACAAAAGGCACTAAACGCAAATTTTCAAATGAAAATTCCTTTAAATTATGGCATAAGCGTTTGGGTCATATCTCTAAAAGGAGAATTGACAGACTTGTGTCAGAAGGAATTCTTGAAAAACTTGATGATTCATATCATAATATTTGTGTTGAGTGTATAAAGGGAAAAACTACAAATAAGAGCAAAGTAGGAGCTGAGAGAGCTAAGGAAGTCTTAGACTTGATACATACAGATATTTGTGGACCGTTCCCTACAGCTTCTTGGAATGGTCAACAATATTTTATCACATTCATAGATGATTACTCTCGATATGGCTACCTATATTTAATTCATGAGAAATCACAAGCATTGGATGTTTTTAAGTTGTTCAAAGCCGAAGTTGAAAACCAACATGGTATATCAATTAAGGTTATAAGATCTGATCGTGGTGGTGAATACTACGGAAGGTACGACGGATCAGGTGAACAACGTCCAGGTCCATTTGCTAGATTTCTTAGTGAGTGTGGGATCGTTCCTCAATACACCATGCCGGGTTCTCCGAACATGAATGGTGTAGCTGAGAGACGAAATAGAACCCTTAAGGATATGGTACGAAGTATGATTTGTCGTACAACTTTACCTCACTCACTATGGGGAGATGCATTAAAGACCGCAATGTATATTCTCAATAGAGTTCCTACAAAAGCTGCTAACAAAACCCCTTATGAGTTATGGACGGGTAAGAAACCTGTATTAAAGCACTTACGAGTTTGGGGATGTCCAGCTGAAGCAAGGCCTTATAAGCCAAATGAAAAGAAACTGGATGCAAGAACTGTTAGTAGTTATTTTGTAGGATATGCTGAAAGATCACGGGGATTTAAATTCTACGATCCTAAAACAAGAACATTTTTTGAGACGGGAAATGCTCGGTTCTTTGAGGATGTTGAGTTTGGGGGGGAAGATAATGTTAAAGGTTTTGTGTTTGAGGAGGAGTTGGAAAATATTCCTTTTCCTACAGTAGTTGTTGATCATGATCAAGCTTTCATTCCTAACATGATTCAACAACATCCGGTACAAATCCAAGACAATGCTGAACTTCCAACTCATCAAGATCATCCAGTTATTCCTCAATCCATTATACATGAGGAAAATGTGGATCAAACTCAACATACTCAAATTCAAGAAGAGCCTGTGCCTTTAAGAAGATCCACTAGAGAAAGGAGAAAAGCAATTTCAGATGATTATGTTGTTTTTCTTCAGGAACATGAGAATAACATTGGCTTAGAGGGAGAGGATCCACTCACCTTCCATGAAGCAGTCAATGGTTCCAACTCTCAAAAGTGGATTAATGCCATGGGTGAGGAAATGCAATCCATGAAAGATAATGACGTTTGGGATCTTGTTTCATTGCCTAAAGGTGTGAAACCTATTGGTTGTAAATGGATTTTTAAAACCAAAAGGGATTCACAAGGTAATGTAGAAAGATATAAAGCTCGTCTTGTCGCCAAAGGATTCACCCAAAAGGAAGGCATTGACTATAACGAGACTTTCTCTCCAGTTTCTTCGAAAGACTCTTTTAGGATCATCATGGCACTTGTAGCGCATTTTGATCTTGAGTTACATCAGATGGATGTAAAGACCGCTTTTCTTAATGGAGACATTGAGGAAACAATTTATATGTTACAACCGGAGGGGTTGGATTCCAACGAATCTAGCCAATTGGTTTGTAAACTTAAGAAATCCATCTATGGGCTTAAGCAAGCTTCCCGTCAATGGTATCAAAAGTTTCATCAGGTTGTTCTCTCATTTGGGTTTAAAGTGAACCCTGTTGAATATTGTGTATACCATAAGTTCAGTGGGAGTAGATTTATTTTCTTAATCTTATATGTGGATGATATTTTGCTTGCTAGTAGTGATGTAGAACTGCTTCGAGAAACCAAGAAATTTCTTTCGGAACAATTTACAAACGATTTAACATGCAAAATTGCAGGCCACATGATACCCCCGTATCTAAAGGAGATAAATTTAGTTTGAACCAGTGTCCCAAAACTGATATTGATTCCAAGTTTATGGAAAATATTCCTTACGCATCAGCGGTAGGGAGCTTTATGTATGCGCAGGTTTGCACTCGTCCGGACCTCGCATATATTGTTGGAATGCTTGGTAGATATCAAGCTAATCCAGGAAGAGAACATTGGGTAGCAGCCAAAAGAGTCTTCAGATACTTACAAAGCACAAAGGATTTAATGCTCACATATGGGAAGTCGGATAGACTTGACATCATTGGATTTTCTGATTCCGATTTTGCTGGATGCCAAGACAGTCGTAAATCGACATCTGGCTATCTTTTTCTGCTAGCTGGAGGTGCAGTTTCATGGAAGAGTGTCAAACAAACACTCGTTGCATCTTCCACTATGGAGGCTGAATTTGTAGCTTGTCATGAGGCATCTAATCAAGCTATGTGGCTGCGAAACTTTGTTTCAGGACTGCAAATAGTTAATGGTATTGAAAGGCCACTTAAGTTGCACTGTGACAGTAGAGCAGCAGTCTTGTACTCAAATAACAACATGAGCTCTTCAAAATCTAAGCATATAGATATTAAGTTCCTTGTTGTGAAGGAAAGAATTCAGAGTGGGTTCATTAGTATTGAGCATGTGGGAACAAACTCTATGATTGCAGATCCGCTCACTAAGGCATTAGCACCCAAGGCCTTTCATGATCATGTTACAAATATGGGTGTTGTTGCATTTGATGCCATTTGATTTAGTGGGAGTTTGTGTTTTTATTTATGCTTGGTACTGTACTTAATGTCATGACATTAATAAATTATTCAGTTATTTTCAGTTTTCATTGTTTACTCTGAATTTTGATGTCATTTGGTTAAAGTTGGACCAATTGGAAATAGGCATGTGCAGATCACATTACATGTAATTTCCATGCTACACATCCACACTTGATTTATGTCATTTAGTTAAATTGATGCATGAGATTAATGTGGGTTTAGTTGCAAACAATAGCAACGACTGCCTCTTTGGTCCTTGTGTTAGTGAGACTAATGGACGGAATCGGTTTAGATGACTTTTCTAGTTGTGTACACATTAAAGATGTAGAGATGTATATGCAATAGAAGTTATATGTACATGGTTATATATAGTCCAAGTGGGAGATTGTTAGAATTTGGACTATAAATCATGTACATTTATGCATAAGGACATGTAGACGTACATGTATTGCATGAAATTATTGTGTATATATTTCTATTATATGGTATAAGGACCCAATTGAGGTGATCTATTTAATTTAGGGTCTTTGTCATCTAAAATACAAGTGTGGTGGCTAAATTGTAAATGTGTAGAATTCCTGGGATTTAATTGTTAATTATTGATGGACTAATTAACAATTAACCCATTAAGATTTATGGGTATGGTTAACCCATTAAGATTTATGGGTATGGTCCCTGACTGTGGAATTTAGTATATAAAGGAAAAGGGATTGAGAAACCCTGGACATCCATCAGTCGTCAAATTCCAAACAGTCAGAAGACCTCCTCCCAAAAACCTAATTCCTCCAGCGCCGCCATCTTCTCCCTAAGCACCGCCTCCGGTGACTTCGCCTTCTTCGCAGCCGGAGCGCAGTGGACTTGATCGGGTTTCAGACTTCTTTGAATCTACCCAATGGAATCAGGTACGCTTTCGTGTTTTTCATTTTTCTCAAAGATCTGACATGAATGTTTCTGGATTATCAATGGCATGTTCCTTGAATTTCTTACATTGCTGGCCTTTGGATTTTGATGATAATCAAACTAGTATTTAACAAGTTTCTGAAGTGGTGATAAGTTTCAAGATGTACAATGATCATCTAGTTTGTACAAGATTGAGTCTCAAGATTAAAGCTTGAAGATGATAACTCGAGGATAAAGAGGATGATATTTTAGAGATGAAGTTTAACAATCAAGGTGAAAGCTCAAAGTGCTCAAAGTGGAACATCAACTCAAGGCTTATATGTTTAAAATTTTTATTTATTTTGGTTAAGTCGAGGATTTAATAGTTAGTTTATTTGAGCTTTTGGTAAGTACTCAAACTCATCTTGGAATGCCTTCATTAGCCTATTATTCCTATTCAAGATTAGTTATGAGTTGATTATTTGGAAACTAAAGTTGCAGTGAATCAGTTAAGGTTTTTTTGTAAACTTTGGATGACCAAATTGTAGAGTTTGGATGTCTGAATATAGCAGAAAAATTTTGGGGATTATTGACAACTTCGGATGCCTGAACCTCTAGTTCAAATGACTGAAGATCAGAAGTTGTAAACTTCAAGATTCCTAAATTTTTTGGATTGATCATCTGGTACATATTTAGGTCACCCAAATTGAGCCAATTTAGATACCTGAACCTAATGATCAGACATCCAAACCCATGACATTAATTATAATGGCTAGTAATTTTTGATCATTAGAGCTGTTTGAATGACCAAACTCAACAAAGACAACCAGGGGTGATTCTCAAATAGTTAATTTTTCACTCTAACAATTATATAAAAGCTTGGGGGTTCTTTGCTCAGTGAAAAAATTTGGTTTTTACATTCTTAGAACAAGAATCTCCCTCCCAAAATCTTCTAACTCCAACAAGAGCTCAAATAGGTTTTAACCTTCAAATCCTCAAATGTCTTTGTACTCAAATATTGAGAGACCCTTGTTGTAAGCTATATCTTCCTTTTTATCCATCTTTATCATTATAACTATTCTAGGTTATTAGAAAAGAAGTGCTCTTCTAGGTTTTAGGAGAATAGTGAAAGTGCTCACTTCTCAGTGACTTATTGGCTCTGGTGTGAAGCAACAATTACAATTTGTGAGTTCGTAAGGGCATGGTTTTATCCTAACAAAGTGATAACTCTAGTATTGAGTTTAAGTCCTCAGAATTGAGATAAGGGCTATGGAGTAGGTGCAGTTGGCCACAGTTGGCCTCCAAACCATGTATGTCACTTCATACTCTTTGATACCGATTGAAAATTATCCTATATATGATTGTAGATTGATCATTCTCTTATGATTTAATTATTTTATTATTTCTAATTGAGTTTTGATCTACTTGACTTCAAGTGCTTTTAGGTTTATTGTACTCTTAATGAAAGCTTGTTTTATTGTTTGAAAATCTATTTTACCTCTTCTCAAAGGTTGCCAATCTAGGCTAATAATAATATCTTCATTAACCTTAATGTCGACTTTTCTATTTTTCCTATAAAATAGATCACTCAATTTCTCATCACTTACTTTTGGTCTATTTTTATTTCACATTATTCATCAAAATATATTACCTTATGTTGTTTTTTCCTTGATCACACTATATCATATGTTTTAGGTTGTTGAACCTGCTTGCATGGGCTTGTATTCTCTCCAATATAGGGCTTTTATCCATGCATGGTCTTGTGAGTGCTTCTATTAATACAATTTTAATAGTTCTTAGAAGTTGCACATGAAAAATATTTTCTATTTTCTTCCCTTTTTATTTTTCTCTAAATAATGTTTCCTTGAAAAAATGTTTATTATTTCTTTTCTTTCACTGTGGGTTAGCTGAATCTAACTTTCTACTTGACATGTTACTTTCTTACTTATCTCTTCTTTGTCCTTCACATTGATTCGCTTTTTCTCTACACTCATTCCATGTTTTTCCTATCTAAGAAAACTTTGTGTTTTTACTTCACCTTCGTCTTAATATTATTATAGAGCAATGCATTTTGCTATAGGAATTTGCAAGGTACTACTTTAGTGTAGCTTCCTAAACCATTTCTAAGGCAGCTTTTGCATTAGCCATGATTTTGTTCTAGGATACTAACCACCAATAGTATATACTACAATTGCTTGTTCACCTACAAGAATGCATGCCTAACACTTTTTGGGCACAGTATCATCATGATGTCCTCAAAATACCTCATTTTGGTGTGATGCAAAAGTTATTGTCCTTACTTTTTCTTGCATGTAGAACACAATTTTATAGGGATTTTATTTCTCTCAATTCTATCACCGGCCACCTACTTATTAGTATACTTGTTATTTTGAATTATATGAGTATCCATATAAATATGTTTCATCTATCTCAAGATTATTGTTTATCTAACTAGTATGGGACCATATGGTGATATTTTTCCTTAGATATGGTCTTTCTTATGGTTTGTTATGACCTAAGTTTTGTAACTTTTCTTTTATATTCCATTTTTGTAACCTTATGACATTATTCTCTCAATTAGGATGGTCTATAGCAACTATAACACTTATTTTTTGGAACCATATAACACTACAATATAGTATGCTACTTTGTACTAGCCATTATTGTTCAGCTATCTACTCAGGTTCTGTTAGGTTTCTATGGTCTTCATTGGTGGTTAATTATTTTTGTTGGTGTGTTGTATTATTTGCTTCTTACAATGGTGAAGTTTAGGAAGACCAATAAAGTTATGCTTGAGTTTGAAGGAAAATTAGCTTGTACCTAAGCATACATAAATTATAACAACTTTGGTTTTTATTTGGTGTTGGTTACTTTGTTAGTTTGTTATACTATCGATTAGCGACAAGGATAATCGAAAGGTTAAGAAAGACTATTTTTGGATTTTTGGGACAACTAGCATCTATTTAAAAATATGGTGGAGGGAAAAGATAAGGCTTGTTTGCTCATAGTTGGCATATATATCACTTATTGCATTGTTTCTAATGTTAACCTTCTACTAAAATAAAACATATGGTCTACTTTCCCCTGCTCAAATTTTGGAGATGGTCTAACAAAAATAAAATTCTAGGAAAATCTGAATATACATTGGTCTCGAGAGTTTTTTTTTTTTGGATTATGTTTTTTACATTTTATTTTTATCTTTGCTTTTATTTTTATTCTCTTTCTTTTGTTGGGAAAGTAGATCATGCAAAGGTGATATAATATTAGTTATTTTTTTGTTACATGGCTAGAACCAACAATTGGCAGGAAAACATTCAGCTATTGTGGTGAGCTTGCTATGCTTAGATAGAATTATGGAATCATATAGCTTTAGCATGGTCAACAGACTTAACACCTACAATTAGCAAAGCAATATTGTTTCAACTATTGTAGTGAGTAGATTGTGTTTGAAAAAAACTTGAAATTATTTATAGCAAGAGGTTTCATAAGTATTGTGTTTGTTATATAGTGAGAGCAATAATGATTTGGTTTGTCCAGTTTATATTTTTGTTGATCTTATTGGTTGTACAAGTAGTGGCATAGTAGGTTATCATTTACCTAGATTTAGTGGTGTTCCCATAATAATTTGTGGTGAAAAAGATTTTCTCTAAGTTTGTTCATAAATCCCACTTTATTTTCTCTAGCAGTAGTGGTTCATTTATCTATGTTATGGATTTGAATACCTTAGCAACTAAGTGATTTTATAGATGATGTTATGTTGGTTGATATTTTTATCCATTGTCACTAGCATTTTTTGTAGATAGAATGTGAATCAATCTCCTCAAAAATGACTTTCCGGTATTATGATTGTGTTGGTGATAATTATGTCTCAAGTGAAGTTTTTATTCAAAGATGGTAATTATACTTATATTTTTAGCTACATTCATCATAACAATGTAATCTTATTATACCAATAGGTTAACATGATCCCCTACCATCTAAAACACTAATTGCCCTTTGTCTAGGAAAAAAGAAGCATGTTTTATCTTTATCTCCAGTTATAATATGTATCTATATTTTTATCTTTCCTTCTATGTTAACTAATCTTATTATATTGTCAATATCTTTATCTCAAGATTTTCTATTGTTGGACATATTCCATTTCACTTGGTTCAAGTAAAAATGGGTAATAAAAAATGTAGTTTGTTTTGCCTTTATGTATAAATAAATTGTGTATCTCAATTTAGTATTTTTGCTTATGTGTTAAATAATCTTTCTTTATTGTCATTACCTCTATTTTTTGTTTTTACTGCAATTGTGCCTTTTCAGTTCACTTCACCTGAGGCAAAAAAAGTAATAGAAAGTGTATTTGCCTCCTTATTCATTCGGTTCCTTATTTTACCTACCTTTACACTATTTCTTTATTTGCTAGATAAATTTTGTGTTTTCAATTAGAAGTTTGTTAATTCCTTGGCGACAATGATTCTCTCCCCTCCCCTCTACATTTTAATTTTCTTCTCATGGTGCTCTTTCTCTACTTTTGCTTTAGTTTTATCTTTGCTCCCTAAGATTTATAAAAAATTTACCTAAATCCTATGCTTTATATAGAAATAAAAATGTAACATCAATAGGGTTATATCTATCGTTGGATTCTTCTGCTATAATAGAAATAAATCTTAAGATACTTGAATCAAAGGAAATGAAATTATACTATGCATGAATTTCATCTATAATATTAAGTTACTCTCTTTATTTCTACCTAACATGTTCTCCTTAGATTAGGTTTGTGAACTTTTCCTTCTAAATGCTTATATTGAAAAAAATTTCATAAGAATATCTTGGTATATGTTCATTTAAAAATTTAGCTGATAGTTTCAAAGTAGCAAATGTCATACTATTGGATTTAATTGAGAAAGCATCTAGAAAAAAAAGGTATATTTATTTTATAATAAATAATGAAGGATAAAATTGTCCCTTATGTTTCTAAATTTAACTTATTATAATGAGACAATTTACTTCTAAATAAAAATGTGGATAGTAAAAATAGACTTTAAGAAAAGATCTTTGATATCTTGAGTGTTAATTTTGCAACAAGAAAACAACCAAGGCTAATGATGGAAAAAAATTATCACGTAAAATGCGATGCAATCGATGTACAAACTAAAATTAGGTTGTGCTTACTAAAAATTTAAACAACTAATAATTATACAGTACATAATAGTTTCTAATGTGTGATATGTTAGTTACTAATATGTACTATGTTTTCTACTATATTGCAGGTATGTTATTCATGCACAACTTTTAGATCATAATAAAACTATATAAACAACATTATTTCTTGTTGAAGTAGAAAAAATCTTGAAAAAATATGTTGCTTTTTCCATGAGTTACAAAAAGTGGTATATATTATAAAAATATACATTTTTTTTGACAATTGTAGTGAGGCTTCACGTAATGTAGCATTTTCTCATCATGTTGACACTCGTACCTATTATTGCAGAAACTAGAGAACAAACGATCCAATAAAAAAATATATATAGAGAGAGAAAATATTTAATAGTTTTTTATTTGAAAGACTACACAAATTATTAACAATAATGAAAAAGTAGCATATTCAGTTGTTATGGTTGAGAAAAAAGTCAATAAGCATATAAAATTTCCTATAGGTTTAGATACCATCCATGTTGTATCTCCCGTAAGTGATAATGATTGTTGTATTTTGTCTCTATCATTATTATGTGATAAAATATATGCATTGTATTTTATTTGAAACCTTTATTCAGTTACAATTATGACTATCTTGCATAGAAATAAGTGACATACATACTTTGGATGCGTAAAACGTGTTATCCACTTATAATAAATAATATTGATTATGGAATTCAAGTGGAATACAGTCCTAAACTATAATTAATATGCTTCTCTTGAGAAACCAATACCTTTTTAGCTCAAAGCAGGTATTATATATTTGTCATCCAATAGAAGATGTTGTATTTTTTTAAAGAAACATCCATTATATACTACAGCATCTATTTACTCTAACTTACTCTTGGTTTCAAGAACACTTAGTCTTGAATTTTTTTTTCTCTTTCTACTACCATATCATATTATATTACTTACATTCCCAATATTG
Organism: Trichopus zeylanicus subsp. travancoricus; assembly: GCA_005019695.1. Taxonomy (NCBI): domain Eukaryota; kingdom Viridiplantae; phylum Streptophyta; class Magnoliopsida; order Dioscoreales; family Dioscoreaceae; genus Trichopus; species Trichopus zeylanicus. The sequence goes on along the minus strand of RXID01019385.1, from coordinate 988,541 downwards.
CACTTTCCTTCACTTTCAATGAGTCCATATATGCATAGAATTGCTCACAATAAGTTGTTGCTATATGATACATTTTTTATACACAGATTTAAATTTTAATCAATATATTATTGTACTGGAAAATTTAATATATTTTCACTATTGCCAATGTAGAACACTTCAAAGCGCATTTATCAAGTCCCAAGTTAACTTCCTCAATACACTTCTTATGTTTTGAAATACATCCTTTTAAAAAATAAGGAGAATTGCTTCGATGTTAAATAAATAATTTCAAAATATCAAATCTTTTGTTAAAGAAATAGCTGAAAATTTGCAATTCGTCGAGTGTTAGTCATTTCTCACAACACATTTCCCTTGTCTATCATGTGCCCAATGTCGAAACAAAATTACTGGGCTAAAGCATAATTATACATTTGTAAACTACTGTACACAAAAATAATTATAAAATATGTAAATAGCATTGAGAAACTAATCACAAATGTATCACAGTTCTACTTTATTTTTGTATATTATTCAATAACATTATTATCTATTTATATTATCAAACTTCTGGTCCTTCATTATCCTATCACTATGCACCTATGTCATTGGAATCTCTAATCTAAATCAATGATTTTTTTTAACATTATTGTTTTTCTCACTTGCTTCTATGAGTGAATTCATCTGAACCTAATGGTTATGCAAAAGAATGGTTTCACATTTGTTTAATTGTAAACTAGTTGGAAGATCAACCAGCTACTCAGTTACAAAAATATAATACAGTGAAAAAAAATCCATTATTCTTGGCTAATTTTTCTTTCAATGGAATAACCGAAATACATGACTTCTCCCATACAAGTTAGATACAACTACCAAATCAATGCTTGAAATTCTTTTTTTAGCAAAACTTAAAAACAAAGCGCACAATAGAACATGTTACAGAACGGACTGCTATAAAGGAAAAAGGGAACAAGAATCTACTGATACCAGAATATTAAAAATACAATTACAAAAAAAAGATAAGGCAAAAAAAGTGAATAGTTGAATACCCATCTGCCTATAACTTGAGACTAGTGACTAGCATTCACAAACTTTTTGCTGACTTGCAAACAATTCAAAACATGAGGAATGGGGGATGGATCACAATCCTAACCTCTTTGCAATTTCCTATACCCATGCAAAAAGTGTTTTTTTCACTGATGTAAAAATAGGCATTGTCATGAAATTATTGCATTTACTGCTGCCACCAATCCCCAAAAAACCAAACAGCAGCACGTCAATAAAAGCTCTAGCCATTATCGTTCATTGAACGTAGTTGACAGTGTGCAAATTTCCTATATCAGCCATTCTATCCTGCAGTTTGTTTAACCTGAAGACTCTTGAGAAACTGATATCGGGACAACTGTCTTTGATTCTCCTTCCACTCTTTGATAGAACAACACATACGCAGCCGGTGTTTTGATTGACTCCTCACTCACAGGGGAAACAGAACTATCATCGAAGTGGTACCAACTATCCTCATCAATCAACTGGAAGATAAATGGCAAACAAGTCAACACAACTACCCAGAAGAAATAAATTTAGAAATATTAACATGTTTTCGGGTACATGGTAGCATATCCCACATTTCTATATATAAAAAAAAAACTAGATAAAAGCAGTCGAACCAGAAATGAAGAGGTTGAATACCTTCGTATAGGCAGAGTAATGACCACCACCCAATCCACCATAATGGTTGCTTATGGCATACAGTTCATACAAGTAGGGCTCTGTGGTGCTGGATTTGCACTTCACATATTTGGTCAACTGAAGCTTGTGAACAGGAAAATTCACAAACGTGTCAAGCTTGTTCTTTAAAAATCGGCTGTATGAAAACCGCTTCAAGTGAACTACTAAGATTTCAGGTAACCTCCAAAGATCCAGTTTCTTAGTTGCTTGCCGGTGCTCCTTGCAGGAAGGACAATACCTACCAATGAGTAAATCCATGTCAAAAGCTTTTCGTAGATAATAGGACCTTCAAATTAGTTCTAGAGGTAAATAAAACGAAAGAAACCAACCACATATCCTCTGGGCCAAGAGGTTCCTCCTTTAAGAATGCATCCAAACATGAAAACAAAGAGACAGCTTCCTGCCGTGTTTTTTTATTTCCGCTCTGGTTAACTCCGGGGAGATTCTCAAGGTAACTGATATCATACAGTTCATGTTCCCTATGAGACCAGTCTAGAAATAACCTAATTGGCGATCCTGGAACAATGACATCAGTGCTATCATCGATGGTGATTTTACTGAGACTCCTGTCATCAGCCAAGGCAAGCTGGAAGGATGGGAACCCATTTGTTATATGTTCAACATCCATATTAGATGTGGATACCTCATTGCCATTTGCGAGTGTTCTTTTATCTGTAAGAACAATAGCATCCAAGCTAGGTCCACAGCCATTATCATTGGTGGTCTGGGTGTGATGAGAATGAACAAGCACTTTTGCTCGCAAGAGAGGTCCAAGCACAGTTCTCACTGCAGAATGCATATGAGCTCCAGTATTATCATCCTCTGCCAAACACATAACCAATGGTGTCCCTAGAAGCTTCTGGTATATACTGCACTGGTATTCTGGAACGGATCTGAACCAAAAAACAAATATTTGAGTATCTCATTGGTCTACCACATATATGTAAATGAGGTTATCAAGTATCCTCCAAAATCTATCATGAAATCCAGAATGAGTAAGATTCAAAACACCAAAATCTTTCAGCTCAAGGTAGAAACTAGCAACCATGACACAAATGGCCTAAAACAAAAAATAAAAAAGCATTATGGTTGATGATCCATGTTGAAGACCCATAAGGGAGTTCCTATGTTTCCATTCATGAACTGGATTATTCCTGTGAAAGTAAACCATATTATCCACAAACATTCATTCTAAATGTTGAGATATATATCCACAACAAGCAGATTGTGTATCCTGCTTTCAAACATTCGTTTGCACATATGAAAGCCTCCCTTTTCATACCCCAGCGATAGAATGTTCATTGATATCCCATGCAGGCATTAAGATGGCTCCAGCATTAAGAAGCCACTTTGCAAGCAAATCAACTGAATTCAAGAACTAAAAAAGCCTCTGGTGACCACAACAGGGAAGCATGAAGCCAGACAGACAATCTGTAAAATACCAGACAGACAAATTTCAAGGTACCTTTCTGCACTCCGGTGGAGTATTTCAATTCTCAGCAAGTTATTGTGGTTTAAGGGAAGCTTATAGGCTACAAGATAATCATCATCTTTGATCCCAGAAAGTGACTCAAACATATTGTCCATATATCGATATATTCGATGATCATGTACCTGCATATTTGAAAGCAATTATCTGAATTTGAAGTAGCAAATAATGAGAAGAGAAGAGCACAGATGCATAAATTTTACCTCTGCAACCAATAAAACTTCAGAACTGCTTAAGCAACAAGCTATACTCAAGGCACTGACAAGATCTATACAACAACCATTTTTTGGCACAGTTACAGTGTAAGGCATGGGAAGGGCATTCCCTTTGCCAGAAAATACAGTTATAGTCATTTTTCGTGTAATTGCTGCAGGCAGTGGCAGTGACAAGTACATGAAAGGGTCAAAAGTAACTGAAACTTTGCTGCAAACTGGGCAAACCAAGGTTGACTTGTATTGACCCTGCATAAAGTTTCTGTATATTAGCAAAATTAATATTAAGAAAGAAGTTTTGATAACATTTTCAGATGCAATCAACAAGACAACAGAAAAGGAAAGCATTGAATAGTCACAAAAATGGTATCCTCTCCCAACCTTCAAAATGGCATCCAGAAAATTAATTAAAGACACAAAATTCACAAGTAATCCAATGTAGGGCTGTAATGGGGCCAGAATCCTAAGCCCAAAATTAAATGTTAAAACCTGGACCAATCCTGAGCACCAATTAAAACATAAGGAGCGAATTTGGTAACGTGACAACCCAGGGTAATCCCCACCCCATTATGAAACAACCACCAAATAGAGTTGGGATGGATCAAACTCTAATTTTTTGGAATTACCATTTTACCCTTACACAAGATAAATAACCCCAAAAAAAAGTAGGGGTAAAAGGTGGTTTTCACTTCTCAACCCAAAAGGTCAACATTTATCCCCACCCTAACCCTATTCTTATCTCAAAATGGGCTTGTTTGGTTTGAGATTAAAGATAACCCGAGATAGCTATTTATAGTCTAAGCGGAGTTCATTATTTCACTTTTCAACCCAAAAAGTCAACAATTATCCCCACCCCAACCCTATTCTTATCCCAAAATGGGCTTGTTTGGTATGAAATTAAAGATAACCCAAGATAGCTATTTACAGTAGTGGAGTTCATTATCCCATGATAAGGAGAAACAAGGAGAAATAAAATAGGATCAACTATCCATTTTTTCTCTAATCCCTTAATAACTCTTCCAATAGCAATTTTGTACATTTGAGAGTTAATTGTGGTTATAAGGAGTTTACATCGTTCCTAACACTGAACCAAACAGGCCAATAAGTTTGGAATAACCCTATTCCTATAAGGCACCTTCCTGTTACTGAACACACCCAAGATGTTTCAGTCTTGGGATTGAGTTATTTGGGCTTCATGTCAGACATATTCATTTTTTGACAATTTCTTTAGGCCCAGCCCGACTTGAAGCCTGAATTACCCAAGCCCGAGCCTGAATTTTTCAGTCCAGGTCAGGCCAGGCTTTTAGGCAGCCCAAGCCCATTGACAACCCTACCTATATGCACATTAACAACAGTAAAGTGCAGAATCAATACATAATCCACTGGTAATGACCGTGACCATAAAGATAAAAGCATAAGAAGGAAAAAGAAAGGAGAAAAAAAGTGCAATCTCCATATTTAGTAAGCATTATCAAAAATTCGAAAGAGATTGCATACAAAGATGCCAATGAAAAGACCATGTTGAATCAGAAAGTGGATAGATAATTAGTTATTACAAGAACTTTACAAAAAAGGAATTACTCACTTGACAAATGTCTACTATTATAGAGTCATTTCGAGCTTTATGATTTTCCCAGCACTCATCAGCAAACTCCTCGTCAGAACGACCATCTGCATCTTTTGCTTCAATATAGGGCTTATTTTTAACACGATTTAAATCTTCATGCAGCCCGTCCAACAGAAATGCAAGAAGTTCCTAAAAATAGCGATAACCAATGAATGATTAATCTTTAAAATACAAAAGCATCATATATTCTCCTTAAGATTAAGTCCCTAATTGTTGCATAGAATCATTTCAGGGAGAAATCAAGGGGAAGCACATTACTTTTTATTCAACCAACTGCCAAAACATGTCTTCTATGTTGTGGCATGCTTGACAAATGGAAAACCCACTTAACATACTTAAGGCCTGTTTGATAATTAGGAACTAACAGAATTCGCGGAACTGCAGAATTATGAGTTCCACAGAACTCATGGAACTCCCAGTTCCATGAGTTCTTCTGTTTGGTTGGTGAGGGCCTATAGTGTAAATGAGGAGTTCCACCCAGTTCTCTTATAATGTGCAAGCCCACAATGTAATCCACAATTCCACTAGGAACTCCCACTTCCTCTTTTTTTGAGAAGAAACCAACGAAATTAATTTCTAGTAATAAACCTGAAACTTTGGAAATTCAAGTTCCTCCAGTTCCCTCAGTTCAGCGAAACAAACACTAGAACTGTTGTAACTCAACTCGTGGGTTCTGCCAGTTCCTAATTATAAAACAGGCCCTTAACACATAACAATATTGTATATAAAACACAACATAATGCTGAGAAATATCCAAAAAAGAAAAAAAATACAAAAATGGCATTGAGCACTATACAAACAATTTGTCAACAAGATACTCCTCACCATACATAGAGTTTATCCAAGAAATAATATGCTTCACAATAGCAATTCATGAAACGAATCATAAATCTTGTTGAACAGTATGAACATCCATTGTCGTAATGATCCTTATTTCAAGAAATTTATACTTTGAATTACTGCCTTTCTGCTGAGTAAGTACTTAGTTGTGATTTGTGAAATGCTAAATCATAAAGAAATTCAATACTATTCACAATAATCATATTATGATTGTAATTTCTTTATAAATAAAAATTGTCGATACAATTTCAGATAACACAGTGCACATATGATAAGCAATGGATCTAATTCTGCGAGTGATGGTCTGAATGAAAATCTTCTGCTGGCAGTAATAGCATCCTCACTGACAATGGATTACCATTTGCCTGAAGTTTCTTCGAATGGTAAGTGTAAAAATTATTCCAAATTGTATTCCACATTGGACATCAAGCAAAACCCAAAAATAGGAAAATTAGATAATTTATACTGCCAAATCACGTCTGATGAATCAGCACAGACATCATTGGTGGAAACAAAAAACAAGAATTTTAACACAAGATTCACATAAAACTGAATTTTAGTTTAAGAAATGTGACATATTATTGCCAATGCTAAATAAAAGCACAGGCCAAAGGAGAAGATAGAAGAGGCTATAAAAAGAACAGCAAAGCAATGCAACCATGTAAGACTAACCTGAGAATCATGTTGGTTGTATCCACTAAATTGAGGAGCAAACCGACCAAGCTTTGTTTTAAACGAACGTGGCGCAACTGATGTTCTTCCAGATGACCATAACATCCTCAATAACTCTCCAAATGCAATTGCAAGTTCACCCTGCAAAGTCAATGTAGATAAATTACAAATAAACGCAGTAGACAACAGCCATTGATGAACAAATGCAAACTTGCCTGCAATCCCAAAGGATTTTGCTTGTTTATCTCTTTGGTGTAATCCTGCAAGAAAAACTGAACCAGAGGGGGAGTGTGCACTAAACATTGAATGGCACTGTTCATGAAGCAGGTGTTGCCCAGGTTATGCAACCCAGTCAGTCCTCTGCCATCAATTTTTGTCCCATTGGTTAAAATATCATCAACATCCTCTGAATCCCTCAGTGAGGAATGAAAGCTATTACCCTCTAAGAAATAGGAGCCAAATCCCGGCGAATGTCCATTAGCTATAGTAGGACCATGGGCAATTGTGACAGATGACATTGACGGTTCAAGCGGAACTAAAGCCAACTCGTTTCCTGTTGAGTCCATTCTAAAATTAGGGTGGTGCCCCAACACATCATGTTGTACCTCCAAAAGAATCTGCACAAGTAAAACAGAACCCACAATGAGTTGGATCTCTGGCACTAATTTCACAACCAGTCACAGACAATGTCTATACCCCTGCATTTGCATATGAATATCAGCTTTAGCTCTATGATGTTAACAATGAATATATTTCCAATAACAGAAAGCACAGGGAAAGGAAAAGCTTTTAGAGAACTATTATGTTCGAAATGCTAAAACAAAATCCAGCGTCTTTAACAAAAAACCAATGGCTACAACTAACAAGCTCCACAATAATGTTTTATGTTTGAATTGGCATTGACCAAATGCAACCTCAATCAAATAGTACTAAGACCAAGAAAGGATTGGGCCACTGGTCTCCAGTTCAATTTGGCTTGTGAAATATATTCTAGGCATGACCAGTATATGGACAGTTGAAAAATTGAAAAAAACATGATCACTAATTAGAGGCATTGTCTTACGGATCTTAGGATATTTCTTCAAATCGGCTAGCCTACAGTGGTTACACAAAATATACAGTCAGTTTTTAGTTAAATGAGCATTCATAAGCAGCATCTTACATTCAGTTAGCAGACAAGTGAACTCACGTCAAACCTATGCAGTTTTGCTGGCCCAGAGTCTCTTTTAAAATCAACAGTTCATATCTTAACAACGATTCACAAGGTAAAAATACTTGCCAATAAACCATTGATGACAAGATAAATGAACTTTGCATTAAGGAAGAATCAACAAGATACAAATTACAAAATAAACAACATCAAAATTTCACAAAAAATACAGAAAGTTCTACATCCAACTTTGTTTGATAAAAATCGTTCTCATGAAATGTTTCAACCAAATTGGCGTGATAAAATACACAAAAAACTTTTGCTCTCTAGACCATAAGACCAAATAATATGGATGACAAAACTTTCAAATAAATCATACCATTGAGTGTTGACAATTTTAACAATATCTACAAACATCAATCTGTTGAGTTAGTATACAACTTACTCTAGCCTGTTATATCAAGCTACAAGGGTGATTACCCAAAAAAATAATAATAAATAATAATAAATAATAAAATAAATAAAAGCTAGAAAGGTCTGAAAGAAGAGAAAATTCTGTGGATCAGTTTTAGGGAGAGCATGCACACATCACATTGTGCTCCCTCCTCAAAAGGTTTAGAGGCTTCCTAAAAAATAATCAGACAGTAATAAGACACAGATGCAATAAAGAACACAAACACAGTGCAGCATTGACACCTCCTGGTCCATATGTAACATGGATTCATCCAAGGTTTGATCCATTTTATTCAGCACAAAACTTTTACTTGTCTTGTAATAGTCCCAAATTAGAACCTGCATACAAAACGTAGAAGTCAAAAATATCAGTTGGAACAATAACTCAAAGAAGACATTCATAGCAAAAAAAAATTAGAGGATGTACCTTTGACTGCTCCAATTCAAGATGCGCACAAACCATTTTGTAAAGCTCATCTACTGAAGCCTGCAAGGTAAAGTATCATGACTCAGGATTCTGTCCTCTTAAATAAGCATTCTACAAGTTTGAGCAAACATGCTAAGTCACGAAATCTAAGAAGGTTGTGGTGAAAATATCTCCCCAAGTCATGTAGAAATCTAAGAATATTCACTGATAGTTCCAACATAAGTTTGCAGATGAACAAGAATATGGCACAAGGGAAGACAAATTCATGAAGCTGCAAAAAATCTAAGAGCCTGATATTTGACGTGTTTTAGCAAATGTATAGCATATGGAATGTGAATAACACCTGCTTTCCCTATTACTGTTGAGTGATCAACTTAAAATTCTTATTATACTGCAAGAGGTGATAGTAATACAGAGACTACATCCTAGTGTTTGAGTATCCACTGTCTTATGAATGCTAGAACTTGAACTAAAAGAATGATGGTGTGACAGCACATGAGAAGTGAGATGCAACTCTTAGTCACAAGAATGTCTGAAGGCCCACATAGGAGAGTTCTGGAAGAGACCACCAATAAAAAAGACAAAGTGCAAGTTTTAGGGTCATGATAGAAAATTGCTTCAACTTCAGGGAGAAAAACATGCTAGAAACGCAATTTGTTACTGCAAAACAAAGATAGATGATGAGCTTGAGAGTATTAGAATAAATCCTATATGATCCACTCACCCTGATCTGCCATTTAGCACATTTTTATGTCCATTTCGAATTGTTAGTTTCAATGGCCCAGGGAAAAGATAACAAGCCTTTCACCTAAGGACACAAACTATATCCTACAATCAGCCAGAACCTGCGAATTTGCAACCTTTCCATCTAAATATGTTTGAAGATATTGCAAAACCAACAAAATCAAGAGAAAGGAAAGAGATTGTTCCAGTAAATTCAATTTTTTGTACAATACATTTCACATGATTGCACAATTGCACACATATGTTCATGCCAAATTGGACTCTGAAGTAGACAAAGGTAGCACCTTTCGGCTTATCTTGATTGATCTTTTGGACTTATCTCTTGCATCAACCAAACAAAGACTCAGAGGGTAAACTTCCACAATGAAGTTCTTAGTATTGAAGCCATCAGAAATAACTTTCCTAGGTATTTCAGGTCCTCCTTTGTACCTGCAAGAAACAAAAACCGGAGGTTAAGCAGTGAACATTTGACTCCAACTTTGGATGAGGGGATGAATTCTGTTCACAATAATATCTAATATAATAGATTAATTTCCCTCAATAAGCTTGAAAATAGAATAGAAGGAATGGAATCATACTTTCACAGATTAACAAGAAGGAATAGGGCATTTCTTATGCCAGGCATGAATTCTTCTGTCAGCAGTAGCAAATCAAAAGAAACATATTCTTCAAATTCTACCTACTAATTATGCTTGGGACATCAAAGCAACAAAAGAAAAGGTTTAGCTCTACGCAATATTTGTAAGAATACAGCAACCATAAAAATGTAGCATGCTATTTCTATTGAGATAAGGAGTATATGTTGACTTAACAAGTGGTCTTTTAAATAAATAATAGAAAATGTTTAAAAAATAGAGCTATACAACAACATTTACCATTCAAGAAGCTTCTTCCACACTTCATACGGCAACAAATGATAGTCCTCTCCTTCCTGAAGATCCCTACGGAGATCCAAAGCATCATCTTCCTTGTTCACTCCTTCTAAAACAAGCTCCGTGTTATCTATCTCTCTAGGTCTGCATGGAATCTCAACAACTTCCTTTGGTTTATCAGAGAAATTGAAATTTTCCACCTTCTCATCATACTGAACAAATTCTCTCCAGTCCATCCACCATCTGCATGAAGAACAGCTTCCCCAACTTTAGATCATCTGAAAAACATTATGAATTGGCCAGCTTTCAAGAGGAAACTGAATCAAACAAGTAATAGTCTTGTGCAGCTAAAAAAAGCTTTTCCTGCCTCCAAAATAAAATAGTACTGCAAAACATTGTATTTCACATCTTCTGATTACCCAAAAGAATGCTCTACTTCCTGTTCAGCCAGTAACAGTTGTAAAACTGACAAATTCAGATAATTGAAGTATCAGAATGGTGACATAGTAATAAACTTGCAAAAGTTCCCTGAGTTTTCTGATGCACCTACATGGTCAGTGACATGATTTGCAGTATATTACCAGAAAATTTTGGGGAATATATGATGCTTTTGCCCTGGACAAGTTTCCAAATGATAGATTACTCCTTATGTCCTTCCCTTATGCAGTTTTTTTTTCCTTCATGCAGTTTGACATTGATTGTGGTCCCATCAGTCAATGTTCATTTTTGTTGTTCAGCACAAAACCAATAATGTTTTTATGAAATGTAAGTTTTGCATTTGAATACAAGGTTCACTAGAATCAAACTGAGAGACAAATCATGTCAGATACAAAGTCTACTGCATGCAATAGGAAAACAAGAAAAAACAGTCCATATCCAGAACAATTCAGGAGGCTCACAAACCACTTTGTAAGAAATGAAACATAGAATTTACTATGGCTCCAAGTATGGAGAATGCCAGAAAGTGATGGTGATTTGAAATTAAATGGCATATAGATCATTGTGCCCCCCATCTTAAGAAGATAACAAACATTGCCAATTTTCAAAATCCACAACCATCCTCATTATAAGCTCCAAATATCTTTTCTCCCGCTCTAAATTCGTCATAATTCCCAGAACCCGTAAGCTATAGAAATACGAAAAATCATCTTTAAAACCCACAAACACTCTTCAAACATAAATCACCTAACCAAAATTTTAGAAAAACTCGCAGGTGGACCTTGATAAAGCAAGATCAAACAACTCATGCAAGGAAGTCACAGGGAAGCCCTAAACCAAATAGCTACCATCCTAAAAAACCAACTTCAACAAGCAAGCCCACAGAACCCAGTAATCTCAAAATATCTAATTTTACTGAACTAAAAGTACTTAAAAATTCACACAGTGCGATCCTCCCATTAAGTTGAACGAATACTCGCGTCCAAGATCTACCAATGCAGAACGCCCATTTCATCGCACATGCTAACCCTCAATGCATTGAAAGATGAAAAACCAACGCACGTGTTCGGAAATGGGAGGAAGAAGAAGAAGAAGAACCTGCTCGAAATAAGGAAAAACACATCGCCTTCTTTCAAATTGTCCTCGGCGGCCCTAAACAACTCCGCGATGATCTCCTTCTCCTTCTCCGGGGTGCACGGCAAGCAGCTGTCCGCCGCCGGGAGGAACCCCTCCGAACTCGGTATCGTCATCCTCCACCTCCAATTAAACAAAAAAAGAAACCAAGAATGGAAGCGAAAATGGAACTCCCACCGATCTTGGAACGGATCCGATTGCGGCAATACGAGGAAAAGGAGGAAAGATGGGAGATTCGAAACCTAGGAAACGGGGAAGAAAAGGTGGAGGGGAGATTCGGGGATCAGAGAGCGGACGGAGGCGGAGACGGAGCTAGAAAGAAGAATAAAGAAGAAGGAGAAGAGGAGAGAAGAGAAGACAAAGGAGGACTTGGGACCCGTCGTCGTCTTTCTGCCGCTCCTTCTCCAACTGGGTTTCGAGTCGTTTTTGCCTCGGCTGTTGTTGGCCACGCCCTGGGAAAAGAAGGAAGGTCGGGAGACCCTTTTTTAATTGGCCAGAAAGATAGCGACAAATTACGTGTGTAGCCAATCCTTTGAACACGAGAGGGTCTTTAATTGCAGCAAAAATTTTGTTTTTTTTTTATTTTCTCTAGAGCGTTTTTCTAGCCGAAATATAAAAAAAAATGTTCGAGTTTCTTTAAATTTGTATAGTTTTGAATGCGTCTAGATGGAAAATTCAAATCCAATTCAAGTCACTGATATTTTCTTCTAGATTGTTCCTTTTCTAATATTAATTATTATAATTCGAAATCAAAATAGAATCCATTTCTTTGGAAAAGAAAGAAAATAAGAGAGACGGTCTTGACTTTACTCATTGATTAATGGAAAAAAATTATTATCCAAAAATCCAACCAATAAATTTGCATAACAATCAAATAATAGTATAATACACAAGAATTAAGTTAACAAAATAATTATTTAACTTCAGTTTGGAAATCACCCAAACATGCAAATTCCTCTGAATCTGTACACACGAGGGACACCAGCGAACACCAAACGGCCATCTCCGGCGCGTCTCCACGGCTGACCATCTCCTCCAACCACATCACCGCGTCGTACAATCTGCCCACAGCACAAAGCCCTCGAATCACACAACCAACGACACCACTCCCCGGCCAGTGTCGCCGCCGCACCATCTTCTCCAGCACCCTCGCCGCCTCGACGTGCCGCCCCTCGCCGCACAGCCCTTTCACCACAACCTCGAATGTCTCCTTCCTCGCGACGCAGCCCACGCGCCTCCCCATCTTGTCCAAGTACTCAGCTGCTCGCATCGACTTCGCTTCCCTGCAGAGCCCTTCCATTACTAGCTCATACGTGTGCGTCCTCGGGGCGCAGCCTCTCTCTACCATCTCCCCCTGCAGCACGGCCGCCGCATAGCCCGCGCGCCCTTCCCTACACAGCGCCTCGATCTTGGCCTCGTACATCGAAGCTACAGGCTTGTAATCTCTCTCGAGCATTTCATCAAACATCTTGTCTGCATGAGAAATCTTCCTTTCTGCGTACAGATCGATAATCATTGCTTTGTAGCTGGCTAGACTTCGCACACCGCCCATGACCAGCCCGTCGTCGATGGACCTCTTCATCTCCTCCAAGCTCTTCCCGGCGAGATCGAGCTTCTGAAAAGCCCTCCGCCGCCGGGGAGACCTCAGTCCCTTCAGCAGAACCTTCCCCAAGACCTCCTCCGCCTCCTCTGCCCTTCCTTCCCTGCAAAGCGCGTATAGAACCATTCTGTAAACCACAACATCAGCGTCGCACCCCTTCTGTGATATCCGCCATAGCATCGAGTAAAGGAGATGGACGGCGTCGTCCAGCCGCCCGGCATCGCATAGCCCTTTCATGAGGATTCGGTAGGTGTCGCGGTCCGGGAACCAGCACTGTTCGTGGAATTCCCTGAAGACGTCGACCGCTAAGTCCACGCGGCGGAGGTCGCAGAGAGTGTGGATTATCAGGTTGAGTGATTCGACGCCAATCTTGCTTTCGGGTCTGTGGGAGAATTCGTCAAGCAGTTGGCGGGCGAGGGGGAGATGGTAGTGGTGGGAAAGGAGGAGGCGGAGGACGAAGCGGAACGAGAGAGGCCAAGAGACGCAGTTGGAGAGGGGGAGCTGGCGGAAGAGGGAGAGGGATGCGGCAGGGTCGGCGATGGAGAGGGAGGAGATGGCGCAGGAGAGGACGGCGTCGCGGGAGGGGCAGGAGTCGTGGAGGAGTTGTTGGAGGACGAAGAGGAGGTGGGGTAGGAAACGTGGGGAGGAGGAGAGGGAGGCGAGGATGGCGGAGTAGACGGGGGAGGTGTGGCGGTAGGAGGGGTACCGGAGGGGAGCTCCGTGGAAGAGCTCGAGCGCGGTGAGCGGATTCTTTTGCTGCCGGATTAGTTGGATTAGCCGCGGCGGGGTCAGTAGCCTCGGCCACCTGATTGCGGCAGCCATATGTCGTGGCTAGTGCGTGCTTGTAGCAGTTTTACTCCAAATGTGGCACAGTCGCCCACCTTTTAGATCTGAACTTCCCATCTGACATAGAAGTTTTGGTATTACATTTTTCGGATAATTACGGATAATTCCGTAATTAATTTTAATTACGTTTAATCCCGTAATTTCCGTAATTACCCCACCCTCTCAAATTCGAAAATATTTACCCACATTGTTATTTAATCAAAATTTTATTAAAAAATTTCGATTTTACCCTCGATTATTTTACACATACACCCCTAAAAACTTATTTTTTTTATTTAACGCAACGAAATTTGGTGTTTTGCAAATAACACCCCGAAATAACTCAGATTTACAAAAACGTCCTCGAAATTCGAATTTTTACAAATAAACTCCCGGAAATTATTCCGATTTACAGAAAAATCTCCGAAATTCAGATTTTTGCAAATAACACCCCGGCGCGGACTGGAGCGGAGGAGGAGGCCGGGGCGCCAGCGCGCCGAAACCTGGGCGCGGACGGCCACGGCCAAGGCCGTTCCGCCCCCGCGTGCCGGGGACGGAGGCCGAGGCCGACGCGCCGGCACGTGGGCGCGGACGGCCAAGCCGAGGCCGTTCCGCCCCAGCGTGCCGGCGCGCCGGCCTCGGCCTCCGTCCCCGGCACGCGGGGGCGGAACGGCCTCGGCCTCCGCCTCCGCTCCCGCCACCGGCTCGCCGGCGCCCTTGCCTCCGCCTCCGTTCCCGGCGCCGAAATTCGGATTTTTGAAGAAAAATCCCGAATTTCGGATTTTTGCAAATCAACCCCGAAATTATTCAAATTTACAGAAAAGTCTCCGAAATTCGGATTTTTGCAAATAACACCCCGAAATTATTTCGAATTATAAAAAAATCCTGAATTTTCTTATAAAACCCTCTTCTTCCTACTTAGCCCTAAACTTAAAATTTAAAGTAAAATATTTTTTATTATATTTTAAGTAAAAATTTACAAAAAAGACATTAGTGATTTTTAAATTTATAATTACAAATTTAATATTCATACATTACAAAATAGACCCTTAAATTTTTTTTATAAAATAAGTCTAAATTTTTTTTAAAACTAATTTTTACAAATACACCCCTCATATTTGTAAAAACTTAAGGGGTGTATTTGTAAAAATTTTAAATTTTAAGTTTTGAAACCTTCGATGATTTTTTTGTAAAATTTACTTATAAAATAAATAAAATTTGAACGTATTTATAAAGAAAAATATTAAACGTGGTCTATTTTTAAATGTAAAAATAGTAAACTTGTAATTTGTAATTTGAAATTTTAAAACTTTCACGGTATTTTTCGTGAAATTTAATATTAAAAATGATTAAAATATTAATTTATTTTTAAAAAAAATCAAGGGATCTATTTGTAAATGTACAATATGAAACTTGTAATTTTATATTTTAAGTTTAAGGCTACAGTGGGAAGAATAGGATTTTTTAAGAAAATTCGGGATTTTTTTTGTAATTCAGAATAATTTCGGGGTGTTATTTACAAAAATCCAAATTTCGGGGACTTTTCTGTAAATTTGAATAATTTTGAGGTGTTATTTGCAAAAATCCGCGCCCACGCGCCGGGGACGGAGGCAGAACGGCCTCGGCCTCCGTCCCCGGCACGCGGGGGCGGAACGGCCTCGGCCTCGGCCTCCGCTCCCGCCGCCAGCTCGCCGACGCCTCCGTCTCCGACCTCCGCTTCAGTCCCCGGCGCACTGAGGCCGTTCCGCATCCGTCCCAGTCTATTTTGTAATGTATAAATATTAAATTTATAATTATAAATTTAAAAATCACTAATGTCTTTTTTGTAAAATTTTACTTAAAATATGATAAAAAAATATTTTACTTTAAATTTTAAGTTTAGAACTAAGAAGGAAGAAGAGGGTTTTATAAGAAAATTCGGGATTTTTTTATAATTCGGAATAATTTTGGGGTATTATTTAAAAAAAATCCGAATTTCGGATACTTTTCTGTAAATTTGAATAATTTCGGGGTGTGATTTGCAAAAATCCGAAATTTGGGATTTTCCTTCAAAAATCCGAATTTCGGCGCCGGGGACTGAGGCGGAGGCCGGGGCGCCGGCGAGCCGGTGGCGGGAGCGGAGGCCGAGGCCGAGGCCGTTCCGGCCCCGCGTGCCGGGGACGGCCTCGGCCTCCGTCCCCGGCACGCGGGGCGGAACGGCCTCGGCCTTGGCCGTCCGCGCCCGCGTCTCGGCCTCCGTCCCCGGCACGCGGGGGCGGAACGGCCTCGGCCGTGGCCGTCCGCGCCCGGGTTTCGGCGCGCCGGCGCCCCGGCTTCCGCCTCCGCTCCCGCCGCCGGCCTCCTCCTCGGCTCCAGCCCGCACCGGAGTGTTATTTGCAAAAATCCGAATTTCTGGGACTTTTCTGTAAATCGGAATAATTTCCGGGGGTTTATTTGTAAAAATTCGAATTTCGAGGACGTTTTGTAAATCTGAGTTATTTCGGGGTGTTATTTACAAAACACCGAATTTCGGTGCATTAAATAAAAAAAAAAATTTTTAGGGGTGTATGTGTAAAATAACCGAGGGTAAAATCGAAATTTTTGAGAAAATTTGGATTAAATAACAATCAGGAATTGGGGGTAAATATTTTCGAATTTGAAGGGTGGAGGTAATTACGGAAATTACGGAAGATTAAACATAATTAAGGCTAATTACGGAGGGTTATCCGTAATTATCCTACATTTTTTTGGAAGGAATTCTGTAATACATTATCTGTTGACACAACACAATCAGAACGCATTCAATGTGATTCTTGAACAAGTTAATGTTATGTTATGGGATACAACAAAAGGCAGAAAGTTTTCAATCTAGATGTTCTAAATACAAGAGATGTACACTATTGTTACAGTGTGCAACCCCGCATAAACGGCCGGGTACATCCCTGCCTTGCAAAAGCTTGCTTCTTTCCACAGCTGAGCACGGGCAGCTAGCCTGCTAAGTCTGAAGTGTACAAATCAGGCCCACTCACTTCCCCAAACAATGATGACCAAAGACCAACACTTTGATTGATCCATCAAATATACAACATCAGTTGTTGTCTGAAGAACTTGAGGCATCCGTTTCAACAGAACGTGGTGCATCTTCTTGGCTCTCATCATCACTGAGAGGTCTGTCAGCTTCCTCGTTGCTATAATGAAAAAGAGCAGTGGGGTCATTGTCCACAGAATCTTGTTTCTGCACCTTACTGTTCTTCAAAATCTGATCTCGAATTTCCAGCTGTCTGCGTTTCCGGGCCTTCCGCTTGCCCTTCGGAAAATCCTCTGAATGTGATTCGCCAGTTTTATCTTCACCCTCTTCTGCATCCTTGCATTTGGCTTCTTTGTTTTCTCGTTCTGTAGATGTCATGGCAGGATCACATATTTGCCTCCTTTTGCTTGAATTGGTCTGAAACAAATAAGGCCAATAGTCAGCATAATCCATTGAAAAGTAGAACTTACCAAAAATTCTGCTAAAGAGTAGTAATTATCTATTATGTCCATAATGTTTCAATTAACCATGCACTACCCTCACTTTTATCAAGAGCCATGTGCTACCAGGTGAAGTGTGCAGTGAACAAAGAGTGAAAAATTGAGTGTGATTGATAACACATACAGTGTGTGCATCATATGCAGAGCTTGCCACATGATTAAAATCCATGATGGGTTTTTACCAAAATAAAGGCATGATAGGGAGATGATTAAGGTTACCAAGTTAGAAAGTAAGGACAGATGAGTTGGTAAGTCATGTCTCTGGTTTCGATAGCACAAAATGTGACCAAGCATTGGCCATATAAAGGTATGAGACAACGCAATGTGGCCCAAGTGCCATGTCAACCATTTTAGGTGTAATTGTGGCCTATTTTAGGTGTAATTGTGGGCTTTGTGGCATTTCCTGAATCCATACAGCACATATCGTGCAGCCAAATCCCAAATCAAGGAAAATGAACTAAAAACAACACTAACAGACTACCAGAAAACATAGTAGGCAACAAAATAGACTGAACAAAATAGAAATAGCAAACTCTCTACAACCAGAATAAATCCCAAAACAAAAAAAAAATCTACTATTAGTGTTTAAATGAACTGCATTTGTTTAGAATCTATCACTATTGTTTGGGACCTATTGTAGTGATTCATTTCACCAAGATCTAGAAGCTGGAAACATAAGATTCACAGCAACAGAATACCAAGTGGCACACAACATACACATGGCATTGAAAAGAACCTTGATGATACATAATCATGGACCCATGTGGTGCATTATGGTGCATTTGCAACCAGATATAGTAGATAGTTATGAACAAAATGTTGATCCCACAATTGCATGTATTTTAGAGGAGATACAACTTCATTGCATGTAAAGAAAGGGCTCTTTTATTCTTCCATCCACCTATTTCATATATCCAAGTTTCCAACAATGTGGATGCATCAAAATTATGAACAGAAGAAATGGGAATATGTAACTGGGTAGAAGAATCAACTCCCTGAACCCTAAAGAATGCCCCTAAATATGGAATTACACAGAGAAGCACGCAAGCGGTCAATCAAATGTAATATGCTGTGAATGTACAAATCCAGCTCATTGTTCATACCTTCGGACCCCGATCTATGAGACATGACCATTCACTCCTGTTCCTCATATAATCCAGAACAGCTTGTGTATGGCTTGAATAAGCATAACGCTCACCATTGGGCTTCCTCAGGCTATTCCAATGCTGCAATAGAACAGAACAACAGACCAATACATTGGTGAAACCAACAAACACCAAAATCGGCTCATTGAATATAAGAAATAAAAGTATACCGGATGAACAGCATTACAAAGCTCTTCAATTGATATTTGCCTGCCTTTCTTCATAATCTCACCAATCAAGCCTGCACATCAGAGTAGGTCATAGCTCATAAGTGGCACATGCAATCAGATTTATACAATACAAAGCTGATCACCAGTTCATACTTGGCAAAGTGCGAGAGGTGAAACCACCATCAGCATCAGAGACATCTCGTGTTGAATTTGGTTTAGACAAAATGTTCTGTCCATTTCCCTCAGAACAACAGGGATTGCAACTGTTTGAGGCAGCAGCAGAGCCAAAGGGAGAATTCTTCCTCCCAGACATCCCACTATCTGGGGATCTGCTATGGGCATCCTTTTTCAAAGAGCTATCAGTTAGAAGAACAGAGATTTGATGTTTCTTATCCAGAGAAGGTGGGTGCTTAAACATCCTTTTTGTTTCACAACTTAGCTGTCGACGATTGCAAGAACTATCTCTGGATGAATCCTCTTTGCTCCTCCTTTTAGAAACCTATAGACCAAGTAAAGCCAGTTAGTGAAGTCTATACATCATCTGTTAACAACTGGAAATAGCACAAAAAACTGGGAGACTAGAAGCACTGCCAAATTATGAGAAGATGTCATTTTGAATCCAGATATGACAAGCTTACCAGTATTTGATCCTTTCCTCCAGAAAAGAAAGAGAGTTTTGGCAGCATACTTGTGCCAACTGAGGAGGCCAGCTGCATACTAGCTGCTTGACGCACACGGGGAACCCTAGGAACCCTGGGAGAACTATTTAGTTCTTGATGTAGCAGTAGTGCAAGCTGTAAATGGAGTGACACATGAGAAGTGGGATTTTCCTTTGAAAAATCAATGTGTATAGAAGAAAATCATGAAGTTGCACTCACCTCTTCATCACTTAGGTTTGTAATTGCAGTAACTGATGCTGGCGGATGCATACCCACTGAATGGTTAACTACCTTTGACGGCAGTTGAGAATTTGGCTGACTCTGTTTATCATTTTTCTGGCATGAACCAGACGACTTCACCCTAATTTGAACTGAAGATGCACATTGTGCATGTGAACACCCCGCCACCTCATTTGCCAAATTCTCTCTATGGCCAGTTTTAGAAGATGAATCGACTAGCCTTTCGTTTGAATTGAGTAAATCATGCTTGGAAGTAAATCCACGAGGAACTCTGGTTATCTGTGATGATTTTGTTTCATAACAGACTGAGAATTTGGGATAGTCCTTCACCAGTTTTTTTGAAACTTCTCTCATGCCTTCCGTTGATGTTGCTTCACTAGTCACATCATCTTTCTTGCCAATGGTGCACCCATTCACATTTCCATGCTGCTGTTTGGAAAAATTGACTGACTTCTCAGAAGTTGAGGATACTGTGGTAACAGGTGACTTCTGACTACTTGAAACAAATTTAGACATGACCTGTGAAGATACAGTTGAAGAAACCTTCCCAGAGCCTACAACTAAGTTGCCGCCATTACTTTCCAGATCCCTAATGGGTAGCCCCCTTGTGTTGGTGGACTCATCGTCAAAAATTATCTCATGCCTCTCTTCAAAGTTTTTATGTGCTACAACGGTAGCTTCCTTATGCTGCTTAGATTCACCAAGTTTAGAAACCATTGCATTTGTGTTTTTATGACAACCCTCAGGGCTTACATCCATATCTCCATGAGATTTCTGCGTATAGGTTTCCAAACTTCTACTGGCTTCATGTTGCTGAGGATTCTCAAATGTGTGGCTTAGTGAAGTCTGTGGATTTTGCGGATTTTGTGGGAGCTTATGAGCTTCATGCAACTTTCTGTTATCAGCAGGACAAGATGGCATTTCTGCCTCTCCTGAAACTTCTTCATGAACAACTCCAGTTTTCACTTTCATTTGGTCCACTGTTGAGCTAGCCGAAGTTGCAACATTTGAACATGGAAGATTGAGAGATTCTAATGTACCAGAACAACCACTCTTCCCAGGATCATCAGCATGTTTTGAGCTTTTAGAATTCATCATAACATTACAAGAACTTCCATTTACATCTTCAAAATGTTCCTCTTCCATTGACTGTTTCAACCCATGCACAACATTGCTGACATCCTAAAAGAAAGAGGGACAAGAGAGGAAAGATTCTCAAGTCACATAGCATAAAGCGAGAGAGACAGAACATGTGTAAGGTATTTTTATAAGAAATAATACTACACTTAAAAACCATAAGTGACAGAAAGAAAAAAATTTGTTCTAAGACACAGAAAAGGACAGCATTTTAGGACTAAAAGTAAAACAAACAACTAAGGGGAAGAAAGTCACACAAGCAACAAGGTATAGCTCGGTTTGCGAGATAAGGAGCAATTTTAGTGGTGTTTGTTTTATATCAAGATAAGACAGATGATGATAGGTCATCAAACTAAATAAGCTTGACAAGCTAGAATGCACCTTTTACCTCAGGCAAGCAGTGTTTGACAAAGAACTTTCTTACTCAAGGTGATATAATGCTACTCCAAACGTCACATTTATAACCAAATACAACCATGAAGCTCCAAAGAGAAGCCCTAACAACCAAAAATTGGGCACACTGCTTCAGTAGATAAAGTAATCTTTCTTCAAGCTAGAGTTCACAATAATATGTACATCTACCCATAAATTCATAAGAGAAACAAATTCTTCCATTAGCATCTTTTACAACAAAGGTTATATTACCAGACAAATGAAATCTCAATAGCAGTTACAACCAAGCAAGCAACTTTGTAACAAAGCACAAGAGGTTACGTATTGAAAATCAGACTGTAAAACTCCTCATCTTGCAATTTCCATCAGTAATCTTAGTGTCTTTAACTGCATTATGTAGAGCACCCACAACCTACCATTACTAGCCCAGCTACTCTCAATATAAATGGGAAACAAGAAATTGGCAAACTACAGAATAATTAGCAAGTTGTGCAGATAAAAATTTTTTGGAATCTATCCTTAATGGAATGATGTAGGAAAAATCTGAACATCCACACTCTAAACTAAAATTCATTGTATCTACTTCATAGAAAAGTTTTCTCAAATGAGAATCCACAAAGAACCAGAATGCCACTCTGCGCTGAAATAGATGCCTAGCTGAATGCAACCATTTTGAAAAAATTTCACCACTAGCTTTAGCGTTTGACATGCATGTCAATTGGGAAAGGAACAAACCCAAGATGGGAAACAAAGACATTTGCTGGAAAATGGTTATAATTTCTTTCACGGTGGATCACATTAATCTCTTTTATTAGAGTATCCTATACAATAAACTTACTTAACACTTAACATACACAAAAATACCCTATAGCAGTCCTGAAGCAAGCCTCACAAGATTGTATCCCCTTAAGGAGCAAAAGGATGGTGGAACAACAGTAAAAAAATGGCAACCTCTCAACATTATCATCCCTTCCTCCTAGAGAGGAAAATGGCAACCTCTCCTGCAATCATGTTTGAGACAAATATCATGAACTCTTTCCATGGTTGCAGAGGCTGTAGGATGCTCTTGGTTCACTGCCATTTCATGTGTTGCGTGAATTGAGTTGAACATCTAAAACCCCAATACAACTTAGCAGTCTTAATCCACCAAACCCCACACCAAAGGTCCAAAACTGCACAATCTCAAATTTAAGGCACCAAACTAGGATCTACAAAAATCTACAAGTACTACAGCACTCACCAACCTCCAAGTAAGTAACAAATTCATTAAAAGCTCTGTAAATTTGGAAATGGCCCTACATACCAAATGGTAGGTCAAAGAAGCCCAGTTCAAATCATTCCCATCCTTCCAACTAATTCAGATTATTAGATTATGAAATTGATAATTGGGAAAGTAAACTCAAAAATACAAAAAGTGGAAGAGAATTATGATTCTTTCTTTTCCTGCCAATTCAGATTAAGTGAGAATACCTAATATGGCAACTATATCAAGACCTTAATCTTCCACTTGGACCAAAGCAACTCTCCACATGAAAAAATTTACCATACAACAAGGCAGAGACTTGAGACATTCTGGGCAAGGCAAAGAAAATCCAGAAGATCCTGCTGTTACCAAGTATTGTAGCATTATTCACGTATAAGTTGGAAAAACAAAAGAATTTAAAATATTTTTCTTCTGGGATTTTAAACCAACTACTATCCACCAACGACCTAGGACCCCAAATGAATATTAGCCAAAATCCACTGTCAGATTATTATAGGAGCCATTCCAAAAGCACTTGCTGCATTATGCCAAGTAAAACATAACTCACAAACAAATAGAAATAGATCCCTATTGATTAACAAAATACAATCACACCAAATTGGATAGTAACGAAACTAACATGTAAGTATTCAGGAAAATGTAAGTTTGTAGCAAACAAAGCCTCAATCCATGCCCAGAGTTGAAGGAGAATGTGTGCACCCTAATAGAGCCTTCAACTATTTTTTGGTTCCAATAAGGCAGCTTTATACAAAACAGCCCCTACAATGTTATTTCACTATTTAGCATCTTCATCACCATTTCACTGCTTCACGTCATTCTTTATCAACATATGTACAGCACAATTACCACCAAATAGGTACAGCATCATATACAGATCAGAGTTATGAATATTTCTGTGTGGCGTATACATCAATGATCTCATAGTCCTATTTAAAATCGTAAAATATTGCATTCCTCCAAAAGCAGTTCAACCACATGTAGACTCTCCCTCCATGTTTAATAGGCCTCGAGCCTAAACTTATGAGTGTTAAATTGATTCTACAACTCATGATTTTGGATTAGTCTAAATGTTGAACTAGAGAATGAGAGGATCAATATAATCAAACAGGATAGACAATATCATCTGGTAGTATTTATTCAAAGCTAGACCAAATTAGTATTGACATAGCCCAACAACTCCAACATATGAGAGAAGGTAAAATAGAATATACTACCAAAATTTGCGACAAACAACTCACCTCTACCTTAACCAACAATCTTTCAGGACCACTTTCTTCTACATTTGCTTCAATGGAAGGAGCACAATCATCAGTGGTATTCTCGGGTCTCACAAATTCCAACTGTTCAACTTTCTCAACCTTCACAGGTGCTTCCAATGAGTTCTTTTGCTTCAATCCATCATTCTCAGAATCCCCCATGGGAACCTTGACAACTAGTATGTTCCTGGACCTCTTGTTATTGCTGTCCCTTCCTTCCATGTGATCACTAGAGCTTGGCTCCAAAGCCAAGCTTTGCTTTCTACCTTTGGTCTTCCCATCTTGAAAATTTGATTCCTCAACCTGAACACTGCCGTCCTCAAACAAGTGAGATTTGTTCATATCCACGAAAGGAAGCGAACCTGCTGAAACGTAATCAATAAATCTAATCTCCAAAGAGTCAACTCACACAAAAAAATCAAGCAGTTCAGCGAGTTGTTTGATTATTCCATGCTAACCTATTTTCCCGTCATTACTCATAGCTCTACGACTGCCACTCCTAGCCTTCTTCTTGGCGCTCCGGTCCTTATTGTCGCTCAACTCCTTCCACTTACCCGAATGAACTCCAAGAACCCGGATTTTATTGTTCCCCTCTTTCTTCCCACTGATATGTGAACGGCGACCATGCGGGGGTTTGCTCCCATCACGCTTCCTAACACCTTCCACTGACGGTCTCCACTCGAAATTCGTGAAAGTTGGAGACCTAGGTGCAATCTCCTTCGACAAGGAGAAGAGCACGTCTGCCCCCTGGCTCGCCTGGTTCTCGCCCCCATCCTCCTTTTCTTCATCAGCATCCCAGCAAGGGAAGTCCCTGTAAGGGAAATTGAACTTCTTCGGCACATAGCCCGTACACTTCCAAAGATCAGAACTGAAGACCGACGGGAGCCCACGAAACAGTGCCGGATCGCCGCCGGGTACCCCATGCACATGGACGCGCTCCTGGAAGGGGACCTCGGCCCAGAGGCGGAAGGTGCGGCGAGGCGGAGGAGAAGGAGGGGGAGGGAAGCAGACGTTGGCGGCCTTGGTGGGGAGCTCGACGAGGAGTCGGGCGACCTCGGTCTCCTCAGGGTCCCCAGCGGAGGAGGATGAGGGGGCGGTGCACTTGTGGCAGGCGAAGGAGGAGTCGCCCTTCTCGAAGCGGGAGCAGCGGGTATGGACCCAGACACCGCATTCGTCACAGCTGACCATCTCCTCCCCGTCGTCGAAGGTGACGCCGCAAGAACAGTCCACCGTCCAGGAGCCGTTGATCCAATCATCGGGGGGCTCCGACGGGGGGAGCCGGCGAGAGCGCCCCTTCATCACATCAACGGAACCCTAGAGAAGGGTTTCTGCGGGTTGAGGAGGCGTGGGAGGAGGAGGTAAAGACGATAGGGGATCGCCGGAGATCCCGTGCCGGTGAGAAAGGAGACAGGATATGAGTAGGGGAGGAGGAGGAGATGGATCTCCGGCCACGGAAAAATAGGTTCTCGCGCACGGGAGCGGGATCGGAGAGGGAAAAATGGTGAGTCTCGAGCGGATTTGGCGTCCAGCGACGTCCTAGAGCGACGGCTTTTATTCGGATCGGATCCTGATTACAGTGCCAATCCGACCCGACAAAATAAAATGGTCGTTTTAGGGATTTTGCATACCGGGGGCAAGGCCGCCGATCCTTCCACCACCGCGTCATCTCGGAGCTTAGGCGTGTCCCACATGCATCTCCCACTTTATCTTTCCTTTTTAGAAGGAATTCCTTTATAAAAACTCTTGAGCACTTGACCTAAAAGAAAATCAGCGAACTTTAGTATCAAGAAATATTTTAATTTGAGTCTTAACTTGAATTCAAGCTTTGGTAAATTAGACTTCCTGAAAGTAAGATTCCAGGTTTGCCAAACATAATTTTTCATTTTTCATTTTTTTTCCGTAGAGACTTTTTCATTAAAAATTTCATCCAACTTTTGAGTCAGTTGCAAGAGGTAAAGTTTTTTCATCTAATAGAAAGAAAATATTACAATGCAAAAAAGATAGCAATGGCCCATAAATCTAAGAGCACCACCATTAAATAAGAACTCTTCATCCTCCAATTACAACAGGAGAGTCTTCAGTTAAACGCCAAAGAATCAATGATGAAATGACGGTCCTACGAGCTAAGTCGAATAGTGCTATGCAAACATGAAAGAGCTCCGGCCCCAATAAAGTTCTAAGCTAGTGAGAGCTCGAGAGTATGCAGTGACCATGTTTCTCTAGAGCCAAGAGTTCCTACAACTTCTAGAGCAAGCGTGGAGCAAAGTCATGGTGGAGTTTCAAGTTGGGGAGGAAAACCTACGGTCTCGAGCACAACTATTAGTCATCTCTTATGAGAAGGGGTGTTTATACTATCACGACACAGTGCTTTGAATTTATGGCATTCCAATTTTGACTCCAATGACCTCTACATCGAGCTATACATCGAACTAAGAATCATCTATTTCAAAAAGGAGTATGAAGAACTGATTTCAAATGATCCTCTCCTAAGGGGAGATACAGATGTTGAAGGTAATTCATGCTTGAATTCTTCCTTGGACAGCAAGGAATAGACTAAACTTCATAGGCAAACTTTTTGATTCATGCCACCTATGTACTCTCCTTTTTTTTGAACTGAAATTTGTAATTCACATACTATTTGATTTCGATAAAAATATTTTTTTCTTATTTTTCGCACAAGTTTTCATTCAAATGTAATCATTTGTTTCAATTTAGATTTCTTTACTTCTTAACTATTATAATAATAATTCAATGAGTTTTACCCAGTTTAACCAAGCTAATTATGATTAGGCTATCAATTTTTTGCTCGAAGCAAAAGATGTTTTATCCTAAAAAACTTAATCAAGTTTTAATTCAATTTATATCAAACTAATCTCGACCTTATACAAAGCCAAGAACTTAATTCAGTAATCAAACATAGCTCAGAGCATAAGCTAAGAAATTGAACTGGGTTTTATTATGAGAAATCAAGTCTTAACTCAATTTCTAACCAAGTTAGTCATGATTTTATCTTGGAAAGAACTCAATTTGGTAGTGACTTATTTCTTAAATCACAAAATATTTGCATCCTCAAAATAAGTTTTAACCTAGATCCATAATCCTTAAGAGCTAAAAACTTAACCTAATCTTATTATTGCAAGCTTTGTCAAGTTTCACCTTAGGATAAAAGGTGAAGTTAATTTGAATTCACTTTTCGGAGTAAGTTATACTCATCACAATGAATTTTCAAGTGAAACCTTAATTCACTGGCATTTGGTTAACTCTTACTATGCCTTAGACAGATGTGTAATCTAATGTTAAGCTTGCATGCCTCAATTAGGTGGGTGACTTAAAATCAAAGTCTTTATACCTTAATTAGGTGTATGATATAGAGCCAAAGTCTTAGTACTTTTGTTAGGTGTGTAATCTACAACTGAGATTTTGTGCCTCAATTAGGTATACAATCTAATTTAAGTAATTTTGATTAAAAAGTAAATTTAATTAAAATTCAGTCAAAATATAGATTTGAATATCATTGAATTATGATCCAAATACGAACTTTAATTAGACCTAAATTATGATCAAAATTGATAAAAAAATAAGTACAAATTGGATTTAAATTGTTGAAAAATTAAGGCTTAAATCAAAGTGAACTGATTGGGCTAAATATTTGAATCAAAATTAAAACCGAAGTTCATCATATATGTAGACAAAAACCAAAATGGTAAAATTTTTGTAAATAAATTTTTGACTAGATTTTTTCATAAGTCAGTTCCTATGATGGAAATTTTATGAAAAAGTCCTTAAAAATTTTAAAATTTCAAATCAATCTTCACAAAATTTAGAATTTATGAATAAATATCTCAAAATTTTATATTTATAAATAAACCCTTAAAATTTCTAATTTTTATAAATAAGCTCTCGAAAGTTTTTTATTTATAAATAATTCTAAATTTATTTTAAAAAAACTCCAAAAATTTCAAAATTTACAAAAATATTTTTTTAATGAAAAAACACCTAAAATTTATAAAATTATATTTTTATCTAAGTTTTTCAAAAAAATTATAAATAATCTTCTAAAAAATCAGCACCCACAAATGATACAAAAGTTAAAATTATCGGCAAAACAAACTCCGATCACATGCCATTCACAAAATACAAAATAAGTCCAATCCAACATATTTCAAAAATGAGGCCAATTATATATATCAAGATTTAATCACAATAACAACATATTCCAAAATCAATCAATCCAAGATTTAATTGCAGATCTCTCGGACACCTATAAATTGCAAGCCAGTAAAGAACAGAGACAGAAATTAGAACAAAGAGAGAGATATCAGCAAAACCATCGAAGGAGGAGAGGAGGAAAATCAAAAGGCCACCAGAACCACCTATGAAAATCTGAAATGAGGCGAGCTCAAATAAGAAAGAGAATCAAGGAAAAGGTGAATTCTTATCTCTTTAACTTGTTCTTCTCTTCTGCTCTCTGCTCCGCTGTTCTTCCTTCCCAGCGAGGTACTCGACCTTCTACTGTTACTGCTGTCTGTCTTGCTCCCCACACTCGTGAGTCTTATCTAAGTTGTTGACCTGACTTGTCGCCAGAATCCTAGCTCCGTCGGATAAGAAGTTGCGCCAGCCTCGGCCTTGCTCTACCGTATCGCGCCTCGCACGGCTGATTCTCCCTGCTTGAACAACCTCAGCCACACCGACAAAACTCCTCCTCGATCAGCTCGATTCATGTCTCCCCATGTTAGAATTTGGACTATAAATCATATACATTTATGCATATGGACATGTAGACGTACATGTATTGCATGAAATTATTGTGTATATATTTCTATTATATGGCATAAGGACCCAATTGAGGTGATCTATTTAATTTAGGGTCTTTGTCATCTAAAATATAAGTGTGGTGTCTAAATTGTGAATGTGTAGAATTCCTGGGGTGTAATTGTTAATTATTGATGGACTAATTAACAATTAACCCATTAAGATTTATGGGTGTGGTCCCTGACTGTGGAATTTGATATAAAAGGAAAAAGAAGCCCTAGATCCATCGTGGGTGAAATTCCAAACAGTCATAAGACCTCCTCCCAAAACCCCTTTCTCCTCCTCCCCTCAAGTCCGGTGCAGGCGCTAGGGTTCCGACGAGTTCGAGAGTCCGCCGCCGCCGCCGCCGCCGCCAGGCCGCTGCGCTGCCATGCCGCCGTCGCCGCCAAGCCGCCGCGCTGCCACGCCGTCACGCCGTCCGGCGTCCTCGCTGCCACGCCGTCGTCCCCGCTAGGCCACGGCTGCCAGGCCGTCACGCCGTCCGGCGTCGTCAGATCCGAGCTCTCCCGCGCCTCCGGTCGTCGTCACCCCGAGCCGTCGGGCCGAAGCAGGCGTCGTCGTAGCCCGAGCAGCCTGCGCACGACGGCTGCCGCACGACGCCATCCTGCGCACGACGCCGAGCCGTCGGGTCCCGTGCTGTCTGCGCACGACGCCTGCACGCAGCAGCGACGCACGCCGCCGCACCGCATGCCGCCGTCTCCGTTGCCGGTCGCCGGAGCACCGCACGCCGTCGTCTCCGCTGTCGGTCGCCGGAGCACCGCACGCCGCCGTCTCCGCTGCCGGTCGCCGGAGCGCAGTGGGCTTGATTGGGTGTCAGTCTTATCCCAATGGAATCAGGTACGCTTCCGTGTTTCTTTATTTTTCTCAATGATCTGACATGAATGTTTCTGGATTGTTTTGGCATACATATTCCATGAATTTCTTACAAGTGGTATCAGAGCATCAGGTTTCATGTTGGGTTTTTGAGAATGCATGTTTTCATGGATTCAGTTACTAATATTTTAATTTAATTTGGTTCAAGCAATATGTTATCAAAGTAACCTCTATTGTGTAGATTGAATTAAACTAAAAATATTAGAAAGGCATTATATGCTTGAAGTTTCATGCGGGTAATAACCGGCCCAAAGGAAGGTTATTATTTGGCCAAAATCAAAGCATATTTGTGGTAATAAATATGTGACAATTATTTGGTTTTATCCATGTGGGTAATAAGTCGGTCCAAAGAAAGGCTTATTATTTGACAGGATTTTATTGTCAATATTTGATTGCCACACCAAGAGTACCACTTACAAATTGAATTTTGTCCAAAGACTTAATTTCAATGTTGTGCTAGGTATCTTGAGATGGGATTTAATTTCTTGTGTGAGTTGATTGTGTTTTGAATTTTTGTTCTCTTTCAGTTGACTTTATGAATGCTTCTGCTGTCACTGCCAATATCAATGGCATTCCAGTGCTCAATGGGAGCAATTTTAAGACTTGAAAAAATAAGGTAACTATAGTCTTGGGATGTATGGAACTTGACCTAGCATTGAGGGAGCCACATCCTGCACCTCTTGCAGATGAAAGCTCTGCTAATGATAGGAGAGCTTTTGAGAGGTGAGAACGCTCTAACCGCTTGAGTCTTATGATAATGAAAAATGCTATCCCAGAGACGTTTTTGGATACTATATCTGAGGAGACTGATGTTAAAAGGTTCCTTGAAACCCTTGAAAAGCGCTATATGAAAAGCGATAAGGCAGAAACAAGTGCAGCCATGGGTGAGGAAATGCAATCCATGAAAGACAATGATGTTTGGGATCTTGTTTCATTGCCTGAAGGTGTGAAACCTATTGGTTGTAAATGGATTTTTAAAACCAAAAGGGATTCACAAGGTAATGTAGAAAGATATAAAGCTCGTCTTGTCGCCAAAGGATTCACCCAAAAGGAAGACATTGACTATAAAAAGACTTTCTCTCCAGTTTCTTCGAAAGACTCTTTTAGGATTATCATGGCACTTGTAGCGCATTTTGATCTTGAGTTACATCAGATGGATGTAAAGACCGCTTTTCTTAATGGAGACATTGAGGAAACAATTTATATGTTACAACCGGAGGGGTTGGATTCCAACGAATCTAGCCAATTGGTTTGTAAACTTAAGAAATCCATCTATGGGCTTAAGCAAGCTTCCCGTCAATGGTATCAAAAGTTTCATCAGGTTGTTCTCTCATTTGGGTTTAAAGTGAACCCTGTTGAATATTGTGTATACCATAAGTTCAGTGGGAGTAGATTTATTTTCTTAATCTTATATGTGGATGATATTTTGCTTGCTAGTAGTGATGTAGAACTGCTTCGAGAAACCAAGAAATTTCTTTCGGAACAATTTAAAATGAAAGATCTTGGTGAAGTATCCTTCGTATTAGGGATCCAAATTCATCGTGATCATTCACGAGGAGTTTTAGGATTATCACAGAAGGGTTACATCGAAAGTCTATTAAAACGATTTAGCATGCAAAATTGCAGGCCACATGATACCCCCGTATCTAAAGGAGATAAATTTAGTTTGAACCAGTGTCCCAAAACTGATATTGATTCCAAGTTTATGGAAAATATTCCTTACGCATCAGCGGTAGGGAGCTTTATGTATGCGCAGGTTTGCACTCGTCCGGACCTCGCATATATTGTTGGAATGCTTGGTAGATATCAAGCTAATCCAGGAAGAGAACATTGGGTAGCAGCCAAAAGAGTCTTCAGATACTTACAAAGCACAAAGGATTTAATGCTCACATATGGGAAGTCGGATAGACTTGACATCATTGGGTTTTCTAATTCCGATTTTGCTAGTTGCCAAGACAGTCGTAAATCGACATATGGCTATCTTTTCTGCTAGCTGGAGGTGCAGTTTCATGGAAGAGTGCCAAACAAACACTCGTTGTATCTTCCACTATGGAGGCTGAATTTGTAGCTTGTCATGAGGCATCTAATCAAGCTATGTGGCTGCGAAACTTTGTTTCAAGACTGCAAATAGTTAATGGTATTGAAAGGCCACTTAAGTTGCACTGTGACAGTAGAGCAGCAGTCTTGTACTCAAATAACAACAGGAGCTCTTCAAAATCTAAGCATATAGATATTAAGTTCCTTGTTGTGAAGGAAAGAATTCAGAGTGGGTTAATTAGTATTGAGCATGTGGGAACAAACTCTATGATTGCAGATCCGCTCACTAAGGCATTAGCACCCAAGGCCTTTCATGATCATGTTACAAATATGGGTGTTGTTGCATTTGATGCCATTTGATTTAGTGGGAGTTTGTGTTTTTATTTATGCTTGGTACTGTACTTAATGTCATGACATTAATAAATTATTCAGTTATTTTCAGTTTTCAGTGTTTACTCTGAATTTTGATGTCATTTGGTTAAAGTTGGACCAGTTGGAAATAGGCATGTGCAGATCACATTACATGTAATTTCCATGCTACACATCCACACTTGATTTATGTCATTTAGTTAAATTGATGCATGAGATTAATGTGGGTTTAGTTGCAAACAATAGCAACGACTGCCTCTTTAGTCCTTGTGTTAGTGAGACTAATGGACGGAATCGGTTTAGATGACTTTTCTAGTTGTGTACACATTAAAGATGTAGAGATGTATATGCAATAGAAGTTATATGTACATGGTTATATATAGTCCAAGTGGGAGATTGTTAGAATTTGGACTATAAATCATGTACATTTATGCATAAGGACATGTAGACGTACATGTATTACATGAAATTATTGTGTATATATTTCTATTATATGGCATAAGGACCCAATTGAGGTGATCTATTTAATTTAGGGTCTTTGTCATCTAAAATATAAGTGTGGTGTCTAAATTATGAATGTGTAGAATTCCTGGGGTGTAATTATTAATTATTGATGGACTAATTAACAATTAACCCATTAAGATTTATGGGTGTGGTCCCTGACTGTGGAATTTGATATAAAAGGGAAAAGAAACCCTAGATCCATCATTGGTGAAATTCCAAACAGTCAGAAGACCTCCTCCCAAAACCCCTTCTCCTCCTCCCCTCAAGTCCGGTGCCGGCGCTAGGGTTCCGACGAGTTCGAGAGTCCGCCGCCGCCGCCGCCGCCGCCACGCCGCCGCGCTGCCACGCTGTCACGCCGTCCGGCCTCCTCGCTGCCATGTTGTCGTCCTCGCTGGGCCATGGCTGCCAGGCCGTCACGCCGTCCGGCGTCGTCAGATCCGAGCTCTCCCGCACCTCCGGTCGTCGTCACCCCGAGCCGTCAGGCCGAAGCAGGCGCCGCCGTAGCCCGAGCAGCCTGCGCACGACGGCTGCCGCACGATGCCAGCCTGCGCACGACGCCGAGCCGTCGGGTCCCGTGCTGTCTGCGCATGGCACCTGTCCGCAGCAGCGACGCACGCCGCCGCACCGCACGCCGCCGTCTCCACTGCCGGTCGCCGGAGCACCGAACGCCGCCGTCTCCGCTGCCGGTCACCGGAGCGCAGTGGGCTTGATTGGGTGTCAGTCTTATCCCAATGGAATCAGGTATGCTTCCGTGTTCTTTATTTTTCTCAATGATCTGACATGAATGTTTCTGGATTATTTTGGCATACATATTCCATGAATTTCTTACACCCCAGACCTGCTGCCTGCCGGCCTCTGCCTCCACGGTCTGTCGCCACCTCAGCCCGACTGCTCCGCCGGATCTCAACTGCTCCCTGCCTGGCCCTGCATCGACACACAGCTAGCTCCTCCGCTGCCTTGAGCCACTGCCGCCTCTCGCCTAGCCCTGGGTCGGCATCGCAGCCAACTTCCCCCTTGCCTTAGTAGCCCCAAGTCATAGCTATAGCTGCCCAAGCCATGACCCCCCAAGCGCAGTCTGACCAAGCCGCAACCCTCTGCAAGCTCTCTGCCCGTCCTGGCCGTCTGCTACCAGACCCCGCCAGATCCGGCCACGAGATCAAGAAACTAGGCCATGGCCCGATGAGATTCCAGCGAAGAGAAGAAGGAACGGACTAGGGTTTCATGAGGAAGAAGAAGAGGGCACAAGACAAAAGAGCTACATAGAGAGAGAATTCTAATCTTATTTTAATTTTTTATCATTATTGTCGCCGTATGCGTCTTTTGATATCTCAATGAAATTTTATTAATACCGTGGTCGCTCGAAATCATTTGCATATCAATGAAACTTCATTAATACTGTAATCACTTCTAATTTTATGTATGACCGTGAAATTCTATCACCATTCTAATCACTCACAACTTTATGTATTTAATCAATTTTTGAATTCACATCCAGTAATTCTTAAGCTCGTGTCTAAGTTAATTTTTAGACTCACAATCAAGCTAATTTTTATGTTTGTACTCAACCACTCTTCGGACTCATGTTCAAATCAGCTTTTAGATTCGTACCAAATTAATTTTTGGGCTCATATTTAAACTAGCTTTTGGGCTCGTATCTAAGTCAGTCATTGAACTCACACCCAACTAATCTTCGGACTCACATCTTAGTCAGCTTTTGGACTCGTACCTAACCAGTTTTTAGGTTCGCATCTAAACTAACCTTTAGGCTTACACTCAGCCAACCTTTGGACTCACATCCAAGCCAGCCTTCAGGCTCATACTGACCTAGCCTTCCAGCTCACATCGAAACCAATTTTCACGCTCACACTCAACCAGATTTTGTGCTTGCATTTGAACTAGTTTTCGGGCTTGCACTCAATTAGCTTTTGGGCTCATATCTCTAAGTCAACTTTCGAGCTCGTGAATTAAGCTAGCTTTTAACCTTCACATCTAAGGCTAATTCATAGGCTCATCCAAAATTATCATAACAACCAAGAACTCTCAAATCAAATTGATTAATACGAAGTGACTCAATCACATTGATCTCAACAAGAGCAAATAAATAACACTAAATTGATTCAAATGGGTCACCAAATGGAATGAACTAAAACTCAAATTGAATTAGACACAAAATTCAAATTAAGTTGATTCAAACCAAATCAACTCAAACTCAATCCTAATTGAGTTCAAGTTAAGTTAATTCAAAATTAAGTCAACTTCAATTCAAATCCAATATGAATCGAACTAAGCTCGAATTAAATTCTAATGGGGTTAAATGAAGTTCAAATTGAAAGTCAAACCAAAATCAAACTGAGGCTAAACTAAAACTAAGTTGAATCAAATCGACTTAAACTTGAACCAAAGTTCATTAAGATGCAAACGCAAATTCAATAGAGGTCTAACATGGGTCAAACCCAAAGTCCATCAAAAAGTTGAGATAGGATATAAAAAAATCCATCAAGGGTTGGGTCTAATATCCACTGAGGATCCAATAAGGACTCGTTCAAGGCCAGACCAAAGAAGCATCCATCAAGAACCTATTCAAGGTCAGATCCAAGAAAGATTTATCAAAAACCCATTAGGGATTAGATCTAAGATCCATTAAAGAATCAATACAAGGTTGTAGTTGATCTGAATCAAATAAAACTAGAGTCAAGTCAAAATTGAGTTCTAAATATTGAATTGAATTAAATCAGACTCAAATCAAAGTTGAGCCTAGAACATTAAACTAAATCAATCAAACTTAATGAAAATCGAGTTTTGAACATCGAGTTGAATCAATTCAAACTCAAATCAAAATTAGATTTTGAGAGTTGAATTGAGTTCAAACCAAACTCAGGTGCAAACCAAAATTAGTTGAAGTTGAACTACATGGGTCAAATAAAATCCCACTAAGTATGCTAAGCCTTCGGCAACACTCCAAGGGTATAAACAATGGGTGAGGTTGTCATTCTAATCCAAACTAGAGCTAGCCTAAATAGAACTAGATTGGGCTAAATTAAGTCCTATTGGGTGTGTTATAAGAGCCTCTGACAACACTCCAGGGTTTGTTCAACTCCACAAGTAGTGGGTAGTACTACTTCTAAATTAAAGAAGGTAATCGCCAACATACTCAAACCTATCGATCATACTTAAAAGCTATACTCAATCTCATAAACCATTGGTGATGCTACTAAACCACAGAAGTTAATCACCAATATGCTCAAGGCTATCAACCATACTTTGAACCTATACCCAATCCCATAAGCTGTTGGTAATACTACCAAACTAAAAAAGTTAATCGCCAACAAGCTCAAAATTATCGATCGTACTTCAAAATTATACCCAACCCCTAAAGCCGTTGGTAATATTATCAAACCAAAGAAGTTATATCACCAACATGTTCAAACATGTCGGTCACACTTCAAATCTATACCCAACCCTCTAAATCGTTGGTCATATTGCCAAATCAAATAAGTTAAATACGAAAATGCTCAAAGTCGTTGGTCACACTTTGAAGCTAATCAACCTTAGAAACGGCTAATGACACATCCCTCAAGCTAGTTAACCCTGAAGCAGTTGATGATGCACCCTTTAAATTAGCCAACCCTAGAAGCAGTTGATAATGTACCCTTTAAGTTAGTTAACTTCAGAAGCAATTGACAATGCATCTCTCGAGCTAGTCAACCTCAAAATTGATGACACACCCCTCAAGTTAGTCAATCCGAAAAATAGTTAACAATATGTCCTTCGAGCTAGT
Source organism: Trichopus zeylanicus subsp. travancoricus (assembly GCA_005019695.1). Classification (NCBI taxonomy): domain Eukaryota; kingdom Viridiplantae; phylum Streptophyta; class Magnoliopsida; order Dioscoreales; family Dioscoreaceae; genus Trichopus; species Trichopus zeylanicus. Next base: position 952,207 of record RXID01019385.1, on the reverse strand, counting down.
TAACCCCAGAAGTAGTTAATAATGCCCCTTTGAGCTAGTCAACTCCAGAAGTAGTTGACAATGTACCTTTCAAACTAGTCAATCTCAAAAATAATTGATGATGCACCCTTCAAGTTAGTCAACCCTCAGAAGTAATTGACAATGCATCCTTCAAATTAGTCAACTCCAGAAGCAGTTGAAGACACGCTCTTCGGAAGTAGTTGATGATGCACCTTTCGAACTAGTCAATCCCAGAAGTAGTTGGTGATGCACTCCTCAAACTAATCAATCCTAGAAGCAATCAATGATGCACTCCTCAAATTATTCAATCTCAGAAGTAGTTGATAATACGTCCTTTAAAGCTAGTCAACCTCAGAAGTAATTGATGATGCACCCCTTAAGCTAGTCAAATCTAGAAGTAGTTAACGGTGTTCCTTTCAAGCTAGTCAACTCTAGAAGTAGTTAATGATATACCTCTCAAACTAGTTAACCCTAAAAATAGTTGACGATGACCCCTCAAGTTAGTTAATTTCAAAAGCAGTTGACAATGTACCCTTCAAGTTAATCAACTCAAAAGCAATTAATGATACACCGTTTGAGCTAGTCAACCCCAAAAGCTATTGATGATGCACTCTTTTAGGCTAAATCAACACCTACTTAAAGGTCATTGGTGATGCTCTAAATTTGATCTACAACATACCTAAAGGCCCTCGATTATCAGATTAGAAATAATTAGAATAAAACTAATATCACTAATCATTCTCCTAAATCAAATATCAAAAGAAATCAACTGACAATAAGTAGAAAGCTGTCAATAATTCCAATAGAGTTAACTAACATAAGTCAAGATCGTGAGCCTCACCCGTCAGCACGTTATTCACATCCGCCGAAGATTGAATCAAGACTCATTCATGTCGGATGTCACATAATCCAACATGCCGGGATGGGGTAGCAGTGTATGTCAAAGCCCCTTTCTTATTTTTCATCTTTTCTTTGTTTTCATTATTTTCATACTTTCTATAATTTTATTTTGAAATTTATTGTAAAGTGAGGATATGTCCTTATTTAAATTATGCACCATCTCTCTTAAATCAATCAAATGATGCCTTTTTTTGTATCTATATTTTATTAGTTAGGTTTCTTATTTTAAAAGATTTTTGATAATTATCAGGGTAATTAACAATAGGAATTTGTGCTTGTTAGAAGTTAATATTTCCAAAATATTTGATAGTGTACTCAAATAAAATACATTCTGATTTATGTATCAAGATCACTCCCCAAGGTCTCTACTACTCTTGGGCTACCAAAATTAATCCCACAACCTAGAGTTGAGGCCTTGTATCTTGGATAAGTCTATAACTTATAGTCAAGGTCTTGTATCTCAAGTAAGTGTATAACCTAGAGCCAAAATCTTATACCTAGGGTAGGTCCATAACTTAGAGTCAAAGTCTTTGATTTGTTAGATTTCTCTAAATTAATTTTTTGGCCTTATCATCAACAAGCTCTTAGGCAATAAGAGAATCATAAATTTATTTAGAGAAAAAAGCCCCTTAGATTGTCAACATGCTAGGTCATTGATAGTATCTTATCATTTGGGTGTTTAGCTTGAATGCTCCTGCCATCACGTCTTGAGTGACTTGTAAGGCCCCTCCTAGTTCAAAAATAGCTTCCTCAAGATTCGATCAACAAGGTTAGCACAGGGAAGTCCCTAGTCACCCGGTTGTAGTGATTGGCTTTGAACTCAAGCATTATAAGATCGAGCCACCTATCACTAATATTCTACTACCCTTTCAAAGAGCTTTTCCTAAAATTCTGAGAGGAGATCCTTTTTAGCTCGATGTTTCATGTCATTTGATATGGAGTTGTAACTTTTGGTTCAGAATGAAGCAAAGTCAATCTCAACATGTATGATAGCTTTTGACTCCATAAGCTAGTATAAATGCCAACTCTCCCGTTGTCGTTCACAAGGTGGTCCTTGGCAGTGTCTTGTCATTTGGGTGTTCAAGCTTGAATGCTCATGGCATGACATCTTGAGTGACTTTGTAGGGTCTCTCCCAATTCAAAGATAGCTTTCTCACGATTTGATTGACAGGGTTAGCATAGAGAAGTACCCAATCACCTTGTTGTAGTGCTCGGCTTCAAGCTCATGTATTATAATATTGAGCCGACCATCACTAATATTCTACTACCCTTGTAAGCACTTTTTCTCAAAATTCTAAGAGGAGATTTTTTTTTAGTTTGATGGTTAATATTATTTGATTTGGAGTCATAACTTTTGGTTCGGAGTGAAGTAAGGTCAATCTCAACATGTATAATAGCTTTCAACTCTGTAAGCTTGTATAAATGGTGACTCTCCCATTGTTGTTCGTGAGATAGTTCGGTATGACCACAAGACATGCAGTAGTTCTTTGACCCAAGCTCACCTTACCTTCTTAAAGTGCTTCTTTAATCTTGACAGTAAGGTTTAGTTCATTACCTCTACCAAGCCGTTTGACCGGGGGTGTACTACCAAGGTGAAACTCTATTTGATGTGGAGGTTGTTACAATATTTTTTGAATTTTGAGCTATACAACTACTTTTCATTGTCAGTGATCAACAACGGTGGGAGCCTAAAACGATAGATGATGTTTAGCTAAAAAAGGTTCTAAATCTTTTTCTTAGTGATTGTTGCTAAGGACTCAGCTTCAACTCATTTAGCGAAGTAGTTAATAGTAATCACTAAGTATTTTCTTTATCCCAAAACTAATGAAAATGGATCTAAGATGTCCATCCCCATTCGTTGAAAGGTCATATTGTTTGTGTTTATTGGAGTCGAATTGTCAAATTATCATACATCATAGAATGTTTTTGGCATTATGCATATTTTGAGACAAATTTGACTACTTCAGTGACCATGTTTAACCAACAATATCCATGTCTGAGGAGTTTGTGTGCCAAAGCTTGTCCTCCTTTATAACTTTCACATATCTTTCATATATCTCCCAAAGCGAATGATCATATTCGGCTAATTTTAACCAGAGAAGTGGTTGAGCGAATGATCTTTTGTATAAGATCTCATCCACCAGGATGAGGTTTGGTTCTAACATCTTAATCCTCTAAGCTTCCTTTGGTTCTTTAAGCAACTGCCCCCCTTTGAGATAGTTTATTATGGTATCTATCCAATATGGTTCCTCATCCATAAAGTTTACCTAGATAGTTGTGGTATAACTCAGCTGTTGGAGATTTTTCACAAAAATTTACCTTAGCTATGAGTTTGAGGAAGCTGAGCTAAGTCATGCGAGAACATTTGCCTCTGTGTTATTGTCTTTGGTACTCAACACACCTCCACTTGATCTATTTTTTCCATGAGCTTCTATGCTTCAGCTAAGTACTTGATCATCATTGGGTCTTTTGTCTTGTATTCCCTCTTGGTCTGTAGGCATACAAGTTGAGAATTGCTTAATACCTTTAGTCATTTGGCTCCAACTACTAGTGTCACTCGCATGCCAAGGGGGAATGCTTCATACTCCACAACATTGTTTGATACATGAAATTTAGTCGACTTGAGTATTTTGCTACTCTCCCATTTGGGCTTAGGAGCACAACACCAAGTCTACTGCCCAATTGACATAATGAGCCATCCACCCGACCTTCCCATTGTTTGGATCTTGGTCCAATGATGTATGAAGTAACTTCCACCATAAAGTTTAACAAGGCTTGGGTTTTGATAGTTTTTTGAGCTTCAAAAGTGACATCAAACTGGCTCAACTTGATGGACCACTTGAGTAATCTTCTTGAGGTCTCCAACATTTGTAATGTCTGTTGAAGCAAGAGATTGGTGAGCATAGTGATTAAATGTGCCTAGAAGAATAGTTGAAGCTTTTGAGCTACGGAACCAAAAATAAGCCAACTTTTCCATTCAAAAGCTGCTACATAAAGGAAAAGTAGCTTATTCAGTTCAAATCCAATTAATAGGGGAGGTTCCAAGAGGTATTATTTGAGAGTTTTGTTGGATTGATGGTACTCTTCTGTCCACTCAAACCCAAAGTTCAATTTGAGTGCTTTTAAGAAAGATAAGCACTTCTCACCCGATTTAGATAGGAAATGGTTTAGAGATGTTGGATGATCCATGAGCCTTTGTAATTCTTTGATAGAGCTTGGTGGCTTTATTTGTAGAATAACTTTAATCTTCTCGAGGTTTGCTTGAATCCCTCATTTCGATATCATATAACTAAGGAATTTTCTCAAGCCCACTTTAAAAGCACATTTCTCTAGATTTAACGTTATCTTGAACTTTCAAAGTGCTTCAAAAGTCTCTTATAGATCATCGAGATATTCATCAACTTGAAGGCTCTTCACTAGTATGTCATTTACATATGCCTCCACATTTCTATTGAGCCAAGGTTCAAAAAGCCAGCTCATCATCCTTTGATATGTTGCCTTTGCAATTTTTTTTTTATCAGAAATGGCATAACTACACAGCATAAAGTACTTTGATCAATGATAAATGTTATTTTTTCTTTATCCTTGGGGTGCATCCAAATCTAGTGATAACCAAAAAATATATCTAGGAAGCTAAGAAATTGGCGACTCAAAGTAGAGTCAAATAGCTTATCTATTTTCGACATTAGATGATAGCTATCTTTTAGACAAGTTTTATTCAGGTCAATGAAGTAAATACATATCCTTTACTTGGCATTAGCTTATTCACTATCACTGCATTGGCCAGTCACTCCAAATAACAAATCTCTTTGATGAAGCCTACATTAAGAAGCTTATTTATGTTTTATGTGATGGCTTTTTAGTGTTCAAAGGTGAAGTGTCCCTTCTTTTATTTGATTGGCTTACGACCATTTGTCACAATAAGCTCGTGCTAACTAGCTAAGGTATCTATACTAGACAGGTATTTTGGGGACTAAACAAAGACATGCAAGAACTCTCTAAGTTCAGTGTATAGGGACTCCAGGAGATTCACCCCCAGTTTGAGCATTCTCCTTGAACCTTCATTGACAATAAAGTTGACAAGTTTCTCCATTAGTTTGGCATTTACTATTTTTTATTCAGTGCTAAATTTGAAGACTTTAGCAATTGTCAGACCTTCACCTTCTTGGCTTGGACTATCCTGCCGGTAGGTTTCTTGATATCTTTTTGCAAGGTTATAGTCTCCCCATGCTTCATATATGTCATTCTTAGTCAAAAATCTCATAACTAAATGAAAAATTGAGATTACTACTTAGAGATGATCAAGAGCTGGATGACCCAAGATAACATTGTAAGCTGAATATGTTCAAACTACCATAAACTTGCATTTGACAATTGTACTTTGAGGGCTTTCTCCAACTATTAAAAGCAGGTCAATCATATTAAGCAGGGTGACCGAGTCATCCATAAATCCAGTGAGTATCCTGATGTATGGCAGTAGCTTCTATTCTGTCTTTTTTTAATTATAAGCTCATGTGAATAGGATATTTGTCATGTTCCCCATATCTATCATGATATATTGTGTGGCATAACAGTCAAGGATTGCCAAGATCACCAATGTATCATTATGAAGTGTTAAAACTCCCTCTGAGTTTTTTGTCGAGAAAATAATACCTCCTATGTTTCACTCACAATATTGCCTATTCACCTCTTTTTGCCTCTCAATGATGGCTCGGTGTTTGCTAGTTAGTGTCAAAACTTCATTTTGACTTGGTGGCTCCATAAGGATCTTGTTGAGATGTTCTTTGACTAGAGAGTTGTGAAATTTGAGGATGATTTTTCTCTAAGAAAAGTTAGCTCATTGGTTAGGTTCGCATTATCCTCTCGAAGGGTAGTTTGACTCTGTTAGGGTTGGAGCTATTTGCACCCAGGCTAATTCCTAAATGATGATACCCTTGTGACTCTTGGAGGTATTGTTGGAAGCTTGTTGGAGACCTCATGGATAAAAGCACCAACTGTTGTGGGAGGCAGTTTAGTACTGGCTTTGGTCTGAGAGACTCCTTGAGATTACAATATGTTAGCCCATATTTTCATCAATTTGCAAAGAGAAACATTACAAAAAAATGTCGAGAATGTTTTGGTTGTGATTGCTATGATGCCTAAGTTAGTTCTAGTAGAAAATTAAATAATAGAAAAAAAAATGGCATTAGTCCTTTAACTTTGTGAATATGTACTTATAGTAACTGAAGGTGGTTTGGACTAAACTGCAATGAACTTCAGATCTCGTAGGACTATTTTTTTCGAGGATAAAATATATGTAAACATTCAAATTTGGTTAAGCCATTAGTGTGTCAAGATTATCAAACCTTGTGGCTCACTTTAGAACTACCCATTATTAGATATGTTGAGCTATCATTGCCTCGTATATGGGCTCGATTCGAGAGATTGGTCATCCTTGTTGATGATTCAGTTTTCAAATACATATTCAATTTTTTGACTTGACCAATTTAGCTTGGGGTATTATTGATGAATAATTCAAATTTTCTACAAAACAAACACTAACATTTTTAATTTTTTAATATTTTAATTTGCATGACTTGACTTTCCTACAAAACAAATAAAAAAAAGCACATTAAGATTTAAAGAATTCATCAATTCTTCTTTAGTTCATCCATAAATTTAATATCTCAAAAAATTACCTAACAACTATTTTTACATCCTAATTATGTTTTTTTGGCACATCAACATGAATGTGATGAAAATAATTCATTTTCTTGTATTACACAAACTCATCTAGGTGTTATGTATTCCTGCTAAAACTCTTGAATGTATAACCATAGATTCTATAGTACTCAAAGAGTCCAAATCCAAGTCCAAGATTGGATATCTTTTCATTCATTTCAATTAAGTTAATGAATTATGGATGTTAGTTATCTTGAACTACCGCAAGTGTTTGAAGTTCAAATAATACTCAATAATTTGGAAAATATGGATTTTCATTGATTTTGAATACAAGTAAAGAGAATCACACTTTGAAGATAGCAAAGTTCCTTACTACTTACATAGATGATAGAAATATTTTGTTTTGGAGACAAATATCTGAGAAAATTGGTTTTAAGCTTTCGATAAAGTTAAGTGATTTTCCAGTGTTATCACTACCTTGAATGGGGACACTGAGCTTTAGATTGCAAGAATCTAGTCATATGTTATTGCTGTGGAAGTTGTAGTTATTGAGCTCCTTAGTGTGGCGTTGGTGGAAAACCATAAGATGAATCCTCTTGATCTCTCTCAAAATCCTTTGATCTATTTATCGATCTATAAATTTGGGTTTATATGGAAATCATGGTGGTATATGCAAGGATCTAGGTTGTTCAAGGGTCATTGTCCTTGTTGAGTATCCAACAGGCCTGTGACAACATGCGGCCTGAGGTGTGGGAATAGAAGGCTTGACTGATCAGGGAGGGAAATTTTCTAGTTCACTTCCCAACCTTGGTTTACTGGGAGTGGTTGTATCTATAAAGAAGCTACAAGCGGAAAAGTGGGAAGCTAAGATCCTACGTTGGACCCCAAAAAAGGCAACAAGAAGCAAGAAAGTATGGGTATCCATTGCTACTGAAGACTTCCTATTGTGGAACAGGACAATCTTGGACAGAGCCTTAGGATTAAGTGCATTGGTGTTGGGCATTAACCATGAAATGGAAACTACAACTAACTTGAAGGAGATTAGAGCTTTGCTATTGGTGAGAGAGATTTCAGAAATCCTTTCTTATATCAAGGGTTACATTGGAGACTATGGTAGAAGCTAATTTGATAGTCCTGGAGGTGCTTGAGGATGGTGATTCTCCGTTGGAAGAAAGTGAAGGGAATTAATGATATTGGGTGTAAAGGAAAAAATGGCATACTCTAACCTACTGATCAGTATGGTAAGAAGTCTAGATGAGCAAGAGTGGCACCCTCAGTTTGAAGAAGACACAGTCGCTTGGATACCCTTGCTAGAGCAAAGCAAATTCTTGCCCTCTGGAAGTAATGGCTTGTTTGAGGTGATTTTTGCTAAAATTGAATTTTGATCAAAATATGATTATAACTTAAACTTAAATGCCACTGGACTATGACTCAAATGTAGGTCTCGGCTGGATCACTGTCAAAGTCGATCGAAAATTAAGTTTAATTTGGACGTGAATTATTAAGAAAATTCAGGTCCAAGCTAAAGCAGGTTGAATGGGCTTGATATTTAGATTAAAATTAGGCCCAAAATCCATCAAATATATGGACCAAAATGAATAATATAAAGTCCTTGTAAATAGTTCTGGACCAAATATATTTTACAAAATTATATTTTGATCCAAATTTTTTGCAAAATTTGCAAATAAATTCCTTGAAAATTTAAATCCAAAAATAGTACAATTTTAAAATTTCTTCATGAGGAAATAAATTTCAATCAATGGGATTACATGCCAATCAAAGAAATTTGAAAATCTAATTCAATTAGAAACCACAATTCAACGACGTGCCAAAATTGAGTCGATAAAAAAATTGACTCCAAATCTTCTTAAAAAAAAAGATAGAGTGAGAGAGATCAGAATATGAAGAAGGATTAGAACTAAGAGAAATTAGGCGAAAGAAGTTCATCGAAAGGGGTCAGTATACTTAGCTTTATTGTCTTTCTTCCTCGCCTTCCTCTCTTTTGTTTGCTTTGTTTTACCTTTGAAGGACTCCCAAGCACCTTCCTGCTCCACCTTCACTATTTCCCTCATACAACACCCCACGTGCCACTTTCTCTGGCCTTACCTACCCTTATTATTAGCTGCTCATGGAGAAGCCTGCCCCAAGCTATTCCTTGCTACCGTCTCACCCTTTGGTACAGTCCCACCAATGTGCGCTTGAGGGCCACGTGCTCTACAACATTTGTCCTAGCTTGTCTTCCATGTTGCCACTTCACCGAGTCTCCGTCTCACCTGACCACCCGCTTGTGCCTTCAATCATCTCTGATGAGCTTGAGCCCTACCACTGAAAATCCATCCAGCTGCTATTCACTTGAGCCACCAACATGGCTCACAATCTCCGACTTGAATATAAAGGAAGAAAAAAAAAGGAGACTTGGCCTCGATTTCTAAGTTGTGTGCATCGCCACTTTACTAGCCTTCAGGCTTACACACATGTTAGCCTTTAGGCTCACCCCTATGTTAGCCTTCAAGCTTGACTTTATGTCAGTCTTCAAGCTTGCATCTGTGTCAACCTTCAGACTCACCACTTTGCCAGCCTTCAAGATCGCCTTTATGCTAACCTTTGGGCTCGTCTTTATGCCAACCTTTGAATTCGCAGCTATGCTAGCCTTCAAACTTGCCACTATGCCAACCTTTGGGCTTGCTTTTACACCACTATGCCAATTTTCGTGCTCACCACTTTGCTAGCCTTAGGACTTGCCATTGTGCCAGCTTTTGGATTCACAACTTTACTAGCCTTCAGGCTCACACTTAAATTAGCCCTCAAACTCACACTCAAACTAGTCTTCGGGTTTACACATCTAACCTAGCTCTCGAACCCGCTCATCTAAGCTAACTCTCAGGCTCACACATCTAGGCTCAACCACGAGCTCGCACATCTAGGCCAACCTACAGGCTTGCATATTTAGGCTAGCTCATGAGCTCATTGAAAGTTATTATGATAGTCCGAGAGCTCTCGGATCAAATTGAACTCACCTAGAATAAATGAATAAAACTAAATTGATTCAAATAAACTACTAAGCCGACCTAAATTGATCAAATAGATAGACTAAAACTCAAATTGAGCTAGACCTAAAATCTAAATTGAGTTAATTCAAACCAAATCAACTCAGACCCTATCTTGATTGAGTTAAGATTGGGTCAATTTGAAATCAAGTCAAGTTCAAATCAAATCCTATTTAGATTAAGTTAAACTTGAATCAAACCCTAATTAGATTAAATCAAATTCAAATTAAAATCTAATTGGGTCAAATCAAACCCAAAGTTAAACCAAAATTAGGTTGAACCTGAACTAAAATCAAGCTAAATCTAAATCAACTTGAACTTGAACTGAAGCCTATTAAGATGTAAACTTGAACCCAATAAAGGTCGAACATGGGTCGAACACAAATCCAGTAATAGGTTGAGACAAGATCCAATAAGAACTCATTAAGGATTTGACTTAACATCCACAGAGAATCCAATAAGAACTTATTCAGGATTTAATCCAAGAAGGATCCATTAAGAACCCATCAAACATCAGATCCAAGATCTATTAAAGATCTAATAAGAATCTACCAAAGGTTTGGATCCAAGAGTTGTTAAGGATCCATTAACAAAATAATAAGGGTCCAACACTCGACTCAAATCAAATGAAACCAAACTTGAGTCAAAATCGAGTTCTGAATATTGAACTGAATCAAATCATATTCGGATCAAAATCAATACTGCTCCAACTAGAATCAATGATTAGAATTTGATAAATATTTTTTTAAAAATCAATGCTAAGCTTGATGAATTATATTTATCAATATTCACTGCTAATACCCTTGTTTTCAAAAATTTTAATAGTTATTTTGGGAATGGATGTTTCACATGGTTCCTTTAGTTAATTTGATATTTCCTCCATAATTATGGTAGTTAGTTTACACTAGTGGCCCCTGATTTTATGTTTTAGAGTATTAGTATGAACCTAATCACTAATGTTGAGATAGTTGGTTCACTATTTAAGTTGGCAAAGAAGAATGATATAGGCATAGATTAGGAGTCATCAACAATACCCTAAGTCCTAATTGACAACAAGTCTAGAAAGTAATCGACCATCAAGTCAACACAAGCCAAGACCACTGATCATTCTTTTAAATTAGATCAATTTAAGGTAGGCTTAAACTGGTTTAGTCAATTAGCCAAGATGTCTCGTTCTAACACTTCAAACCTAACAACATTATTATCTACACCTTATTGACTAAAGAAAATATTTTAAAATTAAAGAAGTTAGCACCTACGCCTCGTTGGTTATAAAAATACTTCAAATCAAATAAAATTATCATCAGTGCCTTATTGATTAACATAAATACTTCAAACCAAATAAAGTTTTGCCAATGCATTATTGGTAAATAGAAATACTTCAAACCAAATAAAGTTATCACTGATGCTTTATTGACTAATAAAAAAACTTCAAGCCAAGTGAAGTTATCACCAATATCTTATTGGCTAATAAAAATACTTCAAATTTATAAAATTTTCGCTTACACTTTATTGGCTATAGAAACACTTTAAATTTATGAAAGTATCGCTTATGTCTCATTGGATATGGAAACACTTTAAACCAATAAAGTTATCACCAACACCTTATTAGCTAATGAAAATACTTTAAAATCGAAGAAGTTAATACCAATGCCTAATTGGCTAATGAAAATACTTCAAATCAAATAAAGTTTGAACTAATACTTTATTGGCTAACGCAAATACTTTAAACTAAATAATATTATTATTAGAGCCTTATTGGCTACTAGAGACACTTCAAATTAAATAAAATTATCACTAATGTCTCATTGGCTAATAGAAATACGTCAAACTAAGAAGTTGTCACTAACATCTTATTGACTAATAGAAATACTTCGACCAAAAGAAGTTATCACCAATGCTCAAACTATTGAAAATACTTCATCTTGTTGCCTTCTGTAGTTTTGATAATGACCAAATAATATATTTGATGATATCTTGAGTATACATAGCAAAATAATCAAGCCAAGTTTAAAATGGAGATCAAGCATATTTGGAAGCCTAGTGTAGACGAACCTAAAAATAATATTGAAGTGGAGGTGTGCTCGCGGATCAACGGATGAAACTTGAAGATTTGAAGATAGCTTGAAGAAAACTCAAGAGATCAAGCTTGGCTTAACTAGATTTAGATTTCATTTGTTTAGTCGAATCGAGGATTTATTTGAGATTAATTTTAGAGTTTTGGTTAGTACTCTAACTAATCTTAGAATGCTTTCACCAACTCATTATTTAAACTAAGGTTAGTTTGAAATGATGTTTAGCATGAAGCTAAAATTATAGTAAGAATAATAGTTTTTCTATTAACTTCAGATGCCCAAACTTCATGGTTTGAATGCCCGAATGTAGCAAAAATAGCTCTGAAATTTTTGATAGCTTTAGATGTTCGAGCCTCAGGATCGGACACCCGATGTTCTTGAAGTTTGAAAGTTGTAACTTTTGAGAAATTTATGCTTAGCATTCAGTCGTCCAAAGCTTTGGCTAGATATCTGAACCTATGGTGTTTGGACATTCAAACCTTACCATCGAACGACCAAACCTCTGGCATCAATGTAATAGCTAGTTTAACTTCCAATCATTGAAACTATTTGGACAATCAAATCTTAAAGTTCGATGATCGAATGCGACAAAGACAACCATTAGTGATTTCAAAATGGCTAGTTTTTACTCTAACAAGTATATAAAAGTTTTGGACTTTTTTGCACAGTAAGAGGATAAACTTTCAATATCCTTAGAGTAAGTATCTCCTCCTAAAGGTTTCTATCCCCAAGAATGCTCTCAACCTTCTAATATCAAGTAAATACTTAGTTGCTCTTGTTCTTATCTTGAGAGACTTTGTAGTGAGCTTCAATTATATTGTATTTTTACCTTTTCACTTGTAAACATTCTTAGGTATTAGGAATATGAGAATACAATAACTCCAGTGTAGAGTGTCACTTGCTCGATGGGAGCAAGGGGATATACGGGTGTAACTTTAAGCTAAGAAAGCAACACTTGCAGCTTATAAGTAGATGTAAAGGCTTGATTTTGCCTTAAGAAATAACAACTCTAGTCAAGAGTTTAAGTTCTCAAGATCAAAACAAAAATCATAGAGTAGGAGCGGTTGATTTCTGAATCATGTAAAAATTACAGTATATTTTTTTTACTTATCTTGCTTTATATTTTATTGTACATGTGGTTGATTGAAGGTTTGAATGTAACTACTTGATATTTGTATTTTATTTTGGTGAATTGTTATTGTGCTTGAGATATTATCAAAATCGCATTTTGTATTTTTATAACCTATTTCAAAACCCCCTTCAAAGATTGTCATATGGGCCAATACACTACCCACCCACCTTCGCGCCCGCCCCACCCACACCCCCACCCCCTTTCTCTCATTCCTTTTCCATGTCCCATTAGACAATGCCACCAAACTAAGTCATTAGCATCCGTAGAAGATCAAGTCAAGACTCTTCTAAGTCAAACTCCATATGGTCTAATACACGGAAGTGGGATAGCAACATACATCAGAACTTTTTTTTTCATCTCTTCCCTTCTTTTCTTTTGTTATCCGCATATTTTTTTCATAATTCCACACTAAAATTTATTATTAAGCAAAAATATGTCCTTACTTAAGGCATGCACTATTTCTCTTATACTAATCAAACAATAATTTTTTTTCTTTTGTATCTCTATTTTATTAGTTAAGTTTTTTATTTTAGGATATTCCTGATAATCATCAAAATAATTAACAATAATAGTTTACACTTGTTGAAAGTTAATATTTTCATAATATCTAATAGTATATTCAAATTAAATATATTCTAATTTGTGTATTGAGGTTGTTTTCCAATGTCTCTACTATTTTGGACTATTAAAATCAATCTTATAAATTTTAGCATGCCTGATGAGATATAAATTCTCCTCCAAGTATAAAAACTTATTTAATAAGATAAAGACATTGACAATATAGAATAGAATTACAATTGATAATTAATTAATTATGTTTTTTTTTTAGAAAAGAAGTATCAGATGGTATTAATGAAAATTATTTTCATTCCAAAATATACTAATGATTCTGAAGGGTAGGATCGGCTGTGTTTATTTTAATCGATGATCATCGTAGAAATAATTGAAATTCAAATTAAATTTGAAATTATCTTTAAAGTCATTCAGTTCAAGAAGACATTGTGCCATCTAACGTTATTGTCCTACAAAATAAACCTGCTTTGCTATACTATTTTGATTCAATGGGGACGTTTTTTGTCTAACGCTATAAAAAACACGGTGAATACATTATCAATTGTGGGACTAATTGTTTAGTTAGCCTCGAAGAAGTTCAGAGTAATTAGCTCCGGCACTCACGATATGGAGTTTAGATGGTGGGTTTGCAATCGAGGGATTTGCTGGGGGGCGAAGAGCAGGGAAAGCGAGTTGCCCCTCATCTATACAGAAATCGATGGCGGATTCAACATCGGTAGGGCTTCGCAGAGGATCTGTAGCTTCCTCTCCTTCGTTTCTGTCCCGTGAATCGTGGGATGAGGAAACTGAGAACTGAAGGCTGTGGGTTGGATCTAGGTTCGAGATGATAACCCGGTCGAACTTGGCGGAGCAGTTGCGGGAATTCCACATCCGGTCGAAGCATAAGTGGGCTTCCTTCTCCTCCTTCTCCTCCACCTCCAACCTCTCCTCCTCTGAGTGCGGCCCCGATCTCTCGAACCCTAGATTTCGTCTATTAGTGGGCTTCTTATCTTTGCATTGCTTATAAGATGCGTGAATCTACCATCTTTTATTATGTTGAATAATCTTGAATACCGCGAGTCAAGAGATTGCTTGGAAATCCATCTAAAAATATGTAGATTTTTTGCAGTCTGGTCAGGACCATTTTTGATTGAAGAAATTGGATGGGAAAACCTTCTCCGATCCTCCGACGACCTCTCCTCGCTCACCTTCTGCCTCTTGTAATCCACCAAAATCACCCTTTTACCGTTTAATTTCCCCAATTTTTCCATGTTTTGATGTTCACTTTTTTAGGGCTGGGCGCATGCTCTGGAGATCACATTGCCTCGGAATTACCCTGGTTCCGCCCCTTCTCTGGCTGCTGTGTGTTCTTCTTCTCCCTCCTTTTTTCCCAATTGTTGTTCTGTTCATTATCGATTTTCCTTAATTTATGGTCGGTTCGGTTTTTATTGTAAGAACTGCATTTTTCTTTTATTATTTAGGATGTTCCTTATGTATGCCAGCTTGAGCGGTCAAAGAACTCAAGGCTGAAAGATGTTGTGTTGCAGTTCAGTGAGGTTTGCTTACAATTTTCTCGTTTCAATGTCTAAAATTTTGATTCTTGGTTTTAGATGACAAGTTTGAACATCTTTTTTGTTGTTAGGCTTGGTAGAAACTAGTTCTATGAAAATTTGGTTTCTGTTAAGTAGGATTTTCTTGCCATAAGGTTGAGAAGGCAAAAGCTTTATCCCAAGACAACATATAGCTACCAAAATTTGCAGCACTTGCATAAGTTGCAGGAGTTTTGGTACACAATGGATGAGATTGATAAGGCTCTGTGTTGTGGCCTGTTAATAATCTATTAGTAGAAAAATTTCTGGGACTTATCTTATGGTGATATATGAATCATTCACTTGATAAATAGTTTTGGTACAAGCAAGTATTTGCCTGTCATTAGCGCTATCTGATATATGGGTTTATATATGTCCTTTGAATCTTAGTAGACAAAACTTTCTTGTGTTTCTTTTAAATCCGAAGCAATATTCCCGCTATTGATAGGCATGTTCTTGAGAGTTGGGTTTTTTGTTAGATAATCTATATTTGTCTCTTGGTAGATAGTATTAACATAGCCAATATTGTCTGTTTGTCCTCGCCTTTTATGCACTCATTAAGATATTGGTTTGCAACAATTCACTAAACCAGAAAAAATTTGTACTTTTTTGTACACATAAAGTAGAACATTAGCACTTGGTGAACCTAGGTGCATATATTCTGGTGTCAAAGCTTCTAATCTTGATTGGCAACACCCTTCTTTTGCAGGTGTTTGGGGAAGCTTATCAGGTCTTGAGTGATCCTATGCGAAGAAAGGCTTATGATGGAAATGGTAAAAGCAGTATATCCAGGCGAGCCAGAATTTTTTATCTTGGCTGCTAGATAGTATAAACAATTGAACTTTAATAATTGGTTCTCTTCTAATTCAAGACAATGTGCCAGACCATTTTTATTTGTTCAACTAAGTGCATTGGTTTGAATTGAACTTTTCATTTCTATTTTTGGTTTTCTCTCCACCACACCTATTCTCTCATTGAAAACTCTTAAAATTATATATTTCCTTGTCCTCTCAGAGAAAATTTGCTGGATGCCACTGCTGTCTTCACACTTCTTTTTGGCAGTGAGCATTTTGAGAATTATATTGGGCGCCCTGCTGTCGCATCAATGGCATCCCATGAATCGATTGGTGAAAATGACAAGCCTGAGAATCTTCAAGTGAAGTTGAAGGCAAGTACCATTTTTTGTGCCAATCTTTTGCATATTGGTGCAGAATTTCTGTGTCTCACTGTCATCTGTTGCCCGTTAGATTGCCATAACCAATCCCATTACTATTTAAGTTTCCATTTTTGTTAGGAAGAAAGGGATATTTCTCAGATGTTTATAGTTGAAAATATTTGGTTCATGGTTTTAGTATGTTTTCTTTCTAGAAAATTATCTGAAGTTAGTCATCCTATTGGAATCTATTTGATGTTTTTCTGGATATTTAGGTTGTTAAAGTGGCAAACTTCGGCACGGTGATGGAGATTCATTGGCGTTCTAGACTGCGGGTGGTCATGGTGTAGTGAAGATCCACTGTCATATGAAGGGCTGTGGGTGGCGCGGTATTAGTGGAAATTTGCCATTGTACAAAGGGTCATGGGTGGCCATGGTGTTGGTAAAGACTCGTCGTCATACGGAGGGCCATAAATGATCGTGATATTGGTGGAGATACACTGTCATACGAAGGGTCATTGTTGGCCGTGGCATTGATATTGATCTACTATCATATAGCTAGATACTGTGAAAGAACTATGTATAATTAATATGAAGTTTGTCAAAAGACAAATGCAAATTTTGAACAACCCATATAAGTTATAGTTGTCTATATGTAAAGCATATCAAATATGACTATCATGTTTTGTGAAAAAATTGAGAAGGTGGATCAAATGCTAACAGGAAGAGCAAAATCACAAAAAAAATCTTACAGGGGTGGTGGGAAATCACCTACCAAGCATTCTTAGGATCAAAATAATCATATATGTCATCTACTTTAGAGACGAATCAAGAAAGGTAAATACTTTTGAAGGCAATTATTTGAGTTTATAGCCTTTTATTGTATGATGATTCACACATTTGAGATAAATATTGATGAGCAATTAATCAAATCTCTATTAGGCAGTTCAGTAATAAATGCTCAACCTGCTCGGTTTAGTACTGTTCCAGTCTTAAAACTTGTAGAAGGATGTTCTATACTGGTTTTAGAAGAATTATGCATACGAGGCATAGATGATGAATATGACTCTATGTCTGAGTCAGAATAACTTTATGATAGCTTCAAAAGGCTTTATCTCAACAAGTGTCAAAGGAAGAAGTAGGCTAAGAGAGGATTGAACAATCTAATACTAGGGCCTATTCAGCTCCTGCAGCGAGCCAACCTAAACAACTATGGAAGAAATGTCTTAAATACAAAATCTTGAAGAAAGTAATGCTAAAAGATGAAATAGAAGAGTTATCCAAATAGCTTTGAAGATCTCTCTATAAGGAAGTCCCATGTGCCTAATTTTAACGTTGAGTGGGACGATTATCATCCATTCGCACCCGCTAAGATATCTAGGGAACTATCAACTAAGCGTAAAAATTCACTATTTCCTGTCACATGATTAGTCTCAGTAGTGATTCTGAAGACAAACCTTATTGATCTCATGACACCATATTTCGACTGAGGAATACACACTAAGTATAACTCCGAGGTAGAAAGGTGTTGCTCTTGAAACAAGCTCCAATGCTTGGGGATAAGAACACCTCCAAAGATAAGAAAAAGTATATTCAAATAAGGATATCGAGCCTTTATAAGCTAAATCTATATTTAAAAAGGTGGAATACAACGTAACAGTCTACCTCAAGAAGATTTTTATTATGCTAAGTATGTTTAATGTCCTAATAATGTCATAAGAACTAAGTGATATACTAGTGCATATCTTACAGAATCTATTCAACTACTAAGTATACTTCGCTAAAAAGAAGATGAAATCTTTATATACACGTCAAATTCCTATCATCACGTTCGCAAATGATGGCCTACCCCTACTGACAGGAACAACAGGCCATTATAGGTCATTATATGTCACAGGGAACAGTGATAAGATCAAGATCAATTGCATCCTGATTGACCCAGATTTCCCATTCAACTTGATGACTCTTAGAACTTTAAGGACTCTAACTCTAGTTATATGTCATTTGTCATCCAAGATTATAACCATTCAAGTGTTTAATCAAAATAGCCAAAGAGCCTTGGAGGCTATAATCATATCTCTAAAGTGGGTAAATTAATAACAGATACTAAGTTTTATTGATTGATACCAATGCATCATATAAAGTACTGCTAGAGAGACTATGGCTATATAAAAATAAAGTGATGTTATCAATCTTACATGAATAGCTCAAATACTTCGAGGATGATAAAGAACACCGAATTGATGGAGATGTATATCTTTTTGATGTTCATGAGATGTATTATGATGATGCAAACATTATTAGAGATCCCATATTGATATAGGGTCTGTTTTCATCAATCAAGTAAAATAAAAGATTGCTAGTTTGATCTTCATTCTTCATCTAGGAAGTGACATTGACCCAGACTCTTCAAATAAAAAAACCTCCATGAATTTGCATAGACATTTATACTTTTGATAAAGATGACAATAAGAGTCAAACAGAAACTATTCTTCTTATTATTACATTTTCACAAAACTTATTTAAGCCATTAGATGAGCTAAGTATCAATGTTGTGGAAGAATTAATAAATTTTTATATTCCTCCATGACATAAAGGAGAAAATAAAATATTATTTTACAAAACAATTTCTTGTGTCCCAAACATATATGAAATCCTAAAAACTGAGAATCTAGCGAATGATGGTGACCATCAGCCAATAGCCATACCTAAACATTTTTTGGATTAGCTCTGTCAAATAATCAAGAAGTTTGGTTGTGGATGTACATAAATAAAGAGAATCATTTCTTCAAGAATTTATAAAATTCACCTTAAGAGTGTGTTTATATTCCTAGAAGAGGAAACAAGAATATTAAAATATTGGGTTATATTACTCCAAACATCTGTACATCCTTTATAGCCACTATTAGATCTTTGTTTGATGTTCAGGACGACCAAATAACATCAATACGCTTTGACATATGCACCAAGGTAGGCATGACTCTCCAAACATTACAAAAAGGTGACACCCCCAACAAAATTCCATCAAGACTAGAAGAAAGGGGCATGATGCAACCGAAATACTTTTAGATGAATCTTTGCCAAATCTCACTCTATATGATGAACTGCCTAGTGAAAAAATAATTTCTAAACCAAAAGAAACTCCACTAAAACTCGAGGATGGGGGCAAACCATAGTCGATAAGCTGGTGGAAATCAACCTAGGCTTTGAAAAAGATCCTAGACCAACCTTTATCACACACAACTTTTAGAGGAAGGTCGAACCCAACTCAAATGGTGCTCCAAAAGTACATTGACTATTTTATATGGAACTATAGGGATAGATGTCTGAAATAGATCCTGAAGTTGTAGTTCATAAATTAATTATCAATCCTGGACTTTCATCTATCAAGCAAGCACCTATGAAGATGAAACGTGACCTAGAACAAAAGATAATAGAAGAAACAAAGAAATTAATTGAAATTGGCTTCATCAAAGAAGAAAAGTACCTAAATTGGGTAGTCGTATTGTGCTAGTTAAAAAGAAAAATGACCAAATTCACATTTGTGTGGACTACAGGAACTTGAATAAGACATATTCAAAGGATGACTCTTCATTACCAACTATAAAAATTATGATTAATAATATGACCAATTTTGAATTGTTCTCCTTCATGGATGACTTTTTGGGATATCACCAAATCAAGATGGATTCTGATGATAAAAAACATATAATCTTTCAAACTCCCATTAGCATTTACTTCTATAAGGCGATGTCCTTTGCCTTTTAAAATGTAGGTGTCTCTTATCAAAAAATCATGACTTGAATGTTGAGGACCTCATACACTAGCTAGTGAAAATGTTGTATGGATGACTTAGTGGTCAAGACTACGTCCAAAGACAAGCACATTTAGGGCCTAAGAGTATTTTCTGATCGTCTTAGAAGATATAATCTAAAGATGAATCCCATGAAATGTGCCTTTTGGGTATCATCTAGAGAATTTCTTGGCTTCATTATTAGATACTAAGGGATTGAAATTAATTCATCTAAGATCAAAGTAATTTTGGACATGCCACCGCCCTCCAATTTGAAGCAATTGAGGTCACTTGAAAGCCGACTCACATACATAAAAAAATTCATTTTAAACCTCTCTGAAAAATGCATCCTTTCTCAAGTTAATGAAAAAAAAAAGCTCGATTCATTTGGGATCAAGATTGTGAACAAGCCTTTGGTGATATTAAACAGTATCTATTAAGGCTACTAGTCTTGGTAACACCCATGTCTGATAGACCCTTGATCCTCTATATAGTTGCAACGGAAGGGTCTCTGGAATCACTTCTCGCTCAGAATAATAAAGATGGAAAAAAAATACTCTATTATTTGAGTAGAATGTTAGTGAGAGTAGAGAGCGATTACTCTCCTATCAAAAAGCATTGCCTGACACTTATATTTGTAATTAAGAATCTAAAACATTATTTGCTCCTTCATCAAGTTATTTTAATGTCAATGGTTGATCCTATAAAATACTTGATAACCAAGCCCATACTCACTGAAAGGCTGGCTAAATGGACCTTAGTTCTCATGGAATACAATATCAAGTTTATTTTCTGAAAGGTAGTTAAAAGACATGCTCTCATTGATTTTCTCGTAGCTCATTCAGTGCTAGACAACTCTCTATTGAGTTGTGAACTCCTTAATAAAAAAGGTTATTTTTTTTGAGAAAAGGAACCTTACTAGAAGTTATACTTTAATGGGATATCATCCATCATATTAGGGATCAAGCCAAAGCTTTTGTAAATCAAAGCAAGCATTGAACTTATATTGTCACCCCGAATGAGGGCATCTTATGATATTTCTACTTTTTCTCAAAATCATATACAAGCAATGAAATTGACTATGAGACCCTAATTATAGGACTAGAAATGACCCTCAATATGAGAATATCTCGAATATATTTTTTTGGTAATTCGCAACTGATTATCAATCAAGTAAAAAGTGAATATAAAGTCCACAAATTAAACTGCTAAAATACTATGAAAAGATTTAAGAACTCATTGGATAAATTCCACATATTCAAATAACTAAGATTCTCCAATCCATCAACACGAAAGCTGATTCTTTAGCAAAGCTAGCCAAAGCATTGGTTGACCCGACTAAGAAAAAATTTTGATCATAGTTCGTAGCAGACAAGTGATAAGTTTGATTTTCGGCATCAAACACCAAAAACTAAATCTAAACTGAGAGAAGAGATGACAAATTAGAGAATATCATTCACAAATATCTCAAAGGTAGAGAACTCTTAAAAGATTAATCGATGCAGATGCAACTTAGGAGAAGGGTTGTGTGTTTTATGCTTATCAATGACACTCTCAATAAAAGGTCTTTTGATTAAGTGCTTTTTTATTGTTTTTCAAACAAAGAGACTAAAGAAGTTATCTATGAAGTACACTCTAGAATTTGTATCAAATACGCGAGAAAATATCACCTATGCCAAGTTTATGGTGATTTCATCCATTAACATCCAAATTCTCTACATTCAACAATGTCTTCATGGCCATTCGAGGTATGGGGTATGGATATTATTGGCCCAATTAAACCATCTTCTTACATCGGCTGCTGCTTCATATTGGCAACGACCGATTATTTCTCCTAATGGACAAAGGCAATCCCATTGAAAGAGGTGAAATTGGATATTGTTATCTGCTTCTTTTGAAAAAATATCATGTACCGATTTGACATCTCTTGAAAAATCATTTTTGACAATAGATCATCTCTAAGAAGTTTTAAGGTGGGTGATTTATATATCATTATAAGATAAATTGGAGATATTCATTCATGTATAATGGTAGAGAAAATGTCCTTGCTGAGACATTCAATAAGATCCTTTTCAAAATATTAAAGAAAGTTATCACCAAAAATAAGTAAGATTGATAACAAAAGCTTCTTGAAGTATTGTGGGCCTATTACACCACAAATCGAATCCCTACCTAATCAACACCATATATATTAGTGTTTGGGGTTAGGTAGTCTTGTCACTAAAAGTACAAATGTCATTTCTAAGAATTGCCTTATAAGAAAAAAATTATACAAGAAAACAATGTTCATTTTTGTCTTGACGAACTAGATTCCTTGGACGAAACGAGACTTGTAGCTCAACAAAACTTGGAGATATATCGTGCACAAATGTCCAAGGCTTACAACAAGATGATCTGGCCCATTTTCTTTAAAAAGGGAGAAATGGTCTTAATTTTGAGAAAATCCATAATTCCAAATTGAAACAAGAAGGACAAATTCGAGCCTAATTGGAAAGACCTTTTTATCACTGAAAGGATATTCAAAAGGGATCCTATCAATTGATTAATGATAAAAGGGAAAGGCATATGCCAACGATCAATGCCTGATTTTTTAAAAGGTATTATGCATAAGCCTCTGAGGCAATAATAATAACAAATATCTATATTTTATTTATGACGAAACATCCGACTTTCTCTAAAAGAAATATTCGGTTAAATACACTTCATGTTTCTCGAGACAAAATATGAACACAAAACCCCATCCATTTTATGCACCGCTCAAGTCCACTTCTTATGATAAAACAAGTCCACTTTTGTGGTAAATTAAGTCCATTTCTTATCGCAAATTAAGTTTACTCTTATAGTAAAACAAATTCGCTCCTTGTGATAATCCAAAGTTTACTCCTTATAGTAACTCAAGCTTACCCTTAAAAGGCAAGATAAGTCCATTATCGCATAATAAATCAAATTTACTCTCATGTGGTAGAACAAGTCCACTCTCATATGACAATCCACTTCTACGTGGTAAATTGAAGTTTATTTTGTACGACAATCAAATTTGCATTAACATAGCAAATCGGATCCATTCTCATGTGGCAAATACAATCAACTCTTAGAATATTGACACAGGGGCCAAATACCTGAAAATTATTCACACCCTCTCCTCTCTTCAGAACTTGAGAAGAAACTGTAAAAGGGACAGTTTGTTTGAGACAATTTTTTGCCAAACTTAAATTTTGATCGAGACATAATCATAATTAAAATTTAAGCACTCAAGATTATGACTCAAATGTGGGTCTCAGTTGGGCATGGATTGTTGTCAAATTTGGCCCAAAATTGAATTTTATTTAGACTTGAATTATTTGGCCTAAGTTAAAGTGGATTAGATGGACTAAATATTTGGACCAAAATTAGACCTAATCCATTAAATATCTAGAGCAAAAAAATATATATAAAATCTTTGCAAATAGGTCATTAGACCAAATATATTTTACAAAAGGACCCATAAAACTTATAAAATTACGTTTTAGTCTAAATTTTTTGAAGAATTTGTAAATAATCTCTTGAAAATTTAGATCCAAGAATAGTATAATTTTGGAATCTTTTTGTGAGAAAATAAATCTTAATAAATGGATTACATGTCAATCAAGAAAATTTGGAAATTCAATCCAATTACTAATTACAATATAATGAAATGTTAAAATTGAGCCAATCAAAAAGTTGATTTCAAGTCTTCTTGAAGCCTAAAAAAAAAGATGAAAATGTAAGAAAAAAAATAGAGTGAGAGAGATCAGAATATAAAAAAGGATCAAAATAGAGAAAAATTAAGAGAAAGCGAATCATTAAAAGAGATCAGTATACTAGGTTTTATTTTCTCTCTTTCGTTTGCTTTGTTTTGCTTTTGAAGGACACCCAAGCACTTGCATTCTCCACCTTTGCTACCACCCTAATACTGCACCCCGCATGCCGCTCTCTCCGGCCTTATCCGCCTTTTACCACCGGCTGCTTGTGGAGAAGCCCGCACCAAGCTATTCCTTGCTTTTGTCTCACCCCTGGGTACAGTCCCACCGGTGTGCGCCTGTGGGCCGCGTGCTTCATTGTCGTTGTCTTGGTCCATATTTGATGTTTCCACTTCATCGAGTCTCCGCTTCGCCTGGCTACCCGCCTGCTCCTTGAGCCGTCTCCGACGAGCTCGAGCTCAACCACTTGAAATCTGCCCAACCGCCGTTCACCCGAGCCACCAGCCTGGTTTGCAATCTCTGAGCACTACCATCTCCAAGCTGCCGAAAGAGCCACCCCGCCGCCAGACCACCCTGCTCCGGCGTGCCTCTAATCTCCTCACCCGCCTGCATCGCTCAGTCGTTGCTCTGCCCACTGCACTACCATCTGAGCCCCATCACACCGACTCGGTTCATGATCCTCGCTGTTCACCCGCCACTGGTTCATCCCAGTCTCATCACCGGAAGGACAAGCCGGATCCAGCTGTAGACCCATAGGGAAGGAGTCTGGCCTCCTCGTAGCACCCTGTAGCTGCCGGAGACCACCCTTTTCGTGCCACTGTCTCCGCATGTTGTCTCCCACCGTTGGACATGGCTTAATTTAGCCACTTTTAGCCAAATCTAGTTGGGAAGAACTCCAGGCCACCACGACCCAATTAAAGAAAGGGTAAAGAAGGGGGTTCGGCTTGAAGACAAAGGGAAAAAAAAGGATTGTTGGCTGGAAAAAAAGGAGAGATTTAGCCTCAATTTCTGTAATGCGTGTATTGTTATTTTTAGCCTTTATGTTCATCACTTTACTAGTCTTTTGGCTTGATTTTGTGTCAGTTTTTGAGCTCACCTTTATATTAGTCTTTGGGTTTACTATTATGTCAACCTTCAGGCTCGTCATTTTTTTAGTCTTTGGATTTGTCTATTATGCTAGCCTTCGAACTCGTTTTTAAATTAATTTTTGAGCTCACACGTATACCGATTTTTAGGCTTCTCGTTTTACCAATGTTCAGACTTGTTACTTTGCTACTCAGGGTCTTCACCACTCCAGACTATTGAAATCGATTCCACATGGCTCTACCATTGTTATGTAAAAGTGGGCTTAGAAAGGAGCTCTCTGTTGGGTTGATAAAGAAATATGACACACTATGACATAAAAACAACTGCTAGAAAAACTAAACTTTTTCCGAGTATAGTGTTGACAATGAGATTATAGAAGACAGATATTAGAAGGTGTCAAAGGCCGAATGGGCCAGGGCACTTGGCATAGACTGTAGATTGTAGGCTTGGGACCATACCATCCTGCTCTTTTCAGAGATGTCGCTCAAATTGTGGCTATGCTAGAACCTACATCTTCCAAAGAATTTGTAACTCCTCTATTGTGTAGGAGTGCAATGGAGATTCGCCATACTAGAAAGGTGACAAAAACTCAGATACGTCAAAAACCTCTTCTATTGTCTATGCTCCTTTCAGAAATAGGCAAGTTAATTTTAACTCCGGGCAAAGCTGTACATTTTCATCATGGTCTCTAGAGAGAAATTTTCTCAAATAGGAACTCTCTATAGGTTTGACATAAAAAATGACTAAATGAATATCTTATCTTAGAACATAAGGGGGTTAGACACCTTTTGCCAAAAAAGAGCTATCAAGTTTATGATTTCTGAAGCCAAGGCTGATATAGTTGGCATTCAACAGACTAAACTTGAAAACATCCTCAAAAGAGTGTTAAATCACTTAGGAGGTAAAAAGATATCCAACTGGCTCTCTCTACCTTTTCAAGGTGCCTCTGAAGGTATCCTCCTAGACTTGAATAACAGTAAATTCTAGCAACCTCATTCTATTGTAGGGACTTCCTCTATTTTTGTTGTTTTCTACTCTCTTTCTTAGCTATAGTGGCTATCTATGTTATCCAATCTAGAGAGGACAAGAAAGAATATTGGAAAGAAATTAACTTGATGAGGGAAGAATATAAATTACCATGGATTATTTTTGATGATTTTAATGCCACTAGGTCCTCCTCAGAGAGGAAAAACGCTAAAGGGAACCAAATAGACAAAAATCTCTTCAATAAATGGATTGCCTTCCATGAATTGTTGGGCATCCCTCTCTCTAGCATAAGCTTTACTTGGTCTAACAGACAAGTAAATTCTATCTTTGCCAAACTTGATAGGTTTTTGGTCTTCCTTGAATGTGAATCTAATCACCCTCTGGCTATTGCCATAGCTCTCCCCTAAAGTACCTTTGACCATGTCCCAATTATATACTCTACTAAGGTCAAGGCATCTAGGAGGAAGAGGTTTATATTTGAAAGTATGTGGCTTTCAGAGGATGAATTTATTAATATGGTTAATGAAAATTGGGTAAAATATCCTAACAAAGATTATATTGTAGAAAGTATAATGAAGAAAAAACTAAAAAGGCACAGATTCAATATTAATAAATGGTGCAAAGTCCATTTTGTCAATATTAATGTCCAAAAAAAGAACTTTTTGATAACCTAGCCAGTTTAGAAAAGAATTAGGAACTAAACAAACTATTTGAGTAAGAGACAGATAGCCCGATAGGCTTTAAATTGAAACTTGATGATGTACTTCAAAAAGAGGAGGTAATGTGAAAACAGAGAGCTAGGACTTAATAGATTCAGGAAGGGGACTTAAATACGACCTTCTTTCATAGAGTAGCTAGTAACCGCAGAAGAGTCAATCTTATTACTGAATGAAGGGAGAGAGGCAATAGTTATATGAATGAGGAGGATATAGCCAGACATGCAATAAAGTACTATAAAATGTTGTTTGCGATAGTAAAAAACTAAAAACTGAAAACTGACAAGAAAAATTATACCCTATAAAAACTGAGTCAAATGATCTTAAGGCTAAATTTACTAAAGAAATCAACGAGGTTATTTGGAATATAGCTGAATCAAAAGCCTCAAGTCCAAATGGCTATCCTTTACTGTTTTACAAAACATTCTAGTACTTGATCGAAGGGGACATCAAATTAATATTCCATGACCTTTATCACCATAAATTTTCTCTAAATAAGGCAAATTTTACATTAATAACTCCAGTTCTTGAGACAGAGGGCACAAATTGCCTTAAGAACTTTCAACCAATATGCTTTTTGAATTATATTCTGAAAATCTTTAGTAAGGTTCTGGTAGAAATATTGAAGAAAAAAAATTTATGCCCTGATTAATTCCACTTAGTTTGCATCTATCCCTAATAGATACATTTTAGAAAGTATAACAATTACCCAAGAGATCATTTTCAAGTGCAAAAAATAAAAAAAAGGGAGCAATACTAAAACTGAATTTTGAGAAAGTCTATGATAATGTTGACTGATTCGTTCTTCTTACATTATTAGAAATAAGAGGATTTGGATCAAGGTGGATTATTTAGGTAAAGGAGATATTTGAAAGATTTCAAATTTTCATCATTCTAAATGAAAATCCTCATTGTAACATTCTTAATAAAAAGTGTATCAAATAAGGATACCTATTATCTCCTTATCTATTTATTTTGGTAAAAAACTATCTCTATAAAATGCTGTAACTAGCACAAGAGTTGGGACTAGTCAAAGGTTTATATGGGATCCTAAATTTGCGTTATACAGATGATACTTCAATTTTTGGAGAAGCTGAGCCCAATCAATTTCTTAATTTGAAATATATTCTCTATATGTTTGAAGGTTTGTCTGGAATGAAAATCAATTTTCACAAAAGGTTAACGATCAAGCTTGGGAGTTGTTCTCAAGAGATGTGTTCTATCTTGATCTACTCATTAAGGATTCTGAGTTGAGTCGAGGAGAATGGAAACCTCTAGTAAATCAGGTTGAAAGAAAACTAGAGGCTTGGAAAGAAAAAATGTTTATCTATTAGGAGTAGGACAGTGCCAGTAAACTTGGTCCTTTCCACAACCCCTATATATTGGATGATTTTTTATCAATTTTCAAAATGGGTTACACATAGGTTGGACCAAATCAAGACTAGATTTTTATTGAGAGGATCTAAGGGAGAAAAAATTTCACTTGGATAAATGGGAGTTAGTATGTAATAGCAAGTAGAATGGTAGTTTGGGAGTATAGGATATAAAGGTTTTTGATCAGGCCCTCTTGATAAAGTGATGGTGGAAGTTTTTTAGTGAAGAAGAAATTCACTGAAAGGTCCTG
This sequence comes from Trichopus zeylanicus subsp. travancoricus, assembly GCA_005019695.1. NCBI lineage: Eukaryota > Viridiplantae > Streptophyta > Magnoliopsida > Dioscoreales > Dioscoreaceae > Trichopus > Trichopus zeylanicus. The sequence continues at coordinate 924,173 of RXID01019385.1, read as the reverse complement.
GTTCTGAATAATTGTTATAGAGGTAAGACTCCTTCCCTACAAAATTGTACAATCCTGGATCATGTTCGGTTTTCTAGAAAGGAGTGCTGAATGTAAAAAATCAGTTCTTATCCAGTATAGAGTTTGTAGTATACTCTACCCGGAATACTATTTTTTGGAAAGACATGTAGCTACATGGTTTCAATCTTGAGATGACAATGCTAGAAGTTGCCCAATTTGCTAAAAATCCTTCTGTCACTATAGAAGATACAAGAAAGGAATAATTACCTATAGCCCCCTGTAATTAGTCTTAATTACCTACAACCCTTGTAATTTTCGGAATTATCCACACCCCCCTTTTCTCAAAATATTTACCTACACCCCCCTGATTATTATTTAATCAAATTTTTCCTGAAATATTTCGATTTTACCCTCGGTTATTTTTTAAATTTAACCCCTAAAAACTTATTTTTTATTATTTAACACCCCAAAATTTAATTTTTTGTAAATAACACTCCGAAATTATTCCGGTTTATAGAAAAGTCGTCGAAATTCAGATTTTTATAAATAACACCTTGAAATTATTCTGATTTACAGAAAAGTCCCTGAAATTATTGCTACGGCGGCGAGGGTGGCGGCGCGCGGACGGTGACGCCGGAGGCCAGCGGCTGGAGTGGAGGCCGAGGCCGGCGCACCGACATGCGGGCGCGAATAGCCAAGGCCGAGGTCGTCCACACTAGCGAGCCGGGGACGGAGGCTGAGGCCGGCGTCGACATGCGGGCGTGGACGACCAAGGCCGAGGCCGTCCGCCCCCACGTGCCGGGGATGGAGGCCGAGGCCAGCGCGCCGACCTTGGCCGCCGCTCCCGTCGTCGGCCTTTGGCGTCGCAGACCGCGTGCCATCACCATCGCCGCCGTCACAATAATTTCGAGGACTTTTCTATAAATCGAAATAATTTCGGGGTGTTATTTGCAAAAATTTGAATTTCGGAGACTTTTCTGTAAATCGAAATAATTTCGGGGTGCTATTTGTAAAAAATCAAATTTCTGGGTGTTAAATAATAAAAAATAAATTTTTAGGGGTTTAATTGTAAAAATAACCGAGGGTAAAATCAGAATTTTTTGAAAAAAATTTGATTAAATAACAATCAGAGGGGTGTAGATAAATATTTTGAGAAAAGAGAGTGGATGTGAGTAATTCCAGAAATTACGAGGGTTGTAAATAATTAAGGTTTATTACAGAGGGTTATAGGTAATTATCCCTAAACAAAGCCTTCTTGATCAAAAGAAGAGCACCCCTTGGTATCAAATCATTGAAACAAAATCTCAGAGAACTTATTCCTCTTTTCCTTAACTAGGATTAGGGCAAACAAAACTAGAGAAGGGAAAAAGATTTCAGTGTTAAATCAATCTAAATACTTTCCCTCTTCCCTCTCATAATATAAAGTTGTCCTATCCCCTAAAGGTTAAAATCTTCTCGTGGCTTATTTTTCACAATAAAATCCTTACCAGGGATAACCTTGATAAAAAAGGGCCTAGAATGGCCCTTCTCAGCATTGTGCTCTGTACAATAGGGAAGTTAAAGATACCAACCATCTTTTTTGCACTTGTACCTTCTTTGCAATTATCCAGAACAAAATATTACCTTGCTTAAAAGTTGTTTCCCTTTATTGATTTCTCAACTCTAGACTAATTGGAATAACAACATAGAACTTGGACTCATCTCAGTTGGGGACATGTTAGTGTTGTCCTTGCAGTGGTTATTATGGAAGAAACAAAATTACAAAAATTTTCAGAATAAAAATAAAAGCCCTCCAACCTTCATCAACATTATGAGCTTTATTTTGAGAACTTGATTCTATCTTTGTAATAAGAAATTAAAAACTAAGTTAGAAGTAGCTATACTTTGAGATTATTAACACCAAACAAAAACCTTTTTCTGGTATTTTTTTCAGCAGGTCCAATGTCCAAAAAAGAAGCAAGAATGAGATTTGATGTGGCTGGTAGCACTGCTGGTTAAAACAAATATTTTGACTATTTTTTTTTTCTTAAGATCCCGTTTGGTTTGGGATCAGGATCAGTATTAGTCCATTTAAGAATTATTTTTTTTTTATAAAATTAATATTACTTATTTTATATTTTATTAAATTAAATTATTATAAAAAGATATTAGTTTATAAAAGTAGTTCACTAGTCTTGATCATGATCCTGATTTTGACCCCAAACCAAACGATACTTAAGTTCTTTTGGAAACAAGTCTTTTTTTATTGATTTTGGGGGGACTTTATTTTATATATAGCAGATCTTTTTTTGTAAAAGGGTATGTTTGTATTTTTAATTTCTTATCTATTTGGTAAAATTTTTTAATGATAAATTCCTGTTTTGCTAAAATATTAGATAAAGTCAAGTGATTTCTTTCGATTCTAGAATTTTAATTTGATGATAATATTGTAGTCTGTTGTTGAAAAGATTAAAAACTAATTTTGAATTTATTTGCCGTAACATATCAATTTTGTACGCTCATATACCGTGGTTAATCTTTGTACAGAGTTAACGGGCTGGGTTGGTGCCCGGACCAGCTTTGCGGCTTGTTCTGGCGAGGGTGCTTCCTTCAGAAACAAACTAAGACGATGGTCAATTGCTCGATTGGCGCGCACTCCCGTAAAGTTATCCCGGACCATCCCATATCCAGATGGCCTTGCTGTCCTGCACGTACAATTGCTTCTGCTCCTCCAAAAATTTGGACGTAAATGCAATTTTTATTGCATAAATCCAAAACTATTTTATGTTGTTTTATCTATGAAAAAAAGTTAAATATTTATGATTTTTTTTTGTCAACAATCTATATCAACTTCTACAATTTATTTTTCATATAATACACCTAAGAAAAAATTAAAAAAAAATACCTATCAATTCGGAAAAGTATGTTTAGATCAAAATCATTTCACCCAAATCAAAATCCTGCAATTACACGTTCCGTGTGGTTTAACTACAGATTCAAGTAGTGTTTGAATTGTACTTGGATTTCAAAAGTGGCAAAGGGAGACCACTTCTGTTATTTTCCTTATTTGGATGAAATTTACTTTTAAAAGTGGTGGAAGTGCCACTTTTGGATAGGCCTCAAAATGAATTAGGATTTACTTCCGCTTTGAAAGTTGCACTTTTGAAAGAAAACTGAGTGGGTCTGACCCCTCCCTCTTCACCCATTTCGTTAGGGTTGAAGTCTTTATTCCGCGACTTCAAGCAACTCTAGTTCCTGGATCTCACCTCCCACACAACTCTTATAGTCGGCCATCAACTCCGTGATCGTGTCATCGATCTCATTGTCATCCATCTATCTCGCAGGCCACCAGCTCGGTGCATGTGTCGCCGATCTCATGGCTGTGGCTGCCCCAACCAAAAAATCCAGTCTAGTAGGAAATTCTAGAAAGAAGAAGCACCAAATTATCATTCCCTTTTCTTTTTCTTCTACCGCTCCATCCTCTGTTTATGCTGCACAACCAAAGAAAAATTGATCCTAGAGGCGCCGATTTGATCCTGTAAGTTTTTTATTCTTTTTTTGTGGTGATTTTTCAAAAATGTGATTTTGGTGCAAAAAGGCATGATCTTTCGAGGAGATCGGGGTGGGCATTCAGTTATTGATTGTGGTATTCTTTTGCGTGTAAATCTATTGATTGTCTCGGTTTGAGGATGGTGTGTGCCTTGGTTTGGGATATCCAAATAAGTTGTCAGCTTATTTCTATTTTCGAAGTGTTTTTGCTTGGGTTTTCATTTGATCTTGGTTTTACAGTCCTAAAGCACAGATATGATAGACATATGGTGGAATATATATTTTTTTAAAGTGGTTTGAGTGTTTTTATTGACAAAGTTTGGATTCTTGGCAGTTGCTCATATGAATAAAATTGCAAACATTGATGGAAAAAATCACAACTTTGGACTTTTTTTTTTCTATTTTAGGTTGTTTATATTGAGTGGGATTAGCATTCCAACAAGATGATTAAGACAAAGAGTTCTTGGCAAAAGCTCCTTTTTCTAAATCATTCTACCTTAGAGCCCCTCTTGTTGTTGGTATGAAGTTCGTAGGAGAGTTGTTAATGCTCTTGAATTATTTGGGTATCTCATTGGCAGGAAAATTTAAGTCCTTTGTGCTAATGCTCTAGATTTCATCTAGGTATCCCATTGTCAGAAAAGTTCCTAATGTACATTGTGAATTATTTGTGACTACTATCTGATGGCTTCGTGGCTTGCTAGTTTGATGGTTTGCGAATGCAATTTGCTAATTGCATTTTGTCAATATTCTGATTATATTTTTGCTAGATATGTTTTGATGAATATGATTGTTGATGATGATTCAATTTATTGTGGGAGTGTGAGCCGAATGAGATTTTTGTATTTCTAAATTAGCTATGGTGACATAACCAGATTTCATATATTGTCACGTGCACTAAAAGTCATATTTGAAATAGATCGAGATTTGATGAACTCTAATTGGCTGTATTAGGATGGCACATAATGTGCAACCGTACCATTGGATATTTGTGGGTTTGAAATTGAGAACAATAATGAATCCCAATTTTTGTTGTATTTGGATGGTATGTTACATGCAACCATACAATGAAGGTGTTTCCGAGCTTGTTGGAGTAGGATGTTCATGTGGTTGCTAATAGCCATGAACGAGAAACTCGGCTATGTCTCACACTATTGTGGTGATATTCACGCTTTCATTTGTAGATACCTTTGTATATTTGTTTGAGTCTAAGGCACGTTTTGAAATATTTTTTGCTTCTTTATTTTTTTATTTATGTTATTTCTTTCTTTGCATTTATTTTGGAATGTCTATTTTGGCGTACTTAGGGCATTATTGTGGTACTTGTTGAATAAAAAATCCAAGGTTATTAGGGCACTTACCCACCCATAAGCATTAACACCTACAGAGTAGTTTCTTTCATCATATGATATATGTGGGTAAGAAGAATTATTGATCGTACATATGAATGGATCTCTCTACATTTTTACAACTCACAAATATTATGCAAGAGAGGCTTTTACTACATAATACTCAATATGTAATGATAGATGAGTAGTTAGTCATTTTTCTACACACTATTAGACAAAATACTAAGAATAGAACTATAATGCTCCAGTTATATAGGTCTAGTGAGATAATGAGCTATTATTTTATTAAGCGCTCAAAGCTATTAGTGCGATTAAGAATGAGTATATCTATCAAGAATCTGGTGTCACACATCCTCTTATTAGTGGTTCGATGAGCTACTACTCGTGGTTGAAGGTAAAATATTAATATTTTAATTTATTACACTTGGTTTGTCTTATTATAATTGTTTATCTTTTTCCCTCAGGATTGTATCGACCTCCTTGATGGCACTTATATCAATGCAGCTATACTTGTCAAGGACCAACCTCGATTTTAGAAAAGGAAGGGGATTCCACAAAATGTCTTATACTCCATCGATACAAGTTTAAAGTTTCAATCCATTCTCACTGGTTGGGAAGGGAGCACATGATTTCAGAGTCTTAAGAGATGTTATTTTCCGACCACCACCCAATGGTCTTCGTTTGATTGAAGACTCGGTTTGTTAAAATTTTATAGTTCCTTCAAGTTAGGGAATGCGAAGACATATATACTTTTGATTGATTATTGGTCCTTTGTGAGTTTAGGTAAATATTATTTGGTTGATGCGGGGTATACAACAATGCTAGAAATTATTTCTCCATATAAAAGTGTCTAATACCATTGAAAGAACGTGCAGGCCGAACTCCTCAAAATACTAAAGAGGTCTTCAATCTATGATATTTTTTATTGAGAAGTTAAAGTCAAGTAAGCATTTGAATTGTTGAAGCGTCATTTTAAGATCCTAAAAAAGGACTCTCATTTTCATGGCAAACATAGATAGATACAATGCTAGCTTGTTGTGTGTTATATAACTATGTTATAATCATGTATCCTTCAAATTATCTGATGAATAAGCTATTATAGGAAAAGGAAGTAGAAAATGGAGAAGAGGAAGAATTTGATGCATATAAGCTTATGGCATTGCCAACTACTCGACGGGAACAATGCCAAGCATGACAACAGCGAGTCAGTTAAGAGGCTCAATTGTAGAGGCAATGTGGGTTAAATACAAATAGTAGACCGAATATAAGCTTCCTATATGTATCACTACAAGATAACAGGTCATTCTCGATACTATTATAGTGTCGTTAAAAATGTAATTAGCGTCAAAAATCTTTTCCAGGCACAAATTTGCAATTCTAAAAGAGAGCCATGAGAACTTTGGTCGCAAAATTTAGCGACACTAACGTTAACGCCGCTATTGTGGACAATTAGCACCGCTAAAAAGTAATTAGCAATGCTTTTAGTTAGCATCCCTAATAACTATACATTAGCAGCACTAATGTTAGTGTCATTAGGCGGTGCTAGTTTAGTGCCACGAATGACTACCTAACATACCGCCAATGATCTTTACATTAGCGGTGCTAAAATTAACATCGCTAGTGATCCCATTATAGCATTGAGAATACCTATTTGAGCTGAATCCTATTTTTACAATATCAAAATAGCCAACATACAATTCTATTCAATATGCAACATACAATCCATAAATATAAATACAATCTCCAACTATAATACTTCTACATTCTCCAAATCCAATCTAAAAATACAAACTCCAAGTATAAGCTCCAAGAAGTAATATCAAGTTGTCACATAACAACAAGCATCCAGAAAAAAAAAAAAACAAATCACTCAAACCCTGTGTCCATTTGGCCTACTCTTGGTTGCTAGCTTGAAGACAGTCTTCTCGTATAGAACTAGAAGAATACAACATCAAAATAAGAAAAACAAAATACAATTCTTGTTACAATTGCATATTATATTCTATGTTTTACAAAGAAGAAAGTATTTCCTGATTTATCCAGAAACCCACCCCCTACCCCCGTGATCAAGACCTCATCCCCCGTGCCCCCCATGCTTAAGTCTACAAAACAACAAACATTGTAAATTTAGTAAATAGATATATCCGATGAGTCTTTGAAGTGGAAAGAGCTTCCTGAGAGCCAGCTTTAGTATTGCCACCAACATCCTGCTGCTTGGTTTCAATACTAGGAAAAAATGCATTAGCCACAAAATAAATATATTACTTTTAGGAAAGAATAATACATATTAATATGCAATATATACAAAGTAGATGAATATGAGATTTGAATTATACCTCAGAACCTCCTAGAGTAGGGCAAAACACAGTATGAAAGAAATTATCAAACAACTCCTTCTTAAATCTCTCTAATCTGGAGGCTATCTCAGTTTGGATTATAGACTGCATTTGACTTTGGGTATAAACAAGAGACTCACTTTGTGATAATTTGGAGGATAAGTAAGAAAGAGATCTGGACCTTGGTCCTATACCAAAAGTACACATCTAACCATATTTGTTTGGTCTAAACACCTTGAACATGAATCGCAACGTGGGCAGTAGAATTGGAAAGAGCATCCTTCGGCTGAGATTGCCTCAACTTAGCTTCTCTTACAATATGATCAAGAAAGATATTACTATTATTTCAGTAGAACAAATATTGTCAAAAATTAGGTTAAGTACTCACAATAGTGACTACGTTCACTGCACTGACTGGTTGTCTGTCCTTTCTGGTATGAAACACGAGGAAGACATCTAGCATTAAAGGTTCATATCCAGCTAAAGCCTCAAGCTACAAGTTATACAATTAAAAGAATTACAATATCTAATAAGGTGGTTGGACCTTTGATAATAAGTTGAGAAATTTACTTCAGCTTTCAAATTGACATACCCCTTCTGATCGAGAGAGGGGTCTATTGTCTAACGGTGTTGATGTATTTTGTTGGTCTAGCTCAATTCCTGGAGGAACAAATCAAATTTGTCAGTGATAATCGTATTTCTATTTAAACAAGGATTAGTTTAGATTAATACCCTGATTTCTCTATATTGCTAATGTCTGACAAGGATTTGCCATTGTTTTTCTTTTATCCTCAAATATGGACAGGTGGCAAGTCTAGTTAGATCATTTTTATATGATGTGAAGTATTTTTTCTTCACGTCCGCCTTCCAATCATGCCAACAGTTGCTAAGAGTTCACAAGACTTCTTTCTTTGCATTGTCCTCCATATTGATATTGGTAAGTAGAAAAAAATATTTGAAAAGTTAGTAGCATATGTAATAGCGAGAATATAACCATGGATGAGAAAGTAACTTATCATCATATTAACTTTACATCTATCTAGATATGTTCTTTCCTTTTCTAGGGCACAACCCACCAGTCGGTGTATGTCTAGAGTTTAGAGTGTATATTGGCAACTCGTTACCATCCTTCGCAAAAATACCCAATTGGGTAGAGAGCCATGTCAGGTTCTCGCCAATGACTTGATCATGGTGGTTATCATTAAGCTATAGTTTAAAGTCGGGGGTACCCCATATCCCTACAGTTCTGTTGGGGTCACAAGGGGTCCATGAGAGCTATTGTAGGACCTGTGTTATATGTAAAATAAAATATTAGATTGCAATGATAGAATTATTAAATCATGTTGAATACAGATGATATAAATGTAGAAAAGAGTTTCATACCTTCAACAACATCGGGATCAACATACTAATCTAATGGCTCATTTTCACATTGATTGTGTTTGTACATCGGACGGTCAAAGTTCACTAATGTATACCCAAACTCATGGTCCTCATTCTGGTACTATTATCAACCTAATCACACTTGAATATCATGAATTTAAGCTCGTTGCTATTCTATATCCCAATGATATCCATTAGAACACCATAGAAATGTACCACTCCCGAAATGGGATTCTTGTCCTTTGTACTTGCAAAACTTTTTGTATATGCTTTCAAAGTCATGCTGCTATTCTACGTGTGGCGACTTATCTCTCGCATCTTCATGTGAAATCAGAATCCATTTACAATGTAACTCAAGTATTTTTTTTTTTACCCATTTGTCAGAATCTACTGCCAAAAGTAATATCTTCTTAGAAATGTTAGATGCATTACCTCTTCTTTGTAATTCAATAATCTAAAACAATTATAAGTCATGTGTTAGGAAACTTAGACATAAATGGTTGTGTAACATATAGAAGTGTCAACTATACTTACATGTTCCTTAAACCAATTAGCAAACATCTCACTATGAATTTTCTCTCATTCGAACCCTCCACCTCACCATCGTCTATCAACTTCTAGCGACCTCAAATGTTCCTTGCAAAATGGATATCAATTCTTTCAAAAAATAATTGAGTAATATCATACTTCATTAGTGTTGATCAAACTATTGCACATACTCTCAGAATGTTGTCACGATATCCAAATTAAACAATATATATTGGTGTACTTGCGCCCATTGGATCTTGCCTATATAATGAAATCCTTGTTAAACCCTAATTGGATGATGCCCTTCTACACTATGGGAATGATGATCCTAGTTTTGGGAAGGTTGTGTAAAGTTCGACTGAAAGTTGTTCAGATATATTGCACAAAAGGTTATGCATCTTTTGGCTAAATAGCCTTCTGTCATAGAACCGCTTGGATGAGCTTGGTCTGACACATATTTCTTCAAGTTGAAAAGATATTTGAATGCCAAATTGATCATTTGTTAACATGGATGATGCAATATATGTAACTTACAAAAAATGATTCTTTATTTTGATCCAACTCTTGTCCATGTTTTAGAAATTACTACAATCCTCAGTCTAATGCTCTGGATATGCAATAACATTGTACACCATTTAAGTAACTAAATAATAGAGCAACAGAGATAAATATAATGATCATGTTATCTTTAATCTTAGATCCTATAATAGATCGGAAGTAGAATATATAGTATTTTTTAAGATAATTATTGTACTATCTTAATGATTATTATTGCTCTGCATAACAATAATTACATTGATTTGCAAATTGAAACCATGGCCATGCAAGAAATGGGAGAAGTTTGATCAAGTTCATCATCAATCAAATGTTTGATTTCTTATTATAGTAGTAGTTCATAGGTAGATACTTTGTTTGGATTCATTGTCAACACCAAAACAGAACAAGTGTTGTGTATGAGATCCATTCAAACCCCAAGCCTTGACTTCTGATGCCAAGGCCCCACTCCAACCCTAGTACATTCCCATGTGGATTGCTTCATGGATCAACATTTGAAGGCCGCAGAGTTTGATAAAAAAGAGGCAGAGATGGATTCAATAAATCATGAAAGATAAGTACTATTATTGGTGTCTTTGTAGGTGGTACCTATGTTTTTTGGTGGGGGCTTAACTATGAATGACTTCTTTTTTTTTTGGGTTTTCACTCACTATAAAGAAGCTTGATCTCCACCAACTTCATTGATGATCCATGGAGATGGTGCTAGGTGATAAGCACACATATTATGTCTTTTGAAAGCAAAGGAATCTAACAAGGAGAAGAACATTGAATCCTTTTCAATCTTGTGTTTTACTTATTGACTATGTGGTGAAAGCGGATGGATCAAATCCACAATTAGTCCCATTACCATCATTGTGTGCTTCCTCAATATCTCCATAGATAACTTTTTTTTTTTTGCTTTACTTCTAATGTGTAATTTGAGCCAAGTATTTTAGAAACAAGGACAGGGAGAAGGAGAAAAAGAAAAGGAAGAAATTGATTCAAGTATTATGGTTTTCAGTTCATGAGAAAATTGTTTCACCAAAGCACATGCATATGCATTACATACCATTGCTGCTTCAGAAGCTCTACAGATTGTATTGAAAAATAGAAATAGACATTATCAAACAACTATCATCAACTATTATCAAGCAACTATCGAGAGAACCCTAAAATATAAATGGGCATTACATGAACAATAAAGCCAAAGACAAATTTCAATTAGATAAGTAATCAGACTTGAGAACTTGATAGAGAGGCGGTGGCACGGGGGAGCTCATACCTGGAGCGAGGTGGGAGGAAGGATTTGACATGCACGAAGGTGAGACAAAGTTGGTTGGAGCTGACGTCACGGGAAGAAGCTCACCAAAAAAGGGGCACAAATTTAGGGCAAGAGTTCGCCATTGTTGTGTTTTTTTTTTTACATGAGGAAGACCTTCTTTTAAGACATATTCCAGGTAATAATTTTTATTAGTGCCTGCAATGCTACAATATTGCCGACCCTAATAAAATAGCGTCGGTAATGTGTGTAATCATCGCCGGTGCTAATAATTAGCGCTGATAATGACGGATTCCAAAACGGCGCTCATCATTTAGTGCTGGTAATATCTATCCTTTATCGGTGCTAATATTTTAACGCCAGCAATATTAGAATATTGTCGACGCTTGCTCTAGTGCCGGACGCAAAGCGCCGATAATGACTACTATTGTTGTAGTGTATATGTTACAAATGACTCGTTATTATTATTTTTATGTTTCGTGGATGACTTTTGACTTATTATTATTTATTTTTAAATTTTAGTATGCAGTATTGTCATATTTTTCTGATTTACACTAATAAAACATGTTGTATTATTTGAAGGTAATTGAATAATATAGTCAGATGGAGGGGGGGTGCATTATTTTCTGATATGAGTGGTTTCCCACCAAAGTTTTACCTGGATCCATATCAAATGGTCAAAGGAAGGGTAAGGATAGGAAAAGTACCCCTAGTTACCGTTGGTCCAAGGCGATCTCTGATTTTATAATTAACTTTTTGGTGGAGCAAACAAATAATGGTATATAGGTAAACAAATCATTCAAGAAAAGTACATTCCTTGTATGGGCTTGAGAAGTTAATGAGTTATTCAATGAGAAGATTATTATGCAACAGTTAAAGAACCATACTGTGCATTGAAAGAGAAATATGGTAAAGTAAAGACGGTGAAGAAAACCAACGAGGCTAGTTGGGACGAAGAGGAAGATGGTTATAATGACAAATGAGATGCTTGTTGATTATGCATTGGTAAGGAATTTACAATTTTCACTTTTATACTTATATTATTTAATAAACTCTAATTTTTTTAATCTATCGTATAGTCTCACAAGGACTCCGCCTCAATTATCAACGTGTTAATCCACAATTATGAATAGCTCATAATCATTTGTTATGCTGATCAGGCTATTGGATCCTCGGCCTGAATCATTGCTAAAAGATTTTATGCCGAAAATGTCAGTTTGGGCACTAAACGTTGAGAATTCAAACATGACATGATCTGAGTTCCTGACTAATGATACAAATGACGCAAAAGTCCGTGAAGTCCCTCCACTTCAATAGCCTCATGACAAACCCATGTCTAATTTGTTTCTCCATGACAAAAAGCCTCCTAAACATGTTGTTAGAGTTCAAAATAATTTTCAAGAAATTTTGGTTGCACTATGAATAATGTAGCCAATGAATTGAATGAGAGCAAGTCTCTTGCTGACTAAAAAGATGAGTTATGCTCTACTATAATAGATTTTCGGAAAGAAGAGTTTCCTATTCCACTACTCGAAGGAGCTACAAGCACTTGTACAAGCGAGAACTCTAGAGCAAGGCATTCATGAAAGTGATGTATCAGGAGTTTAGATTAGACTACCTTTGTCGAATTTTCATTGGCTTCTTACACTAGATTACTCCATTATCCTTGTACTACATTTTGTTCTCCCCGTTGATATTTTTTTTACTACTATTCTCATGATTGGTCATTTATGGGATTTTGTTCAACTATTTGCAGATGGATTGATGTGTGGGCATTTGTGAATTTTATGAACTTTTATATTTACTTCCATGCTTACTTGTAAATATACCGCATATGTTATGACTAGTACTATGGATGTAAGTACTGTAACTTATGTATTATGAATGTATAATGACACAACATGCTTTTATTTTTTTAAGCCAAATGTGTGCCTTTTAATTGATATCTTCTATTATAATATATTATACTTATATGATCGAATGTGTGACTTTTGATTTGTGTATATTACTTGGATGTTATCTCAGAAAATACTCTATTTTTTATGTTAATTTTTAGACAAATTTATATCAAAATTTTACAAGACATTTGTAATAAAATTGAAGAAATTTATTACTTACTTGAAAATAACAATATATTACACAAATAAATTAATTACTGCAAGTGCTAGCCATGCCACAAGTATTAGTATTATCTGAGATAACATTCTACTTTGCCTTAATAATATGCTTTCTATTTCACCTTTAAAGGATTTTATTTGGTACTTTAAATCAATGGTCGAGTGATGATAGTCATCCACCCATTAAAAAAAACTGCAATAATGCCAACCATTAGACTAAGAAATTCATCAAATATTGAACATAAATAAATGAATTTCGTATAGAATATAACTTAATTTATGAATAAATTATATATCTCCCACAAAAGGCATCGATAAAATCTCTCCCCATTGCTGTTGGGCTTGTCTGAAGTCCAAATTCTGCAACGTTGGTTGTACTTGTATTTTGGGAGATTGATTTCCATCGAAATATGCTTTTGAAAACTTAAATTTGCATCCTAACTCACTATTCTTTGATTTATTCTCTTTCACATACACCCCGTTTTATAGTGTTCAAAACAAGATCATTGAGTTTTTCAAAAATATATCTTGTGAGTTTTTTAAAAAAATAACCATTAAAGGCTTTCAAAATAGTCATTTCAAGTTTTTTAAAAAATAACTGTTGAAGATTTTAAAGATAACCATTGTACTCTTCAATTTTATAGGGATATATTTGTAAAAATCTCAAATTATTTGTCAAATAATATTATGATAATATTAATATAAAAAAGTTTCAAATTTCTTTGCCACATATTATATTTACTTAATACTAGTATGGGATACGTGCATTGCATGTGCCAAATTATTTGATAAAATTATAACTATTATTAAAATTATTAAATAAAAATTACTAATATTTCATTATTATAAAAATAATTATTTTCTCTAGTTTATTAAAAAAATTAAAGAATAAAATTTTCATTCCTTATTATAGAAAACCCATAATATTATAATAATTATCTATTATAATATTAATAAGAAAATTTTTTGATATTTTTTAATGAATTTCAAACAACTCACTGTATAATCAACCAAACTAATTTAATTATATTAAAAGTTGTTAAACAATATCAAAAATACATGAATTTTTTAAAAAATTTTGATTTGCTTTTTATAATTGTGAAAATATACATCAAAATATCTTTATTAAGTACATATACTCATGTTATTGATTATCTACTTCAATTCAAGAGATAACTTCTCTTTTTTCTTAAATTTTGCTACTCTTAGATAGTAAAAAAACAAAAGGTACTATATTTTAATAAAATATCTATACTTTAATAAAATATCCAAAAGTACTAATATTTATATTAATAAAATTTCATCAACTATAAAACATATGCAACATGTGCAATTTTAAACTATAATTCAATAAAATAAACTATAATATCCGCATTATCATATTATTTTCTTCTCAACAAACAATAAAACCAATTGAATAAAAAAAATTTGTTCTAAAGAAGCTCAAAATGAAAATCTTCATATAAAATAGTTCATAAAAATACCTCACATTAAAATAAAAATACAAAAAAAGAACCAAAGATAAACCTTCACATCCAAGAAAAGAAAGCTAAACTTCACCTCAAAAATTAGTCTATTAGTCTAGAGACAATAAGAAAACCAAGTGACTTTATTATTATCCCGACACAAAAGGTACAAAATATATATTTCAAGGAAAGCAAAGAAAATAAAAGGAAAGAACTTATTAATTGAAAAATAATATGGAGAATATGAGCAAATTGAAGAAAAAGATATAAATTTTACACTCAGAATTGGAGTTGTATACTTTCAATAATGTATATGCATATCATTTGTAGTATTTAACATAACAAGTGTTGTCTCAAACTCCTTTACCAAAATCTCCACCTCAATGTCCAAAAATAACCTAAAAACTAAATTAAAATATCAACACTTAGCAACCCACAAAAACAAATATAGATCCAAACTTCCACTTTCACAAGCTCTCACGTTGAGGAAATGCAAAACAATGCAAGCTACCACATGAAGCAGAGCTCCCGACAAGGCATCAACGATGATGAGAAAGACTATGGTGCAATTCCAAAGCTTGGTGCAACAAAAGTATAATACATCAACAAAAAAAGATAATATAATACCAGATATTTTCTGATATCAATACACACCAGATGCATCAATATCCTTATCTTTAACATCAAGTTCCTCAAGTGCTTCAATTCCAAAGCCATAGGCAGTATTTTCCTATTAAAGATTTGTTCATTGATTAATTTTGAGTCCAACTATCAAAACTAACATCAAACAAAAAACGAGAAAGAGAAAATACTTCAAGCTTAAAAATGACTCACTAAGGCATTGAAGTGGATAAGAAAGAATTGACTTTTTTTTAGCCGCTTCGCATGCTTATGAATTTAGGAGCATGTTTGAAAGGATCATATACAAAGCATGAGGTGAAAGCACTTCAAATTTACAAATAGCTAACTTTATAGAAATAAAGGTAAAGGTCATTTTGTAGGATTTGGAATGAAATTTGTGTGAAGAAGATGGAAATTTAAAGATACAAAGGATGCAAGAAGATAGCATCATATTAATGTTAGAAATTGGGAGAAAGGAATTGCATTACACGCAATAATTAGATTATAATTATAATAAGAAAATTATTGTTTGTTGTCCTCATGTCAAATTCCAATGTTTGGATCCACTCCTCTTTGAATAGATTCCTCTTTTGATACCATTGAGCTTAATTCAATAGTACAAGAAGACTATGCAAATAAAAAATAAAATAAAATTCACCAATCTTAAGGTTTTGACACTTGTCATATAATTTAATATTGAATTGCTCTATCTACACAACAATATCCAACAAAATAATCTATCAGAGACAAAATCTATAGAAAAAGTAGATGAAAATTGATAAAATAGCATTTACCATGCAAGATTTCTTCGAAATGCTTACTTCCGTTGGATTAGGATTTTATACAACAAATAGTGATAATGGATTTAATGAGAAAAAAATCCCTAAATCTTTAAAACAAGCTTGCAAAGAATCAATAGGCAAAAAAATTGACAGAAAAAGGGATGATTCAAATAAGAAGTAAGAGAATTATGGGAATAAAATAATGAAAACTATTTACTAAAACTAAAAAATTTAAATAAAATAATATCAAAAATCTTTCTTAATTAAAAGGCAATATATTGATGAAGAGAAAATAGAAAGAAATCTTTTGAAATCTGTAAATGGTAAAATTAATTAGAAGAATGAAACATTCGTTATTATTAAAAATAAAGACATATCCAATAATGTAATAGAGTTTTTTAAGAGTGAAATTATCAATGTAAAAAAGAGAACAATAAAAAAGTGTTTTCTCACCTCTATTATAGGAATAGTTAGATTTGAAAAGAACCAACCCTACTACACATGAAAAACTAGAAAGGAAAAACAAGCCACTCAGAATATTTCCACTAAAATTATGTAATAAAATAAAAAACTTGATGTTATTAAAAAACAGAATAAATCCATGAACATAGCACCATATCTAACCAAAACAACCAATTTCTTCAGAAAGATGAAAAGACAATTTCAGAAAACTTAAGATGAATAAAGAATGTGACCTTGGAGAAGCATGAAGTGGCATGGGGGTGGCTGGCCTTGGAGTGGAGCCTGGTGCTAGAGGGGATCCTTGAGGAAGCAAGAACTGCATGGCTGGCCATTGCAGCTACTAAGACCTGGGGCGCCTGGCCGTCTGTGTAGTTTTTCTCGCGGGTCGTGGTGGCGATTCCCGCAGTAAGAAGAAATAAGGAGAGATATGTGAGAACTCGCGGATTCTTATTGCTGGGAATTGTATTCGTTCTATATATCATGTTACAATGGTGGTGCCCTTTATATAGAGGGCATGATGATGTAAGCGCTGACATAAGGAGGTGCAATGACCTAAGCGCTTACATCAGAGCTACAGTAGGCTAGGCTATAGCCTTTTTACAAGACTACAAACATAGGCTATAGCCTTTATAAAAGGCTACATATAGCCTTTATCAAAGGCTACACAAACTGACAACTATAGGTTATAGCCTTTATAAAAGGCTACACAAGACGACAAATATAGGTTATAGCCTTTATAAAAGGCTACACAAGACGACAAATAGTCACTTCTTCTTTTGTCGTTTTCCTGGCCGTCTGTGTGCTTCCTGGGGCGCCTGGTGATCACCAATTTTCTCTTCCCCCCCCCCACCACGCTCCGCTTGCCAGTAGTGAGTGGTATGTTGTTAGTACGAGAGACAGCATCTTTGACTAGTCTATGAACTGTCTGGAGTTGTTGGTGAATCTGGGCGATTGCAGGATGCCAAGTGGCCCAGAAGCGATCCTTAGTGCTCAGTCGTATACACTCTCGTAACTTGATGGCGTGTAAGTCACAAAGTTGCTAGAGGATTGTAATGGCTGTTGCTGCCGTCGTAGGTCTGGTATGGCTATTCTGGAGGTCTGGAGAGAGTCATGCAGGTGCGCTAGTATCTTTGTCAGCTGCTGTTGCACTTGCTTTGCCGGAGCTGCCTGGACTTCCAGGATTGCTGCTGCTGTCAGCTTTAGAGTGTCGAGGTCGTTTTCTGCTAGCAATCCTGCACACACTAAACAAGATAATAAGCGGGATAGGGCATCAGCGAGCTGATTGTCCCTTCCGTCAATATGCTCGAAGTTTACTGGGATACCAATCCCAGTTATATAATCCGTGAAAGCCACCCATCGCACCCTCGATGGCTTGTGGTTAGGGGACTTGTTGAAGAAGCTTATAATGGCTTGGCAGTCGGTTCGAATGGTCAACTCCTTCCTGTCCAAGTAATAGATCTTGAGGGCTTCTAGAGAATGCATCACGACATAGATTTCTGCGTCTATAGTTGATTTGAGTGGATTGAATTTTCCGCTGGCATAGGCGCAGACGCGTTCTGTGGACCTGAGGTCATGCTTGTATGGCTTCCACTTACAGACTCCGCCCCACCCTTCCATGCAGCCGTCTGTCTCTAGGATGATATAGCTTCCTGTGGGTGGTACTTCTAGATCTGGGAATTGTTGGACCAATTGCTTGATTTGGCCCACCAAGGTCCAATCCTGCTGATTCATCCTCTTTTCGCCAGTTGGGCTGGTCTTGGCATAGAGTGGGCTGAGCAGCTTTCCCAAGTTCGGGATATAGTTCCTGGCGTAGTTCAAGATTCCTAACCAAAAGCGAAGTCCTTTCTTTGTCATGAGAGACTTGTCCTGTACTTCAGTAATCTTTTTGATGATGTGTGGCTGGAGCCTGATTTTCTGGTTACCGATGAGAGCGCCAAGAAATTCCACCTCTGTCACTGCTATCTTCATCTTAGAGGGGCTTAGGACGAGCCCGTGTCTCTCACATATGTCAAGCATGATGCTTAGGTGTTTTGCATGTTCTTCCTTTGTCTGAGAGAAAACAAGGATATCATCAATGTATATAGCAATGAAATCCTCTGTACCTTTGAAGCATGAGTCCATCTTTCGCTGGAAGACAGAGGGGGCGTTCTTCAGGCCGAATGGCATGACCAACCATTCATACAGTCCTACAGGGACCAAAAATGCGGTCCATTCGATTGAGTCCGGGTGCATGGCCACCTGATAAAAGCCACTTTTCAGGTCAAATTTAGAGTAGACCCTGCTACCACTTACCCTTCGCAGGATTGTATTAATCCTCGGGAGGCTATACTGGTCTTTGTTGGTGAGGTCATTAAGACGCTTGTAATTGAAGACCATCCTTTCCTTCCCTTTCTCCTCCTTGCCAGTTGCTGGGTCAATGGTAGTCCCTGAGTTAACGATGAGGACCGTTGTTCTATGTCGGCTTTTACTTGGCCTGATGACTCCTATATTACGCAAGGCCTCGATGTGCCGCTTGAATGCATCATGTAGCTGCGGTGTGACGTGCTTTAGCGGGCGATCCTCAATGATGAAATCTGGATTTTTAATATCCAGATGGCACACCACCTTGTTCTTGGCCCAATGTTTGAGTGGATCTTCCCCAATAAATCCTGCTTCTTTAAGTCTGTTTATGATGGGCTGGAATTTTCGGAGGAATGATTCTCTGCTGACGCCTGCATTGTAATATACTGATTGCTGGACGCTGATAGACTCATCCTCCTCCAGTTCTAGTTCTTCGACTGCAGAAGCTATTGATGCTGTGGGAGAAGTACTAATTATAGTTAAATTCTTATAGAAGGTAACGATGTTACCTTCAATCCTGACTCCTCCTTGCATAGCCTTAATAAAGTTGCACCCAATGATCATTTGGATGCCGTCGCCCAGTTCCATTCTGAAGCTATATGTGTAGGGGATTTTAAAGCTGTTTTTCTCAATGTTCGTCTTGCCTCCTTTCAGCTTCTTGTTCGCCGTCTGTTTTGAGTTTATCCCACTGAAGTGTACGACAAAGTTATTTTTCTCCAGTCCTTCTGGTGGTATTGAGGCTTCGTCGATGCAGCAGGTGGTAGCTCCTGTGTCTAATATCGCTCGTACTTGAAACCTGGGTATGTTAGGTATTTCAAGTTCAACAAGCATATTATAGAGCATGTTCTTTACCAGCCTTGGTCCTTTCTTCAGCTGAGCTGTTTCCTCGGTCGTCGTCTTGTAGATACTTTCTTGGAATAAGACGTTGGTGTATTCTTGTTCTTCTCCTTCCTTTCCTTGGCAGAGTTCTTCACAGTCCTTTCGCAGGCTTGCTTCTAGCTCTAGTTCTTGCGTCTTTTCTTTATAGTATTCTACTTCTTTTCTCAGTCGTTCGATTTCTCCTTCGCATCACGCAATATAGTGTTGTTGCTCTTGTATCAGCTTTTGCGGAGGAAATGGTGCGGGTGGGGCTAGTGCAACTGAAACTGCCGTTTTGAAGTAGTAAGGCCCACACAGGTTGCAGGCAGTAACCTTACAAGTAGGGCAATGGATCCTTGCCCTTTGGATTGTCTGGCGCATGCAGCACGGACATTGTTCCTCTTACGGCTGCACAAGGCTGTTATGCTGCCAAGAATGAAGACATTGTTCTTGGAAGTCAGGTAATGTTACCTGGGGGCGGTACCCCCGTATTTGGTCTTCAAATAAAGGCGAGGATGTCGAAGTGGCCGGTCGTCCCTGGAGCAGCAACTTGACCCACAGGCGCAGCTGAGACTCTTAATGCAGGAGAGAGCTGCGATAGTCCCAGCAGAAGTCCTATATCATTCTCGCAAGGATGATGTACACCATAGGGTGTACATGCACAGGTCAGAAGAGGCAATCCTGTGCATTAATAATGATCAAGTAGATTTACCCTTCATACAGGAAGAAAGCTACAACCAGCTGCGAAGAAGCGGGATGCAGTACATACACCTCGGAGTACTACAGCTCCGAATCCAGATCCTGCACCGACAGGATGTCGGTACACTGGCTTTGGTTATCTTTCGGGACAATCGGTGGGCGGAGGACCAAGATCTATTGGCCATGATGGAGGTTGACTTGGCCAAAGGCAGCCAGCTAGTCTACGTCATACCAGACGCCATGATGACTATTGGGGATTTCTACAGAAATCTCCAAGTCTCCATTCTAACCAGAGGATACGAGAATTGACAGAATGGGGAGTTAAACCTGCTTATTACTCGAGGCCTGGTCGGGAGGTTATCCAATACCCCGAACATGGGTTTTGCCTACGAGGTTCAAGGGGTCGTGGATCACCTCGCAAGCCATGGAGTACATGCCCTCCCGAGACGACGATACTCAGCGGAGACGCTGCAGGGGCGTAGTTGGGTTGTACGACCAACCCGAATTTCTACTCCAGCACAACCTGAAGAGGTAATAAGTAGAAGCTTCCTGGATGGAAGCATCTATCTTCGCTTCGGCGGCTATAAGCCGGCTATAATGCACAGGAGGTCGTGCTACAACAAGGAGATGACGAAATCCAAAGCGATGAGGAGGAGCTCAAAGCCCCTCATATGCTTGCCGTCCTGATAGGAGAAACGGAGCATGAAGAAGGGAGCGAAGACGAAGACTACTTTCAGCAGTTGCAAAGCCAGGAATTCTCTGAAGGAAACTTGGACTACCCATCCCAAGCGACAATATGGGATGTGTATTCTGATGAGGAAGAAGCCCTCTTCGAGGGCAGCACAAATCCCAGGGACCCTCTTCACCAACACCCGAAAGAAGTATGGGACACGCTAGGGGAACCCAGCGGCAAGTTTGATTACTATGTGCGCTACACACCCCCTGCATCCTTCTACTGTGACTATCCTACTCCAAGTCGCCCCACATGGGACGATGATGAAATAGAACAAATAGACCCGCCTTCTCCCCAGCCTAGTAAAGAAGGTAACTCCAGCTCCACCCCGATCTCTAACATCATTGCTACAGGATACGAGGAAGAACCAGAAATGGAGTATCCGGCCCTAAAGGAACTGACCGAACAATTGTACGCCAGTACATTGACTTCGGCGGCATCCCCAAACAGGCCATACATGCCCCCTGAAGATGTTACGATGGGTCCCCCAGGTTATCCACCGGCAACCAACTTAAACCCATCAAAGTCTCGGACAACACCAATGTTTGAACAAAGAAGCCGGGGGAGCTTCAAGCGAGGGATCAACGATGAAATGTGGACTCTCCCGCCCGCACAACAGAATGGTGGGGCCATGTTCGTAATCCCAGAACAGCTGGGACTCTTCGATGATGCATTTTCCAGATGGGAAGCCGTCACCAGAAATCATGTCTCGAGCATAGGGTTTACTGACACTCGAGACAAAATTGAATACATGGAGAATCTCCTCGGCGAAGTCGAAAGGCTCGCATGGGTACAATTCCGCATGATGTACGAAGGAGAATACCAGGCTATCATTGCAGCCGGCGAAGGAAGGGAGGGAACCCAGAATATTCTCTCCCAGATGAGAAGGGTGTTCTCATTAGAAGATCCAACCCAAGGGTCAACCATGGCCCAAGATGCAGCATACAGGGACCTAGAAAGACTTTCTTGTGAAAATCTTAAACATATTGTCCTTTATATGAATGACTATCTCAGGTTGGCGGCAAAAACAGGAAGGCTATTCGTTGGCACTGAGCTATCTGAGAAGTTCTGGATGAAGATGCCGAGTGAGTTTGGCCGACGAATGAAAGCGGCATTTGACCAGAAGTACCCATGAGTTAATGTCGGGGTAATAGCCCGAGTCCTATTCGCCTACGAATACTTGGAGGAGGAGTGCAAGGATGCTGCGTTCAAAAGGTCCCTCAAAGATCTTTCCTTTTGCAGCAAAATTCCGATCCCCGGGTACTATGCCAAAGAAAAGAAGTATGGACCTAGAAAAGCGAGGACATACAAAGGGAAACCGCACGACACCCACGTGCGAATAGAAAAGAGGAAGCACCTCATACGCAACAAACGCTGCAAGTGCTACTTCTGTGGCAATGAAGGGCATTTTGCTAGGGAAATGCCCAAATGACATGAGGAATGTCAAGCGAGTTGCCATCTTTGAGCAACTCAATGTACCAGAAGACTATGACCTGATCTCTGTTCAGGAAAGGGAGGAACAGAGCGATACTATCTTCAGTATATCTGAAGGGGAGGAAGCCCAGAATCTCCACAGCTCCCTGAGCCCCTTAATACAGGAGGAGGTCATCTACGTTCTTGGAGAAGTAGAAGGAGGCTATTGCCCCCAGGTAACATTACCTGACTTCCAAGAACAATGTCTTCATTCTTGGCAGCATAACAGTCTTGTGCAGCCGCAAGAGGATCGATGTTCGTGCTGCATGCGCCAGACAATCCAAAGGGCAAGGATCCATTGCCCTACTTGTAAGGTTACTGCCTGCAACCTGTGTGGGCCTTACTACTTCAAAACGGCAGTTTCAGTTGCACTAGCCCCACCCGCACCATTTCCTCCGCAAAAGCTGATACAAGAGCAACAGCACTATATTGCGTGGTGCGAAAGAAATCGAACGACTGAGAAAAGAAGTAAAATACTATAAAGAAAAGACGCAAGAACTGGAGCTAGAAGCAAGCCTGCGAAAGGACTGTGAAGAACTCTGCCAAGGAAAGGAAGGAGAAGAACAAGAATACACCAACGTCTTATTCCAAGAAAGTATCTACAAGACGACGACCGAGGAAATAGCTCAGCTGAAGCAAGAACCAAGGCTGGTAAAGAACATGCTCTATAATATGCTTGTTGAACTTGAAATACCTAACATACCCAGGTTTCAAGTACAAGCGATATTAGACACGGGAGCTACCACCTGCTGCATCGACGAAGCCTCAATACCACCAGAAGCACTGGAGAAAAATAACTTTGTCGTACACTTCAGTGGGATAAACTCAAAACAGACGGCGAACAAGAAGCTGAAAGGAGGCAAGACGAACATTGAGAAAAACAGCTTTAAAATCCCCTACACATATAGCTTCAGAATGGAACTGGGCGACGACATCCAAATGATCATTGGGTGCAACTTTATTAAGGCTATGCAAGGAGGAGTCAGGATTGAAGGTAACATCGTTACCTTCTATAAGAATTTAACTATAATTAGTACTTCTCCCACAGCATCAATAGCTTCTGCAGTCGAAGAACTAGAACTGGAGGAGGATGAGTATATCAGCGTCCAGCAATCAGTATATTACAATGTAGGCGTCAGCAGAGAATCATTCCTCCGAAAATTCCAGCCCATCATAAACAGGCTTAAAGAAGCAGGATTTATTGGGGAAGATCCACTCAAACATTGGGCCAAGAACAAGGTGGTGTGCCATCTGGATATTAAAAATCCAGATTTCATCATTGAGGATCGCCCGCTAAAGCACGTCACACCGCAGCTACATGATGCATTCAAGCGGCACATCGAGGCCTTGCGTAATATAGGAGTCATCAGGCCAAGTAAAAGCCGACATAGAACAACGGTCCTCATCGTTAACTCAGGGACTACCATTGACCCAGCAACTGGCAAGGAGGAGAAAGGGAAGGAAAGGATGGTCTTCAATTACAAGCGTCTTAATGACCTCACCAACAAAGACCAGTATAGCCTCCCGAGGATTAATACAATCCTGCGAAGGGTAAGTGGTAGCAGGGTCTACTCTAAATTTGACCTGAAAAGTGGCTTTTATCAGGTGGCCATGCACCCGGACTCAATCGAATGGACCGCATTTTTGGTCCCTGTAGGACTGTATGAATGGTTGGTCATGCCATTCGGCCTGAAGAACGCCCCCTCTGTCTTCCAGCGAAAGATGGACTCATGCTTCAAAGGTACAGAGGATTTCATTGCTATATACATTGATGATATCCTTGTTTTCTCTCAGACAAAGGAAGAACATGCAAAACACCTAAGCATCATGCTTGACATATGTGAGAGACATGGGCTCGTCCTAAGCCCCTCTAAGATGAAGATAGCAGTGACAGAGGTGGAATTTCTTGGCGCTATCATCGGTAACCAGAAAATCAGGCTCCAGCCACACATCATCAAAAAGATTACTGAAGTACAGGACAAGTCTCTCATGACAAAGAAAGGACTTCGCTTCCTGGTTAGGAATCTTGAACTACGCCAGGAACTATATCCCGAACTTGGGAAAGCTGCTCAGCCCACTCTATGCCAAGACCAGCCCAACTGGCGAAAAGAGGATGAATCAGCAGGATTGGACCTTGGTGGGCCAAATCAAGCAATTGGTCCAACAATTCCCAGATCTAGAAGTACCACCCACAGGAAGCTATATCATCCTAGAGACAGACGGCTGCATGGAAGGGTGGGGCGGAGTCTGTAAGTGGAAGCCATACAAGCATGACCTCAGGTCCACAGAACGCGTCTGCGCCTATGCCAGCGGAAAATTCAATCCACTCAAATCAACTATAGACGCAGAAATCTATGTCGTGATGCATTCTCTAGAAGCCCTCAAGATCTATTACTTGGACAGGAAGGAGTTGACCATTCGAACCGACTGCCAAGCCATTATAAGCTTCTTCAACAAGTCCCCTAACCACAAGCCATCGAGGGTGCGATGGGTGGCTTTCACGGATTATATAACTGGGATTGGTATCCCAGTAAACTTCGAGCATATTGACGGAAGGGACAATCAGCTCGCTGATGCCCTATCCCGCTTATTATCTTGTTTAGTGTGTGCAGGATTGCTAGCAGAAAACGACCTCGACACTCTAAAGCTGACAGCAGCAGCAATCCTGGAAGTCCAGGCAGCTCCGGCAAAGCAAGTGCAACAGCAGCTGACAAAGATACTAGCGCACCTGCATGACTCTCTCCAGACCTCCAGAATAGCCATACCAGACCTACGACGGCAGCAACAGCCATTACAATCCTCTAGCAACTTTGTGACTTACACGCCATCAAGTTACGAGAGTGTATACGACTGAGCACTAAGGATCGCTTCTGGGCCACTTGGCATCCTGCAATCGCCCAGATTCACCAACAACTCCAGACAGTTCATAGACTAGTCAAAGATGCTGTCTCTCGTACTAACAACATACCACTCACTACTGGCAAGCGGAGCGTGGTGGGGGGGGGGAAGAGAAAATTGGTGATCACCAGGCGCCCCAGGAAGCACACAGACGGCCAGGAAAACGACAAAAGAAGAAGTGACTATTTGTCGTCTTGTGTAGCCTTTTATAAAGGCTATAACCTATATTTGTCGTCTTGTGTAGCCTTTTATAAAGGCTATAACCTATAGTTGTCAGTTTGTGTAGCCTTTGATAAAGGCTATATATAGCCTTTTATAAAGGCTATAGCCTATGTTTGTAGTCTTGTAAAAAGGCTATAGCCTAGCCTACTGTAGCTCTGATGTAAGCGCTTAGGTCATTGCACCTCCTTATGTCAACGCTTACATCATCATGCCCTCTATATAAAGGGCACCTCCATTGTAACATGATATATAAAACGAATACAATTCCTAACAATAAGAATCCGCGAGTTCTCCCATATCTCTCCTTATTTCTTCTTGCTGCGGGAATCGCCACCACGACCCGCGAGAAAAACCAGAAAACTACAACAACAACTTGAGGCTCCTCTTGACCGGAACACAGTATAAGACAACAGGGATTATGAAAAACACCTCACATCATACAATTAAACTAACACCATACCACTAAATCCATAGTGCCTAGCCCACTCTCAAGGCAAGTTACTTTTAAAGCTGTTATGTCTGACCATTGAAGCTCAATTTTGTTCTTTAGACTGCTTTCAAGGACCTTCCAAACAAGCTTGTGTTTTGCATAGTAGCACTTTGCTACTATATCCCCCTCATATCTTGAGACCTGCTATTTCGAAAAATAGATTTCAATCAATGACAATATGAATATCAGTTTGGCAAGGAACAAGAAGCCAACAGGATCTCTAATTGCAGAAGGTCCCGGCTTGTTAGCAACAACCATGATTTTACCACCATGACCAACACTACTATCAATTTTTTGTAATTATCCACTAATTTAACAGGCTATAAATGGCTGAAGTTTTTTTTTGCAGGCTACATAATTACCTATCATTAAGCGAGATCAAATTCATAGAGTTAATAATATATTCAACACAAAAAATAAATTGTATAAAAAAGGATTGAGAAAACAAATAAAAACTGTCGCAAAACATAATTATATACCTCCCAAGTTCCAATCCTCAACAATGACGTAGGAAAATTTGAAGCCTTCAGCTTGTCAGTATTGGCTGAACCAGCAATAGATATAAGTTCCTTCTTTTTCCTACCCTCAAGGCTCCCACTACTTGTGACACGTGGCAGCAGAATTCACTTGAGAAAGCCTCATCTGAATCAGATCCAATAGAGAGGGGCTCTTTCTCAGATGCAATCCCAATGGGCTGGGCTCCTCAAGTAAATCACACTTGATAGCCTTGGATGAGATCATGCCAGCACCAGCACCCCACTTTGCAGCACATAGTATACACAAACAGAAGATCTTCGGAAAATAAAAGATCTTCAGAAAAGATCCTATATCAGATCTGTCAAAAAAATAAAAGATCTTCGGAAAGATCCCAAATTCGCCAAATTTGAGCAACGGATGCATCATGAAACAAATAATTCAAGAAAAAACCAACAGGAAGAAGGATCGAATCGAGATCTAGTGGAAAGAGTGAATGGGATCGGACCTGTGAGGGTGAGAACCTGGGGCTTCGCCATGCGGGAGCCGAGGCGGCCGGCCTTGCCCCAGATGCTGGGGGTCTTGGAGACCTTGATGTAGAGCACAACGCGCTCCTTCAAGCTACTGCCTTCAATGGCCACCTCGCAGGCCCACTGAAGCTCGGGGTCCTCCTCTCTCCCAGTCAAAAATTAGTACAGATCATCAGGATGAACAGATCCATAATGCTTTGTCTCATCTAGTAGGCAAAGAAAAATCGAATAGAAATCTGGTGGAGAGAGTGAATGAGATTAGACCTATGAGGGCGAGAACCCGGGGCTTCGCTATGTAGGAGCTGATGCTGCCAGCCTTGCCCCAGATGTTGCGGCTCTTGGAGACCTTGGTTTAGAGCACCGCGCGCTCCGTGGTGACACCGCCTTCAATGGCGGCCTCGCAGTCCCGCTTAAGCTTGGCGTCCTCCTGTCGTTGGGTCACCATCGCCGATTGCAAAGCAACAGGACAGCGAGAGAATGACGAGATCCATCGAACACGAATGCGAAGGAAACAGGACAGGGAGATAGAAAAGGTGAGAGAGAGAAAGTAAAGTTAGAGAGGAGAGGAGGAAGGAGATGTAGGTTAGAGTAGGGGTGAGCAAAAAAATCGGTATATCGGATTGTACTGATTGAGAATCGTATCGAAAAATCGATTCTCAGATCAAATTAGTATAGTTTCGGTTCTAAAATTTAACAGAATCGGAAAATCGATTTTCGTTCCGTTTCCATATTATCTAAAAAATTGGTGAACCAGAATCATACCGATTTTACCTCTATATATAAGTCTTCAATCGAAACCCTAACCCTAATTCCTCACTCGCAGCGACGCCGCCACGCTCTCGCCCTCGACTCCGCACTTGCAGCGACGCCGCCATGCTCTCGCCCTCGACCCCGCACTTGCAACGACGCCGCCTCGCCCTCGCCCTAACCGGTCATCGTCAGGTCGTCACTTGCTCCGATTTCTTATTCTCAAAGTCTCAAACCCTAGATCTGGGTCCCTACATCTCTGATCTCACCAGTCGCAACCCACCGCGTCTTTTTATCCGTTTTCTCTTCTCATTCTCAAAGGTCGAGAGTTCAAAACCCTAACCCTAGGTTCGTGCGTCTCCGATCTCGTCGCCTCTTTCTTTGATTTCTCATTCTCAAAGTCTCAAACCTTAGATTTAGGTCCCTGCATCTCCAATATGGCCACCTCGTGCTCTGATTTCTAATTGTTAAAGGCTCAAACCCTAGATCTAGGTCCCTGCATCTCCGATCTCGCTGGTCACCGCTCGCCGCGCATTTTGCTCCGTTTTCTCTTCTCATTCTCAAAGGTCGAGAGTTCAAAACCTTAACCTTAGGTCCCTGCATCTCCGATCTCATCGCCTCTTGCTCCGATTTCTCATTTTCAAAGGCTCAAACCCTAGATCTAGGTCCCTGCATCTCCGATCTGGCCGTCTCATGCTTCGATTTCTCACTGTCAAAGGCTCAAACTCTAGATCTAGGTCCCTGCATCTCCGATCTCGTCGGTCGCCACCCGCCGCGCCTTTTGCTCTGATTTCTCTTCTCATTCTCAAAGGTCGAGAGTTCAAAATCCTAACCCTAGGTCCCTGCATCTCCGATCTCGTCGCCACTTGCTCTGATTTGTCCTTCGTCCATCGCCAGAGTAGCGACATCGCCAGAGAAGCGACATCATCAGAGCAGTAACATCGCCAGTCGCCAGAGCAGCGATCTACTCTGGTATGCCCTCTCTCTCAAGCACCAGCTCTTCTACGATTTCTGCTTTTTACTGATATTGTGTTCTATTTTTTCAGAGTTTTCTCAGAAATTTTGAGACTGCGAGCTGAATTTCAACTTGTTCGGGGAATTTCCTATTGCGGGGTGGCTAATCGTGCCAATTGGCCCAGTTCTGTGAATTAGGTAATATCGTAATAGGTATTGCGCTTTTTCATTTCTTAGAATTTCATGCTGGATTAGTATTTTCTATAGTTCTACTAGGGACAATATTACTTGCATGCTTGATTGCTTAGTCTGTTGGCATATATCTTCTTTCTTCTATTTTAGATGGATTTTCGCAGAGAAATCACTAATGAAAATACAAGTATGAATGCTTCAAATATAAAATATTTATGTCAAAATCAAAATGTTGGTGAGAACACTGAGAAGGCTAGTGAAGCTCAAGATGTAACTTCAAGGATAAATAAAATAAATCAGAAAGGTTGGAAAGTGAGAAAAAATAGTTCATGGGTGTGGGACCATTTTTCTAAACTAGATTACAGTGAAGATGGTCATAAGGATAAAGCCCAATGTAATTACTGTGAAAGTCTCCTTTCATGCCCTTCTAGTTATGGAACAAGTGGTTTAAGTACTCACTTAAGTAGATGCAGAGATTATCCTCCAAACATGAAGGTGAAAAAATAAAAAACTTTAGCCTTTCAATCAGTTAGTGATGACAGCGGCACTGGCACTGGCACTCAAACTTGCACACTTGTTACATGGAATTTTAATCAAGAAGCAGGTAGAATTGCATTAGCCAAATATTTGATTCTTGATAAACTGTCTTTCAAATATGTTGAAGGTGAAGCGTTTAAGTTCTATACCTCTACATTGCAACCTAAATTTGATGTTCCTTCCCGATTTACTGTTACTAGAGATTGTTTCAAAATATTTCTGGAGGAAAAAAGAAAATTGAAATATTTTTTTTAGCAAGTTAAAGTAAATAGTGAGTATCACAACTGATTGTTGGATATCATGCCAAAACTTAGGCTACATGAGTGTGACTGCTCACTATATTGATGATGATTGGAAGCTTAAAAAAAAATTTAAAATTTTTGTTCTGTTTCAAGTCATGCTGGTATGATAATCGGTAAAACATTGGAATTATGCTTACTTGATTGGGGCATAGATAAGGTCTTCACAGTTACTGTAGATAATGCATCTTCTAATGATGTTGGAGTTCAGTACTTGAGGAAGAGGCTTGATAGCTGAAAAGGTCATGTACTTAATGGTGAGTATTTGCATGTCAGATGTTGTGCACATCTTCTGAGTCTAATTGTTAAAGAAGGACTTAAAGATTCAAATGACTCTATTGCTAGAATTTGGGCTGCAGTTAAATATGTGAGATCATCACCAGCAAGAGCACAGAGGTTCAAGCTTTGTGTGAAGCAAGAAAAAATAGAATGCAAAAGTCTGGTTTGTCTTGATGTTGAAACCAGATGGAACTCTATGATAACTTGATCAAAAAAACTGGTGTCCTCCTTGGAGAAGAATGTCCCTTATATAATGAATACAAGTTGAAGAAAATAAGGCATATCCTAAATAATGAAAATATTTACAATTATTACAGGTATAAAATCAGCCATAGAATCTGCTAACTTTGGTATAAAATCAGCCATAGAATCTGCTAACTTTAGTATAAAATCAGCCATAGAATCTGCTAATTTTGGTATAAAATCAGCCATAAAATCTGCTATCTTTGAATGACTAGCTAATTCCTTTGACATCCCCCCTCAAATTGATGCGGGTAAGTCAACAAGCATCAATTTGCTAACAAGAAAGTTATGTCGCTGTCGTGTCATTGGTTTGGTGAAAATATCCGCAATCTGTAGAGTAGTGGAGATATGTGGGAGAGTGATAACTTGGCGATCATAGGCCTCCCGGATAGAGTGATAGTCAACCTCTATGTGCTTTGTGCGTTCATGGTAGACAGGATTGGCTGCAATTTGGATGGCACTAGTGTTGTCAGCATGTAAGGGAGTAGGTTGATCTTGGGTGAAACCAAGCTCTGTTAAAAGACCACGTAACCAAATGATTTCTGAGCATGCAGTAGACATGGCACGGTACTCCGCCTCAGTGGATGATTTGGAGACCGAGTCTTGCTTCTTGCATTTCCAAGAGATAAGAGCATCACCAAGAAACATACACCATCCGGTAGTTGATTTTCTTGTGTCCGGACAACCAGCCCAATCTGCATCACTATAGGCCTGTAGTTCGAGAGAAGAACCAGTAGGGAAGAATAAGCCATGACTTTGTGTGCCCAGGATATATCTGATGATGCGGCGGACTGCAGATAGGTGGAGATGCCGAGGGGCTTGCATGAACTTGCTGACAATATGGACAGCATAAGAGATGTCCGGGCGGGTGATAGTTAGATAGATAAGACTTCCAACCAGCTTGCGATATAAAGTGGGATCCTCAAGAAGTTCCCCTTCACCCCGTCGATATTTTACATTAATTTCCATTGGGGTGTCAACAGAATTAGTGTTTGTGAGTCCTGCTAGCTGAACCAAATCCATAATATACTTGTGTTGATTCAAGAAGATACCTTGAGGCTGATGATGCACCTCTAACCCCAAAAAATAGGTGAGTGGGCCGAGATCTTTCATGTGGAAAGTAGAGTGCAACAAATTCTGAAGTTTAGATATAGCCTCCATATCAGAACCGGTGATGACAATGTCATCCACATAAACAAGAAGAACAACTATGCCCTTGGATGTCCGTTGGAGAAAAAGTGAGGAGTCATACTGGCTTTGTGTAAATGAAAAACTAAGGAGGGTCGATCGAAACTTTTCAAACCATACTCGTGGTGCCTGCTTCAATCCATACAAAGAGCGTTTTAGTTTGCAAACTTCATTAGGGGAAGAAGTGGGCATACCGTAGGGAAGTTTCATGTAAACTTCCTCCTTGAGATCACCATGCAAGAAAGCATTCTTTACATCCATTTGATGTAAAGACCATGATTGTGATGCTGCTAGGGCGAGTATTGTTCGTACAGTGGTCATTTTGGCTACTGGTGCGAAGGTCTCTTCATAATTTAGGCCATACTCTTGCTTGTTGCCAAGAACCACCAATCTAGCCTTGTAACGTTCTATGGATCCATCAGAACGGAGCTTGATAGAAAACACAACTTACTACCAAGAGGTTTCACAGATGGTGGACACGGTACAATATCCCATGTTTGGTTTTCTTCAAGTGCAAGAAGTTCTGTTTCAATAGCTCTCCGCCAACATTCATGCTCCATAGCCTTCTTATAGGATGATGGAATAGGAATAGAGGACAAGGTGACTGTCAAAGATAAAGGAGAGGTGAAACTATACCTATCTGGTGGTTTACGAACTCGAGTACTTTGTCTGAGAGGTGCTGGTGCAGTTGTTGGAACAGGATCAACATTAAGGGAATGAGCTGGAGGGGGCCCGAGAGGTGCTGGAATCTTGCGTCGTTGGTAGACTATGAGAGGCTTTGAAGGCATGGAATCTTCAGAATAATTAGTAAACATTGGCAAAACAGAGAATGAAGGAGAAAGATCATCCTTGTGTGTGGAAAAAAAATACTGATTTAAAAAAAAAAATCACATTTCGAGAAACCCGAATACGTCGTAGGTTGGGATCATAACAAAGAAAACCTTTTTGGTGCACCGAATAGCCTAGAAAAGCACATTGAACAGCTTGAGCTGTTAGTTTTGTCCGTTCGTGTGTAGGAAGATGAACATAACACACACAACCAAAAGTACGAAGATTAGAGTAATTTGGGGTATGACCAAATAACCGAAAGAAAGGGGAAACATGATTCAAGGAAGGAGAAGGTAACCTATTGATGAGATAGACAGCAGTTGAGAGAGCTTCACACCAAAAACGAGAGGGTACAAATGACTCTAATAGGAGGGTGCGAACAACATCTAGAAGGTGTCGATTCTTTCTTTCAGCCACCCCATTCTGTTGAGGGGTTGAAGGACAAGACCTTTGAGAAATTATACCATTGGTTTGTAAAAATTCTTGAAATAAATGAGACATGTATTCTCCCCCATTATCAGAACGAAGAATTTTGATACTAGCAGAAAATTGGGTCTGAATATGTGCATGAAAAAGCTTAAAGACAGAAAACAATTCATCTTTAGAATGCAGAAAATAAATCCATGTGAAGCGACTATAGTCATCAATAAAAGTGACAAAATACTTGTAATTAGCATGGGAAGTAACTCGTGCCATTCCCCACATCACTATGTATCAAATCAAAAGGCTGGACTACTTTAGGTGTGTGAGTGGAAAATGTCAGAACTTTACTTTTTCCAAGCCTACAAGAATTGCAATCAAATTGAACAGTACTAAGAGATGGTGACCCTTTATTGCCAAGTAAACCAAAATTTAGTAAAGTATAAAGCACATTAGAGTTTGGATGTCCAAGGCGTTTATGCCATGCTCGGTAATCAACATAAGCAGAATTGCAAGTGATAACAGATGAAGAGGAACATGAAGACATAGGAAACTGAAGAGGAAAAAGACGTCCAATTTTAGGCCCCCTTGCGATCATCTTTCCCGATTGCTGATCCTGCACCACACAACTAGATTTAGAAAATTCCACTTTACAATCATTTTCAACTAATTGTCCAACAGAAACAAGATTAGTGGTAAGGTTAGGAGAGACAAAGACATTGGTTATGGATGAAGAAACATCACCAGTGGCAGTGATAGGTAAGGAGTTTTCATCAGCTATATAAATCTTGAGATTTTCAGGATATTTATTTACATTGGTGAGGAATTTAACATTATTTATCATGTGATGGGAAGCTCCAGAATCAAAGTACCACGGTGAAGGTTTAGAGAAAGGTTTACCTGAGAGTCCTAATGCGGAAAATGTAGAAATGATCATTTGCTGAATCATTTTAGGTGTCACAGATTGAATAGGAGCAGGAGCACTTTGTGTCAGATGAGCTTTATCCTCAGAACTACCAGCATTAGAAGAACCAACTGAGACAGTGTATGCCGTTCCAGATCTCTTGGGAGGTCGAATAAGACATTCCTTGATAATATGTCCATCCTTTTTGCAATAGTTGCAGAATTTTTTTGAACAACTTGAAGCATAATGGCCAAATTCTTTGCAGCAATAACACTGAATAGTACTCATGTCCTTACCTTTTGACTTGC
This sequence comes from Trichopus zeylanicus subsp. travancoricus, assembly GCA_005019695.1. Classification (NCBI taxonomy): domain Eukaryota; kingdom Viridiplantae; phylum Streptophyta; class Magnoliopsida; order Dioscoreales; family Dioscoreaceae; genus Trichopus; species Trichopus zeylanicus. The sequence goes on along the minus strand of RXID01019385.1, from coordinate 890,175 downwards.
CTTGGGCTACATAAGCCATAGGAATAGGAATGGATTTAATTTGTTCCATGGTGGCTTGAGTGAGAAGCCGTTGTTCCTCACGAAATAAATCATTGAGACATGCATCCAAGGATGGAACAGTTTCTCGATTCATAAGATTAGATCTGGTGCTTTCAAATTCAGATCTCAATTTCATAAGAAATTGATCCCTCTTAGTAGTTTCATGTACAGATTGAACAGAAATAAGACCTTCGGGAGGTAAGGTAGCATAGACAATATCAGTATATTCAGCCCAAAGATTCATGAAGATAGAATAAAAATCTGAGATTGAGAGACTGCCCTGTTGAAGACTTGCTAGCTCGTATTCAAGTTGAAACCGACGAGCAGTGTTGTGTTGACTATAGAGTTTTTTCAGATAATTCCACATTTCAGCTGCAGTTTTGAAGGGTCGAAGATTCAAGATGATGTTGGATTCTACAGATCCTAGAATCCATGTCATGATTTGAGCATCCTTGACTTCCCACTTGGAGTGCTCATCCTTGTCTTTGTCAGGTGCAGGTTTGCTGCCATCAATATGACCCCATAGATCTTTGCCTTTGACAAATATCTTGAAGTGAAATGCCCAGGCTGAGTAGTTTTTGCCATTGAAACGAATCAAGAATTCATGCTTGTCTGAAGACATGAGGCTGAGATAACTTGATCAAAATAACTAAGAATAATGAACTGAAGTAGGACTGAGAGAAAGAGACACAGGAGAATTCAGAATCAAGCTCTGATACCATGATAACTTGATCAAAAAAACTGGTGTCCTCCTTGGAGAAGAATGCCCCTTATATAATGAATACAAGTTGAAGAAAATAAGGCATATCCTAAACAAGAAAAATATTTTCAATTATTACATGTATAAAATCAGCCATAGAATCTGCTAACTTTGGTATAAAATCAGCCATAAAATATGCTATCTTTGAATGACTAGCTAATTCCTTTGACACTCTACATATCTAATGCTTGATGTTGTTTTGAAATTTCAAAAAGCTTTTGAATTATTGGAGATCCAATATTCCAAATATGCAGAGGAGCTAATGAAGGGAAAGTCACAGGGCTTACCAACACATGTAGATTGGGATGTTACTTGAGCTTTATTACCTTTTTTGCAAGTATTTTATGATGTTACCTTAAACATATCTGGTTCTTCTTATGTTACAGAAAATATATATATGCAAATCATGTATGGAATTGGCATGATGATCAAGAAGTTTTCTAAATCAGATGACTTCTCCTTAAGTACTATGGCTTTTAAGATGAAGACCAAATATGATAAATATTGGGCAAATATTGAAAAGCTTAATATTATGCTATTTATTGCTTCTGTGTTTGATCCTATGCTAAAGTTGGAGAGTGTAGATTGGATGATTGAGGAAAATTATGAGGATGAAAAAGTCAGTGAGTTGAAGGGTAAAGTGAAGAATGTTTTGGATATACTTTTTCAAAAATATTTATATCTAGAAAAGTCATCTTCTTCTTCCCATAGTGTTGCAGGAATTGAACAGATAAAAGAAAGGAATGCTACTGGAACAAGTAATCTTGATATACTTCAGCTGGTTCAAGATAAATTGAGAAAAGCAAAAGCAAAACAGAAGACTTCCACTTGCAAAACAGAATTAAATAAGTATTTGGAGGAGGAACGTGAAGATGAGGCAGAAGATTTTGATATTCTTCTGCGGTGGAAAGAAAACAGTGGTAGGTATCCAGTTCTTTCCATGATGGCTAAAGATGTGATTGCTATGCCCATATCTACTGTTGCTTCGGAGTCAGCTTTTAGTACAGGAGGTCGAGTTCTTGATCAATTTCGAAGTTCTCTATCTGCAAAAATGGTGGAAGCTCTTATTTGTACACAAGATTGGTTGCATTCTTCTAGTTCTCCTATTAATATTGAGGAGACACTTGAGGAAATTGAAAAAATATCCACAGGTAAAAATTACTCATTCATTGTATTATTTCTATAAAAATTAATTATTGATTTTAATATTTATGCTATATATTTCATATGTTTTATCTTTATAATTGCAGAAATGACGAGCAAAATGGAAACAATAATCTCAATTAATGATTAATTTTCTTTCTTGATGCCATTTCCTATGAATCTGCCAATGCCAGCAAAGATGTATGACTGTTGATTTCTTCAAGTATATATATTTCTTTCTACATGGATTTCCAAGCAGTAGAACTTTTTTGTTCTTTCTGGATTTACATTATAGTAATTTTCTGTCTCTTGCTATCTTATGCTCTCAGGCATTTTTCACTGAATACTCAGTGTATGTGGAGAATGACTTCTTTATAACTGGAAGATCATATGCTGGGCAAGTGGGCAGTGGGCACTATATTCTTGTTTTTGCCAGCATGGTTCATTTGTTTGTTTATCTGTATCCTCTAATCTCTATTCTCTAACTGTTGATTTTGATTACAAAATTATTGCCAAACTTACACATATTGAATGCTAACTGTTATTCTGCTAAGCCAATTGAAAGAGCAAATGCAAGAAAGAAAAGAGGACAAAGTGAAGACATCTCAAGTCATGGGAAGATGATCTACTGCTGCTAGTCTACTACACTGCATAATCCCTCTGATACTCCCTCAACTTCAGAAACAGATCTGAAACTATCTAAACAAATTTTATCTACATTCCTATGAATCTGTCAGCAAATAGGAATCTGACTAGTATTTTCAAACTGTTGATTTCTTCAGGTGTATATATCTCTTTCTGCATGACATGGATTGGTGGCATCTCATCACTGAAGAGAAGGTCCATGGTGCTTGCTGGCTGTTGGTCTGCTGCACTACTGAACATGGTGCCTGCTGCCTAGTGCCTAGTGTCTGCTGGTCCGCTACACTACTGAACATGGTGCCTACTGTCTGCTGCTTGCTTGTCTGCTGCACTACTGCCTGCTGCATGTTGGTCTGCTGCATTGCATAAGTGCATTTTGCTAGTGCTGGTCTACTACTACTTCCTGCAGGTCTGCTGCACTGCATAAGTACATACTACTGGTGCTGGTATACTACTACTTCCTGCTGGTCTGCTGCATTGCATAAGTGCATACTGATGGTCTACTACTGCTACCTGTTGGTCTGCTATACTGTATAAGTGCATACTGCTGGTCTACTACTGTTGCTTGGTGCCTGGCTGCTGGTCTACTGCAGCAGCTGCACTGCATAGCCTATCCCATTCAGACAAAGAGATTATATTCTTGGTGACTCTAAGTCAGAAACTGTTGGACATTATTATACCTTAATTTATGCCTTTATAGTGTTAGCAGCAGACTAACAGACTAGCAGTAGTAGTCTAAGCCCTTTTTTTTTTCAAGAATATGCATACTGCTAGTCTACTACTGGCTACTGCTGCCTGTTGGTCTGCAGCACTGCCATTGCATAAGTGCATACTGCTATTACTTGATTTGCTTCTATTTTGGTGATCTTGTCTCTTAAGTTTTTAAAAAATCATTTGAATTGTTGTAACTTGTAAAACCTCAGCAGTTATATTTACTTGCAATTCAATGTAATTTCTTTATTTTTTGGTAAAAAACAATGGTTGCTAACTTGATATTACAATATTACTATAACAGGAAATTCATAATTTAAAATCGGTATACCGGTTTTAGAACCGATTTAGAATTGGAACTGAAAAATCAATTCTTTATCTAAACCGGTACGGTTCCGGTTCTTAATTTTTTAAGAACCGAAATCTGGTTCCAGTTCCAAAATGAGCAAAACCGGTTTGGTTAACCAGTTTTGCTCACACCTACTGTTATATATATATATATATAACCTGTAAGGACGAGTAGCTGTATTATGCTATTGTGTAGCATTGTTATTGATGAATTTGGTAATTAATTTTTCAATCAAACACTGCAACAATATTGATCATAGTTGGATAATTCTATTGTGTAGCATTGTCACTGATGAATTCAGAAGTTATTTTTTCAATCAAACACTACAACAATATTGATCATTATTGATATTTTACTTTTGATACTTAGGTAAAGCGTAGATAAAGAAACCATATTGCCAACGCTAATAAACAATGAAAATATATTATCAATACTAATAAAATAAAAGACTATTGTGAGCGCCAACAAAATAGCATAAAAAATATTCTTTTATTGCTAGTGCTAAAAATAGAGTCAGCAATACTATAACAAATCTAGTTTTTTTATATTATATTATCAAGTATAATAGATTAGTTTTACATTAGATATTAAATAAATAAAATTTAATATATATAGTAAAAATGTCTACTACTTATTAGTTTAGGTTTATAGAATAGTTGATATCAGTTCACTATATTGATTTAATTTAATATTCTTTTGACTCTCCAACAAGTGTTATCGGATTTTCAAGTTTGAAATTATGCAAACTCTCTAAGATCAGAATTACCATGGTAATAATGCGATGAATCAAGTTACATGTTAGTCTTTCTCTAAATCAAAAATTGAGACAAAGCTCGTTTCCAAGTGACATATGAGTAAGTCACATGGTGATGCACATTGATTTGATGATTAATGATGTGATTGAATCACATACTAGTCTCAGACTCAAATTGGAGTAGAGGTGAAGTGCAATTAATTAACATCATGTTAAATATAGTTAATCAAGTGCTAGTGCTGAATTTAAAAATTAAGTTAAATGGAGATTGTGTGGTTAGTAGTGAATCTACGAATGTTATTGTCCAAGGGAGAGATTGTTGGCTAGTATTAGACAGTTCTCCAGTAACATTGATTATAATTAATCTAATAGAATGTTATTGATTATGAGTGTTAAAATTGATATAATTTAATCACAATTAAAGAAAAAATTATTATATTATCAGGTGTGATGTATTAGTCTCATATCAGATATTGAATAAATAAAGTTTAATATATATAGTGGAAAGACGTATATCTCATGGTTTAGGCTTTTAAGATAGTTTAGTATCAGTCTATTATATTAATATGATTTAATCCTTTTTAAACTCCCCCAACATTTTCTGGTACTAAAATAATGTCGCCAATGCTATTATGAAAAAGATTAATGGCAACACTATTCAAGTTAGTGCCGCCAATTATTTTATTTTTGCTAATGCCATAAAGGTGCGATATATGGAAGACATGACAAGTGAGTTAACGCCACCACCAATGTACACATAGTCAGATGCAAACGATAATCCAAATGGAGGTTGTTTTAATAATAGAGAGGTTTAGGAATGAGATTTTGAGTTCCGTCATACCGTGTCTTAGTCTATCCTATAACTCAATATATGAATCAAATTTTACTATTTTGCACTGTACATGAAATATTTATTTGTAATACTAATAAATGCTTTTCATGAGAAATTAAGCAAGTGTCGGATGTAACATTCCAGGAATAAGACGATGTTGGCAGTAGTCAGAATGGATCGAGGAAAACTCCATCCAATTTCTAGGTTGTTCCGAGTAAATTTTGTATCGATTCAATTAATACAAATGCATTTTCATATATTTTATTACTTATATATATATATTTTTATTTCTAATTATATTCATTTAGATTTATATAAGAAGATCCTTTAGAACTGACAACCAGGAGTAGAACAGAGGAACAGTGGCACAGAGTGATTTTTCTTTTTTTTTTGTATGATTTGTGATTTATTTTAGATTGTATAACAACTATAACAATTTATACTTTTAATATTGTGATTTTCTTTTAATATGTAACAACTTGTATGACTTGAAATACAAACTATAGTTTATCTTTAGTACATATAAAACCAAGGTTTAGGTATACTTTTCGATAGGCGGGTGCTGAAACTGAAGCATTTGTAGCGCTAAACAAAAAGGGTCGCAGCCATTCGTACACGCTAACTATAAGTCATTAATAGTACTTTTACTTAGCACCGTAAATGATTTTTAAAGACGATAATTTAGTACTAAATAATTTCAACACTATCTAATTCGACACTTATTTAACATCACAAATTAGCACTACTAAAAATTTTAAAAGCTCTAATTTTATAAACACTTTAGTAATCTAAAAAAATAGAAAATGCTATAATGAAAACAAAAATGTGTTATGCACAATTCTGTGGCTACAACAATAATAGTTAAAACAAGTGTCGTGTAATTTTTTGGATTAACGAGGAGATTGTTTTGCTTAATGAAGTTGAATAATCTTCATTACTTGGTTTATTAGGAGATTTATCATGGATCAATTCTTTGTTTTAAGATTACTACGGATTTGCTAATAAATAATGTCATATTTAACAGGGAAAGTTACAGTGTTTTATGATGAAAAATAATTTGAATTTGCTTTTTTTAAGGGAAAAACTTTACTAAAGTCATTTACAGACAATTTTGTTTAAAATAAAACAATAATATCGTTTTAGAACAATTAATTTAATTCAAAATTAATTTAATTCAATTTAAATTTAAATTGAGATCAAATAATTAGATTGAAACATAAAATTATTCCCTGAGTCATACAAACCTAATTTCACACCCAGGCCATTCTTCGACGCAAGTGACATGTCATTCCAATCACATGGAATACATTTGAGCAATATTTCTCTTTTTTAATCAAAATATTATCTAAGAACAAACGAGACCATTAAGGAAGATTACGATAAAATGGGTATTTTAGTGTCTAATCAAATAAATCACGACTCCTTTGAAGATTATTTTTTCAATAAATATTACTAATGTGAGGACCGATATGTAATTCCAAATGTTTAATGGGCTAATATGCGAAAAAACAAAGATATTTTACAGAGCAATTTTGTGAAAAACCCAAATAGATAACTGAACCGGAATAAAAAAATCATCATAAAATCAATTTTAGGTTTTAATTAGCAAGATAATTCTATTACCATCCAATAGTAATTATTATTATCTTTTAATTCCCTTTTTTAGAAAATTATTGAATATTTTAGTTCCAGTCGGACTTCGTCTAGGAAAAGAACACCGAATAGCACTCGAACTCCCTTCTGCCTCCAAAAATATAACTGCATGCCAGAGAGTTTTCTTTACAAACCCTAGCTCTCGATCCGTCGGAGAAGAAACAATGTCTGTAAGCAAAACCTTTTCCTTCCCCGATCTCAAGATTAAACGAAGCCTTCCCATCAAGAAAAGAAAGCGATTTCTGTTTCCCCAAGAAGGAGAAGCGCAACAAGACGAGCTGATCTCACTCAAGAAACCGAAAGCACTGAATCTCGAAGACCGAGACGACAAGAGGAAGAAGAAGAAGGACATGCGGAAGCGGAAGGCCGCGAGAAGGCCGAGGCTGCCGGAGAGCGGCAGGCAGCTGATGAAACTGGCGCAGATGATCTGCGTGTCGCCGCCGCTGCACATGGCGAGCAAGAGGGCGTCGACGCTGGACCTGGAAGCGCTGCGCATTGACAGAGAGAAGGTCCGGGGGAGGTTGGAGGAGGTGCTGAGCGAGGCAGAGATGGCGAGGGCGCGAGGGGAGGGGCTGCCGGTGAGGGCAATGGACGGCGACTTGCGGGTGTATGAGTTGAAGCTTGTGTTCGTGAACGGAGATGGAGATCTCCTGCTCTTGGGAGATGGATGGCGGAGGTTTGCGAGGGATAATATAGTGGATGCCGGCGTCGATGTGTTCAACATTTGGGTGTTCCATGTTCGGCGAGAGGAGCAGTTCGTGGAGCCTTGGTTGGCCATCTCCATTAGAACATGGTTTGATTGATTTATTAATCTTATTATGTGAGAAATTTAGGTTAAAAAGGATTATACAAAAGAGATAAATACATATTCGTGTTCTTGTTCCTCTTGTAATTTTAGATCTAGTAAATAAACTTGGAACTTTGAAGCAATATGGGCTTAAATCTTGTAAATATCTGCGGTGCATGGCTTGAAATGAAAAAACTAAAAACTGTTCTGCTTGCTTAATTAAGATTTAAGATTTATGATTTAGTTCTCAATCAGTGCCTTGTTTAGTAACTTATAATTCAATATCATTAGTGTACGTCGCAACAAGATTATATCCCCCCTTTGTTTAGAGGAATCCAACTTAATAAATCTCATCCTTCACTAATCCCATTTCTTTTAAGTCTTAATGATGTCTTCTAATATCATTATCAAGCATAGGGCCCTTCAGACTATCAACCGTAAAAAAAGTTTTTTTTAGAATAATAATACCCGTAAAACAACGACACAGTCGGCCTGATCCAACTTTAATTATCAGTAACATCCACGTAAAGTGTTTTAAAATCTAAAAAGTAATAATTTTTTACTTACAAAAATAAATATATCCTTAAAAGTGATTAGAGAGCTAATTGTTTTGCTTGTTTCAGCGCACAGAGAGAATGACATTTTGGAGATGAAGTGGGATACCAAACGTCAAAAATTAATATGACTAATAATTTATTTTTTAAAAAAACTATTTAAATGCCCTTGTCTACTCTTTCATTCCTAAGTTAATTTAATTATCAGTTCGATCATTTTTAATTTTAACTTGCCTTTTTTATCAATTATATTTATATAATATAATTATTATTATCACTTCTTTCTAATTTATTTATTTTTTATTTATCATTAAATTAATAAATTATTTATAAAAATAATTAATTATTTGATATAAAATTATTGCAGGCGTAATTTTGAAAAAAAATATTAACTTTCTATAAGTCAAACTTAGCAGCCAAAGCTAAAAAATAATTTAATTTTTTTTTCATTAATTGAAATTAAAATTTAATCTAATCATTTTAAACCAAATGCTATTTTAAGATTTATCTGATTGGCTAATTGCGGTTTTGTTTAAGCACTCGTATAGATTTATAAATAAACATTTTCATCACTAATTAATTCAAATACGAATTTATAACTTAAAAAAGTAGTAAAAAAGGGGCAAGAAAATAATTACTGTTGAAGCCTCTATCCGAAGGAATTTTTCGTTGCCTATGATACGAAAGGACGCCCTGATTCCAAAATTGCAGTCCAAAAAATATATTCATATTTTATACAAAAATCCAACAAATCGAATTATTTACGCAAATCAAACAGTTAAAAAGGCTGCAATCTACCTCGACGCGTAAAATAGCCCTCCCAAGTGTTACAGGTTCACCACAAGTCTCAAAAGAAAAAGGACAGAAAATAAATAAAAAAAAGTAATTATAAAAAATTAAAATTCTAAAAATATTTTTTAAATAAATAATATATAAAATAATTTAAATAAGTTTTTTTATTCTTATTAAAATGCGGATCATAAAATATATTTTCTCACCTCTTTTATAAGAATAATTAGATTATTAATCTATTAGATTTTATTATCCTAATTATTTGAATACTTTTTATTTTCCTAATTATCTTTATTTTATTTATTTAGTGCAAATTATTAAATGTATTATAATTAAATATTACCATAATTATAATTACTTTTAAAATTATAATTATATAAATTATTTATTAATAAATATTAGGAAAAATTACTTACAACTTCTTGTAATTAGCCCTAATTACTTACAACCCCTATAATTTTCGGAATTACTCACACATCCTCATTTCAAAATATTTACCGACACCCCTGATTATTATTTAATAAAAATTTTTCCAAAAAATTCTGATTTTACCCTTGGTTATTTTTACAATTAAACTCTTAAAAACTTACTTTTTTATTATTTAACACCCCGAAATTCGAATTTTTGTAAATAACACACCAAAAATTATTTCGATTTACAGAAAAGTCTCTGAAATTCGAATTTTTGTAAATAACACCCCGAAATTATTCCGATTTACATAAAAGTCCTTGAAATTATTGCGTCGGCGGCGAGGGTGGCGACGCGCAGGCGGCGATGGGAACAGAGGCCAACAAGGCAGTCTGCGCCCGCGTGCCAAGGTCAAGGCAGTCTGCGCCCGCGTGCCAGCGTGCCGGCGTGCCGGCGCGTTGGCCTTGGCCTCCGCTCTTGCTGCCGGCCTCCGATGTCACCGCCCGCGCGTCGCCACCCTCGCTGCTGACGCAATAATTTCGGAGATTTTTTTGTAAATCGGAATAATTTCGGGGTGTTTTTTGCAAAAATCCAAATTTCGGAGGGTTAAATAATAAAAACTAAGTTTTTAGAGGTTTAATTGTAAAAATAATCGAGAGTAAAATCGGAATTTTTTGAAAAAATTTTGATTAAATAACAATCAGTGGGTATAGGTAAATATTTTGAAAAGGAGGGAATATGGTTAATTCCGAAAATTACGGGAGTTATAAATAATTAGGACTAATTATAGAGGTTGTAGATAATTTCCTCTAAATATTATACTTTTAACTCATATAATTACTAAATTACTTATTCACTTTCACATATCATATTATTTAATTGACAAAAATTACATTTTGTCCTTCGAATTTTACGATCTAAACCATTGAAGTCATGAAACACACAAAACCCCCTCTCTTTTTTTTTTTACTTTTACATTAAAAATTATGTAAAAAATTTAAATCACAATTTTATTATTTCTGTTATTTTTAACGCAATATTTATTCAAACACCACATTAAAAAATTCGTTGGATCTGGGAAACGAGCGTTGAGATCCGACCCCGAGAACATCTCCTGAGGCCACCAGAAACACTCGACCCTTTGGCGGCTTTGAACACCGAAACCTCCCATACTCGAATGGCGGCGCGCCACGTGGACTGCTGCTGGCTCCCTACTCCGAACACACGACTTTTCCGCACGACCCAGTGGGATTGCGCCACGCTTGCATTTCCTCCTGGCGCAGCCCTGGGGTTGGTGCTGGTGTGGTGTGGCATTGGGTTTAAGCGAGGGGGAGAAGGGGGAGTAAAAAAAAAAAAGAGAGAGACAGAGGAGATAGAGGGGAAGGTCCAAAAAGGGAGAGGCGGTGGAAACGGACAATCCGATGACCTCCTCCGCTCCAACAACAACAAAATCCCGAAGCTAACCTTCTCCTTTCTTCTTCTTTGTGTATATCCGCTTTTCTCCGGCTCCGATCGGGATCAGGGAGGCGATTGGCGGCGATGGCGGTGATTGGGAGCGCGGAGGGGGTCGATCTGCGAGTGAATTCCGTGCCGGCGAGCAGGGACCTGGAGGCGGCGCAGAAGCAGGCCGGGGGAGCCCGGGCGGCGGACCACCAGAACGGGGCGGGGGATCAGGGAGCTACGGCGGTGGAGAACGGGGTGGGGCAGGGGTTGAAGAGGGAGATGAGGGATCTGGAGGAGCTGCTGTCGAAGCTGAACCCGATGGCGGAGGAGTTTGTGCCGCCGTCCCTCGCTGGTGGCCATCATGGATCTGGTGGTGGCGGTGCTGGCGGGCGGCGGCTTTATCCGAGCGGTTTTGGGGTCCCGAATGGCCATGGGTTGCCGAATGGGGTTGGGAATGGGAACGGTGGACGGAGGGTGAGACGAAATATGTCTGATTTTGTGCTTATTAATTATTTTTACATGGAGTTTTTGTGTTTATTTAATGGAAATATTTCTGACCTCTGTTTGTTGGAATTCTGGTTTTGGAAGAAGAGGAATGGTTATGGCCAAGGGAAGCGGCGGATGAATAATAGGACGAGCATGGCACAGAAAGAAGAGGTTATTAGGAGGACTGTGTATGTCTCGGACATCGATCATCAGGTGAATTATAAAGCAAAACTTGTTGTTTCTCAGAAAAAGAATGTGATCATCTTTGTATTTTGGTTTTTGTCATTTGTTATTGGTTATTTGGGTTTGCAAAAGTTTCTCATATGTTCCTCTAACACTATTTGCCTGGTTCGGTGTTTGGTTGGTCTGGAAAGTGTTTCAAGAATGCTGCGGTATCAGTTTTACAATATCTTTTTGCAGTTTTTAATGGTAATAATAGTATTTGTGGTTAGTGTGATCATACACATCAGATTTAGTATCATGCATAATGGATGAAAAACATGGAATCCCATTGCTTTCAAGACTTGTTAGTTTGATAGATGGACATGTAGAGAGCACGTTCTGATTTACTGTTGGTTGGTACTGTTGATTGGTGGCTTGTATTTGTTGGATTAAGTAGTTAAGATTAGCACAATGAAACTGAGGCTGTTAAGCTTGGCTGGAATGTAGGTGATCTCAAACTTAATATTCCTGAAAAGATTAATCAGAACAACCCTGAATTTACTTTAGAAGAGCTGGCCAGGGTTATAGAGAAAGAGTGCAGGCAAGGCTAGGGATCTATCTGCCTTAGCCCATCCTGGCCTGTAGGTACCTTGTTGTAGATGACGATGAAATTATGTAGGAGATGAAGAACAAATCTGAAAGAGGGTTATCAAGAAGAGACAGATGGATTGAAGAAAATTAACTGTGTGAAAATACCCATCAGGCCATTGCATTCTTTTCCATGAGACAAATGATCACAGTGATTTTCTACAACTCCCTGCTGTGTGGAGCACACCAAAACTGTTCTACTTCTCAATTGAGCATTTGTATAAGTGCACAAAAGTGCATTTTGACTATATAGTCTACTGGCATGTGAAAGTTAATCCCCTGGTTATTTCTCTCTTTTCTTCTTTTGAAATTATAAAAGAAGAATTTCTTTCTCACTAACAGCTATATGCATCTCTGTTATGGTGTAGGTCACTGAGGAACAGCTTGCAGTTCTCTTCATCAACTGTGGGAGTGTAAGCACCTGCACATCCTACACTTTTTTTTTTTCCCTCTTTGAGTTTTCACTTGAAGCTTGGTGCTTCTGAAACTCACCCTTTTCCTTGGAATGAAGGTTGTCGACTGTCGCATATGTGGTGACCCGAATTCTGTTCTTCGTTTTGCTTTCATAGAATTCACAGACGAAGGTAATTACCCTTTGCCACAACACTCTTCAAGACTTGCTGTTTCAGTCTCTCATTATTACCATTAAGAGAACTGTTTATTTGTTCTTTCTGATTGATTCCACTTCAGAGGGTGCAAGGGCTGCTTTAAGTCTTGCAGGAACAATGCTAGGATTCTACCCTGTGAGAGTGCTTCCTTCAAAAACTGCAATTGCACCTGTTAACCCAACTTTTTTGCCTAAGGTATCATGATGATGTTAGCCCATTTGTCCACATGTATTTTGTAACAAGCAGTATTGTTCTGAAATGTGTACTCCATTGTTCTAATTCTTGTAACATCACAAATTCCTTCAGTCTGAGGATGAGCGTGAGATGTGCACGAGGACCATCTACTGTACAAATATTGATAAAAAGGTGTGGCCTTTGTAATATCAGTCATTTTGTCCATTATGTATGCCATGCAACTGCAATTAACTTTACTCGTTAACATTCAGGTTTCTCAAGCAGATTTAAAGCTCTTTTTTGAGTCGATATGTGGAGAGGTAAATTGTCGAGTTGTTCATATATGATTCTTATACCAGTGAAAAAGCTGTTTTGGTTGATTAAAAGAGCAGAGTCATGACAAACTTCATACGATATAGGTCTACCGCTTGAGGCTTCTTGGAGATTACCATCATTCTACCCGCATTGCTTTTGTTGAATTTGCAATGGCAAGTATCACTTTAATCCCTATGTATTAGCTTCTACACATCGTTCTTCTCATCATCTTCCAATTTAATTTGACTATCTTTGGATGTGATCTAAAGATACCAAAGCAAAAAATATGAACTAATCAAATGGAGGAACATCTAAGCCATGCCCCATATGTAAGTTTAATAGGTGCAGAGAAAAGTTTGTTAGATTGCCCAAGCTGTTGCCCTTTTGGTTTTCCTTTCTTGAGCTATAGGAATGTTTACCCAATGACTTGGTAAAACAGTCTATCATTTAGCTTCTTTTATAGCTTCTAAGTTAGAGGTAGCTTGGATTTTCTTTTAGCAGTTAGCACAGGCCTCTTAAAAGATTTAACAACCCAAAATCAAGTGGTTGGTATATTCTGGGCCAATCATGAGCTGGCCTTGGCTTACTCATCATTGTTCCATTTATGTCCATATGTTGCTTAATGCTTCCCCTACTTTTTAGTGCCCAGAGGCCTTTCTCAGATTTGAAGTCCCTTATGCGGCTATTTATCTGGTCCCATACAGAATGCCACCCCTTTGTTGTACTGCTCTACTCTACTTCAGCCTTTGTGGATTAAAGTGCTGAAGAAAGAGGATTAGCAAACAGCAAGTTGCTCATATAATAGAAGGTGCAGTGGTTTTGTTAATTTTATAGTAGGTGTCAACAAAAGAATCTATCTATAAGTTCATCCATTATTTCTGCAGTGTGTGTTTGTTTATATGCTTTTAACTACAGATCCCTTTTTTTACTGACTAATATAGTAGTGAAAGGCTATTTCAAGTTCTAAAATAGATAGTGTCGTTCTAGATTTTACATTATATAATTGCTTAATAAGTCCTATATATTATAATACTGTTTGGTATTTTAAATTTGCATGCTAGATGATCCTGTATCATACATGTCTGAATGTAGTCTTCTGACTGCTTGGGTGGTCCAACGCATTATTAGGGCTGTTGGTGTTTGTGTGACCAAGCTTATCATTGCTCTCACTTCATTGTTGATTTCTTGCTAACAGTTGCATTCATGACAATTGAAGAAAAATTCGCCAATTTGTATTGTTGATGAGTTGATCTAGTTTTCGTCATGCATCCCCTCACACCTTGGCTCCTACTCCTACTGTCACCCCCAGTACCATGTTTACTATCTGATTGAAGCATTTGCTAATTATAGTCACCTCTTGGCTTGCTTTTTATTTGTTTTTCAAATGTACTCCTGTTTATCAGGGTATGATTTGAAAATCAACTTGCATCACTTTGAGCAGACTAACAAATTCGTCATTTTTTATGAATTATGATTTGGTATGATACTTCAAACAAATGAAGGCTGTGAGCTGGGATGGACTTTCTCATGAAAGATGAATATCCTCCTTACACAAAAGTTATGTTTGATCTTTTATATATATGCTTTTTAAAATTTTGGAACAAAGCAATTAAAAAATAGTGCACTTGCTTAACAAGTAGTAGTATGCATTCGAACAGAGAGAAATTAAGAATCTGCATTTGCCGATCGTAAGCGGGGAATGGAAATTAAGAAATATTATATTGTGTTCTCAAGAGCCTCCCATCCAAAGAATTTCATTCGTTGATAATGCTTGCTTTCATTTTGTGAGGAAAGATATGCTTCTTTGTTGTTATTTCTGGATTAAGCAAATTCATTGACAGGATCGTCCCCTTATCCACAATCTCTTCCTGCAGGCTGATAGCGCTATTGCTGCTCTCAACTGTAGTGGAGTGGTTCTTGGGAACCTGCCAATAAGGTAGTTTTCTACGCATCTAAAGTCTGGTTAGCTTTTTGATCAAGGTTTTACTGAACGTGGCTTCATTCCGCCCAAATACAATCAGGGTTAGCCCCTCAAAGACTCCCGTTCGCCCACGTGCTCCTCGCCCACCTATGCATTGAACCCTTGCATTCCAGTGTGGCGGCCAATGGTAGCAGCGTGACATATATGCATATACATGGACGTTAAGTTATCTGTCTTTTGTACGTAGCCGAGTCTTTGTTTTATCTATAGAGGGAACACGAGGTTCTTTCCTAGCATGTAGAGTTGTTTTGAACATCGAGGCTTTGAGCTTTGAACGTATATTGCTCATTGTGAATTGTATCTGTGAATTGAAGCTTTGACACTCATAGTGTTACTGCCTATGGAGCTACCTGGTTGTTCTACACTTAGGTTCCATAAATTTGCACGACTTGTCAAAAATTTTCAGTGAATCTACCTGCCTTCAGGGTTAGGAGCTGCTAACAATTTTGAAGAATTGATTTTTAGTTCTGCAATTGAATCTTTGAAGTGGCATATCGGTTGCTATCAAGTATTATCTGTTTGGTTGTATTTGGAGTATTCAATTTTTTCCATGACTCAAATCTTGCGGTCACCTGTTCTGACATCGTCCTGCTTGGGTCGTGATAGGCCGCCCTCTACGTCCCTAGTCTATAGTCTTAGGTTATTCTGAGCTGTCGTGGGTCATCCCAGAAATGTCTTCAAATTCTTCATAGTTAACCATGGCTAGGGTCGAATCTGACCGCACAAAAATTTCGGCCGGCTCGCACTGGTTTCTATTAGTAAATGCGAGTGACTCCGCGCGATATGTGGCGGTGTCAGAGCAGACATCGGGAGCCGGGATCACATGCACGCAAGCCTTCGTGCAGTCCGCATTACCAGACCAAGGTCGTGGTCACATGGAGGGAAGAAAACTCCTTTGATGTTGCAATTTTGACCGCAAAACCAATGGCGATCTGACTCGGACTGCGGGCTGACAGGCTAGGGGGCTAGACTGACGAGAACTAGCGTTGTATCGCGCCATAACTACCAAATAAACTGAACTATATGTTTTTGTCCTATACCATTAGTTTGGGACGGATCAAACTGTACTGACTTGTACAGATGATCGTAGAACAGTCCAAAACATACACAATAAGAAAGCATATTCATGGATTGGGCCGAGTCCTTAGCCAACCTGTCCACTCTGGCTGTTAGTCAAGTTCTCTCTGGAGCAGTAGCGCTCTGCCACCATTATTGTTCAAAACAATGCAGGCTGTCAGTGAAGCAGTTGGTAAGACCAGCAATGTGGGAACAAGTAAAAAGCATAAAATAGCAAAAATTCTTAAACATCTGAAAGAGTCAAGAAATGGCCGGTTCCAATAATGCCCACGAGGATGAGGGGGGAGTGTGTGGATGATGGTCTCCATTCAAGACGGCAATGATGAATGATGGGTGACTGCATGCAGCTACCACATCACTCACGCTGGATGGAGCTCTTGCTCCTCCATTATAAGCTTGATCTATGCTGAATGACGATATCTGCGATGCAGAGGTATAGCGAGCGTAGGGGAAAGTTGGCAATAGAGGAAGAGGATGTGCTCTCGGCTCTGGAGATGACCAGTCTTTCGTGTGGATAGTACGACGGTTTCTGTATTTCCCAACAACCCTGCTGCTTCTCTGGACATTCCAAAAGTGGCCCTTTTGTGTATCAAAGCTTTGCCAGCCCGGCCTCCTTTTCCTAGCAATCGGCTGCTTCCCCTTTTTTCCGTTTTGCGCCATCAGCTCCTGATATTTGTTTCTATGAGATGCAAGCAAGCGGAGGTAGACTGGAAGATGCGGTTTAGTTCAAATTTTTTTTTAAATTTTTATGTCTTAAATATATTATTTATTAAAATTTAAATAAAGAACGCTGAAAATAACATGATAAGTTTAATTTTTAAAAGAAAAAAAATAAAAAAACAACTAAATTATTTTTAAAATAATTAAATAATAATTAATTAAAATAAAAATAAATTTAATTTTGATTTGGAACAAATGTCACCTGGCTTCCGATTCACATTCACATCAACAGCTGTGACCGCAAGAAAAACGACCTGCTCCGACACTGATGTAATGGTGCTAACTTTTTTTCCATAAAGCAGGAAAGACGATGTCGGGGGCCGACTAATTGCACACACAAGTAAAAAAAAAGACGATCATCTCGCAATTAATCTATATTTGTGATTCAACCATCACATAGATTGCAGAAGAAAGGACCAAGGAAAAGAAAGACATGTTATTAGCCTGGCGACCCAGTCTACGAAGAAGCTTTGACCGATAACACGACAAACTCCAATTTCCAACAGTCCGAGCAGTTGGACAGCAACAACATCATCCATGTCGCGGAACCTTAAAACTTTTTTACTCCCTAACACAACACAAAACGATTGATTATAAAAAAAACCCTGAACCAAATCCAGTGCACCCCTTGGCCTCCACCAATGAGAGACGCGGCTTCTCCCTGTGCTGTCGTGCCAATCTCCTTCCCCATATTGCAAACCAAATAGCTTATAGCTTATTAATCCCCGGCCAAGTTCAAGAAATGGCCGCCGCCGTCGACATGGCTAACATGTCGACGAGCGCGAAGCACATAAATTGCAGTAGAATGTGCAGCAACGACATACATAGGAGGAGAAGAAGATATAAATGTCAAGGTTGATGACAGCCGAGCATATATATCAGGCCCCCACCTCTCTCACGCTCACCCTTACTCTTTATTATAACCTATACAAAGAAGAGAAGACAGCTAGCTTTTCCATTGGGTGACCGACCTGCTCTGCTCTCTTTGTCGTGGGCGCCACCTTCTCCTCTTTCTCTCCTCTCTCCTCTCTTCTTCTTCTTTCTCTGCTTGCCCCTCCCTCCTGTAATGATTTCTGCCGTTCTCGAGGCATTCCATTCCATTCTGGTGAGCATATAGTTGGCAACGGGAAGCAGCGCTCTCTTGAGTTGAGCATTTGCAATGGCGGCTCGTCCACGGAACAACGTCGTCGGGGACACGACGTTCACCAAGATCTTCGTCGGCGGGCTGGCGTGGGAGACGCATTGCGACACCATGCGCCGCTACTTCGAGCAGTTCGGCGAGATCCTTGAGGCTGTGGTCATCACTGACAAGCACACCGGCCGCTCCAAGGGCTATGGCTTCGTATGGACAACGTCCTTCTCACCTTTCTGCATTGCTCTTGCATTTGCTGGATTTTACTTTGGATGTTGTCTACGGATAGGTCACCTTTAAGGAACCGGAATCGGCGATGATGGCCTGCCAGGTCCCGACGCCGGTGATCGACGGAAGGCGGGCTAACTGCAACCTCGCTTCTCTCGGTGTGGCTCAGCAGCCCCGGCCACCAATGCCTCATTATGGTTCTAACTCTTGGCGCATTATCTTTTCCATGCATATTTCTTCTTCAGTGCTTAATGTAGTCTAACAAGTTCATTTACAATTACAGCAGTAGGTCGTTTCCGGCCTGCCTTCGCCTCAGCTGTAGCAGACACTGCTTATCATGCGCCTTCGCCAACCTCCTTAGCCGCATTTTTCCATCAACCTGTTCAGTATGCATATCCTTATTCTGTTTACGGGTACTAAAATCGTATCATTTCTTTCTTAATGCCGTTTCAGTTGATCGGTAGTGAAATCCATTTTAGAGGTTTCTCTTATGTTTAATCAGATACTCTGGAGGATACTCGCAGGAGACCATGTATCCAGTGGTAAGCAATTTCATTCAACAAAAAAGTTTTGATCTAGGGTTATAATTTAAATGAATTTCAATGTTGCAGAGCTACTATGGGCTGTACAGCTGCGGCGCAGCCGGCGGCGGCGGCAGTGGCGAGCAGCAACAGCAGCAGCATCACTACCAGTTCTCCCCGTACTATGCTTCTGGACCAGGGGTTTGCCAGAGCTTGTACCCCTACTACACCCAGTATGCTCAGGCTGGCCAAGCTCACGCTAGTTTTGCTGCACTGCATTATCCTCAGGTTCTTCAGTACCCCTACGCACCACAACACTTCAGTTCTGGAATCCTTTCTTTGCCTGCTTCTATTTCTCCGGCCACAGGTCAGACATCCCACTTCTCTGATCTGAAGCGATGGCAATCCACTTTATTATTCCAACAACTAGCACCGAAGCTGGTGACAGTGTCTTGTTCTGTCTAACAGGTCCGAGCTCAGCAACGATCGCCGGGCCCGGTTCATCGCAGCAGCCTCTGGGCACGGCCATTCCAGAACCAAAGCCTTCAACTTAATCTCATTCGTGCATTTTTCTGCCATCCGCTAACATCGATCATTAATCCATTTGTTTAATGACTCAAGAAGAAGAAGAAGAAGCAGGAATTATTGGGATCCTCTTCTCTCTTTCTCAGCTAATCCATTGAACAAGAATTGTGCAGGGAGCCCTGCTTTCTTGGCAAATCAACTCGCCGCATGTGTTCTCCCGATTCTCATCAACTCCATTGCATTGCCATTGAGAATTGTTTCTCATTTTAGGCCTAGTAGGATAAAACTGTAGTGGGTGACGCACGGTTCGTCAAGGCGATTTTATGTCTGGAAACCGGCGGTCAACCGGAGTCGCAGTAGCGGAGGCCGCAGGAATGGCTCCGCCGCTAGAACATTGAATTCGTGAAGTTGTAATAGTTCTTCTTTTCCATCATTAACATTCCTAACGTGAGATTAGTTACGTCGTCAGTCGAGATCGGAGTGTTTGCTCCTATTTTTGTTCTTGTTTTGAGCGCAATTGATTTCACGGTGGAGGTATGTTGAGGAGTCGCAAGATTGTCAAACTAAATTCATATAATGAGTCGAATATTAAATCATCATAAAAATTTAAGCTCATAAGATATAAGTTTTTTTATTATACATATTGAATTTTATATATTTGATATCCGATATAGGACTAATTCATTATACTCGATATAATAATAATCTCTTCCTTCAGATTTAACCACATCAATTTAATACTCTTAATCAAGAATCCTATATAACTTCAAAGTTGAAACTCTGATGTTACTTGTTGGGGAGTCGCAAGAGAGTGTCAAATCAAATTTATATAATGAGCTAGACACCAAATTATTTCAAAAACTTAAATTCATGGGATATAAATTTTTTTTACTATATATATTAAATTTTATTTATTCAATCTAATTCATCACACCAGGGATTATAACAGAGGTAATGGTATTGTTTTTTACGGGAATGCAAGGGAGGAATGCGATGGGCGTGGGTGTTAGGGACAAGAATCCGAAGCTCGCTTTAGTGGTTGCAATGAGAGCGCCGACCGGGAGGATGCGCCTCCAAAGGAAGGCGAGACCTTTTCTTCTTGCTTGCTTTCTCTCCTGTGTTGTGGATAATGGAGTGGGGGGCTTTTGGCGTGCGCCAAATCAGAAAGGTAGTGGCATGTGAGGGAACGTGGGTTCCACGGCTGGATTCCGACCGTGGTGTTTGACTGCCATTTTCTTATGGCCAAAAGCCGGCGACTGCCAACATATTTACTGTTCTTCATTAAACAACTTATTAAGCCGCTAATTCCATCCATACAACCTCCTACTACTTAATTGATGCCGTATCCGACGGCTTTAAGCGCCAGGTACAGCAAGGTTTTCGGTCTCCATCTAACCCACACTTTCAAGTGGTTATGTCGAATTAATCCCGCGAACAAAACAATTCCGATTTGGACAACCAAATTATTTGGTCTCATGTCTCCACACTTTTGGCCCAAGCCAAATTCGAGAGAAGCCTTCTTCTTCATCTCTCACGATTCGCCATCTTTACGCAATGGTTGTATTTCCTCATTATCTTATAAAACCTAACTTAATTTCTCGAGTCCCATATATAATACAAGCGACAACTTTATTGTAGTTTATTAAAAAAAAGTTGTCTGTATTTTGAAAACTATATTCGTTTTCAAGCAACATGATGTAGACGTTATTGCACCCGAGTTTTATACTCCGTCGGCGGTGTCAGAGATGCATCACAGTCGAAGTAGACACCGCAACGATTTTCCCTCCTCCAGCAGCTTGAAAGCTACGTTTATCTCCTCGAACTTCATCTCATGAGTAATGTAGCCCTCCAAGTTGAGCTTGATTTCCTGCAACATTCATGAATGCGGACCAATCAGTAGAATAATTCGAAAATTTCATCGACTTTGCCCGCAACAGGCCAGACCAAGCTCGTGCCAGAGCAGTAGGCACCCTTCAAATGTAGGACCAAAACCTCAACGTTTATTCACTGACCCCGTTCATGCACTTCTCGGCGAAATCAGGTAGCTGTGACTTCCCTTTGAAGTTTCCAAATGTGCACCCTGTGATCCTCCGCCCATCAAAGAGCTCCATCGGGTGCAGCGGGAGCAGCCGCGGAGTCGGGTGGATCCCGAGGATCACTGTCAACCCCCAACCCTGCAGTTTTAATCAACAGGTTAATGTTACTGAAGCATGCGTTTAAATCATAAATATTCATCGCAATAATATATATATTTCGAAGGTATACGTCGTGGGTTGACAGGAATGCTTCACGCAGTACGTCTAGGTTGCCTGCGCACTCGAAGCTGTAGTCGACTCCGCCGTTCGACATCTCCCTTATTACCTGAATTCTCGATCGCATAATCAGAATTCATATCATGCTTGCATTTCATTTTGAAATAACAAATCAGCAAAACATCAGTACCTCGTGCAGAGGCTTCTTGTGATCAGTGGGGTTGATAAAATCTGTCACGCCCATCTCTTTTGCTGCACAAGAATCGTAAAATACTGCTTCGAGAACAGTAAATGTAAAATAATTTGATAATTAAAACAGAAAAAAAGAGTTACCTTTGGTGAATTTTTCTGGGTTGATATCAACTCCGATAATTTGAGAGGCTCCCTTCAGTCTCGCCCCTTCTACAGCCTAATATGTACGGTCTCCTTCTGGATTAAAATTATTAATATTATGAATAATTAGTTAATTAGGGATTACTTACCGCGAGGCCGACAGCTCCCAAACCGAAGATTGCGACCTGAGAACCCTCCTGCACATTTGCAGTATTCCAAGCAGCTCCCAACCCTTCATTTTACCAAATAATTAAATAATTAAACGCTTCGTGCAGAGGCTTCTTAGAAAGTTTAATCAAGAGCTTCTGTAACTTTGCTCAAATCATGTAAATATGATTTTTTTTTTCATCTAAAAGTGGATGAATTATTTACTTTCGTCTCATAAAATAAAAACAAAGGCCAGCAAAATAATCCAACTTTATTATTATTTTTTTCTGAACATTTCACTAATAAAAGCATCAATCGTTACGGGTGAAAGAAAAGACCAAAATACATATTAAATTATTTTTGCAACCAGAATGCAATGTTTTGCGAGGCAATAACTGGAATTAGATTTGTTCATTGATTCCTTGGTTGGCATGGACACCTCCAACCAGACCAAGAAGAGATGCATGTGCATTGAAATCCGTGTCGGGTTCATCCCGAGCAAGCGAAACGAAGTCGACGTCTTCTTCGTTTGCAGTTGATTTTGAAGTTTTGAACTAAACAAATCCGTATGGCACAACCAGAAAACTAAAATACGAAGGAAAAGTCATCACCCGCTACAACAGCTTAAGGCGTTGATGACCCAAGCTGGCGTTTTCTTTTTGATATAGACAGTTTTCTAAATCTTTTAATCCATTTTCGAATCAAGTTTCTTTCAAACCCTGACAAGTACATTGACTAGAAGTTTTTTAATAATTTCAAATCCCCCAAGTGGGATTTGGAAATTATTATAAAGCCAAAAAAATAAAACAAATATCTGAAAAAAAAAAATCTTGATGGTTATTGAGCAATGGTTAAAGAAAAACACAATTCCGCAGGAGGGATGCACCTGTGCAGATGCAGCAGCTGAGGAGGCTCATGGTTCGGAGAGGCGCCACCGAAGGAATTCTGACGGCGCATGCCGAGTCGACCACGGTGTACTCCGTGAAGCTGGAGACATTCAGGAAGTGGTAAACCGGCCGCCTCTTGCCGCTGTCCCGGTCTGCGATCCAGAATCGTGGCTGGCCGTCGCCGGCCATGACGCTTTTGAACCCGTCCACCCGGAACTTGGCGCACAGGTTGGTGTGGGGGTACTTGCAGTGTGCGCAGCTGCCGCACTCGCCATTGAAGATGGGCACCACATGGTCTCCAGCCTTCAAGTCATCGACACCTTCTCCCACGCTCTCCACGATCCTTTTAACACCATTTTAAGTCATTCTCGCATGGAACCAAATCTACCTGATGATATTGTCTATGGAAATCTAGTTTCTTACCCGCTTGCTTCGTGCCCGAGTATTCGTGGGTATGCTCGCTGCATTTCGTTCTATTTAAAAGCGAAAAGAATCAATCAGGAAGTGAACTCTTTCTCTTCTTCTTCTTCTTCTTCTTGTTGAAGCAGATATGAACGTGTATACCTGGCCTAACCATGCGGAGAGATCGCTGTGGCAGATGGAGCTGAAGAGGATCTTGACGCGGACCTCCATCTTCTGCGGGGGATCAACCTGCACCTCCTCTATCACCAGCGGCTCTCCAGGTCCCCATACAACCGCAGCTTCACAGCCATATGAACACGATGAGACTGATAACATTCTAGTTTCCAAAAACAGCGAAGGGAATTGAAATAGGTAGAAAGCTTAGCTATCTTCTTCTTCACCTTTGCAGGTGATGATTTTGCCGGCGGTGTCACCAGCGAGAAGGCCATTCACGGACGCGGAGTTGACGATGCCTTCCATCTCTCACAAGTATGGCATTATTAGGTGGCAGATGAAGAGCCGTGTGATACTTAATAGCCATGGTTTAAGGGGGCGTTTGGAAGGGGTCAGGGCTAGGCTGACCCCAGCCCTGATTGACCAAATTATTTTTTAAATATTAAAAATTTGACCAAGATTATTTAATTTATTTAAATTTTAACAAAATTTTGACTAAAATATTCTTACTTGATCTGAACCGTCGGATCGAGATCCGACGGCTCAGATCGGAAAAGCCAAATACCCTCACTTGATCTAAACTGTCGGATCGAGATCCGACGGCTCAGATTGGGAAACAGCCAAACCCTACCTAATACCCGCCGCCGCCGCCGCCGCGGCGGACGACGAGGCAGCAGTCGCCGCCCTCTTTCCCCGTCGCCGACGCAGCAGACGCCGCACGAGTCTTCCCCTTCTCCGCCGACGACGCCGCCGTCGACGCACGCGCCTGCTCCTTCCCCGCCGACGACGCAGCCGACGCTAGACGAGTCTCCGCGCGCGAGCTCGGGCGGCTGGCTCCGCGGGCGAGCTCGGCCGGTGGGCTCTGCGAGCGAGCTCGGGCGGCCGGCTCCGTGCGCGAGCTCGGCGGCGAGGAAGATGAACAGTACTATCAGGGCATTTTTGTCAAAAAATTTTTTTAACCATATGTTAGTCCGATCAGGAACCAAACAGGATTTACTTGATCGGATTAGCGTTTTATACTTTACTCTTTCTTTTAACCTTAATCTTGACCTTGACCTCGTTCCAAACGGACCCTAAGATTCCTGTCGAAACAAACTTTTGGGCCGAAACGGAAATGGACGGATTGATTTTGATTTGAAATTTTAAAAATATATTATATATATTTATATATTATAATTATATTATAAATTATTATTAGTTTAATAATTAAAAGTTTTAATTAGATTTCAATTGAAATTTGGATTTGAATCTAATAAATTGTAAATTTTAAATTCTCACATATTTTTTATTTTTTTTATGACAAAAAATTTTAATTAATATTTTAAAAAAATTTATATATAAATTTTTTTTTTTAAATTTAAAAATTTTAAAAATAATTTGATAAAAATCGAAATGACTGAAATGATAATGAAACCAACAAAATAAATCAATTTGGATATGTATCAAAATTGAAATCGAAATAAACACTTAAAATCTTACTTATAACTTGAAAAAGGGTTATCTGCCCGCTGTTAACCTACGTAGATTAAGGTAGTAAAAAAGACGAAGTATGGGGCCGGGGCCGGGGCCGGGCCATTGAGCATCGGGCGTACCAGGCGGAGGCCAATCGATCAAAAAATGCCAGGCGGTCATCGTGATGATCCGTGTTAGTACGCTGACACGACAAAACGTTACGACTCGGATCTAAAAAAATTATCTTCTTTTTTCCTCTGCGTCCAACAATTATAGATTCTAATTATATGATTTTTACTAAGTTAATATGTTGATAAAAGTTACGTCCTTCGCTTGGTACGATGGTTCGTGTTCCACAGTGAGCAGTCGAACCGGGCTCAAGTGTCTAACTTGGTCTTTCTGGCCGACTATCCAACAGATCCAAGTTGAACTCATTAGTTTATCGCTCAATTTTGGATTAATCCTGGAAAGCATGCATATTTGTGGGAAAAAAGTAGGCAAACATAAGAGTTTATCTGTGTGTACCAACCCAATCTTTTTCGGTTTGCTTAATGAGTTGCCTAATTTGAAGCTATGGTTAGTGTTTGATTTACCAAGGAAAAAAAAGTACTATAAATGGTTTTTTTTTTTTTTTATAATTTAGAACTTTTTAATAATTAATTGATTTGTTTCCTTTTCGGATGCGAAAAGTAGCCGATTATTTTCAATTTACGTGTGATCTGTACATCCAAGAATTCCTCCCAGCTTGCCACCTTCGCTGCGGAACATTTACTACTCAAAATCAATTGCAGATTAATAAAAAGGGCCGCGAAGAAATATTGATTTTCACTGATTTTCCTCAATTGCTGAAATATTCTCATTGACTACGATTCGAGTTGGTTCCGGTTTTAGACCGCTGCAATTCGATTTTACAATTTAATTTCTAGTTGATGTTTTCTTTCCGATTTACGAAACTTACAAAGTCAGGATGTTGACGCGGGGGAAAAGCCCGATCTGGACTCCGTCAAACTTTTCGGGCTTTCGTCGATTTTCCTGGATCGATTTCCACCGGCGTCGCTTTCGCACACTTGGTCCACACGATTGCGTCGTGCCTCTTTATATTATTATTAATAATTATTATAATACTTCCTCGTTGGTGGCCCGCAGCGAGTGATTTGCCATTTTGTATCTTTGAAAACAAAGCAATCGCGAAGAGTCGTCGGCAATTAATTACATCTACTCATATCCCGCCGCCGGCGGCAATCCAGTCCCCAGGTTTCATATATCTTAATAATGTATTGAAATGGAGAGAAAAAAAAAATACGAAATTCGAGTCAATTAGATCATATAAGACACGGCAATTAAGAAACCATTTGAAGACGGCGGCTCGCATCACATGGACGCGGAATAGACAAGGCCTGCCAACAAATGGTGTTTATCCAGTGATAAGTTCCTGTTGTAAATCATGTCCGAACTAATTATTAATCTATTACTTAGAGAGTTCTGAACTATTATTAATCTATTCCTCTCTAAATTCCCACAATTAGTTCTCCTTGTCATTTCCTTTAACATTGATATCCTTTTCCTGCTCTAAATAAATACTAAGCTACACACAATTACTGTATGACAAGAGAATATATTTTACACATATAAATCTCCTTCCGTTGTTCTCAAAAATTATAATTCAACCAATAATTATAAAGGACTTTCTTCTTCATCTAGCTAAAGAGAGAATAAAGGAAAAGTTCGAGATTGGAGCCAACCGTCGAAATGACTTCTACAACCCACCAGCTAATGTCCAATAGAATCAGATAGCCATCTTACTAAAAGGTAATTGAAGAAAAATACTTATTTATTATCTTAGGTACTCTCCATCTCATCGCATTGATCCCAGAATTTTATTTAATTTGGGTGTTAAACTAACTTTTATTGAAAAAAAATCCTTCATGAACTAGTGACTTCATCTGTGTTATAAATATTTTCCAACTGGTCTGAAACTGGAAGAGAATTCATTTTAAACAAATCTTTATATCTTAATTCCTTAGACCTAATCGGAGCTCCATATCTTACTTTCTCAGCCCTCATCATACTACAAGAAATCAAAGTATTCTCAATATTTCAAAAATATTCCTAATAGTAAACAAAATACAAGTAAAAGATTATTAGTATTTTTTTGGTGTTTAGTAAATGTCAATAATAATATAGTCGTGAAAATTTCTGTCATTTTTTAATGTTGGAAAAATCTTTTTCACATATTTTATGCGGCGTTTGAAAAAAGTCGACAAAAAAAGATTTTTCCCAATGTTTTATTACTAAATTGTTCGAAAAAATCTCGGTGTTTTATTCAAAAATATTAGGAAACATCTGAAAAATTTCAAGCATTTCCTGTAAAAATATCAAAATTTTTTTTGATATAACGCTAGAATATTTTCGATTTTTTAATAGATATTCTGTATCTAACAAATCCAGTTAATATACTCAAAGATACAAAATATTGAAGACTGAAATCCTAACATACATATTACATTGATATAGTAGTCCGAAAGTTACATATTACGGACAAAATATATACAGAGTTCTCATAAAATTATATACATGCAAAATACAAATTAGATGAATAATCGTGGTCACAGCATATATATAAACTCTTTTGTATATAATTGCGGATTTTGAACTAACTTTGATCTCCCTGTAAGAACGAATAATATTTGTAACGCATGAAATAAAAACATATTGTAATGTAGGTTTGGATGATTATCTCATGAGATAACGAAGAAGTAGGTGGATCTCATCCGGAGCTCGCCCGTGTACTAGATCTCTGATTGGTTCTATATTGGTTTATTGTGTCCAGAACATGTATATCTTCATACATATATTATGTCGTGTAAGATAATAATATACAATAAATAAATAAGTTAAATTAAATAATAATAAATACTATGGAGGCAATAGTGTGTTTACTATCAAGACGAGCCTTTAGGGTCGTAAAAGTACTCTATAACCTAGCCATAGTCTCTTGAAGAGGACCAATACATGTATCTACTTTTCTTGTCTTCTGTGCATTTATAAGTGCATCTATTTCGACATCTGTATAACAACATCCATCACAACCCCTCGGAGGTACTCCCAAATACTTCTGTAGATGTGGGTCTCAATCCAAAAATTCGTAGTTGATCATATCTCTCACGGCCAAATATTTTGGCATGAATCTCATTTTGAGTTGCAGTATTCGTTTGAGAATCCTCAGTAACACTTGTCGTATTTATTCAATTTGAGCTAT
Source organism: Trichopus zeylanicus subsp. travancoricus (assembly GCA_005019695.1). Lineage (NCBI taxonomy): Eukaryota > Viridiplantae > Streptophyta > Magnoliopsida > Dioscoreales > Dioscoreaceae > Trichopus > Trichopus zeylanicus. The sequence continues at coordinate 861,825 of RXID01019385.1, read as the reverse complement.
AGACAATCAAAGATGTAGATAGATAAGTCATGAATAAAATAAGAAAAATATATTATACAAATATTTTTACTATTGCTTCTGTGAATGTCTTGTCAACCGGTTGTTCATTTATTTTCGTATGAGAAGCCAAAAATATCTTAAGATTTGATAACTCAGAACCATACTGCTCCTCCAACTATGAAAAAAGTAATAGGAGACAAGCTCGATACTATATTATATATAAGAATATGTAATATTGTATATTAATTTTATGTACAACAACCAACATATTTCAGCTCTCAGATTAATGTAGCCCTTGCGATCCAGAGAATGACTCATCTTCTGTTTTTTTCGAGATCTTCTATTTTCTCAATTTTTTGCCTAAAATATAAAAATATCGTACTTGGCTTAATATGTTAATATGTATGATATTTAAAAAATAAAAAGAAAATAGAAAATAGAGACTTGAATATAAGAGCTTTGCCAATATACCATTAGAAGGGGTCATTGGTCTGGCTTAACCCTAGACGACGGGCAAGGCAGGCCAAGTTGCTTCGGTTGATTTTTAAATAGTGTAAAATATATTCTCTTCACATCTGCTTTTTAATCTCGCCATCTCTTACCCAATAATTGTATTATGAACTTCCTACAATCCTTCTCAAAGTTTGTATTTTCTTGTAAAGTAAAATACCAATTTGTTAACATATATACAAATAGATAAATAAATAGAAGAAATTTGTACTATGGTCAAAATTTTATTTTGATATCTTGTCAAATCCCCTATTCATTCACTTCTGGTATTGCTCGTCAATCATTATAAGTCAATGACAATTTATTACCATCTTTCACCATGATACCTAAGTGAGTAGCAAGTTTTGCTGAATTAGGACCGATATTTGGCCACATCGGTTGCTAGTCAATTTCAGCCTATATTCCTCTATGCCCCAAACACCAATAGCTTGTTAGGCCCACATCGTTTAATAGAAGTTGCAACACATGAATCAAAAAAAGCAACATGCATAAGTATAGATATGTAGCACTCAATGGATTTGAATTTAATAGAAGAATAAATGTTCAAACCTTCTCCATGGTTCTCTACTGCATGGTTTATCTCCGATTCTTCACTCCATAGTGTAAGGAAGGCATACTATCTGCACTAGAATATGAGTTTGAACCACCACCCGATGAGAACTGAGTCTCTGACACTAGTTCCTCCGTTTCTATATTCTTGAGGGCTGTTTGAATAGTCCCAATATATCTCCTTAGATGAATCATTTTAACCTATAAATCAGTACAACAAAATATTTAATATATTAAAATACAACATGATCAATATAACATGATATGTACATATCAATATAGAAACATAAGAAATTTCATTGACCCTCGCATTATAGCTCACTAAATGTTTAACATATTTAATGTCATCCCCATCTTCATTTTGCACTTCAGCTGACTCTATAATATGATGACTATACTGTATTCTGTGTTGATACCATGACTCCTCTCGATGAAAAGTCTAATTTGTATATGGCGGACTCCATCTTCTTACTATTACATGTTTATAAACTTCTTGACATATCTGATTATGCATATTTACACAATTAATACATATCTTATCACCTCATTAGTCTTTTTATTTATATAGACATATTCAAAAAACGCAGAAACTCCTGCGATATATATTCAGTCAAACTGATTCTTTATATTGATCTAATTTTTATCCATCGTGGTACTATACAACAGAATCCTATCAATGAATAAATCAAAATAAAAATAAAAATAAATCCCAATACAAATAAATAAAAGTTAAAATTATACTTCAAACTAGGTAGAAACTTCACACTTACCCTTCAAAATATCAATTTCACCTATGTTCATGTATTAGTTTAATTTAATACACAAAAATAATACACGAGAATATGCATGGCCAATTATCAAAAAATAAATCAAAACATAAAAAAAGATAAGGCCATCACTTTTGACTTAAATGCATCATCTATTTAGAATAGACATAGTATTGTATAAGAACAAAATTGTGGAAGAGAGATATATACCGATGAAAGTGACAAAGGAATGTCAATCATTAGGAAAGAGACTACATTTCAAAGAGGTTCTCTTTTCAAATAATATACAAGATATCTAATATGTTTGATAGATTTATTGGCCTATGAAGTCATAAATGATTTAGAGGATATATTGTACCAATTTTGGGGTAAATGCATTGACACGTGAAGAGGTTCATGTGAATAACCGAAGTTTCTAGATGTAGCCTATATTAAATGTATTTTATGATTGGAAGGTATTCTAGTTTATATATGTTAATGAAAGTATCTCTTTAGAGTTTCATCTAAATGGACTACTTCAACTTTCTATCTTAACTTAGTAATGGACTCTATCAAATTAAGAAATTTACCAATTATTTTCATGGTGGATTAGTAAAAAACATCGAGAAATATGCTACTCATTATGGTCAATTTATGAAAGAGATGTGTTCATTCTTGCAGCAACTCTTCCATTCATCATCATTCTAGTATTAAAAAACTTCAATTTTTGAACATAATGAAATACTTACTCTAGTTTATAAGATAGACAATTGAACCCTGACGGAAGTAGGTGTGGCTGGAAGGCATGGTGTGCAGGAGTAGGTGGGGCTGGGGGGCACAATGCACGAGAGTAGGTGTGATCAGAGGGGCTAGCACATGGGAGCAAGTGCAGTTGGGAGGCACAGACACGGCAGTAGGTGTAGTTGGGGGTTTGGGGCCATGGCACATGGGAGCAGTTGAGTTTTTGTTTTTTTTTTGGGGGGGGGGGGGGGGGGGCCTAGCGGGGTGCAGCATGCAGGAGCAAGGACAGCTGGGGGGCGTGGCATGCGGGAGCAGGCGTGGCTGGGGGGTGCGACATGAGGGAGTAGGGGTGGACGGGGGCCGTAGCTTGGGGCACGATGTGTGGGAGTAGGTGCGGTTGAGGGGGCACAACATGAAAGAGCAGGCGGAGGTCAGGGTTAGGGATGGGGCGAGTGCAAAGGTTGGGTGGCTACAGTTTCGTGTGTGGGGTAAATAAAGCTGGCAATCGCCAACATTTCATAAGGAAATGTCGATCATTGTCATCATTTTCTAAGAAATGAGTCAGTAGTTGCCAATGAGTCAGTAGTTTACAAGAAATGCCGACAATAGCTGGCATTTCTTGTAAACTACTGACTCATTGGCAATTGTTGGCTTTTCTTGTAAAACACTAGCAATTGTCATGACAATTGCTAGCCTCTACTTTAAAATGCCAAATAAATGTGGGCAATTGCAGGGGTTTTATTGGCTGCCATACAAACACCATAAAACACAAGTATTTTCTTGACCACCGAGAAAGAAATTGCCAATAATACTCCAATTTCTTGTAGTTTCATGTTTCAACATGCAACGATGTCCAATCTATGTTGTTAACATGCATTGGACTTGAGCTTTTTATGCTATTTAGATGGCACATAATGTACAATCATATCATAAATCTATGGCTCATTAAGGGATGTTTAAGCTTATGCACAGACGCATGGATCTCCTTGCATTCTTGCATCTACTAGAGAAGAATAGACTTTTAATCTATGAAACTAAACATATAATTGCCAAGGAGTAGTTGGCAATTTTTTTTACAGATTTTTGGGCACAACAACAATAACAGAAGTATGAAAATAAACTTCTATAGATCTAGAGGCAATAAGTTGTTCAATATTATATTAAGGTCAATTAGTGTGATAAAAATGAGTTAGTCAATCAAGTGGTTGCCACCACACATCCTCTAATTAGTAATTATTTGAATTACTATCCTTGGCTCAAGGTACGACAAAAATTACATCGGTCTCCTTGATAGGACCCATGTTGATGCATTTGTCCCAATTAAGGATCAACCTCAATTTCATGAACATAAGGGAATCACACAAAATGTCCTAGCTTTTGTTAATCCTCATTCAAAGTTCGAAAATATCCTTACTAGTTGGGAGGGACCAGCAAATAATTTTGTTGTTAATCCACCACCTAATGGTCTTAGGTTCATTAAAATTTTTTCATGTTAAATTTTAATTTTTTCTTTCAATATTTTTAATACAAAGACATGAAATTCTTACATTAAACCATTACTAGTGTGCATTATAGGTAAATATTACTTAGTTGATATTGAATATACAATAATACCAAGATTCATTGCTCCTTATAATGGCATCTATTACCACTTGAAGAAGCATGTAGGTCAAACATCTAAGAATGTAAAGGAGCTTTTTAATCTATGTCATTCTTCTCTAAGAAATAAAGTGGAGAGAGCTTTTGAATTATTAGGTGTTGCTTCAAAATTTTCAAAAAAGAGCCACACTTTCCATGTAAAACATAAATTGACATAGTTCTTACTTTTTGTGCATTGCATAATAATATTCAGATCATGCATCCTGATGATAGTATGTTATTTAAGCCATCACGAGATGAAGAAGAAGAGGGAAAAAGAAGAGGTAGATGACTATGAGCTTTTGTCAATGCCTACAACTCAACAATAATAATGTAAAGAGAGTAGACAGTATGTTCAATTAAGGGACTCAATTGTTGAGGTAATATGGGCCGATTAAAATCATTAGTTGTTAGACTTGTGGTACATGCTTACTTTGACATTATCAAACTATTCTAATATGTTATTTATTGTCTTCTATTTTGTGAATGATTTGTTCTTTTGATGGAATCACTTAAAATTTGAATTTTTATCTCATTGCATTCTATGGTCATTTTATCTTTTTCTTTTGCTTCAAGGTGACGGACTCATTAAGCTCAAATGGGGAGAATGTAACTCCCATTGATTTGTGCAATTCTCCAATTGAAATTCCATCGAAGGATGCATCCACAATAGAGGAAAAAATGAATGAGAAAGGGAAGAAGGGTACCCCAGATAAATGATAGTTACAAAAAATTTTTGAGTTCTTAATTAACTTTTTGGTAGAGCAAGCTAAGAATGGTTTGTGTGTAGATGAGTTTTGAGAAATGTGCCTTTGTTGCATGTATTCAAGCTGTGAATATGGTTTTCAATGTAACTTTTGTGGTGTCCATGTAAAGAACTATTATTGGACACTTAAATAATAATATACCGGGATTAAAATGACAAAATAAACTAGTGGGGCTGGTTAGGATGACATCTCAATTGATCGCTGATTATTTACCAGTAAGAAAATTACATTTTCAAATTAGAGTTATTTTTTTATCAATTATTGCATAGGCAATTACAATTGACCCTCTTCTAATTTCATAGAAACTCTACTTCTATCATCAACGTCCCTATTCCAATGTATAGTAAGCTCATGATTATTTGCAAAAACAATCAAGATACTAGGTCTTGACGCATCCCATTAGTTAGAGATTCAATGTTGATATCCTGGGACCCAGCACAAGGTATGCAAGTTTTCTAAGCATGATAGGGTCTAAGCATCTGACTGTAAATAGGCCTCATCCTAAGCCTTTTAACCCTGAGAAATAGGCTCCAAAGTATAAGACTATTATAAATAATGAATTGTTAGAAAAGCTGATGATAGATTTAAAACATGTTTTTGTTGCCTTGGAAAACTCCAAACCTCCTACAAATTGGAGGGATGATTCTAAACTTATGCTTTTTGTGGTGATGAGTTTGATATTTCAATGCTGGAGCATGCTTATAAGCACATGCATACATGCCCTTGATGATGAAGGCAAGGCATTTATTAGAGGCATGGATGACGAGCTTAGAGGATACTACTTGTGTAAGTTTGCAGTTGGCCTCCTTAATTAAAAACATATGACATTTGAATGTATTTCCATTTTTACTATTAGATGTATGGGTTTCCTACTATTTATTCATTTTACATGCTTTATTATTGGAGAGATCCCTATATTTGTTTTGTATATTTATGCTTGGGACATGTATGTTGAAAACTATATTTTATGACTTGGATTTGTGCAAATTCATATGCATATATGTTGTTTATGGTTAGTTGTGTGTCCTTTTATATTTATATTGTATATGTTGTATTTGGAGGTTGATTATATGCCATTATTTCTTGATTTATTATTTATCATGTAGGTTATGGCTATTGAGAAAAAAATGAAGGAGAAAGAGAAGAAGGGTATCCCAAACAAACGATAGTCACAAAAACTTATGAGTTATTAATCAACTCTTTGGTAGAGCAAACTAAGAATGGTTTGCATATAGACAATAATTTCAAGAAATGTGCCCTTGTAGCATGTATTCAAGTCCCAAATATAGTTTTCAATGAGACTTTCATGGTGGCCCATGTAGAGAACCATTATTGGATGCTCAAACACAAGTATGCACATATTAAAATGGCAAAAGAAACTAACGGGGCTAGTTGAGATAACATCTCAAATGATCACTGATTATTTGCTAATAAAAAATTACATTTTTAAATTAGAGTTATCTTTTATCAATTATTGCATAGGCAATTAAAATTGATCCTTTTCTAATTTTGTAAGAACTATGCTTCTGTCATCAATGTCCCTATTCCAATGTATGATGAACTCATCATTATTTACAGAAATAATCAAGATACTAGGCCTTGACACATCCCATGGGGTTTGAGATTCAATGTTGACATCCTGGGATTGAGCACAATGGATGCCAGCTTTCTAAATATGATTGGGTTTGTGCATTTGACTGAAGACATAGATGATGAAAATGTATGTGAAGTTCCTCCATTCCCTTGGTCTGGAAATAGGCCTTAACCCAATCCTTTTAACCCTGAAAAATTAGGCTTCAAAGCATAAGGCTATCGTAAATAATGAATTGTTAGAAAAGTTGATGATAGATCTAAACAAAGATGTTGTTGCCCTCAAAAACTCCAAACCTCCTACAAATTGGAGGGATGATTTGTATTCTAAACTTATAGCTTTTCGTGGTGACGAATTTGATATTTCACCATTGGAGCACGCTTATAAGTTCATGCATGCATGCCCTAGATGATGAGGGCAAGGTATTTGTGAGAGGGATGGATGATGAGTTTAGAGTACGCTATTTGAGTAAGTCTGTAGTTGGCATTCTTGATTAAAACCATATGATGTTTGAATGCATTTTCATTTTTTACGATCAGATGTATGGGTTTCCTGCTATTTATTCGTTTTGTATGCTTTATTGTCGGAGAGATCCCTATATTCATTTTGTATATTTATTTTAGGGACATGTATGTTGAAAATTATATTTTCTAATTTGAATTTGTGCAGATTCATATGTTTTTATATTGCTTATGACTAACTATGTATTCTTTTTTGGTTATCTTATATATTGTATTTGAAGGTTAATTATGTGCCATTATTTCTCGATTTATTATTTATCATGTAGGTTATGACTAAATATGTGTCTTTTTTTAATTTTGTATAAAATGAATAATGAAGGTCTATTATATGCCATTGTTTGTTGATTTATTATTTATTATACAAGTTATAGTCTATTGTATATCCTTTTTCATTTATCTTATATAAAATGTATGATAAAGGTCGATTATTATTTATTGATTTAATATTTATTATGCAAATTATGGTCAATTGTGCGTCAAAAACATCAATTATCTTACATATGTATTCATTGGCTGTTAAATGTCAATTATTTTATATGTATTTATCTTACACATGTTGTATCAAAGAAGGTTGATTGTATAAAATATTTATTTCTCTTACAAAATTTGTATTTCAAAACAAAATATGTACTAAAATAATTATTTATTTATATTTTATGCTAATTTTATTTACATATTGTCTTCATCATTTTAGAATTCACAACAACATGAAGTATTATGTTTCTTATCGAGAATGTAGGCCAAAAATTTATAAATTATGAAATAAATATGATAACATGTAAATAAATTTTTAAATATTTATTACAAATCATTCAAAAGCAAAAAAAAATAATACAATTTTTATATATTTAATAAAGTAAGAGGCTCAAAATATTTGATCCAATCACGTTCATAATTCATTAACAACCAAATCAAATATTCAGAGGGATGAATCACCTACAAAAACTTGGGAATAAATTTTGTGTAATTTTATAATTATGATTTTATTTATTAAAGTATTTTAAAAACTTACCCATCATGCATTATCTTTCTTATATATACTCATCATACGTATATTATTATACTCTATGTTTATAATATTTAAACATTTTCAAATATATTTATATATTATTTCACAAAATAAAAAAATAGTTGATAATTTCGCCTAAATTAACTTAAACTCAACTTTTCCAACCTCCAAAAATAAACGCTTTACATCAAACAGCCAAAATTATAAAAATTAGATAAAAGAAAATTTACCAGACTTTCTCTACTACTCACTTTCTGTTGGCTTAATTGCGTCTAGAATTCGGATTTTTTGGAGAGTCTTAATTATATTAGAAAGTAATTTAACGGGTCTAATTGTTATCTGAATTTATCTTCTATTAGAAGACTTGAATTAGTAGAAGTCTTATTTGAGTCTGTTTTCTATTTTGACTCCAACTCAGTTAGGTTATATCTATAAATATCTTATTCATATAAGGGTTCAAAATAGAGTGAGAGAGATATATATAAATCAATACTCTCAAAATGTCTTATGACGGCTAGATTACTTAGTCTTTTATGAGAGTTGGTGATATTGAAATTTTGCCTTTATCATTGTAATCTCCTTTTTCGTTTTTCATCAATACAATATCCTTCGGATAATCTTCATCACATAAATCTTTTGTATGTTATTTTTCATCTTTTCCATTCTTCTTTTACATCGTGAATTGAGTTGAACATCAATATTTAGTGTTACAAGTGGTATCAGAACTTTAGATTCGAAGTTGTGCAAACTCTTAAGATTAAAATTACTGTGATGATACGACTGAATTGAGTTGCATATTAGTCTCTCTCTATTAGTATGGGTCAGACGGTAAAATTGGTCGAGTAAAAGAGTTATTGATTAAGAGTGTTAAAATTGATGTGGTCCAATCACACATGACGGGGGAGATTGTTATAATGTCAGGTGTGATGAATTAGTCTTATATCAGATATTGGATAGATAGAGTTCAATATATATAGTGAAAAAGATTCATATCCTATGAGTTTAAGCTTTTGAGATGATTTGGTGTCTGACCCACTATATTAATCCGATTCGATAATCTTTCGACTCCCCAACAAGTGGTATCAGAGCTTGGTTCAACATGTCTATTACAAAGTTTGATATAGAGAAATTCAATGAAAAATAAAGATTTTCTATTTGGCAAGTAAGAGTTCATGCAATTCTTACTCAACAAGGGTTAAGAAATACATTAGAGGACATTAAACCTGAAGATATCACTAAAAGTGTTTGAAAAAATTAGAAGGCTAGTGCACATAACACAATCATCATCAGTCTCACCGATGAGGTACTTTATCCATTTTTTTATGAAACATCACCTTAAGGGCTATGAAAAAAGCTAGAGAAATAATATATGAGTAAGTTTATCTCAAATTGAGTTTACTTAAAGTAGAAGTTCTTTAATTTTCAAATGAGAGAAAGTACAAATATAGTTGATCATCTTAATGTTTCAATAAACTAGTATCTCTATTGTTAAACATTGATGTTAAAATTGAAGATAAAGACAAGACAGTTATTTTATTATCGTCTTTACCTCCTTCTCTTAAGAATCTAAAGACTACTCTCATGTATGAGAAAAATTTAAAATTTGACAATATTTCTGCTGCCTTTCTATCTAATAAATATTTAAAAAAAATTGAAGGGCATGTGTCACACTCAGAAGCATTAATTGTCAGAGGTCGTACCAAAAAAAGATCAAAGACAGGTTGTCCTATATCCAAATCCAAAGAAATAGACTGCAGGTATTGTAAGAAGATGAAACATACGATTAAAGAGTGTTGGAAGCTCAAAGCAAAGAAAGAAAGAGAATCTTAGTTTAAAGAGCAAGCCAAAGAACAAGTGTCAGTTGTTGAATAGAGTTCTGATGATGATTATGGTAATGTTCTCTATATTAGTTTTAATTTTGATCGTTACCATGATACTTGAATTCTTGATTCTATTTATTGTTACCACATGTGTTCTAATAAGGATCTGTTTGAAGACTACAAGGCTTCTGATGGTGGTTTAGTTTTGATGGGTAATAATAATCCATGCAAAATTATTAGAATTGGAATAATCAAAATTAAGATATTTGATAATATTATTAGAACTCTTATTGACGTTAGACATGTTCTTGATTTGAAAAGAATTTGATCTCTTTGGGTGCTTTGGATTCTGCTGAAGGTGGAGTTCTTAAGGTTGTTAAAGGCTTATTGATAGTGATGAAGGGCCTAAAGTGTGAAAATTTGTATGAGTTAGTAGAAAAAATTGTTGAAGGTGGAGCATTAATTTCTCAGGTTTCTTCTTTTGATATTACCCACTTATGGCATATTCGTCTCGGTCATATGAGTGAGTAATGTTTAAATGAGCTCAATGGAAGAAAATTACTGAAAGATTTCAACTTATACAAATTGGATTTCTGCGAGCATTATCCCTATGGTAAACAGTCCAAACTAAAGTTTAACACTAGTATTCATTATACTCAAGGCTTAATTGATTATATTCATTCTAATGTGTGATGCTCTCCTATTTCATCAAAATTTGGTGCTCGTTATTTGTCAGTTTTATTGATTTTTTTCAGAAAAGTATGGATTTATTTTTTGCATCACAAAGCCAAAGTATTTTTTGTTTTCAAACGGTGAAAAACTTCAGTTGAAAAAAGGACTGGAAGAAAAATTAAATACCTCAGAAGAGATAGTGACAGATAGTACAAATCAACAAAGTTTCTCAAATTCTGTGAAGATGAAGGTATCAAACGCCACTTTACTATCTCAAGAAAATTTTAACAAAATGGTGTGGCTGAAAGGATGAACATAACTTTATTGGAGAAAGCATGTAGTATGCTCAATACAGCTAATTTTGACAAAGATTTTTGAGTAAAAGTAGTTAATATAGTATATTTCATTCCGAATTGTTCTCATCAGGCTGTCATTAATTACAAGACTTCTTAAGAGATATGGATTGGTCAACCTGCAAATTATTTTTCTTTAAAAATTTTTGGTTGCCCTGCTTATGTGCATATCATCAAGGATAAGTTAGATGTACATTCCAAAAAGTGTATTTTCTTGGATTATGTCAAAGGTGTTAAGGATTATCGTTTGTGAGATCCTATTATTTCTAATGTAATTATTGAAAGAGATGTAATATTTGATGAGAGTGTTATGTTAAAATCTCTCAAGAAAGTTCCCAGTGATATAATGCAAGTAGAGGTAGAGCATATATCTCCTTTAGAAAAAGATATTCAGGGTATGTCAAACTCTCAAGAAAACTCTAAGAATCAAATTTCTGAGAAGACTTCACTTCAAAGATCTCAAAGAAACATAAAGCCATCCGAAAGGTATGGTTTTGAAGATATAATAAGTTTTGCTTTAGTTACTAATAATGATGATTCTTCTTTCTATATAGAAGTAGTGCATGATAAGAATTCTTCTCAGTGGCAATCTGCTAAGAATGAAGAGATGGATTTCCTTCAAAAGACCATACGTGGGATTTGGTGAAATTACCAAAAGGTAAAAGAGTAATTGGTTGCAAATGAATATTTCAAAAGAAAGAGGATTTCTCTGAGATAGATGGTATTAAATTTAAGACTCGTTTAGTTACAAAAGGATATTCACAAAAGGAGAGTATTGATTTTAATGAAATTTTCTCTCCTATGGTTAAACATATATCTATTTATTTTCTACTTGCCTTAAGATTATGAGTTAGAACAGCTTGATGTCAAAACTATCTTTTTGCATGGAGAATTTGAAGAACAAGTTTTTATGCAATAGCCTGAAGGTTTCATCCAAGAAGGTAAGAAAAATTTTGTCTGCAAGTTGAACAAATCAATTTATGATTTGAAATAGTCTCCAAGGCAATGGTATAAAAAGTTTGATAGTTTTATGTTGAGACAAGATTTCATCTATTACAAACATGATTGCTGTGTCTATTTTAAGATGCATGCCAATAACTCATTTATTATATTACTTCTTTATATTGATGATATGCTTATCGCTACTCAAGACATATCTCTACTTAATGATCTAAAGTTTAAAATGAAAAAAATTTTGAGATGAAAGATTTAGGTGTTGTAAGGAAGATTCTCGGTATGGAGACTGATCGAGATAGAAAGCATGATAAATTATAGTTCAAACAGAACAAGTATCTCAGAAGATTATTTCTCTTTTTCATATATAGAATTCAAAACTCGTCAGTACTCCTTTGACATCTTATTTCAAGTTTTCAGCTCAACTATGTCCTTTTACAGATGGGGAGTATATATACATGGAGAACATCCCATTCTCAAGTGCTGTTGGAAGTCTAATGTATGATATGTTATGCACAAGACCTGATATTATATAATCAGTCAGCATTGTTAGTCTTTACATGACAAATCCAGGAAAAAAGCATTAGTAGACTGTAAAGTGAATATTAAGATATATGAAATGTATTATTAATATTGGCTTATGTTTCGATAGGAACACAGTTCAAAAAGCAAAAATTATTGGTTACGTCGATTCAGATTATGCTGAGACCTTAATCGATGATGATCCCTACTGGTTATCTTTTCACTTTTGTGAAGGGCTTATTAGTTGGAGGTATACTTTATAGTCAATTGTGACGTTATCTACAATGGAGTCTGAGTATATGGCAGCTACAGAAGCTGTCAAAAAAACTCTATGATTAAAAGGATTGGCAAGTGAAGTTAGTTTTTCTTAAAATATTTTTCTTATCTTTTGCAACAATCAAGGCGCCATACACCTTACACCAAATCAAAGCATATACATGTTTGATTTCACTTTATTTGGAACATTATAGAAGATGACGAGATTTCTTTACAAAAGATTCATACTTCAAAAAATTCTGCAGATATGTTGACGAAAGTGATTTCGATTGATAAGTTCAAGCTCTGTTTGGACTTGATTAATGTTCAAGATTGTTGATCCTGCCCTATACAGTAATAACAAAGACATCTATTGAATATTCAAATTCAAAGAATAAGAAAATTCAAAACAAGGTAGAAATTATTGGTTTAATTGTATCTTGAATCCGAATTTTTTGGAGAATTTTAATTATATTAAAAAATAATTTAATAAATCTAATCCTTATTTAAATTTATCTTTTACTAAAAGACTTAAATTAGTAGAAGTCTTATTTGAATAAATTTTCTACTTTAATTCAAACTTAATTAGACCATATCTATAAATATCCTATTTAAATAAATATTTAAAAAAATAAAAAAAATATAAATCAATACTCTCAAAACTTCTTATAACAATTATACTATTTTATCTCATGTGAAAATTAATAATATTAAAATTTCACTTTTATTATTATAATATTTTCTTTATTTTTTCATTAATACAATATCTTTGAAAGATATTTAGGCTACAACTCTCATGGCTTCTGATCCAACCAAACACTAATAACTAAGCACAAGTGGACCATTATCCAACTATATATTAAAACCGTAGTAATTCCTTGCGCACTTCTTTAAAATCTAAAGCCAACGACAGAAAAAACAAAATGAAAAGAACAACTTAAAACAGCCAAGCATTTACTAACACAAACACGAAGCAAAACACCCTGACTGCTCTCACTTAATCTCAATGTCAATTACTTTTCTGTCAACCTTACTCTTGGGGATAGTCACCAATAGCACGCCATTCTTCACCTCCGCCTGCACCTTCTCCTTATCGCACTCGTCCGGTAACACAAACCTCATATCATACGAGCTCCGGCGTCTCTGCAACCACCCGTCATCTCCCTCTTTGCCCTCCTCACTCTTATGCTCCCCGGTGATCACCAGCATGTCGTCCTCTACCGAGACCTTCACCTCCTCCTTCGACAAACCCGGCATGTCAAACCTCATCTTCACCTCCGTCTCGTCCTCCATCACGTCCCACGGCACTCGGATCTCCCCCGACCCAGTCCTTCCCGGGAAGGTCATCGCATCCTCGAAGAACCGGTCCATGGCGTCCAGCATCTGCCTCATCGTCCTCATCGGCGACATGGGGTCCACTAACCCAAAGGGGGAGATGTCAAGGGAGGACCGGCGGGCGCGGCGCTCCACGGCAGTGCCTTGCTGGTTGCCGTTGCCGGCGCCCTGGTTGTGCTGCACGTCGATGGAGTGGCTGTCCTTGTTCTCCGGTGCAGCCCTGATGGGAAAGTAGACGCGGCTCGACGAGCTCCGGCGTTTTGGAGCATGGCTTCTGAGAGGAAGGAACGAAGAACAGAGAGATGTAGCTGTCGCCATGAAAGTTCCTGAGTTGGTTGATGCTTGACTAGGAGATAACCACGGTGGGACGAAAAAGATGGTTAGGGTTTGCGGCATATAAAGATGGATGGGGGGAAGGAGTGTAGAGCGGTGGCGGTGTAGGGATCAGGAAGAAGCTGCGTGACGACGGGAGAACGTTCTGGACGACGCGCGAAAGGGAAGGAGAGAACACGTGGCGGGCCGGACAGGGGCATTGGATGCCTTCTTCTCGTTTCAAGAAAGCGCGAGAGCAGGGCAACGGTATCTTTCGGCGGGCCGTGATGTCTCCATTTCTGTAGTGCTTGTCGCGGCTAAAACGGTGATTTATCCTCCTTAATTTTCGGTTATGTTGTGGTTCCCAACTGCAAATAAGAGGGTGCAATTTTTACGCGTGCCCGGCGGGATCTTCATGTGTTTACCCCTGAATGCTAAAAAAATTACGTGCACACCATCGCGCAAAACCAGTATTGTACAATAACCCCTAAAATCACCTTATTTGCATGCGTACGGGCTATTGCAAATTACGTCCTAGGAAATGCCAAAATTATGATATTTAACCAATTTCTCTTGGAGAATGATCATGAGATTGCATTCAAAAATGCTCTTTATGCAGATTGAGACTATAACTTATTTCATTTATCTTTTTAAGTCAGTTTTTACTAAAATTATCATTTACCGTCCGCAATTGAGACTATTGTATGCTTTTTCATATAATTGTGCACATTTTATGAACACACCTTTGCATTTTTTTTCATTCTCGCAAATCAATTTTTATGAAAATAATATACACCTTTATCAATTTATAATGGCAATACAAGCATCAGCGTCGCAGATCCAGCACACTTGCATACTCTCCAAAAACATGAATTCTTTCGCAAAATTCACAACTTCAATAGCCTTGTATCAGCAATAATTCTGACGAACCTTGTACAAAAAGCCGAAAGAAAGAAATCAATCTTAGAACAACCACAAGGATGTCAAGTTGCTCTACTCTGCGTTCACCTGGCTTCATCCTTCCACTAGAAAAGAAGAAAAAGGTAGACTAGCAAGTAGCAAAACCACACCCAGGACAGCACCACACGCACCCATAATTCCCCCAGCCCACTCCTGCACTCAAAAGAAAAGGCAAACGAAACAAAGCAAAGAAAAAAGTTGCACCTATTTAAGGCGACACTTATAATTAACTAGCACTAATACCAATTAATTCACATTCAATTTCCTAACCACAACGATAACCAAAAGCTTCATTCTCATTTATCTGTTGAAGTCAATCCCACACTCTCCGAGCAGGCCTTCCTGCTGCTAGCCAAGCTCCACTGATCCGAGCTCGCCACCGACGATGTCCCGTTCCCGCTGCCGCACTTGGCCACCGTCCTCAAGCTCTCCACCAACTCCTCCGTCCTCGCCTCCTGTGCCAAGATCTCATGCAGCTGCGCCGGCCGTATCACTAACTTCACCTTCCAGACACCAGAACCATCTCCCATTTGCCACTTCGGCAGCACTTGCTGGTGGTCGGAAGAGATGCGGTAAGGCGCAACGAGCGACCGGAGCCCGTCGCCGGGCTTAGTAAGCGGCCGGAGATAATACAGCTCGCCGGGAGATAGCTCTTCGTTGTGGAGGAGCGGCTTGGAGAGGCTGCTCTGGTCTCGGAAGATGCCGTGGCCCGGGAAGCCATTGGTGATGCACTCGGCGGTGACCGGAGGGTGCAGCTCCATCACGCCACCGTTGAACGTCATCACCTTCACCGTGAAACCCTCCACCTCGCCGAAGCCGCTAAACACGCAGTTCCCCATTATTCGGTTCTGTTCTTGGCATGTATTGGGAATATAGTGAATAAAAGAAACATATGGGCCCAGTGACAGATGGGCCAACGGAATGGGCCAAAAAGAGTCACGAGCGGCCCTGTGTAAGCAGTTGTGGAGGCTTAGAAAGACAAAGGAGCGGCTGTGGGTGAGAAATGATAAAGGACGACAGAGAGAGAGAGAGCGGAAAAGGAAAGTGCGGGAATGGGGATGAGAGGAACATAGGTTCCCGGGTTTCCAGGGTTGTCTGGCCAAATGGATCAGAAGTGGCCGATTTCGCTTGTGATCGGGGGATTGCCGCCTTCGAATGTGGGATTGGGTGCTTTCGGTAAATTTTAATATTATGGGCTAATGGAGTGGAATTTTTGAAAAGGAGATTAGACCGAGTTTTGAACAATGTAATGATGGTTTAAGAAAGGGCCGAAGAGCAACTCATTCTTAAGTTAGTGATTGATTAGCTACCAAAGGCACTAATTGTTCGCCAAAACTGGATGTCTTTTTAAAGGAAAGAAAAATAACTTGGAAAATAGAAAGAGAACATCATAGTTTCCTGTTATAGTTTCGACAAATATTGTACGTTTTATGAGCCATTATTTGAGTTAAATGAGTTTCGAGATAAAAGCCGCAACTAGAGTCTTGGAATAATTAGGGTCGGCAACGGAGCCAACCTAAACAAGTTTGGACGGACCTAAGATTAGTCTGCATAAATTTAAGGCGAATTGAGGTCTGTTTAAACTTACTAACTTTTATATTAAACTCGTTTAGGATTTGACTTATTAAATTTATATTAGGCTCATTAAGATTTGTTAGGGTCTTTTTTTTGAGCAAATTTGTTAAGGCCGTTAAGACTCTTAAGACCTACTAATGTCTTTGACATCTATATATAAAACTACCATGTCAACTCTACACAATCATTTTTTAACCACTTAGATCTCATTTAGTTTGAAATCAGGATTAAAATCAATTCATTTCAGAATTATTTTTTTCTTATAAAAATAATATTACTTATTTTACATTGTTATTAAATTAAATTATTATAAAAAATTAAATAGTTTTTCAAACTTTAAATTATCGAAACGTTAATTTTGATTAAAAAAATTAGTTTACAAAAGTGATTCATTAATCTTGATCCCGATTCTGATTCTGATCTCGAACCAAACGGTGCGTTATACTTTATCCTGCTTGTCTACATTCGTTGTTTTCAATGACATGCTAAAGTGGTGTCTAAAACAAATTAGCATATACAACAATAAAATAGTGCCTAAATGGACTTCCAATGGACCTCCACCAAGTTCTTTAAATAAATTTAAATTTAATGGGCTGTCCATTAAAGCTAGTTTGGTATTTTGGACAGACTTTAAATAGACTTTTAGCAACCTCGGCTTATAAGTCCAATAAACTCTCAAGCTTGTTGACATTCCTAGGTACAACAAACTGCTAGAACAAATTCGTGAATAATTACAAGGTTCAAAAAGGTTAAAATTGATTCAAAATTAGATCTAAACCAAGCTTTATTGAAATAAGAGACTTAGAACCATTGACATCAAACTACTAAAAGCTGACTTAGGCCACAACTAATGGGAGACATTCAGAGCTAGTTTTACTAAGTTGTGGTGGAACTTAGTAGGTTCCTTTTTAATAAATAAACTATACATGAAAAAGGCTCAATCCAATACTCAATCAAAGGATAAATATATGAAGTAAGATTTGTGGCAAAAATCAAAATGAGAATTCCATTTGAGATTATGGAAGCCAAAGATGAAAATTAGTATAATAGGATGAGCCTAAATAGGCATGAGGCTAATGCTCATTTCTCTATATGGGATCTATTTCTGTGGCTCGAGGGTAGTAGAGATCTTGGGGAGTAATCTCAATGTATAAATTATAGTTTATTTTAATTTAAAGTATACTATTAGGTATTGTGGGAATATTAACTCCCAATAGACACAAGCTCTTATTGTTAATTACCCTGACAATTGTTAGAAACCTTCTAAAGTAAAAAACTTATATAATAAAGTAGAAATACAAAAGAAAAGAAGAAAAATATTATTTAATTGATTTGAGAGAAATACTTAACCAAGGGCATACTCTCATTTGAATTATGAAAAGTATAAGAATAATGAAAAAAAGAAAAGATAGGGAGCGAGAAAGGAGCTTTGATGTGTACTACTAATGGGTGAGACTGACTACTTTGGCTTATAGCAGTTATCCCTATTAGGATTTGAAGTGTTACTGTCGGTTTTTTACTTATTGTCAGTTGACTTCTTTTAATGTTTATTCAAGAGAATGATTAGCAGCTTTAGTTTTATTCTAATCATTTCTAATCTAATAATTAAAGGCTTTTTAGGTATGTTGTCGATTAGATTTGGAGCATCACCAACGACCTTTGAACATGTATTGACTTAGCTTAAAAGAGTGTGTTATCAATGGCTTCTGTAGTTGACTAGCTTAAGACACCACATTATCAATGATTTCTAAGGTTGATAAGCTTGAAAAAATATCATCAATGACTTTTGGGGTTAACTAACTTGAAGGGTACACCATTAACTGCTTCTAAAGTTGACTAACTTGAGAAATGCACCATCAATTGCTTTTGGGTTTGACTAGCTTGAAGAATGTCATCAAAGAGTGTCATTAACTGCTTCTAGGGTTGACTACCTTGAGGGGCACATCATTAATTACTTCTAGATTTGATTACCTTGAAGGGTGAATCATCAATTACTTCTGAGATTAACTAGTTTGAAAGGTATATCATCAATTGTTTGGGTTGACTAACTTGAGGAATACATCATCAATTGCTTCTAGGGTCAGCTAACTCGAAAGATGTATCATTAACTACTTTCGGAATTAGCTAGCTTGAGGAATGCATCATAAACTATTTTTAGAGTTAACTAGCATGAGAGACATATCATTAACTACTTCTAGGGTTGACTAGCTTGAAGGGTGCATTATCAATTGCTTTTGGAATTGACTAGCTTAAAGGGTGTATCATCAACTGCTTTTAGGGATGACTAACTCAAAAGGTAAAATATCAACTATTTCTGGGATTGACTAACTTGAAGGGTGCATCATCAATTACTTCTAGGGTTGACTAGCTCGAAGGGTACGTCATCAACTGCTTATGAGATTTACTAGTTTAAGGGTGCATCATTAATGACTTTTGAAGTAAACTATCTTGAAGGGTACATCATTAACTACCTTTGCGATTGATTAGGTTGAGAGGTGTGTCATCAAATACTTCTGGGATTGATTAGCTTAAATGACACATCATCAAGTCATCAACTATTTCTACGGTTGACTAGCTTAAGGAATACGTCATCAACTATTTTTAGGGTTACCTAGCTTCAGGAATATGTCATTAATTACTTTTAGGGTTGACTACCTTAAGGGATGCATCATTGATTACTTCTAGAGTTGACTAGCTTGAGTAGTGCATTATCAATTGCCTCTGAAGTCGACTAACTTGAAGAGTGCATCATCAACTACTTTTGAAATTTACTAATTTGAAAAGTGCATCATCAACTGCTTCTAAGGTAACTAGCTTGAAGGGTGCATTATCAACTACTTCTGGGGTTTACTAGCTTGAAGGGTACGTCATTAACTTCTTATAGGGTTGACTAGCTTGAGGGATGTATTATTAACTATTTCTGGGATTGACTAGCTTGAAAGGTGCATCATCAACTACTTTTGGGTTTGACTAACTTGAGAGATATATCATTAACTATTTCTGAGATTGACTAGCTTGAGGGACATGTCATTAACTACTTTTAGGATTATCTATCTCAAAGGATGTGCCATCAACTATTTTTGGGGTTGACTAGCTTGAGGGTGCATCATCAATTGCTTTTGGGGTTGACTAACTTGAAGGATATGTTATCAACTACTTCTATGGTTGATTAGCTTGAGGGCATGTTATTAACTATTTTTGAGGTTGACTAGCATGGTGGTGGTGGGGGGGTGCATCGTCAACTACTTCTGAGGTTGACTAGATTGAGAGGTATATCATCAACTACTTTTGTGTTTGTTTAGCTTGAACGGTACATTATCAATTTTTTTTTGGGATTGATTAGCTTGAGAGGTGTGTTATCAACTATTTTTGAGGTTAACTAGCTCAAAGGATGCATCATCAACTACTTTGGGATTGACTAGTTTGAGGGGTGTGTAATCAATTGCTTGTGGGGTTTGACTAGTTCGAAGGGTGTGTCATCAACTATTTCTGGAGTTGACTAGCTTGAAGGGTCTGCTATCAACTACTTTTGGGGTTAATTAGCTTGAGGGATGTGTCATTAATTACTTATAGGGTTGACTACTTTGAAGAGTATGTCATCAACTATTTTTGGGGTTGACTAGTTCGAAGAATACGCCATCAACTGCTTATAAGATTGATTAGCTTGAAGGATGCATCATCAATTATTTTTAGGGTTGATTAGCTTGAGGGGTGTATCATCAACTACTTTTGTGATTGACTAATTTGAGTGATGCATTATTAACTGCTTTTGAGATTAACTAGCTAGGAGGGGTGCGTCATCAACTATTTCTGGGGTTGACTAGTTTGAAGGGTTGCCAAAGACTTTTGTAGCATGTTGCAATTAACTTCTTTGGTTTAGTAACATCACTAACTACATATTGAGTTAGGTATAGATTTGAAGTATGATTGATATCTTTGAGCATATTGACTATTAGTTTCTTTTAATTGATTTGACAATCAACAACCTATCTTGGCTTGTTGTTGATTGAATTCGAGGTATTGTCGACAACCTTGGGCCTATTGTCAATGGCCTTGGGCCTGTTGTTGACTAACCTTATTTGGATGAGGTATTTTGACTAATTGATTGGGCGAGTGCCAGCCTACCCTTTGTCCTATTTAATTTGAAAGAATCATTAGTGGCCTCGACTTATGCTAATTATCTTTGATTTGGTGATCGATTACCTATCTTGACTTGTTGTCAATTGAATTTGAGGTATCATTGATAGCCGTGGGCTTGTTGTCGACTAACCTTTTTGAAAGAATAATTAGTGAATTTGGTTTATATTAATCATATTTGACTTGATAATTGATGTCCTATGTTGGCTTGCTATTGATTGGCTTTGAAGTGTCATTGATAGCATTGGTGGCATATCTAATAGGACTTAGTTTGACCCTTTTTAGTTCTATTCATACTAATTTTGGTTCGTATTAGGATGACAATATTACCATTATTCATAACCTTGAACTAGCTCTTATTTGGGTTAGGATTGTAATATTACCCATTGTTTATGACCTTAGAGTGTTGCCGATGGTTTAGGACACTTAGTGAGATTTAGCTTGATCCCTTTTCAGTTCTATTCGAACTTATCTAGGTCAGACTTGACCTGTGATTTGGTTTATATTTGAGTTCAGTTAAATGTGATCTGTTCTTGGATTCAGTTTGAGCTAATTTGAAATTCAGACTTGGTCTTAATTTAAGTCTGATTAAGTTCAATGTTTAGAATTTGAACTAGACTTGGATCGATTTGATTCAATTTGATGTTTGAAACTTCAATCAGATCAAGTTTAATTCGAGTCAATTTGATATTGAAACTTTGATTTGGGTTATGTTTGATTCGATTTAGTTCCATATTCAAAACTTGGCTTCGATTCAAGTCCTATTTGAAATTCAATTTGAGCCACTTTAATTTGATTGATTTGTATTAATTGATTTGGTTCGAGAGCTCTCAGGCTGTCATAATAACATTATGGCAAGCCTATAAACTAATCATAAGTCAATTGGTTATCAGATAAGACCATAGATTGGCCTTAAGTCAGATTGGTTATCAAACAAAATCATACACTAGCCCTAAACCATTTGAGTTTCAGGAGAGACTGCAGGTTGGTTTTAAACCATCTGACTTTTGGGTGAGATTGCAGGTTGATTCTATGTTAAATTGGTTATCAGATCAAATCATAGGTTGGCTCTGAATCATTTGACTTTTAGGAGTGAATGCAGGCTCGCCCTAAGTTAGATTGATTATTGGACAAGATTGCAACCTGGCCCTAAACCATTTGACTTTCGGACAAGACCATAGGTTGGCCTCAAGTTGGATTGGTTGTTAAATGAGGCCGTAAGTTAGCCCTAAACTATTTGACTTTTGGATGAGACCGTAAGCTAGTCATAAGTTGAATTGATTGTCAAACGTGATGACAAGTTAGTCCTAAACCATTTAACTTTCGAGTGAGATCGCAAGCTGGCTTTAAGTGGAATTGGTTATTGGCGAGACTATAGGCTAACTCCAAATCATTTGACTTTTAGGCAAAATTATAGGTTGGCCGTAATTCGGATTGATTGTCAGGTGAGATTGCAGGCTTGTTAAGATATATTATTATTATTATTATTATTATTTGTTTTGTTTTTATTCTCTTGCTCTTCTCATTTTCAATCTAAGATGTTCTTTTCATCAATTCTTTTCTATCATAACACCATAGTAATGAATGAGGCTACAAGTGACCGTGGTGTGGTTGAGATCCGTCATTATATGGAGGGCCATGATGGCTGCGGTGTTGGGAGAGATTTGCCATCATATGGAGAGTCGCGGATGGCCATAATGTTAGTAGAGATCCATTGTCATTTGGAAGGCCATGGGTGATTGTGGTATTGGTGGAGATCTGCCATCATATAAAGGGCCGCAGATCACCATGGTGTTGGCAGTGATCCGCCAACATGAATGGTCGTGAATGGCCATGGTGTTGGTGGAGATTTATTGTCATACAGAGGGCTGCAGGTGGTCACATTGTTGATAGAGCTCCATCATCATGAAGCTATGGGTGGCTACAGTGTTGACAATGAGAAGAAAGGCCAATGATGGGGGTTTAGATATCTGATTCTTTTAGATTTGGCCATCCGAACTCAGACTGCTAAGAATGTGTGGCGGTTGATAGAGAATGAAGACACAAGTGGCTGCAAGCCTTGAGGAAGAGGGGGAAATAGCAGTAACAAGTGCGAGAAAATAAAGACCTCATAGGGGATGAAGAGAAGAAGGGATATTAAAAGAAAAGATGAATAAAGTGATGAAATCTTATGTCCTTTCGATCCCTTATTGATGCTTTCTTGCTCTTCTCCTAGATGATGAAATCTTCTTGGAAACTCTTTCTTCAATTCGTGTAGAATTTGCCCAAAAATTGTCTATGAATTCTTCCCATTCCCCCTCAAATTTGTATGCCCTAGCTCCTTTTTTATAGGATTTTGAGAGGATCTCTAATTTAGGTTATTAAAATTTGATTGGGAGATTTGATGCATATTCTCTTGCCATAAACCCTATATTTAAATCTCAGATTAATATTCTTCGATATTATACCTTCTTTATTAAAAAATCAGATTGATTTTGATGGATTTCAAGGAAAATTTCATTTTTAGTTTTGAGGATTCACGACTGAATTGGATATTGAGTTGGGAACCAAACGTCTGATAGCAAATAGTATTGGTGCAGTACTGTATTGGACATCTGGTTAGAATTGGACATCTGACTGTATGCATGGATTTGTGTAGTCGAGCTATATCGGATGTCTGGTTTATGTCCAATTGGAATTGGACATCCAGTTGTCACTCGGTTTAGGTTTTGGGCCCGATTTTGGTCCAAATACTTGATCTTCTCAGTTGAATTTAGTTTGAGCTCGAATTTCTCATTAATTCAAGTCTAATATAAACTTATTTTTTGTCGAATTTTACTGTAACTTAGGTCCAATTGACACCCACATTTAGGTCATAATCTAGTGATATTCAATCCCATGTTTTGACTGAATTTTGATTAAATTTGATTTTTTAGCCAAATTGGCTCAAACACTATTGAAAGCCTATTGATTTTTCTTCTCTCAAATTATTAACTTGAGCATCGTAGATGTCATCACTGGAAAGCCTTGAGAGTCCTTCTCTTGATTTTTTTATTTTACAGATTATGGCTTGATCTGGCTCAGTAAATCTAGATCTCAAGAAATCTCTCAAATTAAGTCGATAGTAAACCATATTTGTACAAGTGTTGGTGATTTTATTGATATTTGTTCTACCACACTACCACTGGTATGAAAGATCTCTAGCACCTAGTTAGCCATGCCTTCAAAGGTGACAAGAGCTGCAACATTGAGAAATTGAATTAGAGGGCAACAAGAGCTAGCACTTGCCGAGTCCCACAACTCCTCAGGAGGACTCGGTGAGCCACATGATCATGCGACTTTGATGCCTCAAATGGTGCATCCACCCCACCACGAAGCACACCTTTCACCCTAATACCTAGGGTACTCGTGGCAAAGCCTACCAATATGGTCAGTTGGTAGGACATCTAGAATCTCGTGGGCACCATTCAACATGTGGACTCAGATGCTGGAAGCCCAAGCACAAGCCATATACAACACCTTAGAACCTTCAGACATAATAGTTGCATAATAAAACATAATTTCAACATCTTCCTCCTATATCATAGTATCAAAGAGCACCTAATCCCCAGGAACGTGCCTATCAACATCCAACACATTAGACATAACACCCTAGACATCATCAAGGTTAATCTGCTAAGCCTGTTCTCTATTATAGGGCTTCAGGAGGAATCAAGGCATCTGACCCCACATATAATCTTGTGAATGAAGTTGCATACTACATCTTTGCTAGCCAGGCATTAGGCTGAGGTGATGCAGGAAGTTACAAGAAAATAAAGCACCAATGACTTAGAGAAGGGTCTCTGAAACCCCACCGTTGCGCCAATCTAAGTATAGTATGCCATTTATTACTGAAATAGCCTATGAGACATTACAATCAAAGTTCTACCAACATCCATTTGAAATATATGATGGTACAAAAGACCTTACAGATCATGCCAACATATTTTGAAATGCCATGATGCTACATGGAGCTTGGGACTTGGAGATATGCAAGACACTCCCTATTGCCCTTCATGGTCCAACTAGAGTATTGTTTGCTAGGCTATTGAACTATTCAATACACTATTTTAATGACTTACTTGACAAGTTTATTGAATATTTCAACTCACTAGTCCCTAGAAGGAAAGATTTGTTAGAACTTTTATTTATAAAATAGAAGGAGGGGGAGACATTTAGGGAGTACCTAGCTTGGTTCAACATGGCAAGACAACTCCATTGTCCTTTTTGCAGCTATAAATGGAATCCATCAAAACAAAGATGGCTAGCTGACCCCAAGAGCACTGGCTAAGTTTATTTAGTAGACAATAGGACACATAGATGTTGAAGAGGTGATTCTTGCAAAAAGTGAATTAAAGGGAAGCAACAAAATAAAACAAGGAGTTCAAAGAGACAAAGCTTCTTGAACCCAAAGCATAGTTGATGTAGGACAACTACATCCTTTTTCACGATAAAATGAGAGATCCAGTCCAAGTTGAATTCCAACTCCAATTAGGATTTGTTAAGATTTATGTAGGTACAATTCAAAGGCCATATCTCCTAAGATACTGATCCAAATCTAGCAAATAACTATCAGTTGGAAAGCTGAGATCAATTCCTACAAGTCTCTTATTTACTATTTTGGATAATTCAAACTTTATATTAATAAAAATTAGGATTTATTTATCAGTCCGAGTTAATAATAGTCCTATCCCAATAAGGAATAGGATTCATATATCTTTATTTAAAATATGTTAAGTAGAATTCTTAGTGGAGTTTAAGTCTTATTTTTAGTCTATACCAAGTAGGACTGTAAATTTATTAGAGGGTTATATATACAATGCAAAATTGTAACAAGATAAAAACTTTTCTATCAATAATATTATCTTATTTTGGGTTTATTTCTTTTCCATCTTCCTTGTGGATTTAAGGATCTATCATTGTGAGAAGACGGTGACCTTCTCCCTATTCCTAGTGCCTTCCTCCGGCTGCATCAAGTGAAGACGGTGATCTCTTTCTCTCCCCCTTTCTCTCACTGCATCAAGCGGATCTATCATGGTGAGAAGATGATGATCTTCTTCCTATCCGTCGTGTCCTCTCCCGCTACATCAAGAGGATCTATTATTATGAGAAAGCGGTGATCTTTTCCTACCCCTCGTGCCCTCTCCCCCTTGCTGCATCAATAGTGCACCAAGCACAATGAATAACGAGGTGACTTTCAAGTATGCACACCACTTAACATCTCTCAATATGAAGTGTTAGCATAGATAGAGCATAGATATTACTCGAGATATCCACCACGACTCCATCAAGACAGAGGCAAACTAGACATGATAAAGTACTACTGATATCACAAGGATTACAAATAATCAAAGATGGTCACTTAAGGCAGTTCATTAAAAGGGATGTTGGAGGAGAAGATCCACGGAGGCCTAATCAAAATTGAACTCAAGAACCTTGCAAACAAGTACCCCTTAGAGGAACCAAACCTTAGAACTCAACAACCAATCAGTGAAGGGACACCAAAATGTGATCTTCACTAGGCCACCACAAAAAAATGATAGCTCAACATCCTCAGATAAGCGTTGAACTACCATTAGGGGGGTAGGAGGAAATGAAGTGACAATGATGTGAAGGCCTAGATGGCATTTTAGCTCCTTATAATGATTCTCTAGTAATATCTATAGTTGTTGGTCACTACATTCTACAATGGGACCTCAGCCAATATCATGTTTTCTCAAGCCTATGACTAGGTGAAACCTAAGCAGAAGTTGGAGCCATACATAGGGGATCCTCATTGGGTTCACAGGTGACTTGGTGGCTTCACTCGATGTCATCAACTTGTTTTTAATAGTTGGAGAGAGCCCTAAAGATGTAACAATTTTAGCTAAATTCGTAGTGGTCCAGACTTGATTGACCTACAATGGCATCTTGGAATGCCTAGCCCTTAACCAACTACAAGTGGTAACATCAACCTTCCGCCTAGTAACGAGGTTCCTAGCCAAAAGTGGCACACTGAAGCTTGGGGAGACCAAATTTTAGCAAGGAGGTGCAACATAACCTATTAGGAAGAAGAACCAAACATGAAAGGAAAGGTCGTAATTCTAAAAGAACCACAAAGCTGAACTATTGAGCCAATAGAGAAGATGATCAATTTGGTGATAGATGAAGTCTTTTGTAGGACGTTAAAGCTCAGTTCAAATTTAACTAAATGTTAAGATTTGTTCTCAAAGAATTATTAAAGAAGAGCTATGATGTTTTTGCTTGGAGCCCAAAAGACCTTCTTGGGATCAACCCATTTGTGACACAACATGAACTTGACATAGTTAAGGATTATAGGCCTATTAAACAAAAGAAGAGACACTTTACCCTCGAACTAGCAAAAAGCTATTATAAAAGAGGCGAAGAAGCCTCTCAGCATGGGCTTCATCAAGGAGGTTCAATACCCAAAATGGCTTATAAATGTAGTAATGGTGAAGAAAACTACTGGAAAATAGAGAATATGCATTAGCTTCACCAACTTAAAATAAAACTTGGCTAAAGGGCAACTACCTACTTCCCAAGATATATCAATTGGTGGATTTAAACTTGGGACATCAGCTCCTCAACTTCCTAAATGCTCTCTCCAACTATCACCAAACCACAATACAACTAAAGGATGAGGAAAAGACCTTATTGCTATTAATCAATGTACTTTTTGCTATGTTGGAATGCCCTTCCAATTAAAAAAATATAGGGATGATGTAATAGAGGATGGTGAATTAAGGTTTTGAAGCTCAACTTAGTAGGAATATCGAAGCATATGTCGCTAATCTGTTGATAAAAAGCCACTAAGCTATAGAACACCTCATTAACCTGGAGGAGACATTCAATATGCTTCGGAAGTGCCAAATGAAGATGAATCCTAAAAGTTTGCCTTCGGCATAACCTTGAGAAAATATCTTGATTACCTCATCTTTGAATGTAGGATTGAATCAAATCCAAAGAAGATAAAAGCAATTTGAAGCCCTAAAGCATACGAGAAACTTTCGATGGAATGGAGAATGATGTTAAGCCTTGGAAGCACTAAAATGTGACTTTTCTGAACTTCCACCCTTAGTTAGATTAGAAGTAGGGCAAACATTGTACCTCTTTGTATTTGCCACTGAATATGCCACTGTGGAGCTACGATCGACTGCCTGAAATAGTTAGAAATCTTGAGAACCAATCTTAAAATGACAAATCATATTTGGATATACCTTAGTGCACTATCAAGTATTATGAGAACATGACTTTTAATAAGTGTAAACCCCTGTTATTAATTATTTTGACAATTATCAGGAATCTTTTAAAGAAAGAAATCTGCCTAAAAAATATAGACACAAAAGTAAGAAAGAACATGATTTGATTAATCAAAATTTAGATTTACATGCCTTAAGAAAGGGTATACCCTCATTTTACATTTTAAAGAATTGGACTTCATAACATGAAATAAGGAAAGGGCTAAGAAATGCTTGATGCTCATTGTTGCCCCCACACTCATGCACTTGATCAAGAATATCGTGATAGACGGGCTCATTAGAACTTGACTTAGATGGATGCTTAATTTGATCCTTGACGGATAGTGATAACTTTATTTAATTTTAACGTGTGACTGACTCCCTTGACTTGTGTTAGTTGACCTCATTAAGGCTCAAAGTACTATTGATAGTTTTTTTACTTATTGTCGATTAACTTTGTTTGATCTTTAATTTGAGAGAATGGCCAGCAGTCTTAGCTTCATTTGATAATTAATGACTTTTAGCTCATTTTTTATTAGGTTTGAAGTATTATTGATGGCTCTATACTTGTGTCAATTAAGTTTGAAGTATCATTGACAGTTTTATGCTTGTGTTAGTGAACTTTCTTTGTATATGACATTTGGCTAACTAACTAACCAAGTGTAAGCTTGCTTTGTTTGGTTTGGAATTTGAGAGAATAGTTAGCAACTTTAACTTATACCAATCATCCTTGATTTGATAACCGATGACTTTTTCAATTTATTGTTGATTAGATTTAAAGTATTACCGATGGTTTTATGCTTGTTTGATTAAATATAAAACGTTATCAATGACTTTATACTTGCATTAGTCAACTTTTTTCGAATATGACATTTGGCTAACTGATTAACTAAGTGCAAGCCTATTTTAGTTTAATTTGATTTGAAAGAATAATTATTGGCTTTGGCTTATGCTAACTATTTTTGGTTTAATAATTAATGATCTTTTTGGTTTGTTAGTGTTTGAGATAATTTTTGCCACAATTACAATTAATTAAAGCATTAAATTAAAACTTATATGTCACTAAATTATGACTCAAATATGAATCTTGATCAGACTTAAATTATATTCAAGTTTGATAAAAAATTAAGTTTAAATCATTGAAAAATTCGGGCTCTATTTAAGCCTAATCCAAATGAGCTAATTGGGCAGGATTTTTAGATTAGAATTGGATCAAAAATTCATCTAAAACTTAGGCCAAAATGACAAAACATAAAAATTTAGCAAATAAAATTTTGGATTGAATAAATCTTCATAAATGGGTTCTTAGCCAAAATTTTTTTAACAAATAGATTCTTAAAATAGGAATTTTATAAAAAGGTCTAATAACATCTTAAAACTATAAATCAGTCTTGCAAAAATTTAAGATTTATAAATAAATCCCTCAAAGGATCGATAATTATAATTTGATCCCCATGAAATCTAAAATTTACAAATAAATCCCTCCAAAATTTTTTATTTCCAAGTAATCCCCTAGAATTTCAACTTTTTATAAACAAACCCCTCAAAAACTTTTATTTATGAAAAAAATCTAAATTTTATCCAAAAAGGACCCTGAAAGTTTCAAACTTTATAAATGAGTTCTTTTTACTGAAAAGACCCTTAAAATTCATGAAATTATAATTTAGTCTAATTTTTTAAAAAATTATAAATAACTCCTTTGTAATTTTAATGTTCAGGATGAGTATAATTTTCAAGATATCATCATTTACAACAAACAAGTTTACATATGTCTCTTCATAAGTTTATCAAAACTCTTGATAAACTCTATCCATATATGTTTACATCCACATCTATTATTTAAAATTCAAACAAAAAAAAAATTTTATTTCTAAACTAACTCTATTTTTTCAAATCCTATAAAAACTGGCAGAACTTGCAAGTTAGGGAACAGAAGGAGATCAGAAATAAAAGAGAGATCAAGAAATTAGAAGAAAGATCAATATGCGGAGCAAACTAGAGGAAAGGTCAAAAATTACTGGGGACGAGCAAGGAAGAAAATTCAAATGTAAAAAAAAAATTCTTGCTTTCTATGTTTCTCTGCCCTCTTTCCCTTTCATATTGCAACTATTAACCGATGATGGCTCCTCCTCCTTCTGCCATGACTGTCGACGCTCTTCCCTGAGTCACCTTAACCATATCTCATCGATAAACCATCTCTTATGCACTGGCCACCTCTTCCCCTCTACCGGCCACCAACCTGACCATCTGCCACTGTCGACGCTTGCTGACCATCCGCGCAGCCACCTTCCATGCTCTACTGGCTGCCTCTCCTCAACCCAATCACCACCTGCTTGCCAAAACTATGTTGACCAGCTCCTCATGGCATCTGCCATTGCGACCTCATGCCGGAGAGTCTCCTCCTCAACCACGAAGTAGGCGTGCATGTCTCTGACTTCCGACGCCCTCGGCTTCTGCCCCCGATTTCCTTTTCTTTGCCACTGAAGACAGCCGCCTCCATCACTCTGTCGCTGAGTACCATCATTGCAGTAGCTATCACCGAGCACCGCTACTGTCCTCGTCCCCACTTCGCCGTAGCTACCGCGAGCGCCATTGCCCGGCCTCCTCCACTAGCCATCGCGGCTCCGCCTTCTTTCCTATGCCTCGCCGGAAGCCGCCGCTAGCTTTGCCGCCGTCCTTCGCATGCCGAGCTGCCTTTTGGATTGTCACTGATTGGGGCCAGATCCAACTAAATTTGGTTGGATCCGGCCACGAAAGGAGGAGCAGACATGCCCCTTGGCTGGGCCGCTGGAGTAGAGAGGCCGGATCTAGCCGAGAAGGCGACGAGGTCTGCTTTGGTCCGGTGACGTTTTGTGAAGAAAGGCCCGGGGAGGGGGGGGGGGGGGGGGGGGGGTGGGAGGGGGCGGCCAAAAATAGAAAACAAAAGCTTGTGCTATAAAAGAAATCCGGCCAAAAATAGAAAAAAAAGGGTTTTGAGCTCCAAATAAAAGAAAAAAATAAAAAAATAAAAAAATTATTATGTAAAAAAATAAAAAAAATTGATAAAAATAAAAAGGGAGCTTCTACATTGTGGCTACCCACAATCTTTAGCGTGAAGGCAGACTCTTGATAATACTGTGATCATCCATGCCCATTGGGGGGTGTGGGGGAAGGATGGATTTGGGGTTTAAGAAATCCGGCCAAAAATAGAAAACAAAAGCTTGTGCTATAAAAGAAATCCGGCCAAAAATAGAAAAAAAAGGGTTTTGAGCTTCAAATAAAAGAAAAAAAATAAAAAAATAAAAAAATTATTATGTAAAAAAATAAAAAAAATTGATAAAAATAAAAAGGGAGCTTTTACATTGTGGCTACCCACAATCTTTAGCGTGAAGGCAGACTCTTGATAATACTGTGATCATCCATGTCCATTGGCAATAAATATAGCGAATCTATGATCACGCTGTGGCCATTTGCGATCTCTCGAAGATGGCAATAAAGACGGCAAACCTATGATTCTATTGCGATCACCTGTGGCCTCTTGAAGATGGCAGATCCCTATTACCATAAGTTAGCCTTTGAGTTTGTACTTAGCCAACTTTTAGACTTGCATCAAACCAGCCTTCGGGCTCTCACTCAGCCAACCTTCGGGCTCACATCAAGCTAGCCTTAGGGCTTACATTTAGCTAGTCTTCGGGCTCTCAATCAGATAGCCTTTAGGCTCGCATTCAATCAGCCCTTAGGTTCATATCCAATCTAGTCTTCGGGTTCGCATTCAAGATAGCCTTCGAGGTTACACTGAGTTAGTTTTCGGGCTTACATTCAGTCAGCTTTTAGGCTCGAATTCAGCTAACCTTCTAGCTTAAATCTAGCTAACCTCCAAACTCACACTCAGCCAATCTTCCGACTCACATTCAGCCGACTTTTGAGCTTGCACTTAAAGAGTTTTTAAGCTTGCACTCAGCCAACTTTTGAGCTCACACTCAGTTAGTCTTTTGGCTCGCACTTCGCCAACTTTCAGACTTATATCTATGCCAGTCTTTGGACTCGCACCCAGTTATCCCTCGGGCTTGCACCTCTATGCTAGCTTTCAAGCTCGTGAATTAAGCCAGCCCTTGGGTTCATATATTTTGAAGTCGGATTAGGGTCTATCTAAAATTATCATAAATAATTAAGAACTCTCAAATCAAGTTGATCAATATGATGTAACTAAATCATGACAAATGGACAATAGTTAAGTTGACTCAAATAGACCTAAATTGATTGAGTTGGACTCCAAAAATTCAAATTTAAAATCAAGTTAAATTTGGATTGAATTAAGTTCAAATCAAATCCTAACTAGATCAAATCAAGTCTAAACTAAAAAGGGCAAATTTGAAGTCAACTAGAACTAAGCCAGTTTGACCCTGAATTAAAACCAAGTTGAACTAAATTGACTTGAACTTCAGCCAAAGTCCAGCAAACTTGAACTAGATAAAGGTCAAGTCAAACTCGACTTAAGTTAAATAAAATCAAACTCGTTCCTAACAGAACTAAATAGGATTAAATTGAGTCCTATTGGGTGTACTGAACCTTCGATAATACTCCAAGACCATGAACAAAGGGGTGATATTACTACCCTTACTTGAACCAAAATTAGTTGGAATAAAAAATAAATAAGGTCAAAGTGAGTCTCGCTGGATGCACTACAAAAGCAGTTAGTAACATTTCAAAACTATACCCAACTCCCTAAGCCATTGATGATACTATTAAATTAAAGAAGTTAATTGTCAATACACTCAAAGATGTTGGTCACACTTCTAATCTATATCCAACTTCATAAGTTATTGGTGATGCAATTAAAAGTTAATTGCTAATACGTTCAAAGTCATTGGTCACACTTCGAAGCTAGTCAACTCTAGAAGACATTGGTGATGCATCTTCTAAGCTATATCGTGATGTTGCCAAATCAAAGAAGTTAATCGCCAACATGCTCAAAGTTGTCGGGCACACTTCAAAGTTATACCTAACCCCATAAACCATTGGTGATGTTACCAAATCACTGAAGTCAATCAACAATGTACTCAGAGCTGTTGGTCATACTTCAAACTAGTTAACCTCAAAAGTAGTTGATGACGTGCCTCCTACAAACTAGTCAACCCTACAAGTAGTTGATGATATGTCCTTTCAAGCTACTTAATCTCATAGATAGTTGGTGATGGATCTTCAAGCTATACTCAACCTTATAAGTTATTGGTGACGCTCCTCAAAATCAAAGAAGCTATCATCTATGCCTTATTGGGTAATCGAAACACCCCAACCCAAATGGAGTTATCGCTCATGCCTTATTGGCCAACAAAAATAGTCTAACCTAAATAGAGTTATTGTCCATACCTTATTGGCTAACGAAAATACTCCAATTCAAATGGAGTTATTACCCTTACCTTATTGGCTAATGAAAATACTCCAATCTAGATGAAGTTATCACCTATGGAAACACTTCAACAAAATTAAAAAAGTTATTACCGATTCCCTATTGACTAATGGGGTTGCTTTGAATCATGAAGTTATTACTGATGCTCAAAATCTTGGAAGCACTTCAAATTTTTCCCATTTTTTTCCATGGTTTGAGTTAGACATTGCATGGCCCAGCATGGGGGAAGTAGGGCAACAACACATCAAAGCTTTTTCTCTACTCTTTCTCTTTTTCTTTCTTTATTTCTTTCATATTTTTCATGTTAAAATTCATGTAAAGTGAGGACATACCCTTACTTAAACCATGCACCATCCTTCTTAAATTAATCAAATAATACTTTCTTCTTTTCTTTATTGTGTCTCACTTTATTAACTAAGTTTCTTATTTTAGGAGGTTCCTAACAACCATCGAGGTAATTAATAATAGGAGCTTGCAAATGTTGGAAGTCATGTTCCCATAATACCTCATAGTATACTTTAAATTAAGACAAATTTTGATTTATGATTTAAGGTCACTCCTTGGGATCTCCGTTATTCCGTGTGATTAACTTTGATCCCATAAATTTTGACATGCTCGGTGGGGCAGGACTTCTTCTCCAAGTGCAAAAACCTAGTTAATATGATAAAGACATTGATAAGGTAGAATTATGATTAAAAATTGATCAATTGTGCTCTTCTTTATAAAAGAAAGAATCAAATGGCAATAACAAAGAACATGTCCACCCCAAGGTACACCGTTATCCTGATTCAGTTGTGTAGTTACCTCAGACAGTGATTGCTATAGAAGTAGATGAGGTTCAGATCAAGTTCAAGACTATTTTTGAGGTCGTCCAGTTCAAGAGGACACCTACTACTGCACTAGTTGAAGTGGTCGACATGCAAAACTAGTCTATTTCTCACCTTTCATCAAGGGGAAGGAGACCCAATGTCGTCATTTTTAATGAGAAGGGCTATTCAAATGAGGAGTTAGAAGCCATGCCTCAACCAGCAAGGACGA
Source organism: Trichopus zeylanicus subsp. travancoricus (assembly GCA_005019695.1). NCBI lineage: Eukaryota > Viridiplantae > Streptophyta > Magnoliopsida > Dioscoreales > Dioscoreaceae > Trichopus > Trichopus zeylanicus. Next base: position 827,175 of record RXID01019385.1, on the reverse strand, counting down.
TGAGTCAATTTTGGGTTATATTATGGCTGGAGAAATCTCAATATTTAATATGAACAACCTATGAGCCAATTTAAAGCAATGAACCTAGTACTCGGCAACATAAGGGGAGAATAGATGACACATTATCTGAGTGCCTCTTCTATCCATACCTTCCAAGATCTCATCATGTAAATTAAGAAGCTAAAAAAAATTGGTCCACCAACCTTATCTAGTCTATAAAGCTTCATATCAGAAAAAGATAAGGTAAAGCATGGAGAGTCTTTCAAAACTATAAGGTCTGCATTCACAATAACTAAGCAAAAGAAACTTTCAAACCCTACTATAAATAAGGGTAATCCTCACATGCCACTAGTGCTTGGAGGAGATGAAGAAGAGAAGCGATCCAATGATCTCCAACAAAGGCTCAGAAAAAATACTCTTTCAAAGAGAAAGAGTAGGTAAAATATTCTAAGATGCACTAAATTTAGACCTCCAATTGTCAGAATCCAAGAGACCAGATGAGGCCAACCAAATGGATCACCCAAACTATTATCCTTACTATAGAATCTTGGAGCATACCATTGAAAACTATTATATGCTCAAGGATTATGTCAAGAAGTAATACTAAGAAGGCAAGCCGACTCTTTCGAAGGCAACCCTATTAGAAATACCCACCGAACACATCAATCATATTACTATACTTGAGGATCATGAACCACTTGCTAAAATCCTCTTTGGGGAAAAAGCACAATGTATCATCGAACAAAGGCACTCATGGAATGTCTATATTTTAAAAAAACTAAAGAAGTTGATGAAGAAAATAATTAGAAATCCTTGGGAGCCTAGGATGGTGATGAAGAAAGCCTCATCAAAGCAAATTATCTTACTTGTTTGAGGCTTCAAGAAGAGAAAGAAAAGAAGCAAGAAGAAGAAGTTGGTTTAGTAAGATGAATATGATGTCAAGAAATCGGCCATCCAAGAATATATTGATACTCTAGATGAATATGTTCAGGGAGAAAGGAGCCAAGTAAGCCTTGAAGAATTTCTCCCTGACAAACTCAAAGCTTTATTAGAGAACTCTAATGTAGGAAATGAAGAAAGTGAACCCCTAGTTTCAACATGCTCTATCATATTTATTGTCGAAGGTTTACAACCAAGTTGATCCCCACTCTGTCACTTTAATGATGAGGAAATTCAGAATGCAATGCAAGAAGAGGTGAATAGATTTGTTGGGGATGATATTAATGAAATGAGAGATCCCACAAGTCTCCTTGATAGTTGCTCTTGAGATAACTATCTTAGAAAGTGATTCGCCCATGAGCATGACTATGGTATGCTCAAATTACAGTTAGATATTGTGAAAGAGATAGTTACAACTAGCATAAAGTTTGTTATGGGGGAAAATGCAAATATTGAATAAATACATACAGGCCATGACTGCCCGCATGGAAAGTGTGATAAATACAACTGCCATGCTCTATGAGAAAGTCAAGAGGATGTAGAAGGTCTTAGCAGAAAAGACAAAACCATACAAAATACCTCATAGGGGGTGGTGAGGAACTACTTACCGATCCTCCTCCGAATTAGGACAACCACTCATGTCACTTACTCTAGAGATTGGTCAAGAAAACTAAACATTATCAAAGAGAGTTAGCTAAGTTTATGACCTCTTATTGCATGGTGACTTATATATCTGAGGTGAACGCTGATAAGCTACTATCCTAGCCTCCATTAGGCAATCCACCAATAAATGCTCAACTTGCTAGTTTCGGTGAAGTCCCAATCTTAGAGGCTATGGAAGAATGTGCTTTGCCAACTTTAGAAGAATTATACATACAAGGCATGGATGAAAAATATGACTCCTTATCTGAGTCAAAACAACTTTATGACCATTTTGAAAGGCCCTATATTAGCAAGTGCCAAAGGAAGAAGCAGATATTTTGGGAGATGATCAAACGAGCTAATGATAAAGCTCATTTCGCTCTCGCATCAAATCAATTTGAATATCCATAATTAAGCTAGTCTATAAATACAAAGTCTTAAAGAAGGTTATGCTAGTAGACGAAATAGAAGCGTTCATCCAGAGAGTTTTTGAAGACTTCTCTACAAGAAAACCCCACGTGCCTAGTTTTGATATTAAATGAGATAATCATCAGCTAGTCACATCCTCCAAGGCCATTCAAGGAACTACCTACTGGGGGTAAGAGTCTACTTCTTGTTGCATGATTAGCCTCACAAGTAATTCCAAAGACAAACCTTATTGGTCTCATGATGCCAGGTTCCAACTAAGGAAAGCCAACTAGGTACAACTTTGAGATGGAAAGGTGTTACCTCTAAGAAAAGTTCCAATACCTAGGGACAAGAATATCCCCAAGGATAAGGTAAAGGAAATTCAGATAAATGAGGGTATTGAGCCTTTGTAAGCTGAACCTATACCAAACAAGGTGAAATACAATATAGCAGTCTACCTCAAGAAGATCCCTACTGTACAGAGTGTGTTTGATGCCTTGATGATGTCACAAATTTGGCAAAATCATACACTAGTGCACATCTTGCAAAATCTGGCTAACTATCAAGTATACTTTGTTGAAGAAAAGATGAATAATTCCCTATATGCATGCCAAACTCCTACCATTATCTTCACAAATGATGACTTGCTAAATAAAATAATAGATCACAATAGACCACTGTATGTTACAGGGAACAACGATGATTTCAAGATTAATTTCATCCTAATTAACTCAGGTTTCTCAATCAATTTGATGACTCTCTGAACTCTAAGAGCTCTAACTTTGGATGTGTATCACTTATCATTCTAGATTATAACCATACAAGAGTTTAATTAGAATACCCAAAGAGCTCTGAGAACCATAGCTATCCCTCTAAAAGTAGGTGAATTGATGATAAATGCTAAGTTTTATGTGATCGATACTGATGTATCATACAAAACATTGCTAGGGAGGTCGTAGCTACATGAAAATAAAGTAGTGCCATCAAACTTACACCAATGCTTCAAATGCTTCAAAGATGGTGAAGAACACCGAATTGATGGAGATATACATTCTTATGATGTTTATGAGGTATATTATGATGATGTAAAATACTATCAGATATCCGACACTAATAGAGGGTCTATTTCCATCAGTCAAGTAAAGTGAAAGATTGCTAGCTTGATTTTTGCTACTCCTCACCTAGGAAGTAATTCTGTCCCAGTCTCTTTAGATGAAAAAGCCTCACAAGATTGCTTGGGTAGTTATACTTTTGATGAAGATGATGATAGAAGTCAAATAGAAAATACTCTCCTTATTACTAAAGTCGTGAAAGGCTTAGTTAAGCCATTAGATGAGCTGAGCATTAATATCATGGAAGAACTAATAACTTTCTACATTCCTTCACAGCGTAAAGGAGAAAAGAAAATATTATTTTATAAGGTAATCCTTTGCACCCCAAGCATACATAAAATCCTGGGGACTAAAGATCTAGTGGATGATAATGACCATCAATTAGTAGTCATGTCTAAATATTTCTCAGACTAGCTTCATCAAATAATCAACAAATTTGGTTGTGGACATTTACAAACCAAGAGAGAGTCATTTCTTCAGGAATCTATGGGATCCACCCTAAGAACTTGCCTACATTCTTGGAAGAGGAAACAAGAATACTAAAAGACTACGTTATATTACTCCAAACACTCACATGTCTCATGGTCGCCATTGAACCTCTCTTCTATAATGAAGATGACCAAATTACATCAATACCCTTTGACACATGTGTTGAAGAGACTGTAACTTTTCAGACATCACAAGAGGATGACATCCTCGATGAAATTTCATCAGAACTAAAAGAAAGAGGGCATGATGTAGTCAAAATGCCTTTAGATAAATCTTTGCCAAATCTCATTTAATAGGATAAATCACTTGGTGAAGAAATAATCCTCAAACCAAAAGAGGCTCCACCAGAACTTAAAGATGGGGGGCAAGCCATAATAGATGAACTAATAGAGGTCAACCTAAGCTCAGAGGAGGACCCCAAGTCAATTTTCATTAGCACTCAACTTTTAGAGGAAAGCCAAACCCAACTCGAAGCGATACTCCAAGAGTATATTGACTTCTTTGCATAGGACTATAAGGAGATGCTTGGACTGGATCTTGAAGTTATAGTCCATAAACTGGCCATTAATCTCAAATTTTTATTTGTCAAACAAGCACCTAGGAAGATGAAACTTGACCTAGAATAGAGGGTGATAGAATAAATAAAGAAATTGATTGAAGTAGGCTTCATCAGAGAGGAAAAATACTTAGATTAGATAGCAAGTATTATGCTAGTTAAGAAAAAGAATGGCTAAATCTGCATTAGTGCATACTACAGGGACTTGAATAAAACATGTCCAAAAGATGATTTTGCATTGCCAATAATGAAAATTATGATTAAAAACAAGGCCGACATTGAAATATTCTCTTTCATGGATGGTTTTTTGGGATATAACTAAATCAAGATGCATCTTGATGATGAGAAATATATAGCCTTCAGGACACTAGTTTGCATATATTGCTATAAGATGATACCTTTTTGGGCTCAAGAATGCAGGTGCCACTATCAAAGGGCCATGACTCAAATTTTTGATAACTTATACATCAGTTATTGGAATGTTATGTAGATAACTTGGTGGTCAAAACTAAGTCCAAAGATAGGCATGTCCAAGACTTTAGAGTGGTATTTGACCGCTTTAGGAAATATGACTTAAAGATGAATCCTATGAAGTGTGCTTTTAGAGTATTGTAGAAAAAATTTCTTGGCTTTATTATTAGACATTGAGGGATTGGAATTGATCCATCTAAGATCAAAGCTATCTTGGATATGCTATCACCTAACAATTTAAAGTAATTGAGGTTATTCTAAGGCTCAACTTACATATAATATAAGAAGATTCATTTCAAACCTCTCTAGGAAATGCAAGCCTCTTTCTTTGTTGATGAAGAAGGACACTCCATTTATCTGGGATCATGACTATCAACAGGGCCTTGAAGAGATCAAGCAATATCTCCTAAAGTCACCAGTCCTAGTGGCACCCTGCTTGATAAGTGTTTAATCCTCTACACAATGCAATGGAAGGATTCCTAGGGACACTTCTTGCTCAAAATAATAAAGAGGGTAAAGAAAATGCACTCCATTATCTGAGTAGAATGTTAATGGGGGCAGAACATAACTACTCTTCTATCGAAAAGTATTATTTGATGCTCATATCTGTAGTCAATAAGCTAAGGTATTATTTGCTTTCTCATTAAGTCATTTTAGGATTAAAGATTAATCCCATAAAGTACCTGATGACTAAGCTTGTACTTACTAGAAGGCTAGCAAAATGGGCTTTCATCATTATAGAATATGATACTAAGTTCACTCCTTAAAAGATGGTCAAGGGGTAAGCCCTCATCGATTTTCTCATAGCTCATCTAGTACTAGATGATTCTCCTTTGAACTGCGAGCTCTTTGATAAAGAAATCCTTTTGGTCGAAGAAGCAGAATCTTACTGGAAGCTATACTTTGATAGGGCATCATTTGTCAAATCAGGGATCAGACCAAAGCTTTTGGAAATCAAAGTAGGTATTAGACACATTTATGTCACTCCAAATGGGGACATTTTATGATACTCCTATTCCCTCTTAAAACCATACACAAATAATGTAGCTGAATATGAGACCCTAATTGTAAGACTAGAAATAGCCCTCAATATGAAAAATATCATGCTTACATATTTTTGGTAATTCACAACTAGTTATCAGCTAAGTCCAAGGTAAATATAAAGTCCATCGATTTGAGCTCCTGAAATACTGTGAAAAGGCTTAAGAGCTCATAGGATAAATTTTTCATGTTCAAATAACTAAGGACACTCAATCCATCAATACATAAGTTGACTCCTTAGCCAAACTAGCTAAGACACTGGCTGACCTTGATCAGGAAGAAATTCTATTCATAGTCTATAGTAAACAAGTGATGAACTCAGTCTTTAGTATCAAACATGAGAAGATTAAATCTAAACTAGCGGAAGAGGTCATAGATTGGAGAATATTATTCACCAATTACCTCAAATGGGAAGAACTCCTAGAAGATAAATTCGCATAGATGCAACTCAGAAAGAGAGCCATGCATTTTTTGCTTATCAATGATACCCTTTGTAGAAGATTCTTTGATCAACTTCTTTTGCGTTGTCTCTCAAACAAATGAAGTGCATTCTGGAGTCTATGGAGCTCATCAATTAGGCCAAAAAATGATGATGAAGATTAAGCTTATGAGCTACTATTAGCCCATGATAGTGGGAGATTGCATTGAATTTGCAAGAAGATGTCATCTATGCCAAATTCATTATGACTTCATCTATCAACATCCAAATCCTTTACATCCAACAATATCCTCATGGCCATTCAAGATATTTGGTATAGACATCATCAGTCCAATCGAACCATCACTTCATACTGATAGCAACTGATTATTTCTCTCGGTATACTAAAGTGATTCCATTAAAAGAGGTAAAAGTAGATACTATTATTCACTTCTTTTAAAAAAATATCTTGTACCAATTTAGTATCTCTTGAAGGATCATTTCTAATAATGGAGCATCTTTCAAAAGCTTCAAGGTAGGACGATTTGTGTAACATAACAAGATAGATTGGAGATATTCATCCATCTAATGTGAGAGCCAATGGGTTCGCTGAGGCATTCAACAAGTACCTTTTCAAGATCTTGAAAAAATTTATTTCTAGAAATAGGAAAGACTGGCACCAAAAGCTTGCTAAGGTGCTATGGGCCTATCGTACCACATATTGAACCCCCTACCCAATCAATGTTATATGCATTGGTATTCTGGATTGAAGTAGTCTTGCCATTGGAAGTGCAAATTTCCTCTTTAAGAATTATCTTATCTTACAAGAAGAAATCACAAGAGAAGACAATATTCCTTTTCATCTTAACGAGCTAGACTCCTTGGATAAGACAAGACTCGTGGCACAACAAAACCTATAAATGTGTCGAGCATAAAAGGGCAAGGTCTACAATAATATGGCTCGGCTTAAGTCATTCTAGAAGGGAGAAATGGTCTTAATTTTGAGAAGATGCATAATCCTGAACCCAAATAATAAAAGCAAATTCAAGCCTAATTGGAAAGACCCTTATATCGTCAGAAGGATTTTTGAAGGGGGATCTTACCAACTGATCGATGATAAGGGGAAAAGGCCTATGTCGCCAATTAATGATCGATTCCTTAAATGATACTATCCTTAAGCCCTAGGGGCAAGAACATAACAACTAAAAGTGTCTATATTTTGTCTATGATGGAACATCCAGTTTTCTCAAAAATGAATGCTTGGTCAAACATGTATTCCATGTTTCTCGAGGCAAAATGTAGACACAAAACTCCATCCATCTTGCATAGCTACTGAGTCTGCATTTACATGGCATACATGGTATATTAAGTCCACTTCTACATGGCAACTAAATCCACTTCCACATAATAACCTAAGTCCTACTTGCACATGGCAACCTAAGTCCACTTCTATGTAGCAATTTAGGTCCACTGTCACATGGCAAATTTAAGTCTATTTTTTTATGGCAAATCAAGTCTACTTCTATATGGCAACTTAAGTCCACTTTCATGTGATAAACTAAGTCTATTTTGCTATAATTTGATATTTGTATACTCTATTTTGCAGGTTTGGAAGGGTTTTTATAGGTGTCGAAGAGATCAATTGGATAGGTTTGGATTCATTCAAATTTTGAACAGGAGATCTTACATATTTTTTTTGTTTGTTTTGGATTGGATTAGAAATGGTTGTGGATGAAAAGTTTGAAATTTATCACGATATGGAATTTACAAGGGGTTATTTATAATTTTTTTAAAAAAATTTGGACTAATTTATTATTTTATAAATCTCAAGGATTTTTTTTAAAAATCAACCATAAGGACTACTTGTAAAGATTTAAAACATTCAAGATCCTTTCTGTAAAATTATATTTATAAAATAATAAAATTTTAGACTTATTCACAAATATAAATCTTTGAGGGGTTTATTTATAAATTTATAAATACTACATTTATAATTTAATATTTTATGTAGGGTTTATTTATAAAAAAAAATTTTGGGGTTTTCTTTGTAAAAATAAATTTTTTTAGAGCTTATTTGTGAATATAAATTTTTTTAGGGGTTTATTTATGAATACAAATTTTTGGAGGAGTTTATTTATGAATATAAATTTTTTGCGGGGTTTATTTATAAATATAAAATTTTGAAAAATTTATTTGCTAACTCTAAATTTTATAAAAATTAAATTATAATTATCGGTCTTTGAGAGTTTATTCACAAGTCCTAGATTTCTCGATAAACAATTTACAATATGAAGAGTTTTATAAATTTTTTGCAAAAAATTTCATTCTAGGAACCTATTTACTAAAAAAAATTTGGCCAAAGACTTATTATAAAAACTTATTCGATTCAGCAACCTATTTATAAAAATTTTAACTTTTTGTATTTCAGACTAGATTTTTGATAAACTTTAGGTCCAAATTTGGTCCAAATATCTCGTTCACTTAGCTTATTTGGGCTAAATTAAGTTTGAGCTCGAATTTCTCAATATTTAGATCCTAATTGGACTCAATTTTTGATCAATAACTATGATTTAGGTCCAATTGAGACCTACATTTGAGTCATAATCTAAGGATATCTAATCTTCAATTTTGGTCGAATTTCTATTGAATCTGATTTTGAGAAAAGCCATCCAAACACAAAAAAAACATAGGCCATAAAGTAAAGCATAAAATAGTTTAATATCCACAATTTCTAGAAAAAAAACTATAAATCACATAAAAATATCAAAAAATATAAAATGATGCCCTAAGAGCTTAGTCTAGGAGGAAATCAATCAAACAGTGCGTGTAGCATCTCTTTGTTTTGATTGAACCATTGAGTTGTGCTGATGGAGTCCTCAAATCGGGCACTTAGGTCATCCACTCTCTGATTGAAGTGACCACTATGCTTGTCTAGTCATTGATGGATTGATTGATATTAATGTGAGGAGCCTGTCGGGTCAATAACCATGTCATTGTTGGCCTCCATCATCTTGATCTCAGCTTCCTCGTCCCGAGCCTCCTCCCGAGTGTCCTCTATAGCTGAAGTAAGTCTTGGAGCTCAAACCCATTCGCCATATTGTTAGCAAAAACTCATTTTGCAACTATGGAAAAAGACTTGGCTGGGGCATATCAGTGGCAAGAGAAGGGATTGCGAGCATGGCAACATAAAAGTGGTGGAAGCTCCTAATGATAGTACTAAGATATCCAAGGGCAGTTGTAGAGTGGTAGATACCATGGGCCATGTGTCAGAGAATGACATAGGGAATATTTACCTTATGGCTAATTAGAATATAGTAAATGAGGTAAACCTCCATATAAGATACTTCATTGTAATGCCTATCCTTCGGAAGGATAGTATAGGTCCAAATTTGATGGAGAATATAGGAGCAAGTTGAGAGCATATTAGTAGCCATTTTGACCATGGCCACTTCAAAGTTTTCTTAAAAATAGTTTGAATTGTTTCGGGATAGATAATGAAAATGTTTGCCTTCTCCCAAGATTGGGTGATGGTAAACCTATGACTACTAGTGTGAATGTGGAGGATGTGGCCAAGTGGGTGTACTCCTAATTCAATGGGCACATTTTCATAATAAGAGATAAGAGTGGTAGTACTATAATCAAATGCACCATTAGCATAAAAAAAATGCTCACATCATTGTCAAAATAAATTTCTTGCTCAATAATTAGTGATAGATAATCTTGAGAAGCAAAGAGGGGTTCAAAGTTGAAAGAAGCTAGGGAATAAAAATCAATGATTCTAGGAGAAATAATGTGAGAAGAGAAAAAACAATCTTGATACCTCTTTAAAGGAGCAGGAGAGTCAAAATAAAATGGAGTGTCTGAAGCCTCACCAGAATCAGGATCGAAATTCCTTCACTTCTTGCTTGTTGTGCATTTCTCTCTTGTAATGGTGAAGAAGGAAAAAAATAGCCAAAATTCTTAAAAAGGGAAGAGAGAGAAGTGAAATTTGGAGGGATTTAGAGGCTAGAATTTGTGAAAGAACCTCACCGAAGGGATTTCATACGCTATTGAGGATGATAAAATAAGGATCAAGAAATCAATCTAGGGCTTCAAAAATGACCCACATAGAAAATTTGGCATTCGGGTACGTGAACTGATAGTTTGGTTGATTGAATAATCATGTTCAATCATCTGAACCTACATGCTCTATCATCCAAACATAGCAGAGAAACATACTTTGAAAACAAAGTAGAATCCAAGCTACTCACATGTTTAACTCCAATTTCATTTTGAATAAAACAAAATTGATTCTCATATAAAGGTTTTGTGATAATATCCACAAGTTGATGATAGATTTCAATAAAAATCAATGAAATATCATATTTCAGAATGCGATCTCGAAGAAAATGATATCGAATATCACTATGCTTTGATTGAGAATGCAAAAGTAGATTTTTGGGTAAATTAATAGAACTCATATTATTACAATAAATCATAATACTTGAGAAATCATAATCAAAATTATGGAGTATTCGCCACATCCATAGGATTTGTGCATAACAACATCCGACGCCCATATATTTGGCTTCAATGGTAGAAAAAGTCATAGAATTTTGCTTCTTAGAGCTCCATGAGATAAGAATTTTTTCAAGAAATTGGTATGTTCCACAAACGTTCTTCCTATCCACAAAATAACTCACATAATTTGCGTCACAAAAACTAATCAAGCCAAAGAAATCATCCCTATGATACCATAAACCTAAATCTAATGTGCCATTAAGATATCTGAGTATATGTTTTATAGAAAGGAGATGAGATTTTTTATGTGAATCTTGAAATCTAATAAACATGCAAACACTAAACATAATATTAAATCTGATTGTGGTAAGATAAAGTAAGCTACCAATTATATCTCAATACCACTTTTTGTTAATTTTTTCACCATCTTCATCCTTGTCCAACTCGGTTGAGGTGCTCTTTAGAGTTTCAATAGGTTTGGCTTGGTCCATTTCAAACTTCTTGAGCAACTCCTTGGCATATTTTGCTTGGGTGATGAAGATCTCATCTTCGAGTTGGCACACTTGAAGTTCAATAAAAAAGTTGAGTTCCCCCTCATGTTCATTTCAAATTTGGTTCCTATTTTGCTTAGTTGATGAAGATCTCATCTTTGAGTTGGTGCACTTGAAGTTCAATAAAAATGTTGAGTTCCCCCTCATGCTCATTTCAAATTTGGTTTCATGGTATTTAAAATTGTTTAACGCATAGACTCGTTAGTAACACTAAATATAATATTATCAATACAAATTTATATTACTAATAAATTATGATTAACCCTAAAGATGAAAAAAGCAGTTCCATTTTGTCCCCTCAAAAAGCCTTTTGAAATAAAAAATGATCTAAGCCTATCATACTAAAATCTTGGAACTTGTTACAATTCGTACTAGGCTTTTCTCAATTCAAAAATATAATCGGGCAATTTTAAATCCTAAAAACTAGAGTTTATTTGACATACAATTCTTCTGATAGAAAATATTTTAAACATACACTTTTCACATCCATTTAAACTTTTTTTAAAAATTTGAAATAAGCAAAAATAGTAAAATATAAATAGACTCTAAACATGCAACCAACACAAAAGTTTTTATCAAAATCAATTCTTTCAATTTGGTCAAATTTTTGGGTCACTATTCTAGTCTTGTTTTGAAGTATGATATCATTTTTTATTTAACTTGTTCCTAAAGACTCATTTGGTACCAATAACTAGGTTTTAGAATGAGCTCTTACACTTGATTCTGCTCAAATTGATTAAGTTCGTCTTGCATTATAATAATTCAACTTTCATCCTTTTGGGCTTCAGCAAAGTTCTTAGACTCAATATGCGATATAAATGTAAGATGATGAAGATTATATCTAAGAGCATGATGAGTTTTTATCCCTTGTTCAACATCACCTAATATATGATTTTTTATATGACTTGTTGAACTTCCATGCCTTGGGTAACTCCTTGTAGCTAAGTTCACTCATTTGGTCATCATCTTCCTTTTCTTCAATATTGTGACTTGAGCCACCTTTCTTTTGATTTGAAATCTTCAAGTCATCCATACTTCTAGAGATTTCTACATCATCATTAATAACAACCATTTTTTCTAAGCTTAGATTAGTCTTATCAAATAGAATATTAACATATTCCTTAATAACAATAGAAGTTTTATTAACAAGTTTTAGAATTTGAGTATTAGAGAAAAAAAATACCTTTTTGGAATAAAATTTTGAAAAATGGTCTTTGGTATTTAAAATGAAATATTTGCATCTAAAGACATAAAAAATATGCAATATTGTGTGTCTTGTCATGCCACAAATCAAAAGGAGTCATTTTGAATTAGTGGAATAGAGATTCTATTCAAGATAAAGCAAGTCATGTTAATAATTTGCATCCAAAAATACTTGGGGTAAGGAATACTCATTAAGTATGGTCCTTATCATTTTTTGAAGATGCCTATTATTCCTCTCAATAATACCATTTTGTTGCATGTATAAGGAGCCAAAAAATTATGCTCAAAACTATTTTTAATACAATATTTTCAAATTCACATCCATGATCGTTTCAAATTTTGGAAATCATGTAACATTTTTTATTTTGGACTCTCTTACAAAAACCAAAAAAAATATCGAAAAATCATTTTATTTGCAAGAAATAGAACCCACGTAAAATAAAAATAATCATCTACTAAAATAAAGCACAATTTTTTACTTCCTAGACCTATAGTATCATTTGGTCCTAACAAGTGTAAGTGCAGAAGTTGTAGCTTTGTTGTAATCACAGTGCTCTTGGGCTAATGAGAGGTCTTCACTTACTTTTCCCATTTGACATGAGTTACAAATTTAATTCTTGGTGTATTTGCCTTTAGGTAGATCCCTTACTAGTTACTTTCACCAATTGTGTCCATGCTTGCATGTCCTAGCATTCTATATCATAGCTATTTGTTTCTATTATGAGTTACAAAATACTTCTCATTTTTGATGTCATCTTGGTCAATAATGTTGACTTTAAATTTTGATGGTGATCAAATTAATATTTAGCAATTTTCTTATGTTGTGATAAGCTTCAGGATTTGTAATGATCATTCAAACTCGTGAAGGACCGAGTCTTGAGATTAAAGCTTGAAGATGATGACTCAAAGATAAAGAGCATGATAATTTAGAGACTATGCTTAAAGATCAAGCTGTGAACTCAAAGATTATTCAAGATGTGAGATCAACTCCAAGCTCATAGGTTTAGCATTTTCATTTTATGTTGAGTCGATGAATTGATTGTCATTTTATTTGAGTTTCTTGATTGACACTCAAACTAATTTTGGAATGTCTTTACCACCTTATTATTTTTATCGAAGATTAGTTATAAGATGATATCAAACAAGGATTGAAGTTGCAGAGAACAAGTTAAGATTTTTTTCTCAAATTTGGATGTCCGAACTTCAGAGTTTAGATGTCTGAATTGTTTTAGTAGACCTTGTAGTCCTACTTCGACTTTGAGTTGGACTCGTGATGAGACAAATTTAGATATTAGACTTAGGCCCAATTTTCGATGAAAGGCTAGAATAAGATTTTGACTAAATTATGGTTTGATAATAAACTGCTCAAAATTTTATATTTACGAATAAGCCCTTGAAATTTTTAAAATTTACAAATAGGCCTCCTAAAAATTTTTATTTATAAGTAAGTCCAAATTTTATTCAAAAAGGTCCTAAAAGTTTCAAAATTTTACAAATATGTCCTTTTTATAAAAGCCTCCCAAAAATTTATAAAAATTATATTTTGATCCAGATTTTTTAGAAAATTTGTAAATAATCGCCTTGAAAATTGGGTATTGTAAATGAATACAATTTTCATTCATAAGTAAATGAATCAAATTCTCATCCATTTTTACATTCATTCTAAATTATGATTAAAAATTGATCAATTGTGTTCTCCTTTACAGAAGGAAAAATTAAATAGCATCAATGAAGAACATCTCCGTCCCAAGGTATACCATCATTTTGAGGGTAAGATTGACTATGCATCTACCCCAACTAGTGGTAGCAACTATGTTTTAAATCAAGTTCGGGACCATCTCTAAGGTGTCCAGTTCAATAAGGCATGTATTACTGCATTGACTAGGGTTGTTGTCATACAAAACTAGTCTATTTCTCGGATTCCATCAAAGGAAAGGAGGCTGAGTATCATCATTCCTAATGAGAAGGATTGTTCAAATGAAGAGCCAAAAGCTATGCCTCAACCAACAAGGATATCAGTCTTCTAGAGGCTAGGACTAAAATGAACCTCGGCCTTTGATCACCTTCACCCTACTCCTCATAGGGGGCAATCAAAAACAAGTCCGAACATAGGCATCAATGAAGAATAACTTATCCTAACTATCATAAGTAAAGAAAAAGCTGCTTAAATTTTTAGCCGCCTTGGAAAACCTACCCCTCGAAATAAGTCAGTCATTACCATCCTTACCTCCAACTTCTCCGTTCCATTAAGCAATTTAAAGAAGGATAAAAGCAAATCACAAAGGGTACAATCTTACTTTAAGACTGTGGCAAAGGGGTGAATCACCAAACAAAACTACAAGAGCCACTGTAAGACTACAACTCAGCATGAGGACTCACAAAGGGAGACCAACCATATTGTCATATTCATCTCTCATCATGACTCTGTGAGGGATCATGAGCTCACACCCCAGCCGACCAAATACCAAACTTAGATTGTCTGAGTGAGGCTTACTGATGAAGAAATTCAAGAGGAGAGAGCCCTTGTCAACCAATCCTTACTATCACGTCAAAGAGAAGGTGTGACGACCCGCTCCATGAGTAGACTCTTGAATAAAATGACTCGATTAATGAGAGAAATTAGCCTCAACCCCAAGCCTAGACCCGATCCTTGAGATATAGGCCATCATGTTCTGATGGAAGCCTGGGTCATAACTGAAAGCGTAGAGACACTACAATAACACATGAGATAGAAAGGAAAAGAGAAAGATGAAGCTCAAAAGAAAGTTATGGAGTTGATGGAACTAACATTGCAAATGAGCCAATAGCTCGATAAGTTAGAGTAATCTCAATAGCCATCTCAAGCAGTAGAGGCAGTAGAAGGTATATCTCTTGTAGATGATATCCACGAAAATGTAGGCCCTTCACAAGTACATCCTCCAGAAAGAGATATCGAATCCCTAGTTTCAAGAATCCCTGATAACATGGAATTACTAGTATAAATACAACAAAAAGTGCAAAGAATGGTGGTTGCATAGTTGAGACAAGAAAGTGAGACAGGTAGGATAAATGATACTAATAAACCATACTCTAGCCATCACGACCGAGTGTCATATCCCAGAGACTATATAGTACCTAGCTTCAAATAATTTAATGGAATGGGTAATCCTGAACAATACATAGCTCATTTTGTGACTCTATGTGGGGATTCAAGTAATATTCCCTTATTGTTATTTTGCCAATTTTCAGCAAGCTTGACAGGGGTAGCATTTGTGTGGTATGGCAGTTTGCAACTAGAATCCATACAAATTTGGACACAAATAAAAAAGGCATTTTGAATCAGGTTCAGAGGATCAGTGATAAAGTGACCATTGCAAACTTCATCTCAATATCGAAACATGACAATGAGTAGATTTTGGACTATGTCACACAGTGGAGAAATTTCAGCGTTAAGTATGAATAACACATGAGCTAATTTGAGGCGGTGAACCTAGTTCTTGGCAACATAAAGGGAGAGTGAATGACATCTTATTTGAGTGACTCTTCTATCTACACCTTCCAAGAGCTCATTATGTAAGTTAAGAAGGCAGAAAAGATTGGCCCACTGACCTTGCCCAGTTCACAAAACTTCAAACTGAAAAAATATGAGGTAAAGTATGGAGAGCCTTTCAAGAATATAAGGATTGTATTCACAATAACCGAGCAAAAGAAACCTCCAAACTCCATCATGAACAAAGGTAATCCTTAGAAACCTCTAACTCTTGGAGAAGATGAGGAAGTGGAATGATCCAATGATCTCCAACAAAGTCTCTAACAAAAATATTCTTTCATAAGAGAGAGAGTAGATAAAATCTTTCAGAATACTTTGAAGTTAGGCCTCCAATTGTCAGAATCTAAGAGGTTAGGCGAGGCCAACAAAATAGATAACCTAAACTATTATCCTTACCATAAAGTTTTGGGGCATACCATTGAAGATTACTATATTTTCAAGGATTGGGTCAAAGAGTAATATTGAGAGGGCAAGCTAACTCTCTTGAAGGTAGCTTTATTTGAAATGTCCTCCAAATACATTAATCATATTATTGTATTGAGGACCATAAACCACTTGCTGAGTTCCTCCTCAGAAAAGAAGCACAATGTAACCTCAAAAAAAGGCACTTATGGAACATCTATATTTCAAAGAGAATGAAGACGTTGATGAAAAAGATGACTAGAAACCCCAAAGAGCTTGGGATGGTGATGAAGAAAGCTTTATCAAAGCAAATTGCCTCACCTATATAAAGCATCAAGAAGAAAAAGAATAGAAGCAAGAAGAAAAAGTTGGCTTAATTGGATAAATATGATGTCAAAAATCAGCTATTTAAGCATATATCAATTCTCTGGATGAATATGTCCAAGGAGAAGAAACCAGATAACTCTCAAGAAAATCTTCCCTAACAAACTCAAAGCTTTACTAGAAAATCCTAATATAGGAGATGGAAAAAGTAAACTACTAGTAGTGATGTGCTTCGTCATATTTACTATCAAAGGTTTACAACCAAGCTGATCCTTGCATCGTTGCTTTAATAATGGTAAAATTCAGGGCACTAGATTCACTGAGAATATTACTAATGAAATGAGAGATCCCATAGGTCTCCTCAAGGGTTGCTCCTGAGTCGACTATCTTAGGAGTGGTTCGTTCGTGAGTACAACTATGACATACTTAAACTACAATTAGATACTGTGAAAGAACTATCTATAACTAACATGAAGTTTGTCAAGAGGCAAATGTAAATACTAAATAAGCACATGAAGGCTATGGCTGCCCACATGGAAAGCATGACGAACATAACTACCATGCTCTGTGAGAAAGTAGATAAGATGAAGAAGGTGCTAGTAGAGAAAATAAAATCACACAAAATACCCTTACAAGGGTGGTGGAAAATCACATTCCAACCTTCCTCAGGATTAGAAAGATCGCTTGTGCTACTTACTCCAAAGATTGGTCAAGAAAGATAGACACTATCAAAGAGAGTCATCTGATTCTAAGACCTCTTATCACATGGTGACTCATACATTCAAGGTAAATGCTGATAAGCAACTATCCCAGCCTCTAACAAGCAATCCAGCAACAAACGCTCAACCTGCTAGGTTTGATAAGGTCCTAGTCTTAGAATCTATGGAAGGATGCACTTCACCAACTTTAGAGAAATTATGTATACAGGGCACAAACGATGAATATGACTCCATGTTTGAGTCAGAATGACTTTATGATAGCTTCAAAAGGCCCTACATGAGCAAGAATTAAAGGGAGAAGCAGTGATTTTGGGAGAGGATCAAATGAGCTAATGCTAAGGCTCATTTTGCCCCCACATCAAGTCAATCTAAATATCCACAGTCAAGCCCATTTGAATGTCCATAAAAGAAACATCTTAAATACAAAGTCCTGAAGAAGGTTATGCCAATAGATGAAATAGAAGGATTCATTCAAAGAGTCACTGATGATATCTCTATGAGAAAAATGCACTTGCCTAATTTTGATATTGAATAGAATGATTATCAACTAGCCGCATCTTCCAAGGACATTCAAGGAACCTACTAACTGGGGGCAAGGGTTCACTACCTCTTGTCATATGATTAGCCTAGGGAATGATTCTGAAGGTGAGCCTTATTAGTCTTATAATGCCAAATTTTAACTAAGAAAAATAAACTAGGTACAACGCTGAGGTGGAAAGGTTCTATCTTCGAGACAAGCTCCAATGCCTAAGGATAAGAACATCCTCAAGAAGAAGGAAAAGGAAATTTAAATAAATGAAGGCATCGAACCTTCGCAAACTAAACCTTCTCTTAAGAAAGTGGAATATAATATAATAGCCCACCTTAAGGAGATCCCTATCATCCTGAGTATGTTTGATGCCTTAATGATATCACAAGAATTGAGAGATACACTAGTACATATCTTGTAGAATCTGGGCAACTACCAAGCATACTTCGCTGAAGAGAAGATGTTAAACTCCCACCATCACTTTCATAAATGATGACTTGCTACCTGAATAATAGACCAAAACAAACCATTGTATGTCATAGGGAATAGCGATGGGATCAAGATCAATGGCATCCTAATTAATCCAAGTTCCTCCATCAATTTGATGACTCTTCAAACTCTAAGAGTTCCAACTTTGGATGTGTATCACCTATCATTTGAGATTATAACCATCTTAGGGTTTAATTAGAATAACCAAAGAGCTCTGGGAGGCATAACTATTCCTCTAAAAGTAGGCAAATTGATAATAGATGCCAAGTTTTATGCAATCGATATTGATGCATCATACAAAGCACTACTAGGGAGGTTATGATAACATGAAAATAAAGTAGAGTCATCAATCCTAAATTAGTATCTCAAAAACTTTGAAGATGGTGGGGGACACTGAATTGACAGAGTTGTATATTCTTTTGATGTTCATGAGGCACATGATGATGATGAAAAATATTACCAGAGATCCCATGCCAAATGGGGGTCTTCTTCTACCAGTCAAGTAAAATAGAAGACCGTCAACATGATCTTTGCTCCTCACCTAAGAAGCAACTCTGACTTAGATTCTTTAGATGAAGAAGCCTCGCAAGTTTGCCTAAGTGGTTATACTTTTGACCAAGGTAACGATAGAGGTCAAATGAAAAAATACTCTCTTTATTACTAAAGTTCTAAAAGGTTTATTGAAGCCATTAAATGAGCTAAGCATCAATATTGCGAAAGAATTAACAACTTTTACATTCCTCCATGGTGCAAAAACAAAAGAAAATACTATTTTATAAGGTAATCTCTTGTGCTCCAAGCATATATGAAATTTTGGGAATTGAAGATCCAATGGATAATGGTGACCATCAGCCTAAATATTTCTCGAACCAACTTTATCGAATAATTGACAAATCTAGATGTGGATATCTACAAACAAAGAGAATGAGTCATTTTTTTAAGAATTTATGGGATCCACCCAAAGGGCTTGCTTATATTCCTAGAAGACAAAATAAGAAAACTAAAGGATTGGGTTTTATCACTCCAAATGCCCACACATACCTCATGGTCACTATTGAACCTCTCTCTGATATTTACGATAACCAAATGACATTAATATCTGCTGACACATGCACCGAGGTGGCTGTAACTCTCCAGACATCACAAGAAGGTGACACTCTGAATGAAATTCTATTAGGACTAGAAGAAAGGTGGCATGATATAGCCGAAATGTCCTCAGACGAACCTTCACCAAATCTCATTCAACATAATGAACCACTTAGTAAAGAAATAATACTCAAACCAAAAAAAGCTCCACTAGAACTTGAGGTTGGGGGCAAGCCATAGAGAACTGGTGGAGATCAACTTAGACTCAAAAGAAGACCCCAAGTTGACTTTCATTAGCACTCAACTCTTAGAAGAAAGCCAAACCCAGCTCAAAGTAGTGTTCCAAGAGTATATTGACTACCTCATATGGAGCTATAAGGAGATGCCTGGACTTGATCCTGAAATTACATCCACAAGATAGACATCAATCCTGAGCTTTCACTTGTCAAATAAGAAGTTAAGAAGATGAAACTTGACCTAGAACAGAAGGTGATAGAAGAGATGAAGAAGATGATTGAAGTAGGCTTAATCAGGGAGGAAAAATACCTAGATTGGGTGGCAAGCATCATGCCAGTTTAGAAGAAGGATGGTCAAATTCGTATTTATGTGGACTATAGAGACTTGATTACAGTATATCCAAAAGATGATTTTCCATTGCCGATAATGAAAAGCATGATTAATAACATGACTAACTTTGAAATATTCTCCTTCATGGATGGTTTCTCAAGGTATAACCAAATCAAGATGCATCCTGACAATGACAAACATATGGCCTTCCAAACTCCAATTAGCATCTATTGCTACAAGGTAATGCCCTTCGGACTCAAGATAGTAGGTGCACTTATCAAAGGACCATGACCCAAATCTTTAATGATCTTATATGTCAGTTGGTGGAATGTTATGTGGATGACTTGGTGGTCAAAAGTAAGTTCAAAGATAGATAAATTCAAGATCGAATAGTGGTGTTCGACCGTCTTAGGAAACACAACTTAAAGATGAATTTTATGAAGTGTGCTTTTGGGGTATCATCAGCAAAATTTCTTGACTTTGTTGTTAGATATTGGGGGATTGAAATCGATCTATCTAAAATCAAAGCTATCTTAGATATGCCACCATCGAATAACTTGAAGTAATTGAGATCATTCTAAGACTGACTGGCATATACAAGGAGATTCATTTCATACCTTTCCAAAAATACAAACTTTCTCTAAATTGATGAAGAAGGACACTTCATTCATTTGGGATAGAGACTGCCAATAACCCTTTGAAGAGATCAAGTAATATCTCCTAAAACCACCAGTTCTAGTAGTACCTCTATTTGATAAACCACTTATTCTTAACACGGCCACATAGAAGGATCCCTAGGGGCACTTCTTGCCTAAAATAGTGGAAAAGGTAAAGAAAACTCATGGTACTATCTAAGTAAAATGCTAGTGGGGATAGAAAGCAACTACGCTCCCATTAAAAAAAATTGTCTAACACTTATGTTTGTAGTCAAGAAGCCAAGGAATTATTTAATTTCTCATCAAGTCATCTTGATGTCAAAGATTGACCCCATAACATACTTGATGCTCAGGCCTGTATTTACTAGAAGACTAGCTAAGTAGGCTTTAATCCTTATGAAATACGACATCAAATTCACTCTCAAAAAGGAAATCAAAGAACAAACCTTCACCGATTTTCTTGCAGCTCATCTAGTACCAGATGATTTTCCACTGAGTTGCGAGCACCCTAATGAAGAGATCCTTTTGGTCAAAGAAGGGAAATCTTAGTAGAAGTTATACTTTGATGAAACATCATCCATTAGACTAGGGATTAGACCAAAGGCTCCGTAGATCAAAATAGACATTGGACTCGTTTATGTCACTTTGAATGGGAGCATTTTACAATATTCTTATTTTCTCTCAAAACCATACATAAACAATGAAGCTGAATATGAGGCCTTAAGTACAAGGTTGAAAATGGCCCTCAATATGAAAATATCACACCTACATATTTTTGGTAACTCATAATTGATCATCAGTGAAGCTCAAGGCAAATATAAAGTCCATAAATCTAAGCTCTTGAAATACTATGAAAAGGCTCAAGAGCTCATAAGACAAATCTCACATGTTTAAATAACTAAGGTTCCTCAGTCCATCAATGCAGAAGTTGATTCCTTAGACAAAATAGCCAAAGCACTGGTTGATCCTGATCAAGCAGAAATTCTAATTATAGTCCGTAATAGACTAGTGATAAGCTCGATTTTCAATATTAAATATGAGAGGACTGAATCTAAACTAATAGAAGAGATCACAAATTGAAGAATATCATTCACCAACTACCTCAAAAGTGGAGAACTCCAAAAGATAAATTCATACAAACACAACTTAGAAAGAAAGTCGTGCACTTTTTTCTTATCAATGATACTCTTTATAGAAAGTCCTTTAATCAACTACTTCTACATTGTCTTTCAATCAATAAAGCAAAAGAAGTCATGTATAAGGTGCATTTTTGGGTTTGTGGGGCTCATCAATTGGATCCAAAAATGATGATGAAGATTAAGCGTATGAGTTACTATTGGTCTAAGATGGTGGGAGATTGTATCAAATATACAAGGAGATGCCATCTATGCCAATATGTAGGGATTTGATTCATCAACATCCAAATTCTCTAAATTTGATAGTGTCTTTGTGGTCATTCAAGTATGAGGTATCAATATAATCAGCCCAATTAAACCACCTTCTTCTAAAGGCCACTACTTTATACTAGCAGTGACCGACTATTTCTCTCAGGGGGCTGAAGTGATTCCATTGAAAGAGGTAAAAGTAGATACTTATTGCAAGAAAATATCTTGTTCTGATTCAGTGTCCCTTGAAAGATCATTTTTGATAATGGACCATCCTTTAGAAGCTTTAGGGTAGGATGATTCATGCATCATCATAAGATAGATTAGTGATATTCATCCATCTATAATGTGAGAGCCAATGGTCTCGCAGAGACATTTAATAAGACCCTTTCCAAGATATTAAAGAAAGTCATCACTAGAAACAAGAGAGATTAGTATTAAAAGCTTTTTGAAGTACTGTGAGCTTATAGCACCACATATCGAACCCCTACCTAGTCAATAGCTTATGCATTGGTGCTTGAGACTAAGGTAGCATTGCCACTAAAAGTGTAAATTTTCTCTCTAAGGATTGCCTTGTAAGAAAAAAAATCATGAGAGAAGATAATGTTCTTCACCTTGATGAGGTAGACTCCTTGGATGAGGCAAAACTCATGGCCAGTAACATCTAAAAATGTATCAAGCACAAATGTCCAAGGCCTACAACAAGATAATCCGGCTTAGATCCTTCTAAAATGGAGATATGGTCTTAGTCTTGAGAAGGCCCATAATCCTAAATCAAAATAAGAAAGGTAATTTGAGCCTAATTGGGAAGGACCTTATATCATTGAAAGAATATTTGAAGGGGGATCCTCTCAATTGATTGATGACAAGGGGAAAAGCCTGCGTCGCCAACTAATGATTGATTCCTCAAGAGGTACTATGTCTAAGCCTTTAGGAGCACAACAATAATAATCAAAAGTGTCAATATTTTCTGTATGAGAGAGCACCCGATTTCCTCAAAAAAGAATGTCCTATCAAATATGCTCTCCATATTTTTTGAGGCAAAGTATGGACACAAAATTTCACCCAATTGTATGATTGTCAGATCCATGCCCCCATAAAAGTCCACATATTGTCATAAATCAAGTTCACTCTCTATGGTAATTTAAGTCCACTTATTGTAGCAAATTAAGTCCACTCATTGTAAATTAAGTTCACTCCCTATGGTGAATCAAGTCCACCCATTGTGACAAACCAAGCCCACTTTGTGTGACAAATCAAATCCACTTTTATGCGATAAATTAAATCCACTCCTTGTGGCAATTCAAGCTTATCCTCATATAGCAGGTCCATCATCACACTCACTAACAAGTGGAAATTAGAATTCATTTTGTGTGGTTGGGATGTGAAAGGACAAAAAATGTATGTGAAGTTGCAAGACCAAATTAGATGGAAAGAAAAAAAAATTCTATAAAGCAATAATAATGTTCCTAAATAAAGAGAACCAAAACAAGAAAAGTCTTTAGATAAAAAGGATAAGGATAATCCTAAGATACATAAAGCCTAGATGATACTCCCAATGATTGCAATAACTCAGTGGCCATTTGCTCACGCTTCTCCATTATCACTTGAAGGAACAAGCGATACATTAGGAGATCAAAAGTGTTCAAGAAAAGAAGGAGATAGCATGTCATTACCTGATGCCAATGATAGTGGGTAGATACTCATGAATGCAAATATCCTTTGACTAAAGCACGATCTAGGAACCATGTCTGTAACAAGGGCAAGATTAGTACATACACAATGTAAAGTTTGGCAAATCTCGGATGTCCCATACCATCAGAGTTTGAAATATCATTAGGAGGGCCTCCAAAATCCTCATTCACCTTAAAAAAAGAGATTTTTAGCCAAAAAAGATGAAAGAAAAAAAGAAAATTATTAGCACTTAAGGTTACTCACATCTAATGAATGACCAGTTGATACAGGTGATGGAGAGGTAGGTTGGACCGCTCTACTCAAACCCATATAAAGAGACTGGCATACTAGTGTTGGCGATGGGAGGGTCACCTCTAGTCCTGCATCCATGTCAATAATGAAAAATGAAGAGATTGGGTCTCAAGATGGTATATGTGAACCCTCCCCCACACTCCTACCTACGGGTGGACCTGCATGCATCGCTGAGTGCCTCAGAGCATTAGTCACACAGTGGTCATGTATAGACTGAGGCGCCCATATTGGGCTCAGTTTGGGACCTGCATTACTTCAAAAATATCCATCACTAATTTTGTAAGGAGGAATGAGTCTCTATCCATCAGATCCAGGACAAGTAAATTTATGAGTTGGAGCCTTCCATACCTCTTAGACTCCTTTGTCACTTCGACCTTTTGCTGCTTGTAGCTTACTTTTCCTTGTTATGAGAAGTAAGCTTGTTTTGGAATAGAAATTCAAGATCAATGTGAAAAATATCTTCCTATACTATCAAACCATACTGTGGCATAGGAACAAAGGACCTTGGCTTCATGCTCAATGTCAAGAATATAATATTCTAAATCATCTTAGACACAAGTGAGATGTAGCCAATAGCCTGCTAGCTGGCTAAGACATGATGGTAGTGAAAGAGCGATAACATTCTCAGGGAAACTCTAATCATACATAAACTACTAACAAAACTAATGTGGGTTATAAGACTCCATAGCTAAATGCTCTCCAAACAAAGTGAGAGTATACCATGCCACAAAGAGATAATATACTCATAAGCCTCTAGAGATAATGGAAGATGAGTCGTATCCACTAACATATTAGAATCATGAAGAGTAAAATGAAAAAGCTCACTACTCAAAATTTTGGAGATTTTGCACAAGCAACCTAGCCTCTCTAAGGGAGAAAGTAGAGGTAGTTGTATTTAAAATCCGAATCATCTTAGGGATAGAAACCAAATGTGAATGACATAGTTTCCTAATTTCATCACTAGGCTCCAACTTAGTGTATGACCTTTTAAAGTGGACATAAATCCAAGCATAAAGAAAATGAATGGAGAACTAGATTGAAGAATCACCTAGTCCTATAGGGCTATCCACCATTGCTCTGCGATCGGCATATATCGAATCTATTACCACAAGGGCCAAGACAACTCTCTACCTATGTGCCATCTTATGGGCCATTGCAAATGTTTCTTGACCAATATACTATTCACTATGTGACATGACAAAGCAACAAAGCCATAAGCCGATGAATATGGAAAAATAAGTCTTTGGGCCAAGTTTCAGAAGGATGTATACTGTGTTACACATAATCTGGTTAAATTTGATCGGCTCACTTGTCATACTTCTTTCATAAAAAATCTCGATCCAATAGTTGAAATACACCCTCTTCTGATTATTTGGAAAATGTACCATCAACCACTCATACACTCATAGGAGATCACGCAAAGCATAACAGAAGTCAAGGCCTTCGTGGTGGTCAGTAGGTGTCGAGTTTTAGGTGTCTCAAACTCGAATTAGAGTTTGAGTTAAAGTAGAAATCCAAAGTTAGATTTAGATTTATGATTGATTTTTAATATTAGGAGTTGTAATTAGAGTAAAACTTAGACTCAATAAGGGTCTATAAATATACTATAATACATAGGACTTATGTATGGTGAAGTATTGAGGTTGAACTAGAGAGAAATAGAGAGAGAGGAATAGAGAGAATAGAGAGAAGAGAAAGAGAGAGAGTGTCAGCTCTCGTGTGTGGGTCTTACTAGTGCTGCTCGGTGGTTCTTCGTGGTGCTTTCTTGGAGATTCTCTCTAAAGGTAGAGGTGTTGCCGAGGCTTGGTGAAAGAGTTTAGTTGAGTAAGATAGAGTGAAGTCCTTCTTGTAGACTCTTGTAAAAGCCTTTTTTTTAGAGTAGATCTCTCGTTATCTTATCTGGTTATGTTCTTTTATCTTGTATTACTTCTCGTTTTTTTGTGTTGTTTGAGAACAAGGTGATTCGTGAACCTTCTACTACGAATCCCAACAATTGGTATCAGAGCTTAGGAGCAAACAACCAAGATGGAAAAATCCTTACTCGAGGTGGAGAAGTTTTGACAGCAAGATAAATTTTGCCTTATGGTAGAAGAAGATGAAAGCGGATTGAGATTCGAAGAAAATTTGAGGGTTGTATTTGTAAAATCTTCATCCCTCTCGGCCAAAGCAAGGCGGCTAACACTGGCGGCATGGCTACATGGGACTAGGCAGTGGCGCAAGTCCAGCGCAGGGCATGGTGGCGGAAGCAACTGGGGATGTGTGTAGCGCTGCAGTGCACAGGCAGCGCGCACGACTGCGCAGGCTGGAGTTCTGCCAGTGTGTGGCTACGCGGTGAGCCAGTGCGCGGGGCAACGTGAGGCTGTGCGGGCTGCTCAGGATGTGGCAGTGCGTGACCCAACACAATGGCATGGGTCTGACGATGACCTGGGGCGGTGGTCTAGTGGCGGCAACCCAGCACGGTCGTGGCCCAACGAAGGCAGCGACGTAGGACCTTAGGGGTGGTGTAGGCCGAGGTGCCACACTGCGTGTGGAGGAGGCCGTCCTGGTGGATCTAGTCCAGAAGGGCAGAGAGACTAAAGTTAAAGACTTGGAGGTTGCCATCGTGGTCGAGGAGGAGATTCTCCGGCTTGAGGTCATGGTGGCAGATGCCGCGGGAGTGGCAGAAGTCAACGACGGAGAGGAGCTAGCAGAAGTCCTGGTGGACGAGGTCTTTATTGATGACCTTGATGGCGACGGTCTCTCCAGTGCGAAGGTTGCGGTCGTGGTGGACCTTGGCGAAGGTGCTGTGGTCGAGGACGCGGCCCAGCTCATAGCGTCCATGGAGGACACTGGAGGAGGGAGGAGAAGGGATGTCCTGCAATGTTTGCAGTCACGGTGTTTGTGATTTTGACTTAGCAGAGTTGTGTGAGAAAAGACGAAGGTTGGAGCTCAAGAGATGGACGATGGCGATGGCTCGACTGGTGGAGGTGCGCAAAGTGGTGATGAGCGCAATAGGTTATGCAGGCACACGTAGGAGGATGGTGGAAGCATTAGTGGAGCTTCTCCTCCGAGGAGGCCAAGGTTTCGGCAACACGAACCAGGGGCTACAGCGCAGGCGCGGGCTGGTCTAAAGTGGCCAAGGAACCATGAACTCACCACCTCAAAGCCATGGGAGCCTGAGGACTGTTTGATTGTGCGGCACAGACACGAAGGAGCTCGGCGCTTGTGAAGCCTGTAGAGGAGGAAAGCGGCTCAGGGTAGCGAAGGCCAGTTGCTAGGGTACAAACCAAATGAGATAGTGCTCTGGCGATAGGAGGCAGTGCTTAGGAGGTCCAACAAGTGGAGAAGGTAGTGGCTGTTGTGTGGAGCCGTGCGGGAGCAAGACCAAATAGCGAATTCGAGATTGGCTCGAGCTCGCATCTTGCAATTAGCTGAATAAGCTAGTAGCCCAGGGGTAGGAACTGGATGAGAGATGACGGTTGAAGATTCGTGATGATGGCGCACCCAAGTTCAAGCCAAGGTGGAGATTATTGAGTTTTAGGTGTCTCGAACTCGAATTAGAGTTTGAGTTAAAGTAGGAATCCAAAGTTGGATTTAGATTTATGATTGATTTGTAATATTAGGAGTTGTAAATTAGAGTAAAACTCAGACTCAATAAGGTCTATAAATATACTATAATATATAGGGCTTATGTATGGTGCAGTATTAAGGATAAACTAGAGAGAAATAGAGAGAGAGAAATAGAGAGAATATAGAGAAGAAAAAGAGAGAGAGTGTCGGCTCTCATATGTGGGTCTTTCTAGTGTTTCTCAGTGGTCTCTCATGATGGTTTCTCGTGGTGCTCTCTTGGAGATTCTCTCTGAAGGTGGAGGCATTGCCAAGGCTTGGTGAAAGAGTTTAGTTGAGTAAGAACGATTGAAGTCTTTTTTATAGACTCTTGTAAAAGCCTTTTCTTTTGATAGTGGATCTCTCGTTGCCTTATCTTATTATTTTCTTTTATCTTGAATTACTTCTCATTTCTTGTGTTGTTTGAGAACAAGGTGATTCGTGAACCTTCTTCTGCGAATTCCAACAAGTAGGGAGGTACTCATCATAAAAGTCCCCAAGGATGGGGAACCTAGCTAGCTATCTTATATCCCATAAGGAGACACTAACCTCACCATATGGAGTGTGGAAAGTATTTATAGCATGATTCTATATCTCGATCATGCTACGCAAAATCCCTGAGTCTCTAGCATACTGTCCTTTAGACGTTATGACTCCTTTCTGGATACTAAGTCCTGCAAGTTGGGGTAAGAATTGGGATATTACATCATCAACTCACTTTGAATAATTCTGTAAAATTAGTATTGCTCTGACAAGTTGGAATGATTGCCCCTAAATAGGTGACATCAAAATGCAAAATCCCAAGATTTCTAAATATTCTTACTGTATGAAACACCTAATTGGTTTCAAATAGGGGTGTAAATAAGTTGACCTTGGCTCGGCTCAACTAGGCTCCAAAACTAGCTAGCTCAAGCTTTGGAAATTGATCTCAAGCCGAATCGAGCCAACTCTGCTTTTTCAAAAAATTTTAATTTTTTAATTAATTTATATTAAAATAATTTTCAAAATTATAAAAATTTATTAAAAAAATCAACCACAGCATCATATATTATAATTCACAAATTTTTAATAAAAAATATTAAACCTAAAAATTTATAGGTAATAATAATGATATATATATAATTTAAAAAATATGGATATTGAAGAAATTATGCTAATATAATAATATCTAAATATAAAAAACTATATCAACTACAATATCACAATTAAATAATTAAATATATATTATATATTATAGTTATAAAATATATTTTTTAAATTATATTTTTATATATTAAAAAATAAATGAGCTCTCAAGCTAAAATTGAGCGAGTCATGTCTAACTCAAGCTCAACTCATTACGAAACGAGTCAAGCCAACTTCAAGTCGAGCTTGAAATAAGTCGAGCCAAATTCAAGTCAAGCTCGAGCTACTCACAAGCTACAAGCTAAATTGGCACTTAGTTCTAGCATAAAGCAACCACTTGTCCCATCAATACATGACACCCCTTCCTTCAAAAATGGGCTGAAGAATGATAACTATCAAAATGCACCAGCTTTCGATGTTCTTGGGGTTGGTGTGTGATGACCACCACAGCATTGGTCCCAAAGTTTGGAAGGAAACATCGTAAAGCCAAACCACCTTCTTTCCCAATTCTCTTAATCATAAAGGGTTCTATGGTACCATTACAGAAAGCAAGAGTCGAGCAAATAAGAGAGAAGAGGCACAAAAAAAAAACACTATTGTGAGGCAACAGAAGAATACATGTGAAATTTTACTAGTCAGACACTCACAAAACAATGATAAGAAATAAGATGTTCACTCTTCTTTTTCCATCCACATTCTTCACTAAAAAAGCTCATGAAATGGATGCGAAGAGGGTACTTTGTTTAAATAGATTTTGTAGCCTATCAGACTATAAGTTAGACTCGTGATGAGCCAAATTTAGATACTAGGCTAAAATAAAATTTAGGCTAAATTGGAGTTTGTGAATAAATATCTCAAAATTTTATATTCGCAAAAAGTCTTTGAAATTTCTAAAAATTATAAATAGACCGTCTGAAAATTTTTATTTATAAATAAGTCCAAATTTTATTTAAAAAGTACCCTGAAAGTTTTAAAATTTTACAAATATATTTTTTTGCAAAAGCCTCCTTGAAATTTACCAAAATTATATTTTGGTTCAGATTTTTAGGAAAATTTGCAAATAACCCCCCTTGAAAATTGGATAGTATAAATTTCATTCATAAGTAAATGAATCAAATTCTTATCTATATTTATATTCATTCAAAATTTGAATTCCAATCAAATATTCTCACCTAATACAACCTTCAAAGATTATCAATTTATAATCTGCCCCCAAAAGCAAATTTATAAATAAAAAAGGGGAGAAGATAATATTTTATTTTGAAATGATTTGGTCCATCCTACAAAATAAAAAGGATGAATCAAAACAAAAAAGAAAAAGAGAGGAGAGAAATCAATGGAGAAGGAATCAGGAGCTATTATCAGAGAAAAATCGAAGAGATATCATCGTGAGTCAGTAAGATTCTTATCTGTGCATGTTTGAGCTTCCTCTTTTCTCTTATTGCTCTTTGCTCCTCTGCTCTTCTTCCTCTGTGAGGTTCTCGACCATTCACCATCACTGTTGCCCCACTCTTCTCACACCTGTGCCAGCCCGACGAGTTCCTTTGCCATCTATGGCCCCCCTACTGCCCCAAACTTGTAGTTGTACTTGAGCTACACCACCGATCAAATTGTAACTAGCTCAGTACCATCATGCGTGCCATTGAACCATTGAAGCTCCTCCCTGATCAGCCTTGTCAGTGGTATAGCTCCACCAATCAAAGCCCTAGTAGTCAGCCCGACTCGTGGCCTAGGCCATCGACTTGCGTCCTAGCTCGACCTGCATCGCAACTTGCCAACTACCACAGTGGTGCCTCATCCCTACGCCAAAGCCCTAGCCTCACCAAAGGCTGGGAGATCTCACCTACACTGCCCACTGGCCCAACCACGTCGAGGCCAGATCCTCCTTGCCTACTGCACTTGTGCTCACCTAATATCGTTGGCCTCCTCCATGAGCTCTGCACACCCTTTGCCCAGCTCCCACCCCTAGAGCCTTAGTGATGCACCGTTGCCCTTTGTGGTTAGATCCAACCAACATCTAGCTATATCCAACCATGGGATTGAGAATACTAGGCCACGGCCTGGTAGGCTTTTGAAGGAGGGTGTGTGGGCTTGAGGAGAAAAGAAGAAGAAGAAGGAAGCAAAAAAAAAATAATAAAATAATACAAAATAGAAGCTTAAGAAAAAAGGAAAAAAAAAAAAGGGGGTTTCCATGTCATCACTATCATGGTCACCTATGGTTTTTGATGCATCAATGAACTTTATCAATATTGTGCCCACTTACGGTCATTGGCATGTTGATAAACTTCATCAATACCACAACCACCTGTAATCCTTGGTGTGCTAATGAACTTCATCAACACCGCTACCATCCATAACTTTTTACACTGAGCCAACCCTCGAGCTCACATCCAAGACAATCTTCAAGCTTGCACTCAGTCAGTCTTTAGGCTCACAGCTAACTAACCTTGAGTTTATACTCAGTAAGCCTTCGGGATCACATTCAAACTAGCCTTTGGGCTTGCATCCAAGCTAGCCTTCTAGCTTGCACTAAGCTAGTTTTTGGGCTTGCATCTAAGCTAGTCTTCAAGCTTGTACTCAGCTAGCTTTTTGGCTCGCATCCAAGCTAGCTTCTGAGCTCACACTCTCCAGCATTGGGGCTCGCATCTAGTCAGCCTTTGGGCTTGCACCTAAGCTAGCTTTTAGGCTCATGGTCAGTCATCCTTCATCCTTCAGGCTCACACCTAGCTAGTCTTTGGATTCACATCCAAACCAGCCTTTAGACTCGTACTTAGCAAGCTTTTCGGCTTGCATCCAAACTAGCCTTCAGACTTGCACTCAACTTGCCTTTAGGCTCGTATCCAAGCCAGCCTTTGAACTCAAACTTAATCAGCCCTCAGGCTTGCACCTCTAAGTTAGCTTTCAAGCTCGCAAACTAAGTCAACCCTCAGGTTCACACATTTAAGATCAACCCACAAGTTTGTCCAAAATTATCTTGACAGCCAAGGACTCTCAAATCAAATTAATTAGCACTCAATCACATTGAACTCAAAACTTAATTGACTTAGA
Source organism: Trichopus zeylanicus subsp. travancoricus (assembly GCA_005019695.1). Lineage (NCBI taxonomy): Eukaryota > Viridiplantae > Streptophyta > Magnoliopsida > Dioscoreales > Dioscoreaceae > Trichopus > Trichopus zeylanicus. The sequence continues at coordinate 795,415 of RXID01019385.1, read as the reverse complement.
TGAACTACTAAATGAACCCAAATTGATTAAATAAATGGACTACAATTCAAATTAAACTGGACCCAAAATCCAAATTGAGTTAAACCAAATAAGCTCAGACAAAATCCAAATTGGATTTGAGATGGGTTAATTCAAGATCAAGTCAAGTTCAAATCAAATCCAATTTGGATCAAACTAAGCTCAAATCACACACTAATTGGGTTAAATCAAGTTCAAACTGAAGGGACAAACTAGAAATCAAATCAAAATTAGGCTGACCCTGAGTTGAAACCAAATTGAACCAAGTTGACTTGAACTTGAACTAAGTCCATCAAAATACAAACCTAAACCCGATAAAGGTCTAATACAAGGTCGAACTTGACCAGAATAAATGGAATCAAGTTTGAGCCAAAATCGAGTTTTGAACGTTAAATTGATTTAAGTTAAACTTGAATTGAAATTAGCACTACTTCAACTAGAGTTAGTGATTAGTATTTGACAAATTTTCTTCTAAAAATCAATGCCAAGATGGGTGAATTGAATTCATTATTGAATATTCACTATTCATACCAATAGTGATTTTGGAGTGGATGTTTCACATGATTCTCTTGGTCATGCTATAAAGCATCCATACAAACCCAATCACCAAAGGTTCTGGGAATAGAAAACTAGAACATATCACTATCTTTTAAGAAGGGGTTAGTGAATCATAATTCAATCAAGTTTTAAATATCAAATTGAATTAATTCATATTCAAATTGAAATTGAGTGTTGAACTTATTCCAAACCAAACTTGAACCCAAACCATATTAGTCCTAATGGAACTAAATAGAGTTAAACTGAGTCTTACTAGCTTTACTAAATCTTTGACAATACTACAAGGCTATAAATAATGAGTGATATTACAAGCCTGACCTAAACCAAAGCTAGTTCATATAAGAACCAAACTGGGTTAAACTGAATCCCGCTGGATGTGCTACAAAAGAATTTGAAAGTTCTCCAAAGCTTTGTCCAACTCCATAAGTAATAAATAATACTAACTTCAAAATCAATAAAGTTATTGCCCATGCCCCCACAAACTATGAAAACACTTTAAATTTATGAAGTTATTGCTTATGCCTCATTGGCTATAGAAATACTTCAAAATCAAATAAAGTTATTGCTTACACCTCACGGACTATAGAAACACTTCAAAACTAAAAGAAGTTATCACCTGCACCCCACAGACTATGAAAACACCTTAAAATCAAGAGAAGTTATCACCCATACCCCATGAACTATGAAAATACTTCAAAACTAAATAAAGTTATGGCTTGCATTTCATAGGCTATATAAATACTTCAAAACTAAAAAGAGTTATCATCTATGCCTCATGAGCTATGTAAACACTTTAAAATCAAGATAAGTTACACCTACGCCCCACAAGCTATAGAAACTCTTCAAAATCAATGAAGTTATTATTTACACCTCATTGGCTATGAAAACACTTTAAAATCAATAAAGTTATTACTTACATCCCACGGGCTACAGAAATACTTCAAAACCAAAGGAAGTTAACTCATATGCCTCATTAGCTATGAAAATACTTTAAATTCATGAAGTTATTACTTATACCTCCTTGACTATAGAAACCAAATGAAGCTATTATTTATGTCTTATTGGTTATAGAAATACTTCAAAACTAAATGAAGTTATTGCTTCTGCATCGTTGGTTAGAAAAATACTTCAAAATCAAAGAAGTTAAATTCTACGCCTCATTAGCTATGTAAATACTTTAAAACCAAATGAAGTTATTGTTTACACCTCATTGGATATAAAAATACTTTAAAATAAAAGAAGTTAACTCCTACACCTCATTAGTTATGGAAACACTTCAAAACTAAATGAAGTTATTGTTTATGCCTCATTAGCTATAGAAATATTTCAAAATCAAAAGAAGTTGACTCCTATACCTCATTGGCTATGGAAACATTTCAAAACCAAATAAAATTATTACTTATATCTCATTGGCTATTGAAGCATTTCAAAAGCAAATGAAGTTACTACTTATGCCTAATTAGCAATGAAAATACTTCAAAGTAGATAAAGTTATTACCAATGCTTTATTGACTAATGAAAATACTTTAAAAAAAATAAAATTATCACCAATACTCAAAGCTATTAGAAACATTTCAAACTTCTCCCATTTCTTTCTACGTCCCATCAGATGATGCCATCAACATCTGTCAAAGATTGAATCAATCTAAGTCAGATGCCACGTGGTCCAATATAGGGGAACAAGGTAATAACACATATCAGAGCTCCTTTTCTACTCTTTTTTCTTTTCTTTATTTCTTTCATGTTTTCTATAATTTCACGTTGAAGTTCATTGTAAAGTGAGGGTACACTCTTACTTAAGTTATGTACTATTTCCTAAAATCAATCGAATATTTTTTTCTTTTTTTATTTTTATTTTATTACCTAGATTTCTATTTTTAGGAGGTTCTTAATAATTGTCAGAGAATTTAATAATAGGGGCTTGTGCCAATTGAAAGTTAATATTTTTACAACACTTGATTGCGCACTTTAAATTAAATATACTTTGATTTCTGATTAGAGGTCTCTCCTCGGGGTCTCTGCCACTCCCGGATTGCCAAAATCAATCCCATACGAATAAAGAAAAAATAACCCTGGGGCTATTGATAGCTTCAGACACTTGAATATTTAGTTTTGACAACCGAAGATCAGAAGCTATAAACTTCATAACTCTGAGATTTTTGGCTTCAGTTGTCTAGCATAGGTTTTGATCGCTTGAACTATCCCTGTTAGGTGTTTGAACTTGATGATCAAACATCCAACCCATTATATTAGCTATAATGCCTTATTGAATTTGATCATTGAACTGATTTGAGCAACCAAATCTTAAGGTCTAGACACCCAAACATGAGGGAAACAGTCAAGGGTGATTCTTAAATAGCTACATTTTTTCTCCAATGGTTAAATAAAGGTTCAAGACTTTTTTACTTAGTGAAGAAACTAGGTTTTCATATTCTTAGAGTAAGATCTATCATCCCAAAGCCTTCTAACCTCAACAAGTGCTCAAATAGGAATTAACCTTCAAATCCTCGTATCCCCTTATGCTCAAACTTTGGGAGACTCATGTTGTGATATTTTTTTATTTTTTTTAATCTTTATTATTGTAACTCTCTTAGGTTGTTAGGAGAGGATTAAGTATTTTTCTAGATTTTAAGAGAGTGGTGAGAGCACACATTCCTTGATTTTGTGAGGAGTGACTGATTGCCTCTAGTATAGAGTGACACTCATGGTTTACAAGGTTGTTATAAGGGTGTGACTTCACCTATGAAATGACAATTCTAGTGAAGAATTTTAATTCCTAAGATTGAGGCAAGGGCTATGGAATAGACATGGTTAATCGCTGAACCACATATACTAGTTTGTACTATCTCTATTTTTTATTTATCTTATGCACTTAAATTTGATATTGATTAAAAATTATCTTATATATAATTATGGATTGATCATTTTCATATACTTTAATTATTTTATTAATTCTAATTGAGTTTTGATCATTTACTTATGCTTAAAGTGCTTTTGGGCTTATTAATTTAATGGAAATTTATTTTACTATTTAAAAACCTCTTAGGTTTCCTATTTGGGCCTTTCAAATAGTATATACATTACCATCACAATGACCAATAAAAGTAACAATATTACTATCATCACACTAACTATGCAAAGATTCTATTTAAAAAGCACGTGAAATCCTTTGTTACATAGTTGACGAATTGAAAGAAAAGTTTATTTAAGACCTTCTCATTTTTTAATTAAGGAAGAACCAATCAGTGCATTACCTATATTGATAATTTTTCATTTATTGTTGTCGCCAAAAGTTACATATCCTACTCTGTTTGTCAACTCCTTGGACATCGATGAATTTTTCATCATATATTTTGAACATCCACTATTGAGGAACCACTTCTCATTGAGATCATTGGAGTAAAAATATACTTGAAACCTAAATATTTAAAACTAGTACCTACTTAAATCATGGGTCCTAAAATATCAAAAAAGACTTTCTATTTTTGAGAGATTCAGGTGCGTGAACATGCCTGTTCAAGCAACCAAACTCAACTCAGAAGCATACACAACACAAAAACAAATTAAGATGAGGGAAAAATATGATAGAAATGTTTAAAGAAAAAACAAAACTTGCATGGAATAATTTTAGCTGGAGGGCGACCATAATTAAATCACAAATTTAAGTACATGGGCAACTTCCAACTAACCTCCACTAATCAAGTTAGAGAAACTTTGGAACCCAAAAAAGTGGATTTCTTATCTTTAGGAATCATCCTCTTAGGTACTACAATTTATTTAAAAGAAGTACTTCTCTTAATTAGGTACTTCCATGAAGGATAAAATAATGACATCTCAATTTAGAAGATTTTGCATTTGAAGCTTTCATGAAAGTAGATTTTATTCTCTTGGATTTTGAATATGAAATAAAATAAAATACAGATTTATTTAATATATTTTTTTCTTTTCAAAATCATATACAAGGTATTATTTCCATGAAATAATTTTTTTCAAAGTCTTTCTCAAATCACCATTTTCCTTTAAAAGAGTCTCAACATCCTTTTGCAATCATAAGTTTTGGAAGATTTCAAAGTAGTTTAATTATATTCAAGACAAATCATTTTCATTTTTAATAAAGCATAGTTTGAAATAAATTTCTCATTCTTAGAAAATAATACATCAAGAGCCTCTTGTAAATCTTCAAAAATATAATTCACAAACATCATCCTCAACCGCCATGAGACACAAGTTTGCAGTCTCCTTATTGGATGAAGATTCTTCGCTTTCCACATCCAAATCATCCAAAGTAGCCACCATTATCTTCTTTTTCTTGCCTTTGAACTTCTTATCTTGAGGGTTGAGAAGGCAATTGAGGGTTGAGAGGGCAATTTGCCTTGAGGTGTCCAAGCTTTATGCATTTGAAGCATATAGGCATTTTCTCATCATTATCATTATTATCCCTCTCAATCCTCTTGGGTATTTTAGGCATATGTTTCTTCTCGAGAAATTTCTTAAATCTTCTAATAAGAAGCACCATTTCACTATTACTATCTTCTCCTTCATCTTTACTTCCTTAGCCTTATGGGTAATGTTCTTTATCTTCTTTTCTTCATCTTCCTCTTAGTGCTGATCCTTCATGGTCATTTCATAGCTGATGAGGAATCCCATAAGCTACTCCAAAGGTAGAGTATTAAAATCCTTTGTTTCTTGAAAGGCAGTCACTTTTGGATCCCATGACCTAGGAAAACATCTCAATACCTTTCTCACCATCTCAACATTAGAATAAGATTTACAAGAGATTTTAAAGATGTAATAGTATCATTAAATTAAGTGAACATCTTGGCAATAGACTTATTTGGCTTCAGCTTAAAATATTATATTGGCTAATTGATATGTTCATTTTATAGTCATGCACTTGCTTAGTTGCCTCATGGATAACTATAAGTTTGTGCCAAATTTTATGAACTATCTCACAGGTAGAAATCTAATAAAATTCATTTAGATCAAGTGCACAATATAAAATATTCATCACTTTTATATTCAAAGAATCCTTTTTTTTCATTTTCATCCAACACTTATGGTGGTTAGGCCACCTTCACACTATTAATTAATTTGTGAATGAAAAATGCCCCTCATACACAATACGCCATAAAGTATAATCCGTAGCTTTGACAAAAATGTAAATCTAAAATTTTCAATCATTAAAAAGTGATCCATTAAAAGTGGAGGATGAGTAGTGGATTGTCCCTCTTAGAAAGAATATAAAGCACCAAAGGTTTCCATTAAGGATTGGTCAAGAACTCAAGGATTACTAAAACTAATGAGAACCAATGCTCTAATACAAATTGAAGGTCCAAAAGCAATCTAAAATGAGGCTGAATTAGATTTTATGAGATAATTTTGCATTTTGGCAAGGTAAAAATGCAATTCAATCCACAAAACAAGAGCAAATCAATTTACAATAGCTAGAGATATAATCACCATGATTGCAATAATGGAAGATAATAAGAAATTTATGCATCACGATTTGTATGATTCTATGACTGACCCCTCACTACTCTGCAACCCTTGTCTTAGTTTTGAGGACTTGAATTCCTCCACTAGTGTGTCATTTCATTAGTGAAGCTAACCCCGTACAAATTTTATTCCAACTGAGCAAAATGTTGCTTCAGTACACAAGCCTTGTCTCTCTCACACTCCTAACACCCTAGGAGTTCTTATAATAAAAATAATGAAAAAATTATAAATTACCTCACTACAAGAGTCTTCAAGTTTGAGCACAATGGGAAGAGAATTTCAAAGTGAAAAAAATTATATTTTAGAATTCTTGTGAGGTTAGAAGGCTTATAGACTTGTATTCTCTCTAAAAGATCAACCAAAGATATAAAGGTTATAAATAAGAAAAGCCCCAAGCCTTTTGGAACTATAACTAGCCCTTGGGGTGAAACCTTGGCTAAAAATGATAGTTTGATCGACCAAATTTCTGACTAATCTAGTTCCAATAGTCAAAATGCTGCCTATTAAGTCCATGTTAGCCTGTGTTCACATGACCAAACTAGTAAGTTTGGACAACTGAACTTAGGATTTGGTCAATCAAACTCATCAATAGAAGTTAAAAACTTCTACACGATAAGTTAGATTGACAAAATTTTGATAGTTTGGGTCACCAAACTTAATAGGGACAGAATTTTGATTTTTATGTGTTCTGTTTGGGCAACCAAACTTGATGAAAATGTAGCATTCTAAATTTTTGTAGGTTCAGCCTAAATGATAATTTGTCAATTTACGTAGTAAAACTAAATAAAATTAGTGAAGACTTAGCCAAGTAAAATGATGTGTCAAAGACAAGAGCAATAGAAATTTCACTTTAATTCCTTGACTTGACTAAATAAAAATGAAAACCTAAACCTAATAATCTTAGAGCCATCTTCGAGCTTTAAGTTTACTAGAACTATATTCAAGCCATCATCTTGACCTCGAATCATATTCATTTACCCATCATCACACTTTCATCATGTGTTCATCATTATCTTGAAGCTTCCAAATAGACTTTTAGTTTCTTTATGAGCTTGTCTATGCTTCAAGAACTCACAACTCGATAAACAATTAATTATAATTTAGTCATCATCAAAATTATAAAGAACAACATAATTTTCCCACGGACTCAAAATCCTAGATCTTTTCCCACAATCTAGCTTCACCACCAATCCCCATCCAAACAGTTTTGATATGTTTCTTGATCTAGTATGGGACAAGGTTTCTAATTTGGATCAAAATGGGGCCACGGTGGCCACCGGTTGTAGCATCAATGGATGGCTCTTTTTAGGAGGCTGTTGTATTGCAAATCGTCAAATCACCTCCTTTAGATCTTTGAGCGAGTTATGGTAATAATGCATACTTAGATCTCTTGAATTAATAATAATTTCAAATGACGCAAGTTAGTCTTGTGTTTGAAGTAATTTAATGAGTTTTTTTGGCGTAATTGGAGATTTTTGGGATGTTTTATGTAGTAAATGGCTGTGTTATTAGAACTTCACAAGTGGCATGTTTTTCAATTTGCTAAAAAAAAAAAAATCTAAACTTTTAGTAGAGTTTTGATGCTTCTTGTACTTATTCAGATTAGTCTTGCTATGAAAATTTTGGTTTATTTTAGATAGAATTCTTCTTTATGAGATTTGGAAGAAATGATTCTAACTTTTTAATGAATTTTTTATTTTATTTTTTGACTACTATTGCTCTACGGAGACCTTGAAAGAGGATGACTACAAGGATTACATGGATGGCATCGTGGCACAGCTCCATAACTATTTTTCTTACACTTCATTCAAGTATTTAACTTCGAGGAAAGGACCCGAGGAGCCAAATATTTTGACATTCTATCCAAGTGCAATATGATAATGATGGACTACCCTTGTAACATGAAGGTTGTTATTGCAACAATATTTATGTGTATTTATGTGTATTGATTGCATTCGTCTATATCTATTCACTTCTACTCATTTATATGCATTATATTAGAATTGTATTCAGTTTTTTTGTTTAATTATAGTTACTTATTTGTGAAGTGTATTTATTTATATTATATTTTTATTTACTTTTTTTTGTATATTTGTACTCATTTATCTATAAAATATACTTACTTATATTATATTTGTACTCACTTTCATTTGTAGTTGTACTTATTTATCTATAATATTGATCTTCTTTTAACCTGATCTTTCAACAAGTTGGAAAAGGTCCACTCGAGATTTTTCTTGGTTGATTAAGTATCTTTTCTATAGCACTTTGTCAATCTTACAACCAATGTATGATGGGACATACTTATGAAAAAAATAAATACATAATAATCAAAATAAATTCTTTTGAAATAAAATGAATATATTCCAACCAAAAGCTAAATACATTTTTAATAAAATGAATACATAATATTAAAATATGAATATTTTAGGATAAAATAAATACTTTGGTACTATAGAGTAAACACTCTAGATTCAAGAGGTGGATAACATTAGGGTATATATTGTATATATTCGATTATCGAAAGGAACTAAAATAAACCGAATCAATTAGCTAAAACCAAACCAAACTGATTAGCCCTCAAAATCAAACCAATCGGAACCTTTTTTTTTTATTTGTTTTAATTTGAACCAAAAATAAAAAATTTGGAATGGAAAAAATTCTTAACTTTTATGCGTGAAATTTTCGGAGTGAACTTTTGCACTCTAGTATTTATGTATATTGTCATCTAGCTTATTTTAGAAATAAATATTTTATATATAAAAATAAATATATAATAACTGATAAACCAATATTTTATAAATAAAATGAATTTGTACTAACAAAAAAAATACATACAATCTTAAAAATAGGTATTTTTATGTATAATCTTTGAGATATGCTCTATTTATAAGCAACCATCAAAATTTTGATATTTAACTTTAACTCCCTCATTTTCAAATTTTGTAATCGAGGGCCTCTTGATTAAATTTTAATCAAATTTTAAACAAAAATTTACATTTTTACACTTAAACTTTTTTTACATAAACACTTAATTTTTATTTACATTATAATACTTTTGTAATTTATAGAAAATCTTAATTTTCTTAAATATGTGTAGAAAACCAAACCAAAATTTTAATAAATTTTTTTAAAAAATTCTTGTTTTATTGAAAATTTGTAGAATACTCTACATATATAAAAAAAATATATAAAAAAGCACTTGATTTTTTAAATTTTAAATAAAAGTAATCAAATTTTTTAAAATTTTGCGTAAAAGCCACATTTTCTTAACAATATGTAGGAAAGTCCTTGTCTTTTTTAGTAAAAACACCCATTTTCTTAGGAAATTACAAAAAAGACCTTAGTTTTAAAAAAATTGTAAAAAATTCTTTCAAAATTTGAAAAAAAGCCCTTGGCTGCTCAATTTTTAAAAATTACAAAATACCCTTTTTTAAATTTACAAAACATCCTTATTTTCTTAAAAATTTACAGAAAGCTCGTATTTTTAAAAAATTAATTTTCAGAATTAAATTTTTTCTTGTAAATTAAATATTACTATTTTTTAAATACAATTATTAAATTAATTATTATAAAAATTAAATAATTTTCCGAAATTTAAATTATTAAAGCATTAATTTTGATAAAAAGTATTAGTTTGAAAAATAGTTTACTAGGTTTGAACTCAATCTTTATTTTGATCCCGAATCAAAAGATATCTAAAGGTTTAAAAAAAATTTAAACTATTCACTAGTTAAATAAATATCTACATATTATAAATTTGATCAAATTATTTTTTTATATTTTAATTTTAATTTTAATTTTGATTCGAGTCAAATGATATTTTATTTTTTAAAATAAAGGCCGATTCTCTTCGTTGATGCGCTCAGTTATCGCTTTGCACCGAGTACGTATCAGTAGCATCCCGAGGACAGATGTACGTTCAGGATGCACTCAAGGCTCGCCTATCAGCCTACATTTAACACCAATCCACCACATTTCAGTAGCATCCCGAGTCACGAGATTCTCACCCCCCTCATTTAAATTCCCCAATTACTCTCCTTAAATAATACGACAAAAATAGTAGCCCTCCATACCCAAGTTTGAATCTCTGAATTCCGCCATTCTCGCTCCTCCTCCTCCTCTTCTTCGCTTCCATGGGCTGCGTCTCCTCCTCCTTCCTGGAGGAAGACGACCGCATTGTCCGCCCACCCATTGGCCACCTTCGACAACTCCTCCTCCTCCACTCAACAAACGCCTCCTCCTCCGCCACCGCCTCCTCCTCCTCTGCGTCCACCCCTGATCCTCCGTCGCTCTGAGCCCGAGATCATCAACTCCTGGGATCTCATGGCCGGCCTTGACCCCTCCACCCCCTCCAAAACCCCCATTATTGGACACCATTCCGGCAAAGAGAATTCTTTCTGTCATCCCCACTCCCACACGCACCGCGCGCTCTATTTCCACACTCCGGAGAAAAGAAACACCAGCATCCTCCGCCCTTCGAACACTGCCCCGCTTGAGCTGTTGGCAAAGAAGTGCCCGCCGGGAGGCGAGCACGCGGCGGTGCTGTACACAACCACGCTGCGCGGGGTCAGCAAGACGTTTGAGGACTGCAGCGCGGTGCGGTCGGCTCTCCAGGGGCTCGGGGTGGGGGTGAAGGAGCGGGACGTGTCCATGGACTCCGGCTTCCTCGCCGAGCTGCAGCGGCTGATGAAGGGGGGAAAGGATGGGTACATTGTGCCGAGATTGTTTGTGAAGGGGAGGTACATCGGGGGAGTGGAGGAGGTGATGAGGTTGCATGAGGAGGGGGCCCTTGCAAGGCTGGTGGAGGGGTTGCCGCAGGCGTCTGGCAGTGGATGGTGTGACGGGTGCGGTGGTGTTGGGTTCTTGCCGTGCTTTGAGTGCAGTGGGAGCAGGAAGGTGCAGGTGGTGGTGGAGATGGGGAAGGGAGTGGGAAAGGAGAAGGTGGTGAAGTGCCCAGAGTGTAATGAGAATGGCCTGATGCTCTGCCCCATCTGCTCTTAACTCGTTCCTTGTTTTTTGTAGAATTAATTGTATGGTTTAGACTAGAGTTTGCTGTAAGTGTAGAGAGAACTCTGTTTTGCGAGAATAAAGTCTCTGCGTTCGAAATCGTGGCTCTGTTTGTTATTGACCGATGCTTGTAAACAATTCAAAACTTAGTGGCTGCTTCTGTGAACTGAATAGAATATGGAAGACACATGTTCCTCGGAAGTAGTCAGTCAATGGAGAAAAGAACAATATGAGCTGTGTTTCGGATGTATTAACCAATCATTTATAAGCGTACTTCTCTGTCACTTGTGTTAATTATATGATATCGAGTTGGCTGACAATGGGAATAAGTTCAGATGGAAAGGGTTTTGTGCTGCTGAGCAATCAATGAATAGATGATGAATGCTTAGTTGTGAATACACCAGTTCCACATCCAAACTGCAGCAATAGAAGTTCAGTTCTAGACTCAAGGTAAGAGCAAACAGTACAGCTTCGGGCCCTTAACAATTTGCATGTCATCTCCCCTTCTCATCCAATGACTGCAATCTCGATTCTAGAAGTATAGGCTCCACAAATATTAATGTAAACTTCATTTTTTGCCTACAAGGATTAAAGAAGTTAGTCTTGGGGCTGTATCCAATCCTTGCTGCAGCAGCATTTGCGTGATTTCATTGGGGAGAATGAAGCTTGGCACGTCTCTCTTTCCACAGTAGTCGAAGACCAAAACCAACGCGATTGCACGAGTATTCCTTTTGATCAGTTGAAAGAGCAACAGTTTGCATTTGTTGTTGCCAATAAGGTCAAGTGTTAGCTCAGCATTAAGATTGATCTTTAGCAAATTAAAGATCTTGAACATGTCAGATAACTTTGAAAACAATCTTGTTTCTGATAGCTAGAAATTCATGTTCACGCTACGAGTTCAGCAACCAAATTGGCACAAAATTTTTGTAGTCCTAAAATTTGTCAGCATTCGACGGTAGTCTTGTTCGTTAGACTCCCGATACTTCAAGCAGTAAAAGCCCATCAATTGTAAACTCGCATCAGATTCCATGTTCCAAGCGACCTTCTCAAATGCAAGCATACTCCCCTATCCCAAGAACGCAAATTGAAATAACCAATAGTTTTAATTCTTTTTCACCATTTTGACAGTTCAACGCAAAACATGAATCAAATATTGAATTAGTTCGTATTTTCATCCTCCTGCTCACTACATTTACTATTTTTCATGCATTTTTAGAGGTTTGAGTGCCAACATGCATGTCAGATGAAATGCCCAAATTCCACCAGGCACTTGCATGTGGAACAACACTGTTCTCATCTTGATTACTTTTAGAGAAAAAATTAGTGGTTTGTCTTTCTGATCTTCGTTTCATTTCTCTGCAGAAAATGTTGAAATGGAACTAGGCTTTTATCCAAGCTCCAAATCCAGCCAAATTTTGATATGGTTAATTGGTTGAAGTCGGTGCACGCCGGGTACCTTCTGCTGCTCCCCAGCAGTTGGAAACCCAACTCCTACGCCAAAATTAAAAATTGGGACAGAGGCAAGGTCTGGCAATCGAATGACTAGCTAGTAGGAAGAGATAAAAGCTTTGAGTTCTGGCGGTCCTATTATTTAAATATTAAAAAAATAATTTATTTTATTTTATTTTATTTTAAAAAATAAAAAATTATATTATATTTATTTTTTTAATTTAAATTTTAATAAATAATATATTTAAAAATATAATAGTTTTTAAAAATTAAATAATTCACAAAATAAATTATTATTTGAAAATTAAAAAATTAATCAAATTATTTTTTTTATATTTTAATTTAATTTTAAGCTTAATTTTAATATTAATTCGAATCAAACAATGGCTAAAAGAACTCGGTTCTTGACATCTCACGTGCTGCCAGCTTTCCGTTGCTTTCTACAGTCTCGAGATCCTCTCTCTCTCTCTTTGACAAAAATAATAAAAGAAAATTTAGAATCCCAATCGGCAATGAACATCATCGCCATGTCCTGCTTTCCCCCTGCATCTTGCGCTTTTGCCCAGCCTTCCCAACACCACTGCCATCACTCCACCTCTCTCTCTTTTATTATTATTCCAAATACTGATGATATTTCCACTCTACAGCAATGTTCCATCGTACAATTCAACAGGACAGTGTACAATTCAACAGGACAGTCTACAAACAATAGCTCTCTGTCTCTGCTTCTTCCTGTTTTTCTTTGTCGCGAAATAAAACGCCGCGCATCGATACGCGCCCCCTTGCCCCTGTTTATCGCTGTCTGTGCTTTCCATGGGAAGGAAGGGAGCTGGCTCCTGGTTGACGGCGGTCAAGAGAGCCTTCAGGTCGCCCTCCAAGGAGGACCAAAGCGACGAGGTTCTCGTCTCTCCTTTCTCTGCTCTTGTATGTCTTTCCCTCTCTTTCGTTGGTAAAGATCGCGTTTTGGTTTGGCAGAAGCGGGAGAAGAGGAGATGGACGTTCAGGAAGACTTCGATTATGGAGCAGCGGGCTCAGCAGGAGGCGCCGGCCAGCGTGGAGGAGAGGCACGCCATTGCTCTGGCAGTCGCGACAGCAGCCACGGCGGAGGCAGCTGTTGCCACGGCCAAGGCTGCCGCGGAGGTGGTTCGACTCACCCGGCGAGAGCAGTGTGCTGTTATTGTTATCCAGACTGCTTTCCGCGGATATCTGGTGAGGATAATAATTTTGAAAACTTTTGTTTGCTTCTGGTTTTCTTATAAGAGGTTGTGTTTGTTTGTTATTTTGAAGGCGAGGAAAGCACTGAAGGCGCTGAGGGGGCTGGTGAAACTGCAGGCTCTGGTAAGAGGGCACAATGTGAGGAGGCAGGCGAAGATGACGTTGCGGTGCATGCAGGCGCTGGTACGAGTCCAGGCGCGCATGCGTGATGAGCGCATCAGGCTCGCTGTGCAGGACGGAACCAGCTGCTGCGGCAATGTATCTTCTTTGTGGGATTCTGCGTATCTCCAAGAAATGACCGTGAGGAAATCCATTGTAAGTCGCTAAACTAAAAAACAAATGCAAGAAAAATTGCTTGTTTTCTGTGTTGCAGTTGGACTTACAGAATCATAAATATTCCTGCTCAGAAGTCCAGAGACGAAACTAATTACACAGACGATTGGGACGAGCGTCCGCTTACGATTCAAGAAATCCAAGCGATGCTGCATAGCAGGAAGGATGCCTCTCTTCAGAGGGGAAGAGCTCTATCTTCTTTTTCTCAGCAGGCATGTGCCATTATACTTGTTCATCATATACTCTGTTTCCTGTATTCTGAAACATCATCTGTTGGCAGATATGGAGGAAATCCGACAGAAACCCATCTTCATCTCTGTCATTAGGAGACGACGATGACGACATTGCAGTTGCCTCGGAAGGAGAGCGGCGGCCGGTGAGGTGGCTCGACCGGTGGTCGGCTTCACGCGCATCCTGCGACAGCAGGCCCAACAGGGGACGCGGCTCCATCAACCAAAGGGACCTAATCAAAACACTAGAAATCGACACGGCTCGTCCCTTCTCCTATACCACGCCTTACAATGCTCGAAAGCAGCATCCCCCATCTTCTCCTCTGCAATTCCGCTCAGCCAGCCCCCGCTATGGAGGCACACCACGCTTGCAGCAGCAGCCGCAGCAAGTGGTGCCGAGCTACATGACGGCGACGGAGTCCGCCAAAGCGCGTGCAAGCTCTGCTAGCGCGCCGCGGCAGCGGCCGATGACGCCGGAGAGGGACTGGAGCGGTAGCTCTGCAAAGAAGCGGCTTTCTTTCCCGATGCTGCCCGAGACGTACAGCCTGCGAAGCCCGAGCTTCAAGAACACAAATGGAAAGCCAGGAGTGGAGCAGAGGTCTAACGATTCGTCTTCGTATGCGGACAGCGCCGGTGGGGACATGTCGCCGTTGTCGACCAGGGACGTCCACCGGTGGTGGCTCCGTTGATCCAGATGTAGCAAGTAGTAGTATTCATTGACTAGGAGAATCAAATCAATATTAATTAAGGTTAAAAAAAAAAAAAACATGTTCTAACCAAGGTTCCCTGTTTCGGCCGAAATCGAAACGGTTTCGACCGAAATGGTTCGGTTTCGGCCGGAATCGTAACGAAACTTGCGGTTTCGTATCGGTTAGAGTTTACTGTTTATTACTGTTCGTTACTGTTCATCTTCGCCAACGAACGCACGCGGGAGCGGGAGCTCGCCGGGCTCGAGCGGGCAGGCGGGAGCTCGCCGGGCGCGCGCGGGCGGGCGGGAGCTCGCTGGGCTCGCGCGCGGGCGGGCGGGAGCTTGGCCGTGCTCTCTTCGGGGCGTGCGGGAGTTCGGCGGGCTCTGCGCGCGGGGCTTGGCTAGCCCGGATCGTTGCGCGGGGGCCGTTGAGCTCCGCCGGGGATCGCGCGCACGGGCCGGCTCAGCTGTGATCAGCGCATAGGGGCGGGCTCGAGCGCGGTCGGGCGGAGCGGAGCTCGCCGGGTGCGGGCGGTGGGGGAGCTCGCCAGGCTCGATCGCGAGCTGGCGGGAGCTTGCGGGGCTCGGGCGAGCGGGCAGGCGGGAGCTCGTCGAGCTCGCGTGGGTTGGGGGGACGGGAGCTCTGGCCGGGCAGGCGGCCGGGCAAGAGCTTGCCGAGCGCGCGCGCCCGCGGGGGGTGGGTTTGGCGGGAGCTCCGGGCGGACAGGCGAGCGGGTGGGAGCTCGTGCGGGTTGGGGGCGGGGGGATCGTGGGGAGGACCTCGCGCCAGCTTCGTGTTTGAACCAAAAAATCCTGCGCTCTTACTAGTCTACCGTCGTTCTCTCACCTATTTCGTGCCCTCGCTAACCTGACTCGTACTCTCGTAAGATGAGGCTGGCCTTACACTGGGGCCAGTGTTGTCGCCAATTTAATTTCGACGTCCTTATCGGTTTCAGTCAGATATTATTTACGTACATAATATTATTCACGTAATTATTCATTTTTAAAAATTTTTAAATATATTATAATTTTTTAATTTGAAATTAAAAAATAATTAAAATTAAATTAAATTTTAGTCAAAATATAATTTTTATTTTAGACCTTCGACATATGGTTATACTTCAGAACCGCTGCCATGAGATCGCGCAGAGCTAATTGTTTTGATTCATATGCCCATAAATGCTCGTCCGGATCATCCAGGTACTAAATTTGTAATTTCACACCCAGATGTTCCAAACTCAACCGATGATGATTATGATGATTAGTTGTATTATCTTAGAATTTATAAATTATGTACGTGTGAAATACATTTTAATGAAAAGTTAAATTTGCTTATGTTAATTTTTAAATTTTAATCGTATTCATATCATTTCTTATATATTTTTTTAATACACTAATATATATTAAAAGCAGACAATATCAGTGACTAACTATCAAAATTAATTTTAATTAGCTTAAATAATATTTAAAATTATTGTAAAATTAAGTATAAATTCATTCATAATTTTTCAAATTTTTACAAATTTTTTCTAATATTTTATTGTATTTTTTATTTGAAGTCAAAGCACAGTCAAAATATAATTAAATTCTGGTCAACGCCCAATTAATAATTTAAAAAATTCTTTCGGCCGAAACTGAAACCGAAACGGCCGAAACAGCTGAAACGTATCGGTTTCGGCAGGTCCTGAAATTGAAACCGAAACCGAAACTGTAAACCATGGTTCTAACCACGTTGAATGGTGTTCACAATTCAGATTGACTTGTTCGCTGCTCATTTTTAATTTCTAAAAGTTTATAAATTCGAAATTATGAAAATCTTTATTTGTCGTACTCTGTTGTCTTATCTTCCGAATTACGAATGCGAGTGAGGAGATTGCTAATGAATTTTTTTGTTACGGACAGCTCAGATCTCAGCGAATCGACTAAGTAATTGTTTTCGAGATGTTGAACGCTGTCGTGGTTTTGATGAGATTGCACATGGCCTGGAGAGCACTTTGGGCATTGAGATTCGCTGCAATATCATTGTTATCGTGTGCTGTGAACCACGTCACGAATGAATCATCAATATATTCGTCCGCTGAGTTGGGGCAGTGGCCGTGGGTCTTGTTTGTCGGGTCTCCACATTTAAATTGATTGTGATCCTGAGGAGAGTGCAGAACAGGTACTGGTGCGTTCGATAGAGGGCTTTGAGGTGTTGTTGCCTGCGTGATGGATGCGGCTGTCATCATCAGGAAAGATGAACAAAGCGGGACTCGGATGAATCTAATTCAAGCATACCCCTTTCCTTCCACATCATGTCACGGAATAATGAATGCCCTGATGTGTTATATTTCGTTTGCAGTAAGATCAATTTATGTGACATGCTTGGGTGCCGTTTGGTTGACTTTCAAATCAGAGAGATCATGGAAACCGGAAGAATTAAATATCTAATTCTCCGATTTATTGTTTGAATAAAATTTTTTTAAAATTATTAAAATTGATTAAAATTAGTGATTTTAGATTTTTTATTTGAATTTCGAAATTAGAGAGAAGATTTCGTGATTGTTGTTCAAAATTCAATGGGTCCTAGATCTAGCAGCTTCCCACCTGAATCTAATAATTAGTTTTTCAATTTCTTCCTATCACCGCTCCGCATCTAGATCTTCTTTCTCACTTTTCGGTCTCTCATGATTATCGATCTCTGATGATCATTTTTGATATTCTTGATTGTTGATCCATTCTTTTCGTTATTGTCATGATCGTTATGGACATTTCTTACCTGAATTCTTTTTATTTTTTATTTGTTTGTACTTTTTTTAGTCATCTTCTTTCTCGAAACCATTATCTCAATGTCAACCCTCTAAGATAGAGATGTCCAACGGTGGTCCACCATTATTTAGTGCTTGTCGATAGTTGCCAATCTAGATCACATACTCTTGCGGTGGTCTACCTTGATTCGGTATGTTCGGTCAGTGGTCTTGTCTATCTTTACACTCTCATGACAATCCACTCCTAATCTGGTACTTTTTGTTGGCAATCATCCCTGTCTCTGCACTCTCATAGCGACCCTCTCCATCTGGCACTTTCCGAAATTACTCCTTTCTTGTTTGTCATCTCTCAAGGTCATGTACTTCTCTACCTTCCCTGATGGTTAAGACAACTTGAAATATGGTTTTGTGATAGCCATTTAGGTTTTTTTATTTGATTTATTATTGATCTTTTTTAGATTGTTTGTGGATGTGATGGTGATCTGGGATTCTTGTGATTGATGATTTTGGTACATATATAACTGAGAGATGCATGTTTGTTTACAGTCATAAGTGGCTATTGTTGCATGTGGAGTTACAATTTGGATGTTGGTATGATGGATTGCTTGGTTCAGTTGATTCGCACTTGCATATTGTAGAATTACATTTCTTGGCACAAATGATTTATGTGTTTACTTTGTTTCCATTTTTTCTATATATTCTAAGAACCGTTTGTGATATGATATATCTATAAAGAATTAACTTTGGATCTTAGATTTATGGTATGCACTCCTATATCTCTCTTATATCAATGAACGATGAAAATTTAGTCGTTATGAGTAGCCATTTGTCGGGTTTAGTAACAAAATTAGGAATGTAACATGGTGTGTTGCTTAATTGCAAGCTTGAATCTTGTGTTATGTGCTGACATGGATTGTTGATTGATAAAAGCAAGTAAAATTAAGGCATGTATCATTTTGGCATGATAGTAACATGAGACCAATCGATTTTTATGGGATTATTCATCTACATTACAAGATTAGATCATTCTATAGTTTTTTCAATAGAGGGATACATATAAATTATACGATAATTATATGAGATCCCAATATTATATATATTTTCTCTCTTTGCTTGTTGATGAAGTTTTAATTTACTATGTTTAAATGGAAGATTGTCTAATTTTTTTCTAAATTATTTAAGTTTCCTTGTCTAATAAATATTTAATTGTTACATGGATGATAACGAAGATTTAAAATTACTAAACATTCAAACTAGTGACTTTATTGTTATAGTGATTATGTGTATCATAATTCAAATATTGAGGAGAAAAAAAAAGAGTCTATTAGAGCATTGAACCAATTGTTAATACTGAGACACTTAGGAGTGGTATGTTCGATAATATACTATGGGGCGAGAGAAGAAATTGTGTGGAGTACTTGAGGATTGACCTTCTAGTGTTGTTCAATTTGGCTAATATATTGAGTGACCAAAACCTTTTACATGGCACATGATACGTAACTATTGAGGAGGAACTTGTCATATTTTTGCATTATATTAGTTTCTATTCAAGAAATATGAGTATGAAAATAGTGTTTGTACAGTTTAATAAGATACTTAGTCAATATTTTAATATGTGTTTGTAAGCTATATATGAAATTAGAGATAAATTCATGTCTCATATAGTCTCCTCAACAAATCATGTCATAGTGACAACCCTAATTATTATCCGTACTTCAAGATATATTATTGATAATAGTTGGTTTTTGTTAGAAGTGGACCATATGTTTCTAATATTTGATTGTATTCTTTGTAAGATTACATTAGTTTGATTGATGAAATACACATTCTTGCAAAATTTTCAACTGACAAAGTTGCACATTTTCATAGATGTAAGAGTGTTACACAAAATATGTGAGTTGCAACTAATGCCAAATTTACATTTGTCTATGTCTTGGATTGCTGGGAGAGATAGACAAATAATTTTATTATGATGAAGGATTCTATTTCCTAACCTGTGCCTAGTGGACAAAGATAGATAAAAGATATCATTTCTAAAATATAAATATGTCAGACAGGTTTTTAATCAAAAAAATGACTTCAAACTTGGATTTATAGATTATTTTGGTAGTTCAATTATAAAATTTATTTATTTTGGTATTTTTGGAATATGAGTGTATGACTTGTTATAATTGATCTTATTGGTAATATAGAGAATTAGTTAAATATGTCGGGCATTGGTGGATATTGTTATGATCATATTATTATGTTTCATGCAAATACTATATTGTCGATGTCAACTACATGACAATGATCAGTTTTATAGCACCATAAGGAGTTGTTAGCTACCATATAAATGAACAAGTCAAATGACCCCCCCAAAAATGCAAAGAAGTTATTTAATTATGAATACACATTACTAAGGTCCAAAATAGAATGTGCAATTGGGGTATTGAAAAATTGATTCACTATACCGATTAAAACTCCGTTCTTTCTATTTAACACTCAAATTGATGTGGTTCTGGTATGTTATATTCTACACGATTACATCCTCACAACTGATCCTTACGATGAATTGCTAAACAAGAAGCCCAAAGCTTTGATGGCAAATGATAGGAACTGTTGTACATAGGTTCCACCCGCAGGGAGCAATGCAAAGAGAACTGCTAGTGAGTTTAGTTGAGGGATTAGATAGCTACTAAGATGTGAGAAGATTACAATAATCATGAGGCTTTTTGTTCGTGTGAACATGTGTCCTTCATTTGGTTTTTTATGTGAATACCCCTAATTTTTATTTATGTTCTTTGCATTTTGAACTTTCTATAATGATGCTTGTTTGATCTTTTTCTTTTTTTGAATATCTTTCACATTACTATTTGTTATAATGTTATCTATCTTTGTTTGCTAAATCCTTTGTTTCCATTATGAGGGATGGAGTCTTTCACACTTGAAGAGGTTGACTCCCAATCGAGAATCTCAATGAGTCAGAATTTGGGTCTTGTTATCATTAAGGCAAATAAGGATGCAAAAGGAAGCCAGAGAGGAAAAAAACAAGGACACATAAATCTCATAAGATATAGTCAAAGAAGGAATAAAAGTTTCTCATCAGATCTCTTACCGAGCAAATGCATTATAGGCTTAAGCAAGACAAGGGATTCAAGTGTTCCATTTTCATGGCGACTGTAACTATTGTTAATGCCCAGTTCAATAGTGATTTCACCACTAACAATGTTGATGGTCATTACAGGACTTTGAAGAAGAACATGCAAACTATCGCTAAGTTGAGGGACTACAATAGAGTGGGTTGGAATGGCATCGATAAGATGATCATGACATTTGGACATAAACCTCGACATCAAAGCCATAAGCATAAAAAAAAACTACATAATCAATTTCTTATCTTTGAGATGCTAGATATTCACATATTTTTCTAACATAAACTTGTAGAAGGTCATGACTAATCCCAAAGGCAAAGAACAAGCTGCTACTTCACATGATAGCTCAAAGGCATGAGAGCAAAACGGGAACACTCTCGATGATGAATTGGTAGCAGAGTTGATGGAGGGCATGTGCAAGGTTGTGTGTGCCATCAAGTTAGTATCAAGGGATTTATGGAGAAAAACTTGTACTCAATATTATCGATTTAGAGGAGAACACTTTAGTGCTCCCTTTTTGAAGCATACCTATAGGCATTTGTATGGTGATAATGTTGATGGCATGGTTTTCATAGAAGGTATGGATGATGAGACTAGAGTTGAATGACTACAAGAGTTTCTTGAAGGTCCGTATTAAGAAGTACCCTCCAAAACATGCTTTTCTTTTGTAGTGTTATTCTCTATACTAGATGCTATCTTATTATGAGTATTTTATGATGTTCTCCTATAGACATGAATGACTTTCTTAGATGTTTTACTTATTATTTATTTATTTGACTGTATTATGACTTTTTGTATGTTGTATCATGTGATTAAAGGCTGACTATATGCTTTTTTATATTTTGCATCTTGTGTTTAAAGACCGGTTGTGTGCCTATGTTATTTCTTATGTTTAAATATTGACCGTGCGTTCGTTTGTATTTTGTATCTTGTGAAAAAAAAGACCGATTGTATGCCTATATTGTATCTTATATTTAGAGGACGACTATATGCCTTTCTATGTTTCGTATTTTGTGAGAAAAAAGATGATTGTGTGCATATGTTGTGTCTTTTGTTTAGAGGTCAACTCTATACTTTTTATATTTTGTATTTTATGAGAGAAAACTAATTGTGTGCCTATGTTGTATCTTGTATTTAAAATCTGATTATATGCCTTTTTTATTTTTTATATCTCGTGAGAAAAAGAGACCGATTGTGTGCTTATATTGTATCTTGTGTTTAGAGGCTAATTTGTACACTACAGCAAAAGTGTTCTTTCCTGCCACTAATATAACACTGGTAACAATTATATTAACATTGGGAAACTTTTCTTGGCTCTAATTCACGGCACTAATAAAGCGCCACAAAATGTATCACCGTAATTTGCAGAGCTAAAAAAGCATCACTAAAACCTTTCTCGGCACTACAAAATTGCATCAAAATTAATCTTAATTAGCACTGCTAATGAGCGCATTAGCGGCACTAGTATTAGCGCCACTAGTGACTAGTCATTAGCGATGCTATGTTAGCGTCACTAATATTGAAGTATATTAGCGGTGCTAGTATTAACACCACTAATATACTAACACCATTAGTGGTGCTACTTGTTTAGCATCGACAAATAGCATCGCTAATGAATAGTAAAAGCGTCGGGAGTATTTTAAAACAATATCCCAACCTGTTTTGACAACATCAACTAGTATCCACAATATGCCAAAATATATTTATATTTAATGTGCCAAATATAAACTGATTCATACACATACAATCTCCATAATTCGAATAAAGTTCATACATATCGAAGTACAAATTCAATACATATACACAAACCATACTAAAAAAAAATAAGAAAATCACTCTGTGGCCCTATCCGCATAGCCCGATCCCCATTGTTAGTTTGTAGATGGTATTCTCGTATAAACCTTAATGAATATAACATCAAAATTAGGGAAAAAATAGTTTATTACAATGCAAGTTATATCAATCAAATAAATATCAATGACAATTGTATTATTGCTGATTATATTAGGTTACTACTAAAAATCAAAATTTATTTGAGTAGCTAGGGAAGTAGAAGGAGCCTCTCTCGATCCAACTTGGCTACCACTAGCATCGCCTTGTTCCTAAGATGCTGCACCCAACATCTATATAATTTCTCATGAAAAGTATATATTAGTATTACAAATAAATATTTCATGAATACTACAAATTAGTAAAATTTAATTCATACTTTGGATTGTGGGGTAGAGGTATGAGGGAGCTGATCAAAGATCTCTTTCTTGAACCTTTCTATTGCTATAGCAATCTCTGTTTGGATCATTGCTTGCACTTGACTTTGTGTATACTTAGATTGCTCACCTAGCAAGGATCTAGAGAAGGACTCGGCGATAATCCTAGGAGTCAGCCCCAAACCAAACGTCCGCATCTGACTGTATCTAACAAATTCAAACACATGATAATGGATTGCATTTTGGATGATCGTATCTAAAAAAGAGCCTTTTGGTTGAGACTGGCTCAGCTAAGTGATCTTCTCTTGCAGTACGATTAATCAAAATATTAACATTATTTTTTTAGAGCAAATATTGTAAAAATTGAAGATAAATATTCACTATTGTGGTTGTAGGCATTTTATCAACAGGTTGTTTATCTTTCCTGGTATGGAATGCAAGGAAGATATCTAGCCTAGATGGCTCAACTCCAGTGGATGCTTCAAGTTGCAAGTAATAGAAAATCACAATTAATCAGATATATTGAATAAACTAACCTAAATTCTGATTATAAGTTGAATAATATACCTTGGCCCTTAGGTTGGAATACCCTAATAGCTGAGAGAGTAACTCGTTATCTAATTTAACAAGTTTTTTAAGTTTTGATAAGTTTCAAAATTTTCAATTATCATCGAAGCTTATAAAGGATCAAGTCTTAAGATTAAAGCTTGAAGACTATGATGCGAAGATAAAGATAATAAAAATTTGAAGATGAAGCTTAAAAATCAAGTTGAAAGCTCAAAGGATGTTCAAAAGGTGAGATCAACTCCAAGCTTATATTTATTTTTTATTTTATATTGAGTCAAAGATTTGATAGTTAATTTATTTGAGCTCATGCTTAATACCCTGACTTAACTTAGAGTATCTTCATTGGCTTACCTATTATCCATGATAGGTTTTAAGTTGTTATCAAAGATCCTTCTATTAGTCTAACTTAAATCTTGAGAGAAAAATGCAAAATTGTTAGGCCATGTAGTGTTAGCCATAACCTTATTCATAATGAAATGATGAAGGAGTTAGAGTAATATCTGGTATTCTCTTGATTGCCAATGTCGAACTAAGACATGTCACTGTTCTTCTTCTATCTGTGGATCTAGGTAGGTGGCAAGTCTAGTTGGATCGTTCCTATATGGTGTGAAGTATTTCTTCTTCACGTCCGCCTTCCAGCCTTGCCAATGCTTCCTAAGAATCCTCATAATGTTTTTTTTTGCATTATACTCCAAATTGGTATTCATCTGAACACAAAGATATTAAAAAAAGTTAGTAACATATGCAATATAATGAAGCTAACCATATGAAGAAACATAACATAAATAGATATTATCGTTATATCTACTTAGATCTGCTCTTTTTTCTCCTAGGGCATAATTTGCTAGTCAGTATATGTCATTGAAAACTTGTTGCCATCCTTTGTGAAAATACCCAACTGGGTGGAGAGCCGTGCTGAATTCTCACCAATCGCTTGACCATGACGATTGATACTGAGCTATAAACTAAAGCCAGTGGTACCCCAAACCCTTATAGGTCTATTGGGGCCATGAGGGATCCTAGTGGTGGAAGCCACAAAAAGACCTATAAATCATGTAAAATGAAATACTAAATTACAACATTTTAATTACTAAATCAATTTGAATATAGACTATGTAAATTTAGCAATATGTTTCAGACCTTTCTCACCATTAGGATCTATGTCCTGATGTAATGGCTTTGGAGGGGCAGAGTCTACGCTAGCATTAGTGGAGTCCTCATTGGAATCTCCACTTGTCCCGGATTAGTCTGAGCATCCTACAACCCCTCTGCCATGTCTCCTATAAATCGTATCTTTTCTCTACAATCCATGACAACATACAAATGCAGAACACAATTATCAATCACTAGTTAAGTAACCAACGTAACTAAATAGCAATTAATGAACATGATAACCAATACATAAAATAATAAAATAATACGCTAATTATATTTATCAATCATATTGACATGAAATCATCATTATCATCATCACTATTAGATTTTTCTTCTTCTAAAGGGATTTTTTCTTCCACTTTAGATTCATCAAACATGATGTCATCTTTATGATTTTCTTCTACATGTGGCTGATATGAATTGATATATGTCACATCTATCATCACTCCTTCAATGTTTTTGTTTTCAATTTTGTAGTCCAAATTATCTAATTATTGTGTAGCGCATGGCTCAGCAATCGATTCTTCACCATTGTCATCGCTTGCTATGTGGTCCAAGGCAACAAAGTACTTCTTTAGATTCATCTCCACAACCATGTGCTAATTCGGATCTCAAAGTATCCAAAGTATTTGAGATCCATGTATATGAAACTTGGGGACAACATGTCCTAATAATGATCATCCCAATGCATCTCATATCGGTAGATGAAGTGGAGTGGGATGGAGTTTTCAACTTGAAGTGCATAAATTCAAGAAGTTAAATGATAGAATTCAAGCAAGGCAAATCCTATTAGTAAGAAGTTTGTTTATGAATATATCCCTTATGATATACAGATAAATGTATCTTAATTTAATGTTGCTCAAAAGTTTTTGACCAACTTAACTAAGGAATATTGCCGATCAATACAGTCCATACATATACAAAATGTTTTGGACAGGGATCCACAAAATTAAGGCTGAAGTTGTGGGGCATTCCCTTCGAAAAAATAAGTAGCCAATTAGTTTTTCTGCAGTTTATTTAGAATCCTAATAGTTGGGTGGGTTCTTAAAACTAAGAGTTGAATTAGCATTATAAAAAAAATAAGAAGCAATTGAATAGCTCTTTATGACAAATAACTAGTTTTGGTAAGTCAAGACTTGAAAAGAGTTAGTAATGTTTTAAAATCTAGGATGGTGGTAGCTACATGTGTCATCTAAAAAGAGTTGGTATGCATATTATGTATACCAACTCTTTATCAAAGATGACTAGTAAAACTTAGTCGAAGATCTGATTTCACAAAAGAATACCCTATACAAAAGACACCACTACCATAACCAATTCTTCTAAACATATCAATGTATCACCATCATATCTAATAGATCTTCAAAAAAAATCTACAAATGTCAGGAATATGCAAGCCCATTGTTAGTGGTTAACAAGATATGTATTTTTAAAATCCTCAATTTGAAACTCTCAAACCAAAAAAGTGAGGTACTAGCAAACAACTTCAGCTCCAAACACAACATTGATCACGAACCAAGTTTTCTTTTTTCCACAAAACTCAACTAAAAAAATGATGAATATCATACTCAGCAAACTCACTTCCGTCAGAGCCCAAGACAAGCTATAGATCCATGAAATCTCAAAGTCAGTAGCTCCTTGCCCACCTAGTATAATGTCATGCCATTGACTTCACTAAAGTTGCTTTTAATCATGAAAAAAATCTCAAAAATAATTTCAAACATATACCAATTTTTACTTATTTCTTACTTTTTCTCTTTTTTCTATGTAAAGTGCAAGTAAAAATAGAATTTGGACAAGGGTTGGGAGGAGCAGGTCAGTAGGGAGCAAATACATGGTGAGCCGGCCAATGGGAGTAGGTGCGGGGGGAGCAGGCTAGTAGGTAGCCAGTGAGGAGATGGCAAGCGAGGGGTAGGCACATAAGCACAAGAGGAGGAAGCTAGCAGACAAGGGCAACACTAGCAGGCTCCATAGACGCGTAGTTGCAAGCAACGATAGTGACAGTTGAGGTAGGCTCATGTTCCTACAGTAGTGGGTAGCTACAAGTTGAGATGGAGCTTAGAGCACACAGTACGAGATAAGCAAAGACAAGGAAGAAGGTTTAGATTGGACCAATTTTTAAGTTTTAGGGCATCATTATCGGTGACAAACAAAAGTGTTGGTATTGGTCAACAATATCACCACCAATATATAGCTATTGGCAGCGCTAATGTTTAAGCACTACCAAAGATTAAGTATTGTGGTGCTAATATCTTCAATGTCACCAATACTCAACTATTAGTGGCGTTAATGATTTAGCACCATCAAATTTTGGCAGATATCCAGCGCTATATTAATGCTTGATATTAAGCGTCGAGATAAGCCTTCTTTATTATAGTGTCATCTTTTTTTATTTTGTATCTGATGGGAAAAAGGTTGACTATGTTCTTGTATTGTACCTTTGTTTGGAGGCTGATTATGTGTCTTTTTGTAGTTTGTATCTTGTGAAAATATGACCAACTGTGTGCTTATGTTATATCTTGTGTTTAAAAATTGATTGTGTACTTATGTTGTATTTTGTGATCATAAACTGATTGCTACTTATAAAATATTGTCAAAATATGTTACTATGTTTTGTTTTGTACAAGATGGTTGGCTATTTTAGCATCGTAGCAAGACTATCACGATCAAGTAAATAAATTTTCAACTAATTATTACAACTCATAGTTTTCTTTAGAGGAGGTAACTCGAACTTTATAACATATGAGCAAATATAAGAAGAGAAACTATTATAGACCCTTAAGAAGATCATTTTCAGAGAAATTTCTTTTTTGTGTTAAGAAAAATATTCCAATTTCATGTATTTTAATTTTCGTGCTTGTAAAAAATCTTTATAGATTAGTTAAGTTATTGTGTGCAATGTATTTTAATTTCATTATTATTTTTTTATTATTACTAAATAGATAATTACTTTCTTGTCTAATATTAACATTTTATCAAAAAAGGAAAAAAGATCCAAACTAAATTTTATTCAACTAACACCATATTCCAAAAATTTTCCTTAAATCATCAAATTCTTTATCATTTTCATAAAATTTAATTATTCTCATGTACTAAATTTTGTAATAAAATAGGTGGTTGTTTGTTAAAAATTCTAAATAAAGATATATTTTATTGGTTGATTAATAAAATATATATTTATATGTAAAACAAAATTTAATATTATAAAAAAGAGGATAAGTTCATACATTTGGAAATGTGTGATCAAATCCTCAATTCTTTTTTCAACCAAACACTTGAATTTCAAGAATTGATGAATTTAATTAATTTCATTTACAATTCAAATAGCAGAATTTATGTAATTGACAAAATTAAGAATTACTCAACCTTATCCTCAAAATACATTCAAGTATCAAAAATTAACAATTCTGTTATAATTAATAAATTTCATAATTTAATAAACAACCCTCCATGTATCATGATTTTTGGTTGCTGCCCAAATGGTGGGTGAATCTGCCTCGATATACTGGATTCATCCACCATTTGTACATTTAGCCTCGGTTCACTGATATCATCCATCATTTATAAATTTGAATTATTTAGCATTCATATCCATTCTTGTCCTATAGGATACTGAATTGAAATCATTACCAATTAAGAGAGTGAAATGCAACTGATAAAATCTACAGCAACTTCTACGAGTCAAATTGTCTCCAGACTCTAGTGGCTCTATACATGCCCTTGAGACATGTCAATGGTAAATTTGTTTGCCACTGAGGACTTTTGATGTTGCAATTAACTTTTCTATAGTGGAAAAATTCACGAGTGGCTTTGAAAGCATTAGCCTAATTTTCAAAGGTGGAATAAAAACGTAAAAAAAACTATGAAAAAAATAATCAAAATTTTTATATAGAAAATGAATATTAGCTCTTATCTTCATTGATGATCCTTATTTATACGTGCCTCGAACTATCTCAGACCCTTGATTCAAGTTGAGATTCAAGGCAGGATTTTTGTCAGGTTTCTTTCCCCATATCCCAAGCTTCCTACAAATGGAATAATAGATTTAGCCCTTCATAAAATGACTCCCTGAGTTCCTAATTCATTTAAGGTGATTGACCAAAGTCACTTTAGTTTTGCAAATTTTCTCCTAAGCTCTTTGAATTGGACAATGTATAGTCTTACACGGTGGAGCTATTTTTGAAATAAGGCGGCACATTGTGGTCATTCGGCTTTGGTCCAGAGTTAATTTTGGCTCGGTGGCTTGGTTTGAACCATCAAACCGAGTAGATAGGTTCAATGTAGCAATATTGCCCCCAACTTGGGATGATGAATTCCTTTGGTTTGGCAAGTGGCATTGTGTTAAGGCTACAAAATCTGTTGTGTTTTGAGATGATTGTTGCAATCCCTTGGGAATTGTGCCATCAACTCATCTAATCATGTGACATTATTAGGGTTCATGTATTCACAAAGCAATGACCTTGAGCTATCAATTTAGCTTCTTGAGCAGCCATTTAGGGTGAACATATGTGTTTGATGATTCACACACCAAGTCACTTTTCAAATCTTTCAAAGACCTACTTCGAATCAATGACACTTGTACATCATGATTCGGGCAATGGATCAAGGTTCTTACCTCTTGGTTTCTTGTGACTTAGATTGAGCCACTTGGTAACCAACATCTCAGTGGGGCATATATAAAGGTATCTTTACCTCCATCCACCATTTTTGGGCCTCTTCTCTCTCTATGCTTCTTCTCTGGCAATCTTTGTTCCATAACCTAACTTCCTCTAGCAATGGCTTCTTTGACATCTTCTTCTATTGTTGGTGTCACCGCTCTAGCACTAAAGACCATTGTTGCTCCCACGGTGCCCCTACATAGAGATCATTGCACTTAGCACACCCTCTCCATGATAGCATAAGGAGTCCACAGTTCAACTTTGACCACTACCACTGCTCCTACTTTTGGTATATTTTCACATCACATTCTTTGATTCAGTAGATAGATATGGACTTAGTTTTTTCTTTGGTATGTCAACTTGTTATGTATGACTTAGGGTAGAAATTGTGACAAGTTTACAAGAATTATAG
Source organism: Trichopus zeylanicus subsp. travancoricus (assembly GCA_005019695.1). NCBI lineage: Eukaryota > Viridiplantae > Streptophyta > Magnoliopsida > Dioscoreales > Dioscoreaceae > Trichopus > Trichopus zeylanicus. The sequence continues at coordinate 765,538 of RXID01019385.1, read as the reverse complement.
GTTTAACTTGGATGCAATGTAGTATATAGATGTGGCAATCATAATAGTCTAAGTGATGGCTCAATAGACTTGTAGTCAAGTTTGGTGACTAGCCCTTAAGGTATCCCTTCATTCAAACTAAAAATTGACTCAACCTACTATTCTTGATAGGTTTCCTCAAACCAGAGAATGTCCTCCCTAAGGTGAGGATTTGAATCACTGAACCAACCTTTCGGGAGAAGCATATCAACCATATAGTTAAAGTTTATGGTTTTCAAATGGTATCAAACTGGACCTATGGGGGTTAGATGCAGATAGCCTCATCCTCAAGGACAAGTTTGGCTTTGTATGTACCACATACTGGGATATGTTTGAGAATAGGCTTCAATACCTCATAGAAAATTTCACTAGGAAAATTTTGGATGATTGGGACTTGGTCCCATACCAAATAGTCTCAAATTCCATGAGATTTATTATTGCTTTTTAAGTCTTATCCAAATCCAAAAACATTTCTCCCACTATAAAAATATTTAGGGACATCTTTAATGATTGTCGAGGTCCCAACACTAGGGGTCAGTAGTACTTTACCCTCAAAAAGAGGCTACATGTTATTTTCCTCTAACACTTCTATTCATTATTGGAAGGACCATCTTATTGGAATTTTTACCCAAACTGATTAGGGCTTTCTTAGTAAATGGGGTAATCCTTTAGACCACCAAATGGACCCTAAAAATTATATTGAATTGCACTTTCTCCTCATAGCTTGGGCCGATGAGGTAGAGATTATTAGGTCTACCCCCATACGGTCTAATGTCTTAGTTTGGTTTGAGTTCTAGTCCAACATAGGCTATTTGTAGCTCAGTCATCTAGTATGGAGCTTAATCATTTCTCTTTGATTTCTCCCAATGTCTTAGTTTGGTTTGACTTCTAGTCCTATGTACTTAAGCTTTAGCCAAATTTCATTCATGAAAGTGATTCAAAGAAAAAAAAATTGGTGCCCCTCAAGTTATTCTGGTGTAACCCCTAAGAAAAAAGAAAATGACTAGAGGAGAAACCAATCTCACTCTTCTGGCTAATGCCCTGAGTTGTAAGAAGAAAAAGGTCTAGGATGGTGAGGGTAGTGTCCAGGCTATGGAATGTGACAACAGAAAATAAAGAAAGTGAGTTGTTTCCCAACCTCCACCCTATTTGTTGAGCTCCCAAGCCATAAGACCCCTCATGCTCTGACAACCATGAACTACCTACTCGAAGTCTTTATCCCCACGATCAATGTGTCATATCAGGGTGTAGAGGGCATCATCATCCTTGAGCTAACCGCATCTCCCCCTCCATATAAAAGTACATTGAGCCAGAGAAAGTGCTCACCATCTTGAGCATGGAGGAATATTTTAATTTGGATGTTGGTCTAGACCTAAACTCTCGGATTGCCTAGCTCCCAAATGATGATTTTTTTATGTGAGGAGTTCAAACTTTCATAGATGTAAGCTGCTCTTTTCTACTTTCCAGCTACATTTTTCTTTTAATTGTACTAACTTTTGGTTTAATTGTAGATGATGGAGTTTTTCCATTTAGTAGGTAAGGGGCACTTCACCTATAAGAAGATCATTATGGTCTTGAGATGCAAGGCCATGTTCGCCATGCTGGAGTCATCTCTCCTTCGATGCCAACTAGAAAACCTCCAGAAGAATGTTGAGGAGGTGAAGAAGAAGGCCAAGGGGGAGAAAAGGCTATCTAGGACAAGCGCGATGTTGCTCAGAAGTAGTGAAATAAGTTTCAACTCTAGCAAGACACTAACCTGGAGAAGGCTCAGGAGGAGGTTGTAGCAACATATCTCTAGAAAAAAGAGTTTGCACAACTTCTCGTGTAGGTGAGGACCAAGGCAATAGCCAAGTCCCAAGTTGGTACAAAGAACCTCATGTCCATAGGTAGCTTTTCTCCAAATCCTTTGAAGAGGGTTATTTATGTTTTAGGGGCATAGTGATTTGCACCCATTGAGACCTTGACTTTGATCTCATTGTCGTTCACCTAAAGCTATACAAAGAGGTGAGTCTTCTCTACCTCAAGAAGAAGTACAAAAAGCTTATCAACATTGACCCTATTCCAAGGTAGGTGAGGAGTTTGAGGATGACTCTAGTTCAAACTTCTCACTCATCAAGGAGGAAGATGAGGTGATTGAGGCTACGAAGGATGCCAGCCACTCGAAGCCAGCAGAATAAAGGGTTTCTTTTGTATTTTTTATTTTGTATTAAATTTTTTGTTCTAAACTACTTGTATTATGCTTCTAATATTGGTGAAGGGCATTTTTTCTCACAAATATTCTTCAAAAGTTTGGACTCAAATGAACATACTATTTTAGTTTGGTTGTACAAATTGGCCATATGAATTGCCCTAACAGGTCATCTTAACTAACCAATGTCAATTTCACCAAGTTTTGACTCGATATTTTAAAATATTGAGTTTTGGTTTTGAATCAACCATCTATTATTTCAGCATATAAAATAAAAAATACTTTATTACCAAAAATGTGCCAATCCACATTTACCAAAGATTTCAATCTCGACTAGGAGGAAAATAAAATGACATTGTTCTTGACTATTTAATCTGATTTTCATCAACGTTTCCCTTGATTTAAAAGGATCACAAACTTACCATGATAATTTGTGAAGCTATCAAGGCATAGTGCATGGTTGTTTTCAGATTTTTCTTTATTTTGGTTTTTATGTGGTCCAAGTGCATGGAGTGCAACTAAGTTGTTTTAGCTAAGCATGCATCTCATAGCCAAGAAGTTTTCATCAAGGTCACAACTTGCATTTGATCTGGCTCTTTGGCCAAGCATATGGTCTTGTAGCTAAGATGTTTTGGTCAAGTTTGGAGATTATAACCAGGCTGAGTCATTGACCAAGCACATAGCTTGTAGCCGAGATGTTTCGATCAAGCATATAACTTGTAACTGAGCTGACTCTTTGGCCAAGCTTATGACTTGTAGTCAAGATATTTTGGTCAAGTGCATAGCTTGTAATCTAGCTGACTCTTTGGCCAAATGTATGGCTTGTAGCTGACATGTTTCAGTGAAGCATATAGCTTATAATCGAGCTAACTCTCTGATAAAGTACATGGCTTGTAGCTAAGATATTTTGGTCAATCATGTACCTTGTAACCAAGCTGACTCTTCAGACAGATGCATGGCTTGTAGTTGAGATATTTTGATCAAGCATTTAGCTTATAATTGAATTGAGATTTTGGCCAAGTGCATGGCTTGTAGTCGAGATGTTTTTGTCACATGCATAGCTTATAACTAAGTTGACTTTTTGGCCAAGCATGTGGCTTGTAGTTGAGATGTTTCATTCAAGTATGTAGATTGTAATAGAGCCAAATCTTCAGATCCTTCCTTAAACAAAACTCTTATAAGGAAGTAGGCACCGAAAGCTTTTCATTGATAAAACCTCTTAAGAATATCTACATGCCATGTATGAGGTAAAATCTTGCCAATAGGTTGCTCCAACTGGTATGTTTCTTTTATTATGACTCGGGTCACTTGGTAAGGCAATTCCCAACTTAGAGATAGCTTTCTAGTGGTTCAGTTAAGAGGCTTGCATGGTGTGCCCAATTACTTGGTTGTAGGTTGCAGTCTCACTCCTTTGCATCATAGTAGTGAGCCACTCAATGTTGATTTTCTACTACCCTCATTTGAGCCTTCTCTTGAGCTTCTATCAACATGTCCTCATCAACCCTCAAGTTTTTTTCTTTTACCTAAGGTTATAGGCTTCAACTCTTGGAGAAAGGAGGGCAATTACTATTGAGATGAAAGATTCAACTCTGTAAGCAAGCATAAAGGAGGAATCCACTATTAAGGTTTGGGAGGTTGTCCTATAGGACCACAACATATGGAGTGCCTCTTAGACCCATGTGCCTTTTGCCCCGTCTAGCCACTTCTTCAACCCTAAAAATATAACTTAATTTGTTACCTTGGCGAGGCCATTTGACGGTGGATTTGCTATCAAGGTAAACCTCTACTTGATGTGTAGCTTTTCATAGATTCTCTAAACTTCAAGCTATCAAATTACTTTTTATTATTGGTGACTAGTGCTCTCAGCAATTTGAAGTGATAGATGACACTTTTCTAGAAAAATTCTTGGCTCTTGTTGGTGTTAATCATTGTTAGTGGTTTAGCTTCCATCCACTTGGTAAAGTAGTTTATTTCAACTACTAGAAATTTTCCCTCCTCAACACCGGTGGAAATGGTCCCAATATATTCATTCCCCACTTGTTAGAAGGCCTATCCATCTATTGCCTCAACCATTATGTTGATCTAGTAATATCCATGTCAAAGTAACTTGTGTGTTAGAGCTTGCTCGCCCACATGGATTCTATATATGCCTTCGTGGAACTCTCTGAGAGCATAATCAACCTTAGATGGAGCCAAGAAACACAAGTGTGGTTATGTTAGGGGCCTCTTGTACAACCACCCTTCTACTATCGTGAAGTTAATATCCAGCCTTTTGAACCTCCGAGCTTCCCTCAAGTCCTCAGATAGGTTTCCCTTGGTGAGATAAGTGATGGAGGAATACATCTAATAGAATCTTTCAATGGTCATGTTCACCTCTATAGAAGGGAAGTAGCTGGATTGATGGAGAGATTCCACATAGATTTGCTGAGGTTGCCTAGTAGGAGAAAGATGAAGCGAGATAGGCCAGTGCATCTACCTCGTGTTACTATATCTTAGAACTTGGTACACCTCCATGTTATTCATCTTCTCCATGAACTTGTGCACCTTGGCAAGATACTATCATGATAGGATCTTTGAATTCATATTCCCTAGTAGCATGTGAGCATGCGAGTTGGGTCTAACTAGATATCTTTAGTCTTAGGCTCTTGCTATCAATGCTACTCACAACCTAAGGAGAAATTCCTTGTACTCTGCTATGTTATTTGAGGTTGGAAATTCAAGTCAGAGTGAATATTGCATGACCCATCCCTTTGGAATTAATAACATGGCTCCTACTCCACTTTTGGAGTCATGGGAAGATTTGTCGACCCAAACTTTCCTAGCTTTGCCTTCATTTCTAGTGAAATTGTCATTGCTTCAACCATGAAATTTACCAACGATTATGCTTTCATCACCTTTTGAGCTTCAAAGGAAATGTTAAACTAGCTTAGTTCCACTAACCATTTAAGTAACCAACCTGATGTTTCTTGCTTATGGAGAGCTTGCAAAAGTGGAAAATTCAACAAAACATTATTTGAATGTGCTTGGAATTAAGGCCAAAATCACCATACTGCTATCACTACTACATATGTTAGCTTTTCTATCATTGGGTGCCAAACCTTTGCTTTGGTTATTACATGACTGGTATAGTATATCGGTGTTATTTTATGCCTTAATAGCTCACTAACCCCAAATTGGCAGCTTGTTTAGAAGCAACTACATAGGGGTCCAATTTTTCTCCCACTTTGGTCCTTACTAAGAAAGGAGGCTTGGAGAGGTATTTTTTCAATGCCTTGAAGGCACGGTTGCACTAATCATTCCACTAAAAGCTATTCTTATGCATCACTGCCTTGAAAAAGGGTAGACACTTATGTGGAGTCGCAATCAATCATCCAAAATAGCTAAAGAACTCTGAGAAGCAATTTTGAAGTAACAAATCAAGTAAAATTTAGTTCTAGTGGGTTTTTAGGTTATTATGCCTTATCATTGTGTATGGTACTCCTTGTTTGGGATAAGCAAAAATTTGTTGTGCTATTTACATCATGTGCATATTTGTCGCTATTATCTTTTTACTCACTCAAGGTCTAATTTGTTACATAAGTTAGGTAGTCAAAAATTACATTACCATTGTGGGAGATTTTACTGTTATACTTTAGAACCATGCGAATTAGGAAAGATGACCATTTTACTATCTCTTTTACTTTTGATGATGGTTATATTAGATTACAGGATTACATATCTATATTCCACCCACATCGCTCGATATATGAAAAAAATAGAGTGATCGATGTTTTCATATAGCATTAATCTTCAAACCCCTTCTGTTGTAGTGAAGAAAGAGCCCAATCCACTGGCCTTATCCTTCACTTTGAGTGTTGATTATAAGGTTTTCCATGCAAGAGATGAACTTTAAGATTATGGTTTTGTGAAGATTCCATTAGACCATTTTTTTCTGTGGGAAGGTTAAAGGGATTCTTACTGAGAAGGCTACAAATCCCATAAGATGGAATGTGTGATTGGTTTATATGAATTTGTACCTCGCTCACTTTTCAACAATAGATTGTCTCATAAAGCTCTAGGAAGGAGCATTCCAGCACAAGGAGGGCATACTAAGAGTGCACAAATGGCATCCAAGCTTTGAGGAGGAGTTTAAAGGGAATACATTGTTAGTGTGGATATCAACGCAAACAAAAAACTTTCAAATATCTGATAGCATATTATTGTAGTGGATTTTCAATGGTATCAATGAGGTCAAAGTAACCAATCATGACATCCACGACATGGAAGACTTGCAGGAAATAAAAGCGTTGCTTGTAGTGAAAGATATAATGCAGATCACAAAAAGAATAGAAGGGAAAGTCGATCTTCATAAAGTAGATGGAGAAGTGTCAACGGTCTATGCTAATTTCATCCTCCACTCCTGAGAGAAGGCCTTATGGAATGGATGCAGGATGCATCACAAGACCATTTTTTGGTCCCTATATGCTATGACCCAATCAAGATTGTGAAAAACATATGATGTGAAAAGGTGTGATGGATAAGCACTCATACATGAGAATTTCTATCTTTGAAAGGAGGCATGCTTGACTTACCTATTTTCCATATAGGTGAAATGAGAATTGCAATTAAGAAGAGGGATTTGGATGGACGTGTATGCTAGATGGATGAGTCCACATGGAGAGTTTTTGAAGGAGAGAAAATCTTTTAGAGGGAGGAAAGAGAACAAAAATTAATCCAACTAACACAAATTTTGGTTACACGACAAGGAACAATGGTCTTACACCGCTGGTGATATGTAATAGTGTTGACCTTTGGATTTTGATGATGATCAAAGGCTAAAATTATAGATTATCTAGTATAGGTTTTCTGTCATCATTGGTCACCTGCATCTTATGATTTGGAGTCCCAAACTCTCAAAAAAACTACTAGGTTTTACTAGCAGTTTTGGATGTCCAAAATTCTTAGACAAAGAATTTAACTCTCTATTATTTGTAACTTCAGCTATCCATCCTGTCGATGCTCGAAGTCGAGGGTTTGGATGCCCAAGCCTATGATATCATCTTGTAACAGCTAGTCTAATTTGACCACTGGAGCAGTTTGGACTATTGAACTTTAGTTCTGAGTGCCCAAACATGATAGAAAATAGCTAGGGATAATTCCCAATGGTTAGATTTTTACTCCAACCATATATATTGGCTTGAGACTTCTTTACTTAATGAGAGAATGAACTTTCAATATCCTTAGAATAAGATCCAAGTTTTCGAAGATATTTAGCCCTAATAAGAGCTCAAATAGACTTTAACTTTCATTTCCTCATTGCCATTATATCTTAATCTTTGAGAGACTTTTATTGTGAGATTTTTTTCTTTATTTTTTCATCTATATTCCTGTAACTCTTTTGGATTGTTAGAAAAAGACTAAGTGCTCTTCTAGATATTAGAAGAGTGCGAGAGAGTTTTCTCTGATATGGAATGACACTTGCTTGGTTGGAGCAAGAATTTATAGATTTGGCTTTGCCTTAAGAAGTAACATCACTAGTGGAATGATTGAAGTCCTCAAAATTTAGGTAAGGGCCATAGAGTAGGCACGATTTGTTATGAAATCACGTATGTCAGTTTCCACTCTTTTTACCTCTCTATTTATATTTTATACTCTTTCATTTTTGTTATTGCTTATAGTGTGAATTGTTTTTTAATTTGCTAAAAAAATTTTATAATTCTTGTAAGACCTAATTCACTCTCCTCTTATGTTACCTATTTGGGTCTTCAATTGATTCCAGAGTCTTGTGCTCATACTTTTGTTTTAACAACCTTGAATTTTTGATCAACTTGTATTGTAGCAACCTTTGGTATATTATTTTTTCAAGAGGGCCAATCCATTTTTGTCCACCATATTTTAATGAAAATAATTTCAATCAATGGAAAACTCATATTAAGATTTTTATAAAAAATATTGATTTTGAGATTTGGAATTTTGTATTTTGATGGAAAACTCATATTAAGATTTTTATAAAAGGTATTGATTTTGAGATTTGGAATTTAGTGAAAAATGGATACTCTTCACTTACCAAGTTGATTGATGGTGTGAAGATTTCAAAACAACTTCTAGAGTGAAATGAAAATGAAATGTGGTTGGATTCCTCAAATTCCAAGGATCAAAATATCCACCTTTGTCTCGTGATAAAGGATTATGAGAGTGAGAAGGATGAAGTGCAAGATCATAAATTTGATGAATGACTTGAAGCATTTCATGAGTTGCATGCTAAATTTGAAATTTTATTTTGAAGCATGCATCTTAAAAAAAAAGTTTTCATTAATTTCATATAACCTTAGATTCTTGAAAATCGAAAATGATCATTTGATTTCAAAGAACTCATCTCTTGAAACTAAATTTTATATTTTACAAAATAAGAATAAGTTGTTAAAAAAGGGCATATCTAGTTTTCCTCATGATGTAAAAAGTCTTCAAATGTTCTTAGTGTATATTCTTTTTCACATAATTTAATTTGTCACTAGTGCTCTTTCAAGGGTTATATCTTTGCTTATTTTTCAATTAGAAGAAATGTCAATTTTAAACAAGTTTGAGAGTGTGATTCCAAATTTTGTGAAATTTAAATAAGTTTAGGTTTCAAAAACATACTTAATTTAAGTTATTCTTGTTAGTTAGGGATGAGACTTATTTTAAAAATTTTATCTTTTAATCATTCTCTATCTATGTTAGTTTAAGTAGGGTATTTGTGCATCTAAGTACTTTAATTTTTTTAGTATTGATCTCACTTGCAATTCCTCATGATATTTTCTTGATCATATATTACTAATTTCTTATCGAAAGATAGTCATAGTACATTTTGTAGAAAATAAAGAGAAGATTCGTATGAATGGCATCCCAACATGCTTTAAAGGGTACATAATTAATTAGGTGTATTTAGATAATTTTTATTAAAATCAGATTTGATACAAGTTTGATTAAAATAAGAGATCATATTGCACCAAATTATGACTCAAATATAGGTTTTAGTTGGATCTGAATTGTAGTCAAATTTGATTAAAAATTGAGCTTGATTTAGAACTGAATTATTGAAAAATTTGGGCTCAAATTAAATTTAGCCCAAATGAACTGAGTGAGCCAGGTATTTGGACCAAAATTAGATCCAAAATTTATCAAAAATCTGGGCCGAATATGAAAAAAAATATAAAATCTTTATAAATAGGTTTCTGAATCAAATAAATTTTTATAAAAGGTCCCTTTGCCAATTTCTTTTACAAATAGCTTTCTTAGATGAAAATTTTTTGCGAAACGTTTCATAAAAATTTTGAAATTACAAATTATTCCTTGCAAAAATATAGGATTTGCAAATAAATTTCTCAAAAAATTTGTATTCTCAAATAAACTCCTAAAATTTTTGCTTTTTATAAATCAATCGCTTAGAGATTTTTATTTATAAATAATCCTAAATTTTATTATTTTATAAATAAAATATTACAAAGAGGGCCTTTAAATTTTTAGAAATTTTATAGATATATCTTTTTATAAAAGGTCCATGCATTTCTCAAAGTTATAAATTGGTCCAAATTTTTGAAAAATTTGTAGATAACCCCCTTGTAAATTAAATATTATAAGTGGGTACAATTTCCAAAATTTTCTTATCTACCTGCGGTAAACAAATCATTCTTATTCTCATCCAAAAAAAATACTCTTCCAAGAAAATCCTTATCTAAACAAATTCTCATCCAAAGTTAAACAGAAACATATATCATCTACTTGTATTTATCCATATTCAAAATTTTAATAGTATTTAAAATCCAAAATTTTAAATGGAGATGATCTAATCCACTTGTGGGTTATAAAAATGACAAGAATCCTATAGAAAAAAAGAAGAAGAAGATAAGAGAAGAGATAAGAAAGAAACAAGCACAGCAGAGGCAAAGAAGTGGAGTTTCGAACAAGAAGTAAACATAGGAATAGAATTGGAAAGATTTATTATCCGTATCTTATTTTCATTTCTTCTTTGTTTGTTCCACCCCTCTTGCTCTCCTCTTTTTTCCCTACAAGGTTCCTCGGCCCTTGCTCTCCTTGTCCACTGTCCATGCATGCACATGCACTCACCTTCTCGTTGCAGCTATTGATAGAGTTCGAGTGTCCAATCCGAACCCCATGGTTTGGACACTTGAACCACCATATTCGGCCACCTGAATCCTAAGGTTCGGTCACCTGAACTTGCAAATGGAGGTCCTGTTGTAGCTACCTATAATGACTTTTTCATTGTTTCTTTCTTGTCTTCACTCCACCGCCTTTCGCTGACACCCAAGGGGTTTTCTCTCCTCTCATCATTATTGGGATCCTTGTCCACTGCCAATCCATCACGCCCACCACCACAGCTACCTGGGCAACTTTACATTGCTAAGGTTGCTAAGATTTCTGAGAAGCAGCTTCCTCCTATTTTGACCATTCAGATTCGACCGCTTGACAAAGAAGGAGAGAAGAAAGATAAGAGAAAGGAAGAGAAGAAGATAAGAGGGAGAGAAAAAAAAAAGAAGAAGAAGCATTGATGTGGAAGATAAATAAAAGAAAAAATGAAAAAGTGGAAAAAAATAAGAAAAAGAAAAAAAGAAAAAATCTTTTATTATTTTATATTTCTCCCCTTTGCCTCGATTTTTGTGCCATGTGCACCAATCACTTTAGCCCTAAGGGGTCCCTTTAGGAGTCCAATTGCCTCTTTTTAGACCTAAGAGATTTCTTTGAAAATTTGACCACGTAACTTTTGGGTCTAAGAGATTCTTTCTAAAACTCGACCACCTCTCTTTCAAACTTAAGGAATTCCTTTGGAAACCCATCCACCTAACATTTGGCCTAAGAAGTTTTTTCGAAAATTTGATTACCACATTGTTTTAAGTCTAAAGGATTCCTTCAGGAATCTGACTACCTAACTTTAGGCCTAAGGGTATTTCTTTAGAAACTTGATTGCCTAATACTTGGGCCTAAGGATTCCTTTGAAAATTCAAACATTATATTTCTAGCCTACCAAATTTCTTCGAAAACTTGGACGTCATACTTTTGGCCTAAGAGATTTGTTCAGGAACCTGAATACTATCAATTGGTTTTGATCATGATCATAATCTTATTTTTTTCTCTTGAATCATTGTGGATAAGGTTTTTATATTTTTATTTTAATGGAAAATATCATGGATAATTAATATTCATTTATAAATTTTATGATTTATAAAGAACTTATTGATAAATTTATTTTTTTTATTTTTTTGTCCCAAGTCTAACTAGGTTTTGGTTCCAATTTTGATTCTATTTTAAACCAAGCCAACTCACATTTAGCCCAAATTGAATTGAACACCAAATTAGGCCTGAATTCTCATCAAATTTCTGTCAAATTTGGTTTACAAAATGATGTAAACAATCCTACTAGAATAGCTTCAACTTTCAAACATATACATATGTCAACCATTTCATATTTGAATTTATGGGGGCTTTCTTGTAATATACAACCTCTTATTTCTATATTGTAGGCCACAAACCTTTCATGTATTTATATGTCCAAACTGAAACATGTACCTATGTTATTTTCAACATTTGTTTCTAAGATTAGGACCCATATTCCTCTATGTTAATTCATTCATCCTTCTCATAGATATAAAATTTTGTATTCTACATGAATGTATGCTACATTATGCTTTTTTTGGTAAGTTAATGAGTTGTATTTCTATACGTCATTCCAGTTATCACTCTCATGTATATAATATATCTCATAGATGTATGTGTGCTTCTTTCCACTATCACTAGTTTTGGTGGACATGCTTATTTCTTTTGAGATTCATATCTTTAGTTTTGTAACAATATAACTGTGATTTTGGCAATGGTGACACACATGGAGATTTGGAAGTTGTCATTTGGCCAGAGGGTCAAGGATGATATTGTAGATGTCTATGTTTTCATACTCAAATGACATTTGCAAAAAAGGGACAAGAGATGTTGTAAGATGTACTTTTGTTCGACTGTTGATGCTTAGTTTAGAGTCAATGAAGGACACTTTGACACAAAATGCCTAGAAATGGCCGTCTCTGACTACAAAATAGTCAAACTTGTATTCATCCTTGTAGTACATGATAATCATTGGCATCCTTTGGTGATGGACAAAAAGAAAAATAATTACATGATTTACAACTCGCTTCCTAATAGCCAAATCTACAAAGAACATCTAGATAGGGCAGTAAGTTTTATTTTGCAAAGTCATTGACAACGTTTGGCATTCAGCTTCATGATTATTTGTATATGATTTTACAATAATATGCATTTTAAACCCTAGCATCAATTGCTTGAGGAGCATCTTAACCTAATATGAAATCACAAACATCACCAATTAGGAGTTGAAACTCATGAAGTAAGAGTCTTAGACAAGCTATTGGGTATGCACAATAGACTCACTGCATATGTTAGTTATAAATTTTCATGGTTCTTTTCGAACACATATAGATAATTATGGAGTTTGTTAGACTATGGGATCTATGTCATCGCGAGATGCAATAGCTTAATCACTATCCAATACTTATCAACCTACATTTAGCTTAGTTACGCCTCAAGCATTAACTTGGTGGTTGTAGCAATATCTTCTATGTAAGAGGTCATTGATTCAAATCTTATTTAAAGCAAGGCTTTAATGATAACTCTCAGTCACTCAAAAAAAAAAATCTATCGGTATAGATACTCATTTTTTTGGTTCTTCAAATCCTACACATATAGCCTTAAACCAACCCAATTGGCCAAACCCAATAGTTCAAACCTTTGCTTGATGTCATGATTTTTCAGAACTTTTTTTAGATAAGTACCATGCCCCAATTAGCCTTTTCATATTTTTAAATGTCTTATATTTGCATTTTTGGAAAAGTGATAAAAGTATGCTTAATTGAGATTTTATAAATTTTAGGAACTTATTCATAAAATTACATATTTTGAGAGTTTATATGTAAAATTCGTATTTTTCGGTACAAAATATCTTGAATCTAATATTTTAAAGTAATTTGCTACAAAACGGAATTAAAAGGGACTTATTTGTACAAATTTAGTTTTTAGGAATTTAATTGTAAAATTATGGTGTGTTAAAAAATTCAGACTTTTGTGCAATAAGCACTAGGATAAATGGACTAGAATCCATTAGAAATTGGACTAAAAATTGGATTGAAAATGGTTAAAAATTGGAATGGAAAATTAAAACTTGAAAATTCAAAACTAAAATTTCTAGGTACTAGAAATCTAGCATCCATAATCTAAGGTGATAGGATCTTGGCGCTTCCTTTTTGGCAAAGGTGCCAAAAATTTGGTGCTAGCTAGCACCATCATTTTTTATGGGATGCCAGCTAGCTAGCACCCAAAACCTCATCCAACCCTTGATTTTAATTTTCTCCATTTCAGATTAATGACACAGTGCAATCTCACCACTAAATCCCTATGTCCTCCACATTCAACCCCATGCTCAGAAAATGATCCAAAATTGATAGCCAAAATTTCTTCTAAATAATTCTTTTCATAGCCTATAAATACCACCCATTTTTACTAGCAAAAGGATCTCGAATTAGACTTAAAAATTATACTAAAATTTATTATTTTGTGGGACAAAATTTCGATACTCTAACAAAGTAGGAGAAGTTCCATGGCGACCACTAAACTATGCTAAGATTCAAAGTCAAAATCTTCCTGTCATCAAAGCTTTGACCGAATGTTCGATAACCATCCTCTTTCTGTGATATAGACTACATCTCCACTTTATTTTTCATCTTTCTAATTTTTTAAAATTCCATTTGATGCATTTAGATTAGAGTTTTAGTTTCTTTTATTATATTGTATTTTAAATTCAAACCTAGACACCAAAAAGGGGGCAGGGAGGGATCTTCAGATCCTCTCCATTGAGATGAACGGTAGGTTTTTAGGTTTATTTTCTTTCTATATTTTCATCTATTCTCATGAATTGGATACTACACTCAAGAACTCACAAAATTTTCTCACTTTTCTATTCCATTTGTACGAAAATATGAAGATAAGACCAATAGGATGGGTATATTTTGTGCCTATAAGGAGGCTTCTATGATTTTTTTTGGGGACCTCACATGCTTTGTATGCCATGTGTGTAAACCATTAAGGTGAGTGCAATACCTAAAAGGGAGTCAAGTCGAATCAAGCTCAAAAATTAACTCACAGCATAGCTTTAAATCAAAGTTAAACCACAACTGACTAGGGAGGCCTATAAAATGATAACCATGGTGGGACCTCTTAATGCTAGTTTTGTTCTTTTGCATTTACCTCTTAATGCTATTTTAACTCAGTGATTGTTTATTTTCTAGTTCTTTGTCAAGTTAAAATAATTGATTGTGAGAAAACATAGGATTCAAGCAACACTAGTTAAATACGTCTCTTGGGTCCCCTATATATGAATATGGAGTGGCGCTTTAGACATAGAGATGAGACCTAGAGTTACACATTGCTTTATTGGGTCTCTGTAATTCTCACCTTGAAAGAAGGCAAACTATGCTTATTTCCTCTTAAATGGGCTAAGGGATTGCACCCCACTAGGCTAATTAACGGGTTAAGGAGCTAGTAGTGCAAATGAAAGTTCCCATGATTTTTTTGTTAGTTTAGAGGCTCATGTAGGCTCAAAACACAATTATTTGAGTAGAAGCTCACTGTGGGAGATTTTATTGTGGTCATAGGAAGTGCAACCCATGGGATGGTTATACCATACATGTTGAAAAGACTAATAATCCAAAATTAAATCCTAAAATTGGCTTAAATTATTTGCCAAGCATATCTGATGAGATTTTTGAAATGCATAATCTTGATATTTCCAAAATTATGAATTTTGTTAGTAAAAAATAAGGTTTTAATAGAATAGTTGATTTTATGACTAGGATCAATAGACCACTAGTGGAAAAACTTTTGCATTCCAATCAAGTAGTAGCCCTACTAATTTCATGCCTATAAATAAACTATCCAATAGGCAGACAATGTCAATTGAGTTAATCGAGGTGCAAGTGTCTCAATTTCTCAGGAAGCTTTTGACATAAAAATTCCTACATGTTACTTCGATAGTAACTAACATCCAGCTCTCGCTATGAACTTTTTTATTGGCTTAAAAATACCAAAATTTTATATATATGGTGGGACAGGAGACCCAAACTATCACATCACTAGGTTTTTTCTTGATGTATAGGCATATCGATAAATGAACCACTAATAATCCACCTCTTTAAAAAGTCACCAAACCGAGCCTCCCTCAATTGGCATAGTAGTCTTCCTCAAGACAAACTACAATCTCTTGAGATAATTTTCTCTATATTTTGACAATATTTTATATATCTGGAAGCCAACACTTTGAAGATCATCAAGTTGACATCTGAAAAAATGCAAACTGATGAAACCTTCATTGATTATGCTAACCAGTGGTGGGGAAAAGCCATAAGGGCTAGAATCCCTCTCACAGAGAAGCAACAAATTAGTCTTTTAATTAAAAATATATTACTTACTTTTGAAATTAGTTTATTATCTTTTGGCATTTATTCTTGTAATATCTTATGCTAGAAAACACATATATGGGAAAAATTTATTTAAGAGCATAGTACACAAGCTAACAAGAGCTTCCCCAAGAAAGTGACACAAGGGGCAACAAAAGGAACCATTCATAGAGGAGTCAAGACCTAGGTTAATCAAGTCTCAGTCTCGAAGCTTGGTCTTGGGCATACAAGAAACAACCTCCAGCTCCTTACAAATATTCCCCTTCAATTTCTTAGTAGCCCCCAGTTCCATATTAGCCTCCACCTCCTCCAGTTGCATATCAACCTCTACTATCCACTCCTTATCAACCTTAAACCAATCTAAACTACTAAGAAATCCAATCTCTACTAGTTGATATGGTTGTAGCCTCCACTAGCTTAAAACCTTAACCCTCTATGCAACTATTGAAACATACCTCCACTAAACAATTATGCACCTTGTGGGCTATCACCTAACACTCAATTTTGCCGTGAGTCATGATAGCAAAACTATCCCTTATTACTTGAATCTATTCCTAATACATTTATAGCCTTCTTAGCCAATAATCTGATTTACTCTCAGAGCCAAGACCCATACCCCCATGTGTAAACTACCCCCAGATTGTCCCTTTCATAGGATAGTGAGACACACCCTTGAGCAATACCACACTATAAAAGATATAATCTATAACTTGAATGATTGAAATACAATAGATTGGGAATTGATTCAAAATTTTATAAATAGAGGAAGAGCATGAGATATGACTATTGTAACTAATCCACTTCTAGCTTACCTTAATAATAACATGAGATAAGTGCAAGTTATTTTGGAACTCGAAAAGAGATACGATAATTGGAAAATAGGAATCCTTAAGAAGGCTTTCTCCTTCACAAAGACCCTCTCAAGCTAAACAAAGAGTTCATTTGTGAGTGAACTATTTTTGAATCGACTAAAATTACATTCCAAATAACTCACTTGGGAAGGGAAAGATCCTTGGGATGAGTTTCTCCTTTACAAGGAGCGTTTTGAGCAAACTTAAAATTTCAGATCTGAACCTAAGATTGATGGTCATGTAGGGACTTTGTACACCTATAATGATGCTTATGATGGGTGTGATTTGGAAGATGATGATTATGACACCTTAAAACATGTGAAAAAGATTCATCTATGTATGAGAATTATTTAAAAGGGGAACAAGGTAATAATAGCAATCAAGTTGTGCCTATTGAAAAAGTAAGACAAATTGACTAATAGGATAATTCTTGCAACTAGCCAATAACCTGAAGTCACAAAAGGGAGGGTTGAGGCCGGGAAAGAGAATAATATTTTAGAATAATTTGCTAAGTTTTGGCGAAAATGTCCTTGTTGAAACTCATAATTGATTTCCCCAAGCATAGAGAGGTTTTGTTCAAAACTTTAAGTGAGGTAGAGATCAAAGGTGAGATACTCACAAAAAGGTTAGCAACCATTTATAAAGTCATTTTCCAAAACCCTACTATAATCTTTTTTGACCAAGACCTATCCAAAGAGGAGTTGAGAGATGAGCCCCTTATATAACCGTTCAAATTAGCAGTGTAATGGTCAATAAAATGCTTGTAAATATAGGGGCATCATTGAATATTTGCACACTGTCCATCCTAAAAATAATGAACATTTTATAAGATCAACTGGTAAAGTCCAACATTAATATAATGACATATGATAACTTGAAGAGGAAGTGTTAAGGAAGGATTTATCTACCAGTTACCTGTGATCCTAAGATGATCGAGACATAGTTTCATGTGGTTGATATGCCCTTATATAACATCTTGGGAAGACATTGGCTCAAAGACATTGGGAGTAGTTTTGTTAATCCAACACTAATGCTTGAAATTTTCTCACGGGGGCACCATCATCAAAATCCATGTGACCCAATAGCTCAAGGTAGGGATTGCCTGGTGATTTGCATGGTACCCACTATCAAGGCTTAGACAATAGAGTTATTCCTCCAAGCTAGACTCCAAGCCTTTTTGCCAACTCCAGATAAACCTCCTTTCATTTAAACTAAACCTGAACTCCATTCAATCTCCATGAAACTCTTGTCACAAGTGCTAAAGACAATCCATTTGCTCTTGTCACCTCAAGCTCCACAAGAAATAACCTCTCCTCCATTCCCCTTAAATCCAAGCCTTCGTTCCCTTGCTTCCAACCCACCTTACATCGATAAATTATGAAAATAATGTTCTAGAGTCAAAACAACTTTTTGATCACTTCTAGAGGCCCTACACTAGCAAGCGCCAAAGGAAGAAGTAGGTATTCCGGGAGATGGTCAAACAGGCTAATGTTAAAGCTTATTCAGCCCCTGCATTAAGCCAATCTAAACATTCATGGAAGAGTTATCCTAAATACAAAGTCCTAAAGAAAGTCATGTTAGCAGATAAAATAAAAGGGTTCATTCAAAGAGTCTCTAAGGATCTTTTTACAAGGAAGTCCCATGCACCTATTCTAATATTAAGCGGGATGATTATCAGCTAGTCACATTCTCCAATGACATCCAAGGAACTATCAACTAAAGGCAAGGGTTCACAACCTCCTGCTGCATGATTAGCCTTAGTAGAGATTCCGAAGATAAACTTTATTAGTCTCACGATGCCAGATTATAACTAGGAGAATAAACCAGATGCAACTTTGAGGTGGAAAGGTGTTACCCTCGAGATAAGCTCCAATACCTTGGGATAGAAACATCCCTAAGGACAAGAAAAAGAAAATCAGATAAATGAGAACATTGAGCCTTCGCAAACTAAATTTGCACTCACGAAGGTAGAACACAACATAGTAGCCCATCTCAAGAAAATCTTTATCATGCTAAGTGTATTTGTGTCCTAATGATATCACAAGAACTTGAGACATACTAATGCACATCTTATAGAATTCAACCAACTACCAAGCATACTTTACTAAAAAGAAGATGGAGTCTTTTTATGCACATCAAACTCCTACCATCACTTTCACAAATGACGATCTACTACCAGGAACAACATACCACAATAGACTATTGTATGTCATAGAGAATAGTGATAGGATCAAGATCAATTGCATTCTAATTGACCTAAGTTTCTTAGTAAATTTGATAACTCTCCAAACTCTAAGATCTAACTCTGGATGTGTGCTACCTATCATCAAAGGTTTAATCAGAATAGCCAAAGAGCTCTAGGAACCATAACCATCTCTCTGAAAGTAGGCAAGTTGATGATAGACATCAAGTTCTATATGATCGATACCAATGCATCATATAAAGCACTACTAGGGAGGTTGTGGATACATGAAAACAAAGTGGTGCTATCAACCCTATATCAATGCCTCAAATACTTCAAAGATGATGAAGAGCACTAAATTGATGGAGATGTGCATCCTTTTGATGTTCATAAGGTGCATTATGATGATGCAAAATACTATTAAAGATCACACACTGATAGAGTGTCTGCTTCCATTAGTGAAGTCAAATAATAGATCACTAGCCTAGTCTTCACTCCTCCTCATCTAGGAAGTGACACTAACTTTGACTACCAATGAAAATACCACACAAATCTGTCTAGCCAGTTATACTTCTGATGAAGATGGCAATTGAGGTCAAATAGAAACTACTCTCCTTGTTACTAAAGTTTCATAAGGCTTATTTAAGCTAATAGGTGAGCTAAGTATCAATGTCATGAAAAAATTAATAATTTTCTATGTTCTCCCATCACACAAAGGAGAAAAGAAGATACTATTATACAAAGTAATCCTTTGTGTCCCAAGTATACATGAAATCTTGGGGATTGAAGATCCAGTAAATGACGTTGATCATCAATCAATAGTGATGCCTAAATATTTTTTGGATTGGCTTTGTCAGATAATCAAGATATTCAGCTGTGGATATCCACAAACAAAGAGAGAGAGAGAGAGAGAGAGAGAGAGAGAGAGAGAGAGAGAGAGAGAGAGAGAGTTATTTCTTCAAGAATATATCGGATCCACCCCAATGACATACTTACATTCCTAGAAGAGGAAATAAGAACACCAAAAAATTAAGGTATATCACTCCAAACATCCACACATGCATTATGATCACTATTGGGCATTTATCTGATTTTCAGGATGTCCAAATAATGTCAACACCCCTTGACACATGTGCCAAAGTAGCTGTGACTCTTCAGACATCACAAGAATGTGATGTCCTCAGTAAAATTTCATCAAGACTAGAAAAAAAGAGGCATGATATAGCCAAAACACCCTCAGATGAACCTTCGCCAAATCTTGCTTCTCATGATGAACTACTTGGGGAAGAAATAATCGTTAAACCAAGATAAGTTCTACTAGAACTTGAGGATGACAGGCAAGCCACAATTGATTAACTAATGAAAATCAACCTAGGTTCAAAGGAGGACCCAAAGCCAACATTTATTAGTACTCAAATTTTAAAGAAAAGCTAAACCTAACTCAAAGCAGTGCTCTAAGAGTACATTGACTACTTTTCATAGAGCTATAAGGAGATGTCTAGACTAAATCTTGAAGTTATAGTCTATAAGTTAGCCAGTAATCTTGTGCTTCTGTCTATCAAACAAGAACCTAGGAAGATGAAACTCAACCTAGAACCAAAGGTGATAGAAGAAACCAAAAAACTAATCGAAGCAGGCTTCATCAAATAAGAAAAGTATCTAGATTGGGTGGCAATCATTGTGCTAGGCAAAATGAAGAATAGCCAAATCTCCATCTACGTGGACTACAGGGATTTGAACAAAACATACCTAGAATATTACTACACATTGCCAATAATGGAAATCATAATTGACAACACAGCTAATTTTAAACTATTCTTTTTTATAGATTGGTTTTCAAGGTACAACTAAATCAAGATGCATGTTGATGATAAGAAGAATACAACATTCAAAACACCAATTGACATTCACTATTAGACACCCTTTGAGCTTAAGAATACAGACGGCAATTATCAACGGGCCATGACCCAAATCTTTGATAACCTTATATACTAGCAAGTGGAATATTACATGAATGACTTGGTAATCAAGACTAAGTCCAAAAACATGCACATTCAAGACCTAAGAGTAGTTTTTATTGTCTTAGAAAATATAACCTGAAGATGAACCTGATGAAATGCATGCTCGGGGTATCATTAGGAAAGTTCCTTGGATTTGTTACCAGATACTAAGGGATTAAAATTGATCCATGTAAGATCAAAGCCATTTTGGATATATCACCACCCAACAACTTAAAGCAATTTAGATTATTCTAAGGCTGAATCAATATATAAGAGATTCATTTTAAACCTCTTTGAAAAATGCAAGCCTTTCTCCAAACTGATAAGAAAGATAATACATTTAAAGTCAAGAATGCTAGTGAGCCTTTGAAGAGATCAAAAAGTATCTTCTAAAGCCACCAATCCTGACAGGATCTCTACTTGATAAATACTTGATCCTCTACATAGTCGCAATGGACGGGTTTCTGAGGGCACTTCTCATCTAGAATAATGAAGAGAGTAAAGAAAATACACTCTACTATTTGAGTAGAATGCTAGTCGGAGTAGAAAGTAACTATTCCCCCATCAAAAAGTATGGTCTGACACTCATATTTGTAGTCAAGAAGTTTAAACATTATTTTCTCTCTTATCTACTCATTTTAATATCAAAGATTGATCCTATAAAGTACTTAATGACTAGGCCTCTACTTACTGAAAGACTAGCAAAGTGGGCTTTAATTCTCATGGAATACGATATCAACTTTACTCCCCAAAAGTTAATTAAAGGGCAAGCCCTCGCCGATTTTCTCACATCACGCCCTGTGGCAGATGATTCTCCACTAAGTTACGAGCTCCTTGATGATGAGATCCTTCTCGTTAAAGAAAAGGATCCTTACTAGAAGCCAAACTTTGATAGAGCATTACCCATCAGACCAAGGATCAGACCAAAGTTTTCACAAATCAAAGTAGGCATTGGACTCATTTATGTCACTCTAAATGAGAGCACCTTACGATACTCATATTTCCTCTCAAAACCATGCACAAACAATAAAGCTGAATATAAGGCCCTAATTGTAGGACTAGAAATGATCCTTGATATAAAAATATCATGCTTATATATTTATGGAGACTTGCAACTAGTCATCAGTCAAATCCAACACAAATATAAAGTCCACAAACCTGAGCTCTTGAAATACCATGAAAAGGCTCAAGAACTCATGAGGCAAATCTCACATGTCCAAATAACTAAGGTTTTCCAATCTATTGATGCAAAACTTGACTCTTTAGCCAAATTAGCCAAAGCACTGGCAAATCTCAATTAAGGAGAAACTCTAATTTCTATAGTAGATAAGTGATAAGCTCAATATTTAGCATCAAACATGAGTGGACTAAATCTAAACTTATAAAAAAGGCCACAAATTAGAGAATACTATTCATCAACAATCTTAAAAATGGGAAACTCTCAGAAGAAAATCAGCACGAACATAACTTAGAAATAGGGTTGTGCGCTTTCTACTTATCAATAACTCTCATTATAAAAGTTCCTTTAACCAATTACTTCTATGTTGCCTCTCAGATAAAGAAGCTAAAGAAGAGATGCATGAGGTGCATTCTAGAGTTTGCGGAGCTTATCAATTGGGACAAAAAATGATTATGAAAATCAAGTATATGGGCTTCTATTAGCCCATGATGGTGGGGGATTGCATCGAATATGCAAGAAAAATGTCACCAATCCTAAGTTCATGGTGACTGCATCCATTAACACCTAAATCCTTTGCATGCAATGATATTCTCATGGTCATTCGAAGTATGGAGAACATATATCATTAGAACAATTGAGCAATCTTCCTCAAGAGGTCATTGCCTCATACTAGCAATTACCAATTATTTCTCTTGGTGGATCGAGGTGATTCCATTAAAAGAGGTGAAAGCAGATACTGTTATCCATTTCTTTTGACAAAACATCCTATACTGATTCCCTTGAAGGGTCATTTCTAATAATGGATCATCCTTTAGAAGGTTCAAGGTGGGACGATTCACATATCATCGTAAGATAGATTAGAGGTATTCATCCATTTACAATACAAGGAAAAACGACCTCGCTGAGGCATTCAACAAGACTCTCTCTATGATATTAAAAAAAGTTATCACCAGAAATAAGAGAGACTGACACCAAAAGCTTTCTAAAATATTATGGGTTTATTGTATCATATATTGAATCTCCACTCAATCAACACCATACTTGTTGGTGTTTGGGACTAAGGTTGTCTTAGTACTAGAAGTATAAATTCCTTCCTTAAGGATTGCCTTACAAGAAAAAATCATAAAAAATAATATTCATTTTCGTCTTGACGAGCTAGACTCCTAAAAAAGACGCATGACTCAACAAAATCTAGAAATATATCGAACACAGATGTTCAAGGCCTACAACAAGATAACCCCACTTCGAACCTTTCACAAAAGAGAAATGGTCTTAGTCCTGAGAAGACCCTAATCCAAAGTTAAATAAGAAAGACAAGTTTAAGGTTAATTGAGAATCTCCTTATATCATTAGGATATTTAAAAGAGGATTCTACCAACTAATTGATGATAAAGAAAAAAGGCCTATGCTACTAATCAATGCTCGATTTCTCAAATGGTGCTATACCTAAGTCTCTAGGGGTAAAACAATAACAAAAAGTGTCTATATTTTATCTATGATAGAATACCTAACTTTCTCAAAAAGGAACGTCTGATCAAACATGTACTCCATGTTTCTCGAGACATAATATGGATACAAAAACCCATCTATTTTTTATGTCCCAACTAAGTTCATTCATTGTGGCAACTCAAATTCACTCATTGTGGTGATTCAGGTCTACTTATTATGACATTTCAAGTCCATTCATTATGAAAACCTAAGTTTACTCATGATGGCAAATCAAACCCACTCATTGTAATAATTCAAATTCACCTCTTGCAACAATCCAAGTTTGCTCATTATAGCAACTTAAGTCTACTTATTGTGGCAACTCAAGTCTATTTATTGTGTCAAATCAAGTCTACTTATTGTGGCATCTCAAATCCACTCATTGTGACAACTTCAGTTCACTTATTGTGACAAGTAAGTCCACTATGTATAGCAAATTAAGTCCACTCCTATTAGTAAATTAAATTCATTCTTTATGGTAACTCAAATCCATTTTGCATATGGTCAATTCCTAGAACTTCAGCGCAAAAAGCAAGCACTTAAGAATTTGTTCACGTCCACTCTCCTCACTCAGAAAACTCACAAAGTGGATACGAAAGGAGCATCTGTTTGAGTTAATTCTGGGTAAAATTCAAATTTAATCAAAATTCAGTCAAAATATAGAGTTGAATGTCACTGAATTATGATTCAAATATGGATCTTAATTGGATCTAGATCACAATTAAAGTTGACCAAAAATTGAGTTCAATTTGAATTTAAATTATTGAGAAATTTAGGCTCAAATTAAAATAAGTTAAGTGGGTCGAATATTTGGACCAAAGTGGGGCCCAAAATTTATCAAATATCTATATCAAAATGAAAAATGTAAAATCTTTTCAAATAATTTCTTGCACTAAATATGTTTTACAAATGAGTTTTTAACTAAACTTTTCTTACGAATAGATTCCTGAGATGAAAATTTACGAAAAAAGTCTTTAAAATTTTTGAAATTTTAAAAAAATCACTATAAAATCTAAGGTTTGTGAATGAACCCCTCAAAATTTAATTTTTAAAAATAAGCCTTGAAATTTCTAATGTTGGACAAATAAGCCCCTCTAAATTTTTTATTTATAAATAAGTCCAAATTTTATTGGAAAAGGACCATAAAAATTTTAAAATTTTATGGATAGATCCATTTTGTAATAAGATCTCTGAAATTTATAAAATTATATTTTGGTTCAAATTTTTGGGAAAAAAATTTACAAATATCCCCCTAAAAATTCAATATTCAAATATGGTATAAATCTTGAATCTCATCATTAAGAAAATAAATTCTAATCAATGAATTTCATACCAATCACAAAAATTAAAAATATAATACGATTATAAATCACAATTTGATAACCTTCAAAAGTTGGACCAATCAGAAATTTTGTTTCGATTCTTTTTTAGACCTATAAATTAATGAAGATCCTAAAAAAAAAAAGGAATATAAACAAAGAGAATGGGAAAAGCGAAAGAGATCAGAATCAGGACCCATCCAGAATTAGAGACATGGAGGCAAAAAAAACATAAGGTAATTTTTTATCCTGCTGTTTAGCTATTGGTCTTCTCCTTGTTTCTTTCCCTCCTCCCCGAAGGAACAGGTTTCTCTGCCGTGCGCCCTATTGGATCATCCACGTTCTGGCTACGCTATAGTCCACATCTCCACTTCCGACTTGAACTCGACCAGCCATGACTTGGCTATGGCCACCTCCACCTGTGCCACAGCCTCCTTGTACTTTCGCCTGCACGCCTCTCGCCGACGCTAACTCTTTCTTGGGGCTGCTAGCCACCGCTTAGAGTCAGACCTGGTCAAAGATGGCTGGACCTGACCAGATACTCCAATAGCCAAAGCTTCACCCTCTACGACTGAGGGCCGTACCCCGCCTGCCCACAACCCATTCCCAAGCTCTGCCAAAATCGCCTTGCTACACCCTCGTGCTCCCGGTCTTCTTGTTCCCAACCTCGCCAGAGTACGGCCAGCTGCCCAGACTACCAATCAGACCTTGTGCCATTGGCCTGAACCACCGCAGCCCACTCTACATCGCCTCAACCCTCCTTCGCCTTGCACATCGGCCGCCACGTCCAAGCTCACGTCCAAGCTCCGCCTCCCAGTTCTGCCGTAGGTTCCCAGCCCTGTCATAGCCACCTCACTGAGATTTCGTCATCGGAGCTCCTATCCCTTCTTCCGGAGCTCCTATCCCTCACCTCCGCAAACCCCTACATCACCTCAGGTCACACCTTTATTGCGAGCTGCACCACCCGTGAATTCGCCCCTAATCCATCTCCGGCCTCTTCTGTTTTTGGTAGCCAGTCGCTCATGGAGGAGGTTCTGCCGATCCGCCCGCATCACCACCAGATTCCCCTAAGCTCCTCTAGCCTCACCTACACCGAGCAGTGGGTTGATGTTGCTACAGGCTGGATCTGACAGGGAAGAACTATGGGTCTCCACGGCCTGATTGAGAAGATAGAGAAGAGAGTAATTCGAAGAGGAAGGAGGCTTAGGGTTTTGCAGGAAAAGAAGAAGAAGGATGGTATGCGAGAATAAGGAAGGGAAATAAAAAAAAGAAAAAAAACAAAGAAAAATTGTTGGCCAGCAATAACAAAAAAAAGGGAAAGATTTTCTAGTCTTCATTTTTGTGCCATCATCACAACTAACGGATTTTGAAGTACTTTAAACTCAAAAAAATTAACACTAATATCACATAGACTACGAAATTTTTAAAAATTAAAAAAAATTATCATCTAAGCTTTATTGATTATGAAAATACTTCAAAATTATCACATATACTTTAATGGTCATGAAAATACTTCAAATTCATAAACTTATCACTTATGTCTTATTGGTTATGAAAATACTTCAAATTCAATTAAATTATTGATTATGTCTCATTGGTGATGGAAACATTTTAAACTCAAAAAGGAATCACTTATGACTCATTGGTCATAGAAATGCTTCCAACTAAATAAAGTTATCATCTACATCCCATTAGATATTAAAATACTTCAAACTCATGAAGTTATCACTTATGACTCATTAGTTATGAAAATACTTCAAAATTAAAGAAGTTATCACTTACGTCTTGTTAGCTATTAAAGTATTTAGAATTAATGAAGTTATCACTAATGCCTTATTGACTATATAAATATTTCAAATCAAATAAAATTATCGCTTATGTCTCATTGACTAACGAAAATACTTCAAATTAAATGAAATTATCACCGATGCCTCATTGATTAATGAAAATACTTCAAACTAAATGAAGTTATTACCAATGACTTATTTACTGAAGGAAATACTTCAAACTAAATAAAGTTATCACTAACACCTTATTGGCTAATGAAAGCCCTTCAAATCAAATAAAGTTATACCAATGCTCAAATCTATTGGAAATATTTCGAACTTCTCTCATTTTCTTTGATGTCCCATTAGACTATGCCATTAACATTTGTTGAGGATCAAGTCAAGACATATTTGAGTCAAACATTACGTGGTCCAGCACAGGAGAGCGGGACAATAACACACATAAGAGCTTCTTTTCATTCCTTTTTCCTTTATTTTTTATATTTTTTATAATTTCATGTCAAAATTTTAGTAAAGTGAGTGTAAATCCTTACTTAAACCATGTACCATTTCTAAAAATTAATCGAATGCTCTCTTTTTTTTCATTTTGTGTCTCTATTTTATTATTTTGACTTCTTGCTTTAAGAGGTTCTTGATAATTATTAGGGTAATTAACAATAAGGACTTGCGACTGTTGGAAATCAATATTTTCACAATACCTAATAGTGCATTTTAAGTTAAATACATTTTAATTTATGCATCAAGGCCAATCTCTAAAGTCTTTGCCACTCCTGAACTGTCGAAATCGATCCCACAGTGCTATAGGTTTGTGATGTGCAAAAGAAAATTTTGGGTGCCAAAACCTGGAGCCTAAGATCAAAATCGTGCTCCAAAGTCTAGGCACCCAAAAAAAAATGTATGCCAATTTGCTAGCTTGCCACTTTTGAATTTTGAGCCAAAATTTTGGCACCTAGAAAAACACGAGAAGCAACCAATTTAAAAATAATTCTTTGTTCAGAATAAACTTAGTATATTTTTTTATTTATAATAACTAGTACAATGTAGAAAACTAACAGCGAATATGATGTTTGTCAAAAGAATAACCTTCTTCATACTTCAAAATACACTCAAGGACATCACAATCATGCCCAATAAAATTAATCATGCTTCCTTCACAAGACAACATTGACAAAGGGAGAGGGACTTAACCTAAATACAAAGGTAGATAGACTTCAATCTCTGAATGATGAACCTTTGTATATAGTAGCACATAAAGACCACACCAAATTTACTTCAAGAAGTTGATGATAGTCATGCATTCAAAAGCACCTGGGCTCCATCCATGGCATGAAGGAAAGAGGGGAAGGACGTACCATCGCAGGGCCAATTATCCTCATGCATCAATGGATTGGATAGACTATAAAATTGCTACTTCCTACAAATACAAGTTCATGGAAGTTGACAGAAGCTGAAGCAAAATTAACTTTGTATTCATAAACAATATCAAAGAAGGACCTCCATTATTCCGGAGTATGCTTATTTGAAATATTTCTTGCAGTAGGGAAGTGATAAGCCATGTGGAGTTGGAGGAACCAAGCACTCCCAAAAATGGGATTGCCATATACTACAGAGTCAAGTCCCTCAATTAAGTAGGCTAGTGATGGAGCAATCAAGGAATGACCAAAGTGAAGGAGAACTCTGGCAATAGTATCAGCATCAAGATTGTTTATAGTACCCTTGTCATTCAAAAAAATAAATAATCCAAAAAAATACGATGGTGGCACTAATAATACCTCGATGGTGTAACTTATTAGAATATGGGAGGGGTTGACTTTTTAACCATACTTGTTAAAGAATTAGCTCTCCAACATCATTGTAAAGAATGAAAATCTTCCCTTTCTTTACAAGATGCTCAAGAAGAAGGTTGATAAAAATGTTCTGCCCAAAAGTAATACTACTTTCATCAGGAAGAGTAAAATTTTTAAATCCTTAAAACTCATTAATTGGCTCAATTTTTCCAAGATCGGAAGCATTCTCCCCAAGAGAGAAGAAAAACATGTGAGTGGCAGGGCTCCACTACTCTATTGCAGCACCAAGAGAGCCTAGCCCAATTGTATATGTCATAGGTCATTCAACATCAAGAAATTCACATAGGTGACGAAAAACATGTAGAAAATTGGGAAGTGCTTAAAGAACTCTTTAACCTAAAAAGGATGATTGAAGCAATGCCTATTAGGAATATTAGACACCTACAAGAGTTCAAATTTTGAGGGGAAAGAAAAGAGCTTACCTCTAGTGTAATAAGTCGATTGGTGATGTGAGTCAGTTGGCTCTCAAATGAGATATTGAGATTAGGGACTAAATCTAGATTCATTATCGACAATAACCTAGAAGACTACAAAGAGAAAGCCGAAAATTCCTCTGTATAGGAAGGATCTTAAACTCAAAAGCGGAAGTGTGACAAACTCACACTAAAAATAGACCTACATAATCAACACCAGTTTGGAAGCAAAAAAATCAAATCAAGTATTTGGAGTTTTCAAAAATCCTAGTGCCAAAGATCTGGCACTCAAATTTATAGGCAAGAGCTAAGAGTTCAGCATGCAACAAAAAGAAATTTAGTTGCTAGGAATTGAGCACCCAGAAATAAAAACATGCTCCAAATCTGCGGTACAGAAAAAAAATCATATGCCACGAACTTGACACTTAAAATAAAAAATGTGCTCCAACACTTTGGTGCACGAAAAAAATTCTTAAAAATTTTTATTTTACAAGATCTTCAACCGCATCCCATTGTATGTGGCTCCTTCAATAAAAAAGTGGCACTAATTTAGGACTTTTTTTTAACCTTCACTTAGGAAGGGTCAAGGTGGTTTACAACCTCCTTCACAAGAAGAACTCTTTGGCCTGACCAATTATTGACAACTTTTTATTTTTTGCATCCAAAATTTTGTATTCTCTATAGCCATCATCGCATTAGCATTACCCTAATATGCACCTATTCCCTCCATTACCCCCTTGACACTTCAATAAAAATTGGGTCAAAGATCCAACCACTTAATGTACTCGACTTTGACTAACTTGTCAACATTGAAAATGATCTCCCCTCATAGGAATTGAGGCAATTTCTTAAACCACAAAAATGTATCACATTCTTGGCGTGTCCCCATTAACCCTCTACTTCTTCTATCTTTGTGTGTGACAATCACAAGCAAGCTTACAATCCACTAGAAGCTAACAAGTCAATCAAAAGTCGGTCAACTCATCCTCAAATATAAACCATCAATTTATACTTGACTCACACTTTATTTTAGTATTTCACCAAGAGAGGGGTATCCATAGATACCTTACTTTACAATTCTTAAAGCCCTAATATAGCCTTAAACCAACCCAATTAGCCAAACCCTACAATTTGAACCTTCATGTAATATCATGATATTTGAGGATTTTAAAACCAATTGATCTTCTCGTATTTTTAGATTTCTTAGACCTGTATTTTCAAAAAAAAAATGGTAAAATCAGGCATAATCGAGATTTATTTATAACATTATATATTTTGAGGATTTATTTATAAAATTTATATTTTCTACTATAAAATATCTTGAATCTAATGTTTTAAAGTCACTCGCTGAAAATCACATTAAAATAAACTTATTTGTGAAAATTTAATTTTCAAGATTTTTTTTGTAAACTTACAGTGCTTTAAAAAAGTCAAACTTTTATGCAAAAAATACACCAAGAAAAATGAATTGAAATCGACAAAAAAAATTATGCTAAAAAAGGACTAAAAGTAGGCTAAAATTGGGTTGAAAATTAGACTGAAAATTTAAATTTTAAAATTAAAAATTCAAATTTCTAGGTGTTAGAAATTCAAAATCCTTGGCACCAAAAATCTAGGTTCTACAATATGGGGCTCCAAGATCCTAATGCCCCCTTTTTGGCACCACCTTTTATGATATTAGCTTGCTAACAATCCCTTTTCTGGTGTAGTTCTAGTTTGCTGGCACTTAAAACCTCATCCAAATGTTAATTTTGATTTTCTCCAATCTACATCAATGATGTGGCACAATCTTCACTACTCAATCCTTGTGTCCTCCACACACAACCACATGCCTAGAAAATCACCTGAAATTGGTAGTCAAAATTTCTCTTAAATAACTTTTTTTTCAGCTTATAAATGACTCTTATTTTCACTAGTAAAAGGATCCTAAATTGGACATAAAAATTATACTAAAAATTATTATTTTATGAGAGAGAAGTTATTAATGCTCTAAGGAAGTAGGAGGAGTTCCGTAGTGACCACGAGACTTTGTTGAGATTTAAAGTAGGTACCCTCCTCGACGTCGAAGTTTTGACCAAAAATTTGATCACCATCCTCTTTCGACAATATAAGTTAGGTCTCTCCACTTTTTTTTTCTATCTTTCTACTTTTTTTTTTATTCCATTTGATGTATTTGATGCATTTTAATTTTAGACATCAAAAAAGAGATAGGGAGGGATCTTTGGACCTATCCTCGTTGAGGCATCAAGTAAATTTTTAGGTCTATTTTTCTTTCTATGTTGTATCTATTGTAATGAATTGGATGCTATGGGCAAAAATGCAAAGGCAAAAATGCTAAAACGGGCCTATCCTATGCCTAGTGAGAAGCCTTCTACAACTTTTCTAAGGACTTTATATATTTTATAGACCAGGCGTGTAAATATTAAAAAAAGAGTCGAGTTGAATCAAGTCCAAGAACCGACTCACTACACAACTCAAAAGCAAAACTAAACAGCAATCGGCTAGAAAAGTCTACAATCGGTGCTTCTATGACCAACAATTATTCTTGTAAGTATGAATCCTACTGATAAGAGAGCACCGGAAATAAAATACAAATACCAAGAGTTAGGCAATAGACAGTCTACCTCGTATGGTTCATAGGTTGTCAGCACGAGCATATTGACTTATTCCATGCTTACATTTCTTTGTCGCTCTCTCCAATTTTACGTGTCTATCAAATTCATATTCAATTATTTTACTTAATTTTGTGTATGGAAACTTTATATACTTAGTAGCAATACTTAACTGACACAATGATTTTCTATACATTCTTTAACGGTAATTGACTGTAGTTGTGCAACTCAACTTTATTCCATATGAGCGCAATGAGTAATAATAGAGACAAATCATGCAATCTTACATAATTCAATCATAGCTGTGAGTTAAGCACACTATGCTACTAATATGAAACTCTAGCATAATGGCATCATTTCTAAAAAAAAAAAAAAAAAAAAAAAAAATGTTGCTGCTGCTAGCCCAATAATTTATGATAGCATTTCTTTGTCATGGGAAAAATCAAAACATTAAGACGCAACATAAGACAACTACGAATAAAGTTGTGCTATGGATACATGTTCTGATCTTGACTAAAAGCATATTTTTCGGCTAAAAATGCATGCACCCGCCATTGGATAATTAAATAATTTTATCTTCGTAAATATTAGTTGTAAATGACAACAAATTCAAGTATAAATAATGTTGTACAACTAACAATATTAATGAACATGAAAAATATAATTGACGGACTTTTACTATTACCCAAAATAAAATATTAGACTATTTTTTATATATAATTAATTTAAATGCTAAATATTATGCTATTTGTTTTAGTGCTGTTTGCTTGTTCATTTACAACTCTTCTTTTGATAATTCAACCTGTCTTCGTATGCAAATGGCAATCAACTTTCAAAAAATTGAATATGAGATGCTATACTCATTGTTCAAGTTCAATACATAAATTGGTCTACCTAACTGTAATCTCCACCGTTCGCCTACGAGGATGCATAAGGTATTATACATGCGTTCTATGTCCTTGTCATTCGATAATTATAATTGTGGTCATCTCTTAGGTAGACATGATATATTTCTCACGCACATTATCGTACAGGAGACATCGTCGATGTTGTCCAACGTATATTATGAATTCATCACAAACATATATCCCTCAGCTTTGAATTTCACCTTTTAAACTATTTGGGAAACCGATTTTCTAAATTTTCTTAAATTGATAATAAAAACCTTTTAAACTATTTGGGAAATTTTAAAAAATTATCCGATATATTTATTTGCGAGTTACTCCTATTTGCATAACCATTCTAGAGATGTCACTCTATCACTCGGAACTTGGTGCTGCGTGGCACGTTTTTGATCATGTACTAGAGATCCCAGTCGTACACCGTGGACCCTGCTGATGGCACAACGATATCTTCAACAGCACACCATTGTTAGCATGGCTGAGCTAGACCAGTATATCCCAGCCCAACCCGCATCTCTGCTACCACCTACCAGCTCACACACAACGAAGCATGTAGGTTGCACCGACTGTCAGAGACACCACGTGAATGGTGCTTATCATGCAAACAAAAGTTAATGCAACGTCTTTTCGTAATCACAAAAGTTAACACCATCGACCCCGGAAAAGAACCCGGGCTTCCCTTGCTTCCTTCCCACCTTCAAAGCTTTTATTTTTCCTCCTCTGGTTGTTCAGTTCCCGCAATGACTGCCTCTTCTCTGGCATCTACATCCGATTGCAGCACAGCCTTTGCTTTCCAAGTTCCGATTCCATCATCCGAGTTCAAAAGAGGAGAAGAACAAACACTTCGACGCAACAACAGAACCAAGCAGTCAAAACAAATAAAAAAGAAAAAGAAATTTTGGTGAGCTTCTCCAGCTAGAAAAGGCGACTTCTACTTCGATTGATTCAGCCACTGCAGCGCCAGCTCCGCCCTCGAAGCGGCGAACGTGGGGCTGCCACTGCTGCTGCTGTCGGAGAGCGAGACTAAGGCCTTCTGGAGCACGCCTGTCGGGGATGATGCTGGCCTCGTCGGGCTCTCCTGAGGGCTCGCCTCGTGGCTTCCTCCGCAACCTTTGCCCATCGTGTTGATAAGCCCCGCGCAAGAGCTCTTGCTGCTGCCGCTGCTGCAGCCGTTGTGCGGAGACGTGACGTTGTTCGACTGCAACACTTCCGCCAGCGGACCGCCGCCGAACGGCGCCATGGAACCGGTGCCGTCACTGAGCCCAAGGCCCATCTGTATTTGATCCGTATCTTCTTCGTTGCCGGACATAGAGAGTGTGAGGGTCGAGAGAGGAAGCTTTCCGGCGGTGGAGGTTGACTTGTAGCCGTTTGTGTTTTCGTTGGACCATGCGTCAATGTAGCTCCTCGGGAGATCCCTGTGCTCAGTAGTGGCGGCTTCTTGTTCCAAGGAGGAAAGCTCGGTGTTGAGGAAAGAATAGCATTGCTCGTTTAAATCAGTGTAGTTAAGGTTAAACTGGTCCTCGTAGTGTGGCAGATCAGAGACGGGCTCGCTCCTCGGCCCCATCTTCAGATGCATCAGCTCCCACTCTCGGTTCACATCAACATACCTGAAAGCGATTAATGAGCGAAGAGAAGCCCAGAGGATAAAAAAGACCCTTTATTTTGAGCAATATTTGGTTGTTTCGAACTTTTTACCTGGTATCTTTGGGTGGCTCCATGGATTGAAATGGGAGCTTTAGCACAGGAGTTGATGCGGTGGCGGCCGGCGGGACTGTCGACTGAGCAATGGATGCAGCAGCAGCTGTGGCTGTGGGTTTTGGCTTATGGAGGGCTTCCACAGGCTTTCTTGAACGTGGGCGACCCCTGTGAACATGGCGCTCGCAGTACTTCATGCCGGGCGCCACATCTCTCGAGCACCTCCACTTCTTCCCGTCCGTTCTCCGGCACCTCCCAGGCTCCGGGTCCGCCGTCCCCGTGAACTTGTAGCACCCTGTTCCTCCTCCCATCACCATCTCAGCTACACCACAGACCATCGACAATAAAAACTTTCAGAACAGAACAACACCACAAAAAAAGACGACACTTTTGAAACGAAAAAGAACTTACGGTTGGCGGCGAAGAGGTGGGTAGGGGCCTCGGGGAAGCACCGAGCGGAGGAAGGAAGAAGAAGATCGGGCGGCACCGGAACGGACGCCGTGAAATGCTTATAAATAAGCGCCTGGCGCTGCAGCTCCTGCCACTGCGCCGACGTGAACGGAAACCATCTCAGCACCGATGCAGCTCCTCCACCAGGCAAACACTGCACAGACCTTTCCAGCTCCCCATAGTACAACCCCGCCGCCGCTGCACGGAAGGGGAACGCCGCCGTCCTCATTAGTTTCTGCGGGTGCACCCCAAACCCCAAACCGAAGCCGCCAGCTTCCTTCACTCCTTCTCTTCCTCCTCTCTTCTCCTCCGTCTCCATTGTAGGCTATCTCTTTCAAGACTCAGAAACACAGAACTAGGGAAGAAGATGTATCTATATAGAAGGTGGATGGTGTTCCCTTGCGCCCAACATTCGCAGCACTGTGTGACAAATTAGTAAAGCAGCAGAGGCAGCAAAAATAAGAAAAAAAGAAAAAGGAGAAGAAAGGAACAGAACTACTCACTCAACTCTACAACGACAGCTCCGCTATTATTGTTACTGCTCTCTATCGTTTTCTGCGTGCGCTGCCTCATCCGTACTCGCCCACACCCTCGTCACCCTCCCTCCCCGCCTCCCTTATCGTTTTCCTCTTCTCTGCTCTACCCTTGTATTATTATCAAGAGAAGATCCCTGCTTTATTTTTCTTCTAGCTTAACGTTGGGAAGCGGGGGGGAGGTGGGTGAGGGGGGGTGCGATAGGCCACGGCGCGCACTAGGTTTGAGCGATGGGATGGGTTAACTAATTGCCTATCGAATCGAGGGAGCAGGGCAACGGGCGGTCAGGATTTCGTGTGGCTCGTTCCCTGCCTTCGCTCCCGTACCCCTCTCTCTCTCTCTCTCTCTCTCTCCCACACGCCGTGCGAGGCACGCTTCGGCTCAGGTTCATTAGCATCCGTAATCACTCGTTTTCGCCTCCCGCGAAGGCGGCTCCGAAATACTCTTCAATTGTCCTACTGCTATTTCGCAGATAACCTCTGGAATAAATAAACCGGAAAAAAAAAAGAAGAAAAACAAGGGTATGTACGTAAAACAGGTTTTCTCAATGCGTAGGCAGTTCCAAGGGAAAATGAGGGAAATAGAGATGGGCGTATTGATGTGAGACAGCTGTTCGGACAGCTGTCGCCCAATGGCACGTCGCCATCAGGGCCCATTTCTTCCTCCCAAACCCCACCTCCCTGCCTTCAATGGAAATGGAACCGTGACTTGTACTCCATGCCCCTCTATTCCCGCCCCTATTCCTCCCCATTCTATTCCGGGCCGGATGCGGCCCGGACCGGAACTTCTGACCTTTACCTGGGCCCACGGGCCGATGGGTCGCGGACAGGGGGTTTAGAATGTCGATTCTGCCCTCGCCTCTCCTGTTAGGGTGTTTTTCGGTGGTGAGGTTACCGCTTGCGCGCTTTTGTTTTGATGTTGAACTGACTTTATCGGGTTAGCTTTTCCGGATCTGAGAAATTGCTTGACCCGGTTCGACGAGCATGAAGTCAGTTGGGCTTGTTGCGGAAATTATTGGTGGGCGGTGAGCCCCCCCTCCATCACTGCGGATACCTGCTCGCCACCCACCTTTAATTCCTGGGCCCTATCCTTTTCCCAAAGCTTGTCGCCTATTATATTTTCATGATAATAATTTTTTTATTTTATTTATCACAACAACACCTGTATTTTTTGCGGAACAAATTTTACATAATTAATTCGATTTATTTTTTAATTTTGACTTCTTATATTCGGAACGGACGGAAGAGCCGTGCCTCGCTCAATGTCGATGGTATTGACCGTATCTTATCCGGAGTTGTCATAATAATAAAAAATTATATAATGACGAAAACGGCGGTTACTTTAAGCAGATCGGGTAAGAATCACCACGCTATTCAAGTGCCACAAGAGATGTCCCCGGCACAGGCAACAATGGAATCTCACAGTACCGCCTGTCCCTGGGGATTAAGATGACCATAGGAGGGCGCTACCTCCACCAAGGAAACACGAATACTATAATCCCAGCAATGCCATAATGATAATTCAGATGTATATATATACATAAAAGAGAGATCGAAGCAAAGTGCGAGCTGCAAAGCGCCATCCCGGCTGCTCTTCTTCATCAGAATCATGATTTCCTCTGACGAGAAGGGAAGATGGGAAGGCCGTGGCCTTCCAAGCGGTAGGGTTCCAAACCGGAGATGGAAAGTAGAGAGGACCACACACCACGTTGGGCGCGGTACTGATTCCCATCCACCCGCCCTTCCACCAAAGTCGTGGATCACATCACCTCTCGCATGTGGCACTTGGCCCGCACCTAACGAGCACTGATTACTGCTACTACAACAAAGCCATGCATGTGACCGTCTTTTGATCTTTTCCTTCTCCTCCCCGGACCCTTCGTCTTCAAGCTTTCGCCGTACCCAACCCGAATTTTAGTTTTCGGGTTTGTCTTCAAGCTTGGACGCAACCCTGTCTGATACCTCTGCTTCTGCATTTCTGGAAATCATGAGCGAGCATTTCTGATAATGTAAGTGTCTTACAATGCTTATTTGATGTCAAGTACATGGAGTAGTACATCGTACTACACTAAGATGGTTCAAATGAAACAGTAGGGGAACTGTAGGTTCATGTAGATTCCATTCCATTATTGGCAAGTTCATGCAGTGGCGTCGGCGGCGGCACCTACTGCAGCAGGGGCTTCTTGCTTGGTTTCTGGTTCTTCCTCCCAGAACGAGGTTTTCTTGCCTGTCTTTGAAACAGTCTGCAAGACTGCTTCAGGGTTTACATTTCCTTTGACAGTCACTTTCTGTTCCTTCAGGTCGACGTCAAAGGTTTCAACACCTGAGAAAGATGTAGTCGATGTAGTCAGATTAGAAAACCAGCAGTA
The DNA here is from genome assembly GCA_005019695.1 of Trichopus zeylanicus subsp. travancoricus. Lineage (NCBI taxonomy): Eukaryota > Viridiplantae > Streptophyta > Magnoliopsida > Dioscoreales > Dioscoreaceae > Trichopus > Trichopus zeylanicus. Next base: position 728,214 of record RXID01019385.1, on the reverse strand, counting down.
GGCCGATAAACGATTACCTCACGTCAGGTAACTTCTTTTACAAGTGGAGGAGCAGTTATTGCCCCTTTGTTGTCACATAATTGTGATCAATTTCAATGGGTGTGCAATCCATTTGAAGGGGTTGGTCCTGCTGAACAAATATAACTTTATGCATGTATCTATTTACAGCAGACATTAAAATGGGGTGGGTGTTTGTCTTTGTTGAAAAAACAAAATCTAACTGTATAATTGACAATATGCAACGCAAAATATTTCTTCTATTGAAAGCCAAGAAAGTATAGCGAAATGAAAAAGGAAACAACCTTCCATTTTTGTGATGACCCTCCTAACTGCTCCAACACAACCTTCGCAGGACAACTGTCTGCATAAAAGATACCTCCAAATATTAGGGGAGTGACATCTGACTTTTGAGAAATAAAAGAACAACAGTAGAGATTATTGCTTTACCAGAATGAATGATGATACTGGAGTTCAATGTTTCATACTACAAACTCACAGCTAAAACCACATATACAAGTTTAATCACATACATTCCATTCTTAACGGATTTCGTTCCTTCTATTTTTGCTGTGGAGAAACAAGGAAGAAGCAAGCTTGTTGCAAAACTAACTGAACATTGACAAAGATCTCTTCCAAATGCCACCATCACTCATTTGCATCTCAGAATTTGACCTTGAAATATTATCAGGTGACATCTCCCAATACCTATTGAAATTAGATTTCAAATTTGCATTCTGGTTATGACTACATGTTGGATTTACTTGGCTGAGAAAAGAATAGTCACTGACGAAACAAAATTAACACATTGCCTACATGGCTACAAAACACAAATATACGAACCAAAATAAGGCGGAAATTTTTTTTAAAATCTATATTTCTATGGTTTTGTGTACTATTAGCTGATCGTGTAAACAGGTAGATCTGAATTGGAAGATAAATAAATTACATTGTCTGTAAAATACACCATCCAAACTAGAGGATATTGCTCAATGAGTTTCAAACATAAAAATGCTTCCTTAGGGTCTTCCCTTGGCTTTTCTAGTTTTTTGGTTGCAAGGTTCATCGTGCAAGAGTTCAATATACAACAAATCAGTATCGGAATTACAAGTATAGATCAAGTGCTAGCTATAATTGGAAATCAGACCAAAGCTTATCCAGATAAATGGACAGATTTCTCTGTTGATCCAAGATATGTAAGGTGGGAAGGCCTAAGCTTACTAATATCTGAACTCTCTCCATATTCAAGCGAACTCTCTACAAATCTCCGCACAATCAGGCTTCCAACTTTGGTGACATTGGAATCAATTCCAAAACCCTGAAATTGAAGGAATCGGAGAAATTAAAGGATTAATTCTCCACTTCCAACATTTGATTTGATTTCAAAATCCGAAATTGAGAGGAGTAGATAATTTCACTTAATTGGGATTTTGAATTCCTATTTAAAGTTAAAATTCAAAATGCAACCAATTTCTTGAAAATTAAGGTGGGACCCATACTTAACTGAAGTTTCAAGAATTGGTGAGGAATTCATCGATTCCTCACCAATTTGGGTGTTTGATTCTATTCTAAAATTCAAAATTAAGAAAATTAGAAAATTTCATTCGTTCCCAATCTAGGCTTTGAATTCTTATTTTAAAATTCAGAATGCAACTAATCTTTTGAAAATTGTGATAGAGCCTACACCTTAACTTATATTTCAAGAATTGGTGAGGAATTCATCAATTACTCACCAATTCCAACGTTTAATTTGATCTTAAAAATCTGAAATTAAAAAAATTAGACAATTCTACTCATTTTCAATTCAAATTTTGATTTTCTCTTTTAAAATTCAGAATGTAACCAATATCCTAAAATTAAGGTGGAGCCTGCATCTTAATCTATTTCAAGAATTGGTGAGAAATTCATCAATTCCTCACTAATTCTAGCATTTAGTTCAGTTCTAAAATTTGAAATTGAGAGAATTGGATAATTCTAGTCATTTCTATTTCTTACTTTAAAATTCAAAATGCAATCAATTTCTTGAAAATTGAGGTGAGCCACACACCTTAACCTCTATGTCAAGAATTGGTGAGGAATTCATCCTTCTTCATTGTGCCCATCCAAATTCATCCAGAATGTCTTGATGAGACCTATGTGTTATCTTATTGGGGGAGTTGAAAGAGTATCAAACCAGATCAATATAATGGGTCAGATACAAAATCATCCCAAAAGCTTAAGCTCATGGGATATGGGATTAATTCATCATACTTGATATTATAACAATGTTCCCCTTCAGGTATGATTTGACCACATTAATTTTAACTTTTTTTAATAAAAAACTCTTTTACTCAACCAATTTCACCATGTGATCCATATTAAAGGATTTTTGTCTCATTTTTTTGATTTTTTAAAGAGACTAACATGCAATTGAATTTAGTCGCATCATCACGGTAATTTCGGTATTAAAAGTTTACACAGCTTCAAACTTGAAGCTCTGATACCACTTATTGGAGGAGTCAAAGGAGTGTTAAATCAAATCAATATAGTAGGTCGGACACCAAATTATTCCAAAAACTTAAACTCCGATACCACTTGTTAGGATTTGCAGCGGAAGATTCATAAATTATCTTATTCTTAAACAACACAAGAAACGAGAAGTAATGCAAGATAAAAAAAAATAAGATAAGACAACGAGGGATCCACTATCAAAAAGGTTTTACAAGAGTCTACAAAAAAGTATGCACTCTTTCTTATTTAATTAAATTTTTTCACTAAACCTCGGTAATGCCTCCAAATTCAGAGAGAATCTCCAAGAGAACAACACGAGGAACCACTACGAGAGACCACCGAGAAGCACTAGAAAGATCTACACACGAGAGTTGACACTATCTCTTTTTCTCTTCTTTGTATTATCTCTATTCCTCTCTCTCTGTCTCTCTGTCTCTATTTCTCTCTAATTCAACCTCAATACTATATCACCCATTAACTCTATGTATTATAGTATATATATAAACCATTATTGAGTTTGAGTTTTACTAAAATTATAACTCTTAATATTATAAATCAATCATAAGTCTATATCCAACTTTAGATTCTTACTTTAATTCAAACTCTAATCCGAGTTGGAGACACCCAAAACTCAACAATCTCCACCTTGGTTTGAACTCGGACGTGCCATCGGAACTCCACCTATAACAGTGTTCCCTACTAATCGATAAATATTGCTGCACTTCTTTTCTTTTATTAGGATTCTAATACCGTGTGCCACCTTCATGACTCCATCTCTCGCCGAAAAATTACAGCCTTTTGAGTCTAGTACACCAAGCGAACTTAGATTTTTTCGCATCTTGGGGACATGTCTTACCCTAGTAAGAGTACAAATCGCTCCATCAAATATCTAAATTTGGATTGTTTTCACACCGACGATCTCAAAAGTTGAATTATCGCCAAACCAAATAGTACCTTTCTTCTTATTCTCCTGATAAGAAGTAAATCAATACTTTCTGAAGCAAATATGGTAAGAACTAGTAGAATCTAAAATTCACTTATCAGAAGTGTCGATTTCTGCGGATACTGTAAGAACGTCTCCATCGGTACTATTTTCAGAAGTATTATCCACTATTGTCGTTGCCATATTGGAAAACTCTATCTTTTCATGTTTAGGGTAATGACATCTAATGTGACCATACTTCTTATATGAATAACATTATACTTTTACCTTCAATTTTTATTTGGACCGTTGTTTGCTTTCTCCACGTTCCCTTAATCTTTCCTTTTTCGTGAGTCACCAATCATTCACCAAACTCCATATTAATAGTGGAGTTTTCTTTTTTTCTCATTAGAAAAAAGACTAGTTATTAGATCTTTCATTTAAAGAGTTTTTTTACCATAAAAAATTATAGTCATAATATGATCGTACGAAACAGGAAAAGACATCAAGAGAATTAGTGCCTTATCACACACTTCAAACTTCACATCAACTTTCAGTAAATCATTGATAATCTTATTGAAGGCATTTAAGTGATGTAATATAATTGTACCTTTGGTTATATGCAGTCCGTACAACTGTTGTTTTAGGTAAAACTTGTTCGTGAGGTTTTTTGACATGTACAACTTCTCGAGTTTTGTCCAAATATCCATTGTCGTCTCTTCATCAATGACATTGTATAATACCTCATCATTCAGGCTTAAAATAATTAAATTCAATGCCTTATGATCTATCTCCTCACTGTCTTCATCACTTATCTTGGCCGGCCTATTTTCTTTTTCATCTAACATCTTTTGCAGACCTTAACAAGTAAGAATCATTTTTATCTTCTTCTACCATAAAGTAAAATTTATTTTATCATCAAACTTCTCCACCTCGAGTAAGAATTTTCTCATCTTGTTTACTCCTAAGCTCTGATACTAATTGTTGAGATTCACAGCGGAAGGTTCACAAATTATCTTATTCTCAAATTATATAAGAAACGAGAAGTAATACAAGATAAAAAAAAAATAAGATAAGACAGTGAGGGATCCACTATCAAAAAAGGTTTTAAAAGAGTTTACAAGAAAGATTGATTGTTGAGTTTTGGGTGTCTCGAACTCAAATTGAAGTTTGAGTTAAAATAAAAATCCAAAGTTGGATTTAGACTTATGATTGATTTGTAATATTAGGAGTTATAATTATGGTAAAACTCATACTCAATAAGGGTCTATATATACTATAATACATAGAGTTTATGTGTGATATAGTATTGAGGTTGAACTAGAGAGAAATAGAGAGAGAGGAATAGGAGAATAGGGAGAAGAGAAAGAGAGAGAGTGTTGGCTCTCATGTGTGGATCTTTCTAGTGCTTCTCGGTGGTCTCTCGTAGTGGTTCCTCGTGGTGTTCTCTTGGAGATTCTCTCTAAAGTGGAGGCATTATCGAGACTTGATAAAAAAGTTTAGTTGAGTAAGAAAGAGTACAGATTTTCTTGTAAACTCTTGTAAAGCCTTTTTGATAGTGGATCCCTTGTTGTCTCATCTTATTATTTTCTTTTATCTTGCATTACTTCTCTTTTTTTTATTATTTGAGAATAAGGTGATTCATGAACTTTCCGCTGTGAATTCCAACAAATGATATTTGATGATTTACTTGAAATTATATTTAACCAAAATACTTAAATCTCTCAAGAAATGTCAGAAAGTTTCAAAAGAAAGAAGAAAAGTTATGGTAGAACGGTGAGTGTGTTTTGATGAGATAAAGAGATGGTTCAAGACGGGTTGGAGGTATCTATAACCACTTGAAGATTCACGAGTGACACGAATAGAACCAAGGTAACTTAAAAATTCGGCATCAACTAGGTTTATCTTTCTTTTATTTTTAGTCAAGTCAAAAACTTATTTGAGATAAATCATTTAGTGTTTAATTTCTCGTAGAGTTCTGTAAAAAATTCTTAACAAGCTTTCCTGATTGAACCAGATATTTAGTTCTGAATTGAACGCTTCGGTGAGTCAAATTGAGAATTCCATTTTCAGTTCAAGGCAGAATCGAATGTCTGGCTGGTAAGTGGTTTTGGTAGAACCGGTCATCTATTTTAGAACTGAACATCCAATAGAGCTTTGAGCAAATACTAATAAATAAAGTAGGACACTTGGTTATCTCGAGATGGACGTCCGATATAGGTTTTGTACACGACTAATGACTAGTTTTTTGACCGTTGAAGTGAATCAAGCTATGGGATCTCATCTCTAATGGCTAGATTTGACTCCAAAGGCATAAATAGAGTTGAAAGAGCTTACATAAATAACTCTTGCATCTTCTAATCTTTGTGAAAAGAGATCAAAGCCTCCTTCACCTCTCTAGCAATTGTTGATCTCTAAACCTTCCAATCTCAAGTTAGTTTTTATTACCCTATTCTTTAATCTAGAGAGAACTTTGTGTAAGTTTACGTCATACAAATCTTGTTACCTTTTTGTTTGTAGTCTGCTCCAAGATTATTTGGAGTGATTGAGGGGCTAGACTCCAAATTAGGGTTGTATCTTGTTAGTTAGAGCAAGAGAAATTATAGAGGGTTAGTTTTACCAATGAAGCGACACATTAATGGAGTGTTAAAGTTCTCAAGATCGAGGTAATGACCGTAAAGTGGGAGTGGTTAGTCTCTAAACCATGTAAAATTGTGGTAATCTCTATTTCTTTATTATTTAGCTTATTTGCTTATACTCGTAATTGATTGTAAATTGGATTTGAATCGTAATCGTAGGTTGAATTATTTTTGCTTTATCGAAAAAGTTGTACTTGTTATTATAAACCTAATTCACCTCCCCCACACCCCCCCCCCCCCCCTTTCTTAGGTGGTTTTTGTAGTTTCGATTGCTATCAAAGTTAGGTGCCCTTATTTTCAGTTTAGCCACCTAGATTTTTTAAATCCTTACTTGTGGAAAATTCTGGTCTCTCCATCCTTTCAAAAAGAGCAATTTACCACTTGTCCACTGCTATACATCAATTTTTGAAGAGCCCATACTCTAATCTTCATAAAAGTCATTGATTATAATCTATGATGCATAGTGGAGAAAGGGTACACTCAACCCATCAAAGTAATTGATAGGGTGAAGGTACCTAAGTCCAAGCACAAGTGGGATAAAGTTGATAAGAAAAATAATTCTTTAAATGCGAAAGCAATGAATATCTTATATTGGGCTCTTGATCCATCCAAATTTAATCGTATTAATATTTGTGAGATGACTCATAAAATTTGACATTATCTTGAGATTACTCATGAGGGTACAAGACAAGTAAGAGAATTAAAAGTGAACATATTGGTTAGCCAATATGAATTCTTTCAGATGAAGCTAAATGAGTCTATCATCAAAATGTTTACTCACTTTACTGATATTATTAATACTCTTAAATATCTTGATAAAACTTATACTAATGATGAGATAATTAGAAAGATTTTGAGATATTTATCTAGGAATTGGGATCCAAAATTGACAGCGATACAAGAAGGCAAAGATCTTAATACACTACCCTTGGAGGAGCTCTTAGGATCTCCAATCACTCATGAGATGATAATGAAAAACTGGATCCAAGAGGACAATGAAGAAAAAAAAAGAAGAAGAACATTGCTTTCAAAGTCAAGAAATCAAATAAAGATGAAAAGGAGGATAGTGATGAAGACATGGTGCTTCTAATAAGAAAGTTCAAGAAATATCTCAAGAAGAAGCACATGCCAAGAAAGCCAAAGAAGGGTGAGAGGAGCAGCCCAATTGTGAAAGAAGAAGAAGACATTCCCACATGTATTAAGTGCAAGAAGCCAGGTCATATGAAGGCAAATTGCCCTCTCAACATCCAACCTAAGAATTTCAAGGCCAAGAAGAAGAAAGCTATGGTGGCAACTTGGGATCACTCCAAAAGGAGAATGAGGATGCCCCTTCTGACGATGAGATTGTAAACCTATTTCTCATGGCAAATAAGGATGAGGTATGTGACTTATCTTTTAAGAAATTATAAGATATTTTTGAAAAATTATTTTCAAGTAATGAAAAAATAAATCTCAAGTATGCTTCATTAAGAAAGAAACCATCTATCCTTGAGAATGATATTAATATTTTTAAATCTTCTAAAGCATTTACAATTACAAAGGAGATATTGATGCTTTTCAAGTAGAATATGACATGTTAAAATCTTGTAGAACTATTTGTGATTGCCAAAATGAACTTGCCATACTTAGATATGAGAATAGTCACTTGAGAAAAGCTTTACAAAACTTCTTTTATGGAGATCCTAACTTGAACATGATTCTTAAAGGCCAAAGGAATATTTTGAATAAATTCAGTTTACGCTTTATTTCAATTTTAAAGTTCAAGGGCATTAAAACTACTTTTATAAAGGCTTCTTCTACAACTTATTTTTATTTAATTTGCACTTATTGTAGTAGAAAGGGACATATCTTCACTAGTTGCTTAAGTAAGAGAAAATCTCTATTAAGCAAATATGGACACCTAAGGGGATAATCTCAAAAACCAAGAAATCCAAGTTAGTTTAAGTTCCTAAAACCTCTGTTGCATAATCATTATTAGAGTAGTTAGGCATGACCCACATGTAATTACTTGCTATATTTTGTAATCTTGCTTTAGCTAATATAGTAGAGGTAAGCATTTCATCTCATATTTCTCACATAATTACTCACTATTATGTCCATTTGTATATCTTTGGTCTAACCTGAGGGTCCATCATTGAAATAGGATACCTACCCAATTTTGATGTGCTAGTTGTGCCTACACTCCAAACAGAAGAATGAGAAATGATTCTTTGATAGTGGATGTTCAAGACACATGACGAAAAATTGATCTATATTCAAGGAGTTGGTAAGCAAAGATGATGGGTTTATTGCCTTTGGTGATAATTGTAAAGGTAAAATTATTAGTAAAGTTGATATTTTTATTGGTTCTTCTATTACTAAAGGAGTACTCTAGTTAAAGAACTTAAGCATAACTTATTATCTATTAGTCAATTGTGTGATAAGGGCTTTCATGTTCTATTCAAATCTATTCTTTATATAGTTAGGTATGATAAGAGCAACATTATTGCTTTTATTAGTCATCGTGATGGAAATATCTATACTATTGATCAAAATGACCTTAATGCATAAGAACCATGAATGACTTTGGCATAGGCATTTTGGACACATGCATGAATACAATTGCCAAGATCAACTAGAAGGAGCTTGTGAAAGGATTATCCAAAGACAAATTTGTCAAAAATCAAGTTTGTGATGTATGTCAAATGGGGAAGCAAGTGAAGTCCTCACACAAACTCAAAAAGGTAGTGTCAACTAAAAGACCACTTCAACTTTTATACCTAGACTTGTTAATAGGTCCAAACAAGTCTAAGAGGTAAAAAGTATGCCTTCGTAATAGTTGATCACTTTTCTAGATACACATGGGTTTTGTTTCTTACAAATAAAAGTGATACCTTTAATGCTTTTGTTAATTTTGTAAAATGTATTCAAAATAAGGAAGGTTATTTGATTTCTAAAATTAAAAGTGATTGTGGAGGAGAATTTGAACATCATCTATTTGAGGAGTTTTGCATTGAAAATGACATTGAGCATAATTTTTTGGCTCCCACACTTTACAATAAGGAGTTATTGAAAGAAAGAATAGGTCTCTTCAAGAGATGGTAATGGTTATGTTTAACAAGTACTCCCTTCCTAAGTATTTTTGGGGGAGGCCGTTAACATAGTTTACTATATCTTGAATAGAGTTTTTATTTGATCAATTCTTGACAAAATCCCATTTAAATTGTGGAATGGGAAAAAAACCTAATATTACATATATTCATATTTTTTGTTACAAATGCTTTATTTTGAATATAAAAGATCATTTATCAAAATTTGACTCAAAACCTTTTGAAGGCATATTTTTTGAATATTTTTCTACCTCTAGAGTGCCTTATAGTCTTTAACAAGACCTCTTTAGTTGTTGAAGAGTTTATAAATATTGAATATGATGAATCTAACCTCATTTGGAGAAAAAGACTTTTGATAATTATTTGACGAAAATTAAATTTAATCAAATTTTGGTCAAAATATAGAATTGAATGCCACTGAATTATGATCCAAATCTGGGCCTTAATTGACCAAAATCATGATCAATTCGACCAAAAATTAGGTTTAATTTGGATTTGAATTAATAAAAAATTTAGGCTTAAAGTAAAGAGAGTTAATTAAGACAGATATTTGAACCAAAATAAGGTACAAAATTCATCAAATATTTGGGCCAAAATGAAAATTATAAAATCTTTGTCAATAGGTCATGAACCAAATACATTTTATAAATTAGTTACCAATTAGATTTTTCTTACGAATAAGTCCTTAAAATTAAAATTTTACAAAAAAAAGTCCTTAAAAGTTTTAAAATTTCAAATTGATTTCCGCAAAATTTAGGATCTGTGAATAAACCTCTCAAAATTTTATATTCATAAATAAATCTCTGAAATTTCTAACTTTTGCAAATAAACTCCTTAAATCTTTGAAATTTTTATTCAGAAAGGACTATGAAAATTTTAGAATTTTTATAAATACATCTTTTTTATGAAAAAGCAATTGAAACTTATAAAATTACATTTTGATTCTATTTTTTTTGGAAAAAATTTTCGAATAACTCCCCAAAAATTTAACATGCAAAAATAGTAAATATTTTGAATATTATCATCGGGGAAACAAATCCCAATCCATGAAATTATATTCCAATTAAGGAAAAAATAATTTTGGAATACAATTTGATCACCAATCCAATCAAATATAGACCCAAAATGAGATCAATTAGAGATACCAATCACAATCACAAGCACTCTAAAAATCAACCAATCAAATATTTGATTTCAAATCTCCATAATGCTTATAAATTGATGAGAAACCTGCAAGATAACAATAAAAAAAACACAAAAATGGAGATCAAAACAGAACGAGGAGAGGATTAGAAGGCCATTATTAAAAGAGTTCATCAAGAAAAATTAAAGTTGAAGAGGTGAAATTTTAGACTTAGTTCCATTCTTCTTTTTATTCTCTCTATCTATTCTCCTCCTCTCCTATAGAGCTATCAAGTTGTCCAACCCCGCTCAACCAGCTTGTGCCCTCAACCTCGTTAGCTTCACCTTTCACCTCCAAATCCGCCGCTTGACTCATAACCTCCCTGTAATGTTGTCTCCTTATTGCCCCCTTGTCGATGATGTTTGGCATCGCCACTTAGCGCATTGTCACACAATCCTGCCCCTTTTGGTGGCTTCGTCAACTTCCTGACTTATGCTTAGTGTGAAGGCCTGCCATCTTCGACGTGTGCCTCACCATCCTTGCCCTCGTTGGACTTCACCTCTATTGATCTCCACCTGCCAGCTTCTTTGGCCATTGTCTACCTGTCGTAGCTGCCCCAATCGCCCTCTTCCTGGTAAAGAGCACCCTTCGAGCCTCGTAGCAATTGATTCGCCATGGATACAAAGATGAGCTCAAAAGATGGAGAGAAAGAAAGGGGGTACTGGAATCAGAAAGTAGAAGGAAAGCAATAGAGAGGAAAAAAAGTAAAAAAAAATTGTCTAGCAACAAGATAAAAAAGTGAAAAGGTCCTCTAACTCGATTTTCGTGTCATCACTATTCTAGTCACTCATAATCTTTGACACATTCACAAAACTCCACCACTTCCATGGCCACTCATGATCCCTCGAAGATGGTGTACCTATGACATCGATGTGGCCACTTGAAGCCACATCGATTCGGCCACTTGAATCCACTCATTACACCTTGCCAGCCTTTGTGCATCTGAGCTAGCCTTCGGGCTTGCACTTAGCTAGCCTTCATCCTCACACTTAACTAGTATTCAGGCTCACACTCAGTCAGTCTTCGGGCTCACATTCATCAAGGTTTCAGGCTCCCATCCAAGCTAACCTTCAGAGTTGCACTCAGTTAGCCTTCAAGCTTGCACTCAACTAGCCTTTTGGCTCGCACTGATCTAGCCTTCAAGTTCGCACTAACTAGCCTTCTAGATTGCACTCAGTTAGCCTTCGGGCTTGTATCTAGTCAGTCTTCGAGATCACACTCAGTCAGCTATCGAGATCGCACCTAACCAGTCTTTGGACTCACACTCAGCTAACCTTTAGGCATGAATCTTAGCCAACCTTTGGGCCCAAACTCAATCAGCCTTTAAGTTCACACCCAGCCAGTCTTCTAGCTCACACTCAGCTAGCATTCGAGCTTGCATCCAGTCAACCTTCAAGCTCACGCTCAGTCAGTCTTTAGGCTCACATCTATCTAGCTTTCGGGCTCACACTCAACTAGCCTTTGGGCTCGCACTTAGCTAGCCTTCGGACTCACACTAAGTCAGTCTTTAGGCTTGCACTCAACCAGCCTTTGGGCTTATACTTAAGCTAGCATTTGGGTTTGTATCTAGGCTAGTCTCGGACTCGCACTCCGTAAGCCCTTAGGCTTGCACCTCTAAGACAACCCTTGGGTTCGCATATTTAAGGTCAGATCATGGGTCTGCCTAATCTTATCATAAACCAACCAAGTAGCCACAAATCAAACTACTTAACATAAAGTAACTCAGTCACATTGAAATTGAACTTGGCCAACATAAATGGACAAAGGTCAAGTTAACTCAAATGGACCTAAACTGATCAAACAAATGGACTAAAATTTAAATTAAGTTAATCTAGACCTTACACTCAACTATAATCAGACTCGAGATTGGTTAATTTAAAATCAATTTGAGTTCAAATCAAATCCAATCTAGATTAAACTAAGCTCAAATCAAATCTTAATTGTATTAGATTAAGTCTAAACTAAAAGGGCAAGCTCAAGGTCAAACTAGGACCAAGCTAGGCTGAGCTTGAATTGAAATCAAGTTGAACTAAACTTGAACCAAAGATGCAAATAAAAACTTGATAGTCCTAGCATAAGGTTGAACTCATCCCCAATTAAATAAAATCAAACATGAAACAAAATCAAATCTTAAACATTAAACTGAATCAAATAGGATTCGAATTGAAATTAGTACTACTCCAATTAGAGTCGGTGACCAGTATTTGACAAATGCTCTTTTAAAAAAAAAAACTAATGCTAAGCTTAGTGGATTGAATTTATTATTGAATATTCAGCAACTTTGATGTCTCACATGGTTCCCTTGGTCATAAAGTGCCAGTGTGAATCTGCTTACTAAGGATTTTGGAAATAGGAAGACTAGGATTTATCACTATCTTTCGAGAAGAGGTTAGTGAATTATAATTCAATCAAGTTTTAAATATCAAGTTGAATCAATTTCAAACTCAAATCAAAGTTGAGTGTTAAAATAATTCAGAATCGAACTAGGACTCAAATTATATTAGTCCCGATGGAACTAAATAGGGTCAAATTGAGCTCCATTGGCCGTGTTGAACCTTCGACAATACTCCAAGCTATGAACAAAGAGTGATATTACCATGCTAACTTGAACCAAAATTAATTTGAATAAAAATAAATAAGATTAAACTGAGTCTTGTTGGGTGTGCTACAAAAACAATTGACCACCCTTCAAATCTAAACCAACCCAAAGCATTGGCAATGCTTCAATTCAAACCGAACTAGGGTAGGCTCAAATTTTCTTAGTCAGTAAGCCATAATGCTTGGTTCAAATAAAGTCAACTAATAACAAACTCAGAGCCGTTAGCCATCCTCTCAAGCTAGTCAACCCTATAAGAAGTTGATAATGTGCTCCTCAAGCTAGTCAACCCTAGAAGCCATTGATGATATGCCTTTTCAAGCTAGTCAACACTACAAGTAGTTGATGACATAGCCCTTTCAAGTTAGTCAACCCCACAAGCAATTGATGATGCAGCCATCAAAGCTAATTAACCCCACAAGCAGTTGATGATGCACTCTTCAAGCTAGCCAGCCCCAGAAGTAGTTGGTAATGCACCCATCAAGCTAATCAACCCTTGAAGTAGTTGATGACACACCCATTAAGCTAATTAACCCTTGAAGTAGTTGATGATGCACCCTTCAAACTAGCCAACTCTAGAAGTAGTTGGCGATGACCCTTCAAGCTAATCAGCCCTTGAAGTAGTTAATGACACATCCTTCAAGCTAATCACTCCTTGAAGTAGTTGATGATGCACCCTTCAAGATAGTCAACCCTAGAAGTCGTAGGCAACACACTCTTCAAGTTAGCCAACCCCAGAAGCAGTTAGCAATGCTCCCTTCAAGCTAGTCAACCCTTGAACTAGTTGATAATTTACTCTTCATGCTAGCCAATCCTAGGAGCAGTTGGTGACATGCCCTTCAAGCTAGTCAACCTCAGAAGTAGTTGACAATATGCCCTTTAAGCTAGTCAATCCTAAAAGCAAATGATAACACATTCCTCAAGCTAGTCAATCCCAAAAGTAGTTGACAATGAGATTTTTAAAGCTATACCCTACCTTATAAGTCATTGGTGGTGCCATCAAATCAAATAAAGTTATCGCTAATACTTAATACTATTAGAAACACTTCAAACACTTCCTATCCCATTTTACATCCTATCAGATGATGCCATCAATACCTGCTAGAGATCAAGTCAATCTGAGTCAGATGCCATATGGTCCAACGCAGGGGAGCGAAACAGTAGCACATATCAGAGCTTCTTCTCCACTCCTTCCTTTTCTTTTTCTTTCTTCATTTCTTTCATGTTTTCTATAATTTCATGTTGAAATTTATTATAAAGTGAGGATATACTCTTATTTAAGCCATATATCATTTCTTAAAATCAATCAAATACTTTCTTTTTTTTATGTCTTTATTATATCAATTAGGTTTCATACCTTAGGAGGTTCCTCACAATTGTTGGAGCAGTTACCAATAGGGACTTACACTTATTGAAAGTTAATATTCTGATAATACTTGATAGTGCACTTTAAATCAAAAAAAAATTTTGATATATGATTTGAGGTCACTCCTGGTGTCTTTGTTATTCTGAACTATCGAAATTAATCCCACAAACTCTGGCATGCCTAGTGGGACATAACTTCTCCTCCAAATGTAAAAACCTATTTAATATGATAAAAATACCGATAAGGTAGAATTATAATTGAAAACTGATAAATTGTATTCTCCTTTATAGAAGTAAGAATCAAATGATAACAATGAAGAATATTTTCGCCCCAAGATACACCTTCATCCTGTGGGTAGGATCAGCTATGCATATATCTTAGTCAATGGTTGCTATAGAAGTAGCTAAAGTTTAGATCAAGTTTGGGACCATTTTGAGGTTGTGCAATTCAAGAAGGCACCTACTACTACACCAACTAAAGTTTTTTGACATGCAAAACTAGCTTATTTCTCACCTTTCATTAAGGGAAAGGAGGCCCAATGTCATCATCTCTAATAAGAAGGGTAATTCGAATAAAGAGCTAGAAGCCATATCTCAACCTAAAAGGATATCAGTCTTCTAGAAACTAAGACTAAAACGAAGCTTAATTTTTGGCCGCCTTCATCCAACTCCTTATAGAGGGCAATTAAAAGCAAATCTAGATGTTGACATCAATAAAGAATATCTCATCTTGACTATCACAAGTAAAGGAAAAATTCCTAAAATTTTTAGCTGACTTGGAAAACCTACCTCTTAAACGAAGTCGGTCATTATCATCCCTACCTCCAACTCCTTCGCTCCATTAAGCAATTTAGAGAAGGATAGGGGCAAATCACAAGGGGCATAGTCTTGCCTTAAAACTATGATAAAAGGGCGAATCACCAACAATATTACAAGAGTCACCATAAACCTACAACCCAGCATGAGAGTCTACCAAAAGTGACCACCCACACTGTTAGAATCATTTCTTATTATGACTCTAGGAGGGACCATGAGCCCACACCACATCCAGCCAAATGCCAAAAGAAGGCTACCTGAGTGAGGCTTAGTAATAAGAAATCCAAGAGGAGAGGGCCCTTGTGAATTGATCCTCACTACCATGTTAAAGAGAAGGTGTCAGACCTACTCTATGAGTAGACTCTTGAATAAGATAGCTCAATTGATGAGAGAAGTTAGCCTTAACCCAAAGCCTAGGCCTGATTCTCAAAACATAAACCATCATGTTCTAATAGAAGACTTGGTCATAACTGAAAGCTCTAATCAAGAAGTGACCATAAAAGAATTACAATAATAGCTAAGATAGCAAAGCAAAGAGGAAGAAGAAGCTCAAAAGAAGGTTATGGAGTTGATAGAGATGATACTACAAATGAGCTAGAAGCTCAATAAGTTGGAATGATCTCAATAGTCATCCCAAGAAACAAAGGCAGTAGAAGGTGCATCTCCCATAGATGAGATCCACGAAATTGTAAGCCCTTCACAAGCACCTTTTCTAATAAGGATACCCAATCCCCAATTTCAGGAATCCTTGACAACATGGAACTCCCAACATACATACAAAAGCAAGGACAATTTATTAGCATGGGTAATCCTGAATAGAACATAGCTCACTTTGTGACTCTATGTGGAGATTCAAGTAATAGTCC
This sequence comes from Trichopus zeylanicus subsp. travancoricus, assembly GCA_005019695.1. Classification (NCBI taxonomy): domain Eukaryota; kingdom Viridiplantae; phylum Streptophyta; class Magnoliopsida; order Dioscoreales; family Dioscoreaceae; genus Trichopus; species Trichopus zeylanicus. The sequence goes on along the minus strand of RXID01019385.1, from coordinate 712,251 downwards.
CTTGTTATTACTCCGCAAAATTTTAGCAAACTTGAGAGGAGTATCATTCAAGTAGTATATTAGTTTGCAACCAGAATCCATACAAACTTGGACACAAATGTAAGAGGCTTTCCAAATTAGGTTCAGAAGAGTCAGTAACAAAGTGATCATTGCAGATCTTGTCTTAATACCAAAACATAACAATGAGTCAATTCTGGATTATATCACACACTGGAGAAATCTCAATGTTAATTATGAATAACCCACGAGCAAATTTGAGATAGTGAATGTAGTGCTTGGCAACATAAGGAGAGAATGGCTGGCACCTTATCTGAGCACCTCTTTTATCCATACCTTCCAAAACCTCATCATGCAAGTCAAGTTGGAAAGGATTGGCCCACCAACCTTATATAGCTCACAAAGTTCCAAGTTGAGAAAAGATAAGGTAAAGCATGAATAGCTTTCCAAAAATGTGAGGGCTACATTCATAGAAATTGAGCAAAAGAAACTTCTAAATCCCACCATGAATAAGGGTTTACCCTCAAAAGTTATCAACTCTTGGAAAAGATGGAGAAGTGGAATGATCCAATGATTTCCAACAAAAGCTCAGAAAGAAATATTTTTTCAAAAGAAAAAGAGTAGGTAAAATCTTATAGGATACCCTGAAGTTAGGCCTCCAATTGCTAAAATCCAAAAGGTCAGATGAGACTAATAAAATAAATCACTTGGACCATCATTCTTACCATAAAGTTTTGGGGCATAACATTGAAGATTGCTATGTGTTCAAAGATTGGGTCGAGAAGCAATACTAAGAAAGTAAGCTAACTCTCTTGAAGGCAACCCTATTCAAAACACCCACTAAATATATCAATCATATTACTGTATTCGAGGATCATGAACCACTTGTTGAAATCCTCTTTGGGGAAGAAGCACAATGTACCCCCAAATAAGGCGCTTATGGAATGTCTACATCTCAAAAAAGCTAAAAAATTTGATAAACAAAATGACTAAAAATTTTGAAGAGTCTGGGATGGTGATGAAGCAAGCCTCATCAAAGCAAATTGCCTCACTTACTTGAAGCATCAAGAAGAGAAAGAACAAAATCAAGAAGAAGAAGCTGGTTCAGCTAGATGAATACGATGTTAAGAAATTAGCCATCCAAGAATATATCGATACTCTTGATGAGTATGTTTAGGGAGAAAGAAGCCAAGTGACTTTTAAAGAATTCTTCTCTAACAAACTCAAAGCTTTACTAGAGGACCCTGATGTTGAAAATAAAGAAAGTGAACTTTCAGTGGTAACATGCTCTACCATATTTACCATTGTAGGTTTACAACCAAGCTGATCCTCACCCAACACTTTAATGATAAGAAAATTTAGGGTGCAAGGAAAAAAGAAGAAAATAGATTCACTAGGGATGTTACTAATGAAATGAGAGATCCTATAGGTCTTCCTAAGGACTACTCCCAAGATGATTATCTTCGAGAAAGATTCACCCATGAGTACAACTTGACATGCTCAAACAATAGCTAGATACTGTGAAAGAGCTAGCTACAACTAACATGGGGTTTATTAGGTGGCAAATACAAATGTTGAATGAGCATATGAAGGCTATGGCTACCCACATGGAAAGCATGACAAATACGACTACCATGCTTCGTGAGAAAGTCGAGAGGATAGAGAAGATGCTAACAAAAAAGATAAAGTCATATAAAAGACCTCATAAGGATGGTGAGAAATCACTTACCAACCCTCCTCAAGATCAGAATGACCACTCGTGCCACTTGTTCCAGAGACAGGTCAAGAAAGCTAGATACTATCAAAGAGAGTTATCTAAGTCTATGACCTCTTGTAGCATGATGACTCATACATTTGAGATGAACGCCAATGAGCTGCTATCCCAGCCTCTACCAAGAAATCTAATAACAAATGCCCAAGATACTAGGTTTGGTGAGGTCCCAATCTTAGCTCTTGTGGAAGGATGCACTTTGCCAACTTTAGAAAAATTATGCATACAAGGCACAGATGATGAATATGACTCCATGTTTGACTTAGATCAAATTTATGACTACTTTAGAAGGCCCTACACCAACAAGGGCCAAAGGAAGAAAGAGATATTTTGGAAAAGGATCAAGCGAACTAACACTAAAGCTCATTCCACCCCCATGACAAGTCAATATGAATATCCACAGTCAATCCAACTTGAATATCCATGGAAGAAACATCCTAAAAATAAAGTCTTGAAAAAGGTTACACCAGTAGATAAAGTAGAAGGATTTATCTAAAGAGTCTCTAAAGATTTCCCTATGAGAAAATCCCATGTATCTAATTCTGATATTAAATTGGATGATTATTAGCGAGTCACATCTTCCAAGGACATTCATGGAACTACTGACTGGGGGCAAGGGTTCACTACCTCTTATCGCAAGATTAACCTTGGAAGTGATTTCAAAACTGAACCCTATTGGTCTCATGATGCCAGATTTCAATTAAGGAGAGCAAACCAGATACAACTCTAAGGTGGGAAGGCACTACCTTCGAGGCAAGCTCCAATGCCTAGGGATAAGAATATTTTCATAGATAAAGAAAAGAAAATTAAGATAAGTGACGGCATCGAGCCCTCGCAAGTTAAACTTGCACCCAAAAAGGTAGAATACAATATAGTAGCTCACCTTAAGAAGACCCTTGCTATGCTGTGTGTGTTTGATGCCTTGATGATATTACAAGAAGCGATACGCTAGTACACATCTTGTAGAATTTGACCAACTACTAAATATAATTTTCTAAAGGGAAGACGAAGGAGTCTTTGTATACACACCAAACTCTGACTATCACCTCACAAATGATGACTTGCTAACTAGAACTACAGATCACAATAGACTATTGTATGTCATAGGAAATAGTGATGGGATCAAGATCAATTGCATCCAGATTAACCAAAGTTTCTCAGTCAATTTTATAACTCTCCAAACTCTAAGAGCTCTAACTTTAGATGCTTGTCACCTATCATCCAAGATTATAATCATACAAGGTCAATCAAAACAATCAAAGAGCTCTGAGGGACATAACTATTCCTCTGAAAGTAGGTAAGATGATGACAGATGTCAAGTTTTATGTGAATGATACTGATGAGTTATACAAAGTACTACTAGGGAAGCCATGGCTACATGAAAATAAAGTAGTATCATCACTCTACGTCAATGCCTCAAATACTTTAAAGATGGCGAAGAATACTGAATTGACAGAGATGTATACCCTTTTAATATTTATGAGGTACATTACAATGATGAAAAATATTATCAGAGATTCAATGCTGATAGGTGTTTTGCTTCCATTAGTCAAGAAAGTAAAAGATTGCTAACCTGATCTTTGCTCCTCCTCACCTAGGAAATGATTCTGACCTAGCCTCTTTAGATGAAGAAGCCTCGCAAGTATGCCTGAGTGGTTATACTTCTAATGAAGATGATAACAGAGGTCAAATAGAGAATACTCTCTTTATTACTAAAGTTTTGAAAGCCTTATTTAAGCTATTAGATGAGCTGAGCATCAATGTCGTGGAAGAATTATCAACTTTCTATATTCCTCCATGGTGTAAGGGAGAAAAGGTAATATTATTTTACAAGGCAATCTCTTGTGCCTCAAACATACATAAAAATTCAGAGAACTAAAGATCTAGTGGATGATGGTGACTAATAACTGGTAGTCATGTCTAAATATTTCTTAGACCAATTTCATCAGATAATCGACAAATCTAGCTATGGACATCCACAAATAAAGAGAGAGAATCATTTCTTCAAGGATCTATGGGATCCAGCCGAAGGACATACTTACATTCTTGGAAGAGAAAATAAGAACACCAAAGGACTAGGTTATATTACTCCAAATGCTTATATATTTCTTATGATCTCCATTGGACCTCTCTCCGATATTCAAGATGACCAAATAAGATAAATACCTCGTGACATGTGTGTTGAGGTGGTCGTAACTTTTCAGACATCAAAAAAGGTGACATCTTGGGTAAAATTTCATCCGAACCAAAAGAAAGGGAGCATGATGCAGTCAAAATACCTTCAGACAAACCTTTGTAAAACCTCACTCAATATGATGAATCACTTGGTAAGAAATAATCCTCAAACCACCAAAACTTGAGGATGAGGGACAAGCCACAATCGATGAATTGAAAGAGACCAACCTAAGCTCAGAGGAGGACCCCAAGCTGACTTTCATCAGCTCTTAACTTTCAGAGAAAAGCCAAATCTGATTCAAAGTAGTGCTAAGAGTACATTGACTGCTTCACATGGAGCTATAAAGAGATGCTTGGATTAGATCTTGAAGTTGTAGTCCACAAATTAGCCATCAATCTTGAGCTTTTTCCTCTTAAATAAGCATCTAGAGAGATGAAATTTGACCTAAAATAGAAGGTGATAGAATAAATAAAAAAATTAATCGAAGTAGGCTTTGTTAGAGAGAAAAAATACTTAGATTGGGTGGCAAGTATCATGCTAGTCAAGAAAAAGAATGACTAAATTCATATTTATGTGGACTACAAGGACTTGAATAAAGCATGTCCAAAAAGATGATTTTCTATTGGCAATAATAGAAATAATGATTGACAACATGACCAATTTCAAAATATTCTCTTTTATGGATGATTTTTTAAGACAACTAAATCAAGATGCATCTTGATGATGAGAAACATATGGCCTTTCGGACACCAACTAGCATTTATTTCTACAAGGTGATGCCCTTCAGGCTCAAGAATGCAGGCATCACTTATCAAAGAGCCATGACTCAAATATTTGATAGCCTCATACACTAGTTAGTGGAATATTATGTGGATAACTTAGTAGTCAAAACTAATTTCAAAGACAGGCACGTCCAAGATCTAAGAGTGGTGTTCGACTGCTTTAGAAAATATAATTTAACGATGGATCCTATGAAGTATGCTTTCAGAGTATCATCGAAAAAATTTCTTAGCTTTACTGTAAGAGATCAATGGATTGAAATTGACCCATCTAAGATTAAAGTTATCTTGGATATGCCACTACCCAACAATTTAAAGCAATTGAGGTCATTCCAAGGCTGACTCGTATATATAAGGAGATTCATTTCAAACCTCTCTGGAAAATGCAAGCTTTTATCCAGGTTAATGAAGAAGGATACTCCAATCATTTGGGATCAAGACTGCCAATAGGCATTTGAAGAGATCAAACAGTATCTCCGAAAGCCACTAGTCCTAGCAATACCTCCACTTACTAAACCCCTTATTCTCTATATGGTAGCAATGGAAGGATCACTAGGGGCACTTCTTGCCCAAAATAATAAAGAGGGTAAAAAAAAATATACTATACTATCTGAGCAGAATGCTAGTAGGGTTAGAAAGTAACTACTTCTCCATTAAAAAGCATTATTTAGCACTCACATTCGTAGTCAAGAATTTGAGGCATTATTTGCTTTCTCATCAAGTCAATTTAATATCAAAGATTAATCGCATTAAGTACCTAATGATTAGACTCATACTCTCACTGGAAGGCTAGCAAAGTTGGCATTAATTCTCATAGAATATGATATCAAGTTCACTCCCTAAAAGGCAGTCAAAGGGCAGCCTTTGCCTTTTTTCTTGCAGCTCATCTAGTACTAGATGATTCTCCTCTGAGTTGTGAACTTCCTGATGACAAAATCCTTTTGGACGAAGAAGGAGAACTTTATCGGAAGCTATACTTTGGTGGAGTATTATCCATCAAATTAGGGATCATACCAAAGCTTCCGCAAATCAAAGTAGACATTAGACTCGTTTATGTTACTCCGAATGGGGGCATTTTATGATACTCTAATTCCCTCTCAAAATCATACACAAACAATGAATCTGAATAGGAAGTCTTAATTGCAGGATTGAAAATGACCCTCAATACAGAAATATCATACTTACATATTTTTGGTGATTCACAACTAGTTATCAGCTATGTCCAAAGCGAATATAAAGTTGACAAATCTAAGCTCCTGAAATATCATGAAAAGGCTCAAGAGCTTATAAGGCCAATCCTACATGTTCAAATAACTAACATTTCTCGGTCTATCAATGCTGAGGCTGACTCCTCAGTCAAACTAGCTAGGTCACTGGCTAACTTTGATCAAAGAGAAATTCTAATCACAGTCCATAGTAAATAAGTGATGAGCTTAGTCTTCAGTATCACGCACAAGAGGACTAAATCTAAACTAGTAGAAGAGATCACAAATTGGAGAATATCATTTACCAACTATTCAAAGGTGGAGAACTCCCGGAAGATAAATCCTCATAGACACAACTCAAAAAGAGGGCTGCCACTTTCTGCTTATTAATGATACTCTTTATGGAAGGACCTACGATCAACTACTTTTGTACTGTCTCTCAAACAAAGAGACCAAAGAAATTATATGTGAGGTGCATTTTGGGGTCTATGGGCTTATCCGTTGGGCCCAAAAAAGATAATGAAGATAAAGTGTATGGGTTACTATTGGCCCACGATAGTAGGAGATTGCATCGAATATGCAAGAAGATGTAACTTACGCCAAATTTATGCTTTCTTCATCCATCAATATCCAAATTCTCTACATCCAACAGTGTCCTAATGGCCATTTAAGGTATGGGATACATATATTATTAGCCTAATCAAACCATCTTCTTCTAAAGACCACCGCTTCATACTAGTAGCTACCGATTATTTCTCCTAATAGGTTAAAGTGATTCCATTGAAAGAGATAAAAGCGGATACTGTTATCTACTTCTTTCAAGAAAATATCTTATATCAATTTGGTGTCTCTTGAAGGATCATTTCTGATAATAGACCATCCTTTAGAAGTTTCAAAGTAAGATGATTCACGCATCGTCATAAGATGGATTGGAGATATTCATCTATCTACAATGCAAGAGCCAATGGGCTTGTTTAGGCATTCGACAAGACTCTTTCTAAGATCTTGAAAAATATTGTTACTAGAAACAAGAAAGACTAGAACCAAAATCTTACTGAGGCATTACGGACCTATTGCACCACATATTGAACCCCTACCCAATCAATACCATATGGGTATTTAGAACTGAGGCAATCTTGCCACTGAAAGTACAAATCCCATCTCTAAGGATTACCTTGCAAGATGAAACTACAAGAGAAGATAATATTTATCTTTGCCTTGATGAACTAGACTTCTTGGATGAGACAAAACTCATGGTCCAACAAAACTTGGAAATATATCGAATACAAATGTCTAGGACCTATAGGAAGATGCCTTGGCTTAGGTCCTTTTAGAAGAGAGAAATGGTCTTAGTCCTGAGAAGACCCATGATCCCAAACCAAAATAAGAAAGACAATTTTGAGCCTAATTGAGAGGGCCTTTTATATCATTGAAAAGATATTTGAAGGGAGATCCTACCAACCAATCAATAACAAGGGGGAAAGCCCTATACCACCAATCAACAATCGATTCCTCAAAAGGTACTATGCCTAAGCCCTAGAGGCGATAACAATACGAACCAAAAGTGTCTATGTTTTGTATATGATGGAACATTTGATTTCCTTAGAAGGAAATGTCCAGTCAAATATGTACTCCATATTTCTCGAGGTAAAACATGGACACAAAATCCCATCCATTTTGAGGTGGCAAACCAAGCCCATTTTTCATGGTGATCAAACTCGTATCTTCATGGCAGTTAAGTTCACTTTCATGTGGCAGATCAAGTCTAATTTCATATATATAAGTCTACTTCTATGTGACAACCTAAGTTCACTTTCATGTGGCAAACCAAGTCTACTTTCATATGGTAAATTAAGTCCACTTTCATATGACAAATTAAGTCCACTTCCATATAGCAAATTAAATCCACTTTCATGTGACAACCTAAGTCTGCTTGTATATGACAAACCAAGTCTCCTTTCACATAGCATATTAGGTCTACTTTCACGCGAGAATCTAAATTAACTTTTATGTGGCAAAAACAAATCCACTCATTGTAGCAGTTTAAGTCTACTCCCTATAGCGATTCAAGGCCAATTCATGTGGTGATTCAAACTCATGATTAACTCCTAAGGTGTTGATGTAAAGGGTGAGCACTTAGAAAATTTATTCATATCCACTCCTCGCACTGAGAAAACTTACAAAGTGGATGCGAAGGAAGCATTTGTTTGAGTCAATTTTGACCAAAATTTATATTTAATTAAAATTTGGTCAAAATATAATTGAATGCCACTGAATTTTGATCCAAATGTAGGTCCCAATTAGACCAAAATTATAATCAAATTCGACCAAAAATTGGGTATAATTTGGATTTTAATAATTGAAAATTTTGAGTTTAAACTAAAAAGCGTAAATTGGGCTGGATATTTGGACCAAAATCAGGTCCAAAATTCATCAAATATTTGAGCTAGAATGAAAATTGTAATATCTTTTCAAATAAGTCCTTGAACCAAATATTTTTACAAATGGATTCTTGACCAAAATTTTCTTATGAATAAGTCCTTGATATGAAAATTTTGCAAAAAAAATCCTTGAAAGTTTTGAAATTTCAAATTGATCCTCGCAAAATCTAAGGTTTGCGAATAAACTCCTCAAAATTTTATATTGATAAATAAACTCCTAAAATTTTTAATTTCTGTAAATAAACTCCTAAAATTTTTGAAATTTCCAAATAAGCCCTGAAATTTTTTTTTTTGAACAAGTCCAAATTTTATTCAGAAAGGACCCTAAAAATTTTAAAATTTTTATAAATATATTCTTTTTTACAAAAAGGCCCTTGAAACTTATGAGATTAAATTTTGGTCCTGATATTTCTGAAAAAATTTGCCAATAACCCCTGAAAATTTAACATCCATAAATAGTACATATTTTGAATATTATCATCAGTAAAACGAATCTCAATCCAAGAAATTACATTCTAATTGAGGAAAAATAATTTTGGAATACAATTTGATCACCAACTCAATCTAATATGTCTTCAAAATACGTCCAACATAGATATCAATCACAATTACAAGCATTCCAAAGATCAGTTGATCAAAGATTTGATTTCAAATCTTCTTGGGGCCTATAAATTGATGAGAAACTTGTAAAATAACAATAACAAGAACACAAAAATGAAAACCAAAATAGAAGGAGGAGAGGATTCAAAGGCCATTATCAAAAAGTTCATCAAGAAAAAAAATTAAAGATTGAAGAGGTGAAATGTCAAACTTAGTTTTGTTCTTCTTGTTCTTCTTAGCTAGCCCTTGGGCATATATCCAAGCTAGCCTTCGCTCTTGCACTCAACCAGCTTTTGGGCTCGCACTCAGCAAGCCTTCGGTCTTGCACTTAGCTAGCCCTCAGACTCGCACTCAGCTAGCCTTTGGGCTTACACTCAGCCAACCTTTGAACTCGCATCCAAGCCAACCTTCGGGCTCACATTCAACCAACCTTTAGGCTCGCACTTAATTAGCCTTTGGGCTCACACTCAACTAGTCTTTTGGGTCGCACCTTAGTTAGCCTTTAGGCTTATACTCGGCCAGCATTTGGGCTCACACCTAGCCAGCCTTTGGGCTCACACTCAGTAATCCTTCGAGCTCACACTCAGCTAGCCTTTGGGTTCACACGTAGCTAGCCTTCAGGCTCACACCTAGCTAACCTTCGGGCTCACACTCAGCTAGCCTTTGGGCTCGCATCCAGCCAGCCTTCATGATCACACTTAGGCAATCTTTGGGCTTGCATATAGCCAGCTTTCAGGTTTGCATCCAGTTTTCCTTCAGGCTCACATTCAGCCAATCTTCAGGCTCGCATCTAGCTAGCCTTTGGGCTCATACCTTAGCCAGCCTTCAAGCTCACACTTAGTCAACCTTTAGGCTTGTATTTAGCCAGCCTTCAGGCTCGCATCCAAGCCAGTCTTTGAATTTACATGTAAGCTAGTCTTTGAACTCGCACTCAGTCAACCCTCAAGCTTGTACTTTTAAGCTAGTTTCAAGCTTGCGAACTAAGCTAGCTCTCAGATTTGCACATTTAAGTTTGAGCCACAAGTCTATTTGAACTTATCATAAATAACCAAGGATCATTAAATCAAACTGCTTAATAGAAAGTAACTCAATTACATTGAAATTAAACTCAATTAAAATAAATAGAAAAAAGCCAAGTTAACTCAAATGGATCAAAACTGAACAAGCAAATGGACTAAAACCCAAATTGAGTTAATCTAGACCTTAGACTCAACCCTAATCAGACTTGAGATGAGTTAATTTAAAGTTGAGTTTAAATCAAGTCTAATTTGGATTAAACTAAGTTTAAATCAAACCCTAGTTAGGTTAAATCAAGTCCAAACTAAAAGGGCAAACTCAAAGTCAAACAAAGACCAAGTCGGGCTAGGCCAAAACTAAAACCAAGTTGAACTAAACTTGAAACAAAGATGCAACTAGAACTTGATAGAGGTCCAACACAAGGTTAAATTTGAGCTGAATCAAATGAAGTCAAACTTGAACCAAAATTAGATCTTGAACATTGAACTGAATCAAATTAGATTTGAATCAAAATTAGTACTACTCCAACTAGAGTCAATGACTAGTATTTGACAAATGCTCTTTTAAAAAAAAATTAATGCTATGCGTAGTGGATTGAATTCATTATTGAATATTCAGTGACTTTGATGTCTCACATGTTTCTCCTGTTCATAAAGTATCAATACAAATCTGATCACCAAAGATTCTGGAAATAGAAAGACTAGAACATATCACTATCTTCTGAGAAGAAGTTAATGAATCAAAATTATTAAGTTTTAAATATCAAATTGAATTAATTTTAGATTTAAATTAAAGTTGAGTGTTAAGCTAATTCTAAACCAAATTGACATAACTAAATAGGGTCAAATTGAGTCCCACTAGATATACTAAACTTATGGCAATACTCTGAGACTATGAACAAAGCGTGATATTACCATCCTGACTCAAACCAAAATTAGCTTGAATAGAACTTAATAAGATCAAATTGAGCCTTGTTGGGTGTGCTATAGAAACTGTCAATCATACTTCAAAGCTAAACCAACCCAAAAGCATTGGTAATGCTTCAATTCAAATCAAACTAGGGTAGGCTCAAACTTGCTTAGTTAGTCAGCCATAATGCCTTGTTCAAATGAAGTTAACCAATAATACGCTCAGAGCCATTGGCCGCTCTTTCAAGCTAGTCAAACCCACTAGTAGTTGATGATGAGCTCCTCAAGCTAGTCAACCCTAGAAGCCCAAGTTAGTCAACACCACAAGTAGTTGATGATATAGCCCTTTCAAGCTAGTCAACTTCACAAACAGTTGATAACGCAGCTCTCAAAGCTAGTCAACCCCATAAGTAATTGATGATGTATCCATCAAGCTAGCCAATCCCAGAAGTAGTTGGCAATACACCCTTCAAGCTAATCAAACCTTGAAGTAGTTTATGACACATCTTTCAAGCTAGCCAACCTTAGAAGCAGTTGGTGACACATCCTTGAAGCTAATCCACCATTGAAGTAGTTGATGATGCATCCGTCAAGCTAATCAACCCTTGAAGTAGTTGATGATACACCCTTTAAGTTAGTCAACACCAGAAATAGTTGGTGACACACCCTTCAACTAGCCAACCCTAGAAGCAGTCGGCAATGTGCCCTTTAAGCTAGTCAACCCTTGAACTAGTTGGTAACACACCCTTCAAAATAGCCAATCCCAGAAGTAATTGGTGGCATGCCCTTCAAGCTAGTCAACTCCAGAAGCAATTGACAATGTGCCTCTCAATCTAGTCAACATTAGAAGTAATTGACGACACACTCCTTAAACTAGTCAACCCCAAAAGTAGTTGATGAAGTGATTTTTAAAGTTATACCCAACCCTATAAGCCATTTGCGATGCCACTGAACCAAATAAAGTTACCGCTAATGCTCAAAATTATTGAAAACATTTTGAACTCCTCCTATCCTATTTCACATCCTATCGGATAATGCCATCAATACCGATCAAAGATCGAATCAATCTGAGTGAGATGTCATGTGGTCCAGTGTAGAGAAGTGAGATAGTAGCATATATCAGAGTTTCTTCTCCACTCCTTCCTTCTCTTTTCCTTTCTTCATTTATTTCACATTTTCTGTAATTCCATGTCAAAATCCATTATAAAATGAGGGCATACCTTTCTTAAGCCATGTATCATTTCTTAAAATTAATCAAATTCTTTCTTCGTTCCTTTTTTTGTGTCTCTATTTTATTAGATAGGTTTCTTGCTTTAGGAGGTTCTTGATAATTATTGGGATAATTAACAATAAAAGCTTATGCCTATTGGAGTCAATATTTTCACAATACTGATAGTGCATTTCAAATAAAAATAAATTTTAATTTATAATTTGAGGTCACTTCAGCGGTCTGTTCTATCCCGGGCTGCCAAAATCGATCTCCCAATGATATGTAGAAATCTCGATGGATGAATTGCAAATTTTGGACAAAAAGGAGGATGAAACAAACAAGGATTTAAATGAGAAGAAAGTTGATGGTGGAGATATTGAGCCAAGAGAGCAAGAGCATGACAAGGAACTACTTAAGGAGTGGAGATACAAGAAAAATCATCCAATAAATCAAATCATAGGTGATGTTGGTCAATAGGTAAAAACTTTTCAAGCTCTTAAGTCTAATCTAAATCATATTGCATTTCTTTCTCATATAGAACTTTAGAACCTTGAGGAAGCTGAAAAAGGTGGAAGTTGGATTCTTACTATGGAAGAAGAAGTAGGTCAATTCAAGCAGAATCAAGTTTGGGAGCTTATTTAAACACCAAATAAATACCTCAATTATTGGTACCAAATGGGTATCTAGGAATAAGCTAGATGAAAATGGTATCGTGGTTCAAAACAAGGTTAGATTAGTGTCCAACAATTTTAATCAAATTGAAGACATTGATTTTTGGAGAGACTTTTGCACCCGTTGCTCATTTGGAGTCTATTCATATTTTACTTGTATTTGCTTATTATAAAGACTTCAAACTATTTCAAATGAATGTCAAAAGTGCCTTTCTAAATGATTTTTTATCGAAAGAAATTTATATTGAACAACCTCCCAGTTTTGAAGATTTGAGTTTTACTAACCATATTTTAAAATTGAAGAAAACACTATACGATATTAAGCAAGCTCCAAGAGCTTGGTATGAGAGAATGAGTTCTTTCTTGATTTCAAATAGTTTTAAGAGAGGAAGAGGTTGCATAGGCACCACATTGTTTCATCTAAAAATGCATAATGATTTATTAGTAGTATAAGTCTATGTTAATGATATCATTTTCAGTGCTACTAATGAAAATCTTTGTGAAATATTTGTAAGCACTATAAAGTAGGAGTTCGAGATGCGCATGATGGGAGAATTGTATTTTTTTTTCCTTGGTCTTCAAGTGCAAGAGATGAAAATAAGGACTTCATCAACCAAATCAAGACCACTTAGAAGCTACTAAAGAAGTTCAACATGGATGAAGCTCAAGTTATAGGAACTCCAATGAGCCCTTCAACTAAGTTGGATAAGGATAAAGATTGTGAAAAAATTGATAAAAAATGGTATAAGAGGTATGATAGACAATTTATTATATCTTACAGTAAGTAGACCTGATATTATGTTTAGTGTCTGCTTATACACTAAATTTTAAGCATCCCCAAGGAAATCACATTTAATTGCCATGAAATATATACTTAGATATCTTAAGGACATACTAGACTTAGGATTGTGGTATCCAATGGATGATTATTTTAATTTGATTGGTTTTTGTGATGCAGACTATATCGGATATTGTGTGGATAGAAAGAGTACTAATGGTACTTGTCAATATCTTAGAAAATCTCTTATCTCATGGAGTTTCAAGAAATAAAACTCAGTGGCTCTTTCTACCGCCAAAGTTGAATATGTAGCCGCAAGATGTTGTTGCTCTCAAATCTTATGAATGAGGCAAACACTTCAAGATTTTAGTTATAATTTTTCAAATGTACCAATTTATTGTGGTAATGCTAGCATAATTAGTTTGTCCAAAAATTTGGTACTAAATTTTAGTTCAAATATATTGATATTCACCATCATTTTCTTCAAGATCATGTTTTGAAAAAGGATATTTAGTTGATGTCCATTGAAACCAATTATCAACTCGTAGATATTTTCACAAAATCTATAGAGAGCAGGGGTTTTGTTTTATGTAGAATGCTATTGGTATTGTAAAGGTTTCATGATTCTCAGAGTTTTTGGGATTGGATTTTTAGCCTCATTTCTGAACTTAATGGGTTTTATAGTTTTTGTCTAAATCAGACGCCTGATTGATAACCAGATGATTAGTTCTAAACAATTCTGTGCTACCAAAATCATAGTCGAACGGTTGTTTAGAAAATGGACGTCCGATATAGATATCTGTGCTGCCATTTTCTTGCTGTCAAATGTCAGATTGATGAACCATATATCCATTACATGGCTATAGACCCAATTTCTAAGTTTAAAACTCTAGCTGTCGGTCCTTTTTCCCCAATCTATCATGCACAATTCCTCTCTGATGACCTTCCTAAGCACTCCGGCATCCCTCTAGCGATTCAAGCCTTCTACCATGAGTTGGCTCTATTTCCTTCGATCTCTCATTCTCCTACACCTCAATTTCATGTTCCCTTCTTCAAATGGCCAAGAGATTCAAGAGTTTTATCTCCAAGAAGAGGAAGAGTGAAGGATTATCTCCATCCCCTAGTAATGACCCCCTCCCATCTAATCACAAGAGTCATTTACTTGATTTTAAACCAAGTTTGCTAATTTTCACATTGTTGTTCCTCACACCATTAATTTTGATGATTTTCACTCTTTAAATCTCAAGACCCTATTTGATGCTCAAGGCTAGACATCCCTTTTAACTATATGGAAAACCTACTATGATTATGATGTCTAAGTTTTCTAAGCGAATGCCAACTTTAATAAAAATTCTAACATTGTTGATACTTATTATGGTGATAGACATATGACTCTTACTCTTGTTATCCTAAGTTCTATCCTTGGTATTCACAAATAGTTTGACCAGATTCCCTCTTATTAGTTGGTTATTGAGGCCTTCTTTGAGGGAAACTGGGGTGAGGCCATGCTGAAGCTACAATCTCCTCTTCTCTCATCTACAACCTATGTTCTTCATCAGATTCTTGCTTATACCATCCTTCCTAAAGATGACCATAGAAATAAAGTCTCATTCACTAAATTATATCTTATCTATAGTCTTCTAACTAGCAATATGGTATGTCTATCTTACATTATTATCCACTATATAGGCAATTATATCTGATACTCTCATGCCACCCTCGGCTTTCCCAGCATCATCACCTCAAAATTTTGGTGCTCCTACTCCTCAATGTGACCCCTCTCTATCCAACTCCTACACATTCATTGATATTTTATCTTGCTTCACTCTCTTTCGGATAGGCTTTTCCTTATGCAATAGTTCTTGGATTTAGGGGGACCGTGGTGATAAGTAGAATAAGGACATTGAGATCGATGCTGTAGAGTGTAGCCTGAGAGGAGGTCATGGACACATTGGACCTTCACATGCCTCATCCATTGAATCTGAGGCTGATTTTTCTATGAGGCTCACACATTTAGAGGACCTAGAACAGTGGACAGCCGAGTAGGTGACCTAGCTTAGGACTTCAGTGGATGAGATGTCGATGATGATGCACACATCCCTAGATGAACTATCAAAGATGGTTCACGCACTCTTGGACTGCTCAACTTCTCGATAGCCTCTAGGATGTAGTCCTTAGACTTAGAGTTTATTGCTTTTATGCATCTAGAGTTTATGGACCTTGTTTTTCATGTATAGATTATGGTGTTAGTATTTTGGCCCTATGACTTGTGACATATGGATTAGAGTTTTGTGACTTGATGTTTTGGCTATTTTATGGATATTATTAATTTTTATCTTCTCTCCTAGATAACACATTCATATAATGCATCAAGTTAAGGATGAGCTTAATCTTAATTATATAGGTTGTGGTGACTTTGTCATTTTTATGTATACCATTGTTTCTATTAATTCTTTAGTATGTATTCAGGTTGTACTTATTACCATCACAAGGGAGATTCAGTTTACTTATGCCTATGTGGTTTCCTTTTTGTTGATGTCAAAAAGGGGAGAGCTAGAGCTACGTTGATCTATTAGATTGATCTATTATTAGGTTGATCTATTAAGCTATTATAATGATTCACTATATTGCTTTATATCCTCATGATCATATGTGTACTTGTATACTCGTCCATACTTTAGATTTTAAGTAGTTTATTTATGAGTTTGTTATCATTATAAAAGGAGATATTATTGTCCATCCTAATTTTGATGATGAACGAATAATATTTGATGATCTACTTGAGCTGTATTTAGTCAAAATACTTAAAGTTTTCAAGAAAACAATTGAAAGCTTTAAGGAGAAAAAGAAGAGCAATAGTAGATTAGAGAGCGTAGCTTGATGAGATAAAAAGATGGCTCAATATAGATTGGAGGTGTTTACAACCTTGAAGACTCATGAGTGACATGGACAGGACCAAGACAACTCAAGGAATTAGTATTGACTAGGTTTAGCTTTCTTTTATTTTTATTTGAGTTAAATCTTGTTTGAGATTAATCATTTAGCATTCAATATCATGTAGAGTTTTATAGAAACTCTTAATAGAGCTTTCCTAAATGAACTGGATGTCCAATTCTAAACTGGACATCTGGTTGAGTCAAACTAAGAATTCCACTTTCAGTTCAAGGTAGAATTAGACGTCTAGTTAGTAATCGAACGTTCGATTAGCAAGTGGTTCTGATAGAATTGGTCATTTGGTATGGAACTGGATGTTAGCCAATACTAATAGATTGAAATCAAATGCCTGATTATCTGAAATGGATGTCTAGTTTAAGTTTTTTATATAACTAACGGCTAGTTTTTTGATCATTGGAGCGAATCAAGCCATGGGATCTCTCACTTCTAATGGCTAGATTTGAATCGAAAAGAATAAATAAAGCTGAAGGAGCTTTCATAAATAACTTTTGTATCTTCTAATTTTTATGAAAAAGATCAAAGTCTCCTTCAACTCTCTAGCTATTGTTAAGCTTTAAACCTTCCAATTTTACACTAATTTTTATTGCTCTTTCATTTGATCTAAAGAGAACTTTGTGTGAACTTAGATTATACAAATATTTTTGACTTTTTCACTTGTAATCTATTCCAAAAATTGTTTGGAGTGATTTAGGGACCCTACTTCAAATTAGAGTTGTATCTTGCCTGTTGGAGCAAGAGAAGTTGTACGGATTTGACTTTATCAATGAAACGATACACTAGTAAACTGTTGAAGTCCTCAAGATAATGGTAAAGGTCGTAGAGTAGGAGCAGTTAGTCTTCGAAATATATAAAATTGTTGTGATCTCTATTCCTCTTTTGTTTAGCTTATTTACTTACATTTGTAATTGATTGTGAATTAGCTTTAAATCATGATCGCAGGTTAAATTATTTTTGGTTTATTGAAAAAGTTCCACTTGTTACTACAAACCTAATCCATCCCTGTCCCCTTCCCCTCTTTCGTAATTTATGTGGTTTCACCATGCCCATCTTGATTCATCCCGGATGCCCTGATGAGGCCATGAAATCACAATAGATTTGGCCTCTTCGAGCACTAGTGAGCTCCAACCATTTGTTCTGACGTCCTTAGCCCTTTGAACTCTCTCTCTAGCGAGATCTTGGCCCTTTTCTTCCCAAGATCCGGTTTCTCCAAGCATCAATGAGCTCCATCTAGTGCTTCCAACATCTTGAACCATCTTCCCTTTCTCTCCAATGAGATCTTGGCCCTTTTTTCCCAAAATTTGGATTCTTCGAGCGCCGGCAAGCTCCGTTTAGCTGCTTCAATGACCTATCTTCTGAACTCTCTCGCCGGCAATATCTGATTCCCAACATTCTCAACCAAGCCCGATCCGGCTAGTCATCCCTCGCAAGCAGGTATATGCCTAATTTGTGCAATAACTTTAGTTTGATGATGAAAGTTAGGTTCGTTTTAGTTTGGTTATCATAGATCATTTTCATTCATCTCCCAAGGCCCGACGTCTATGCCTTTCAAGCAAAATAAGATTATGTCGTCGTGTGGTTTGCATATCTTGCTCAGTTATAAATATGGCTGAAAAAAATCAAGTTGTATTAGAATCAAATTAAATTCATCAGTAAATATCTATATGCAATATTATGCAAAAGCCACTGAAAGCGAACTCATTATAATTGGCATGTGCATTTCCATTTTTAACGTAAGAAACAAATTTAGATGTATTCCACAAATCTCCACACAATCAACCTTCTGACTTGAAGTCACTAAAGGCTCACTCGACTGCTATCTAAATAGTCAAGTGGGCTAGAATAGGAGGAACTGCATGTAGAGAAAGCCACTAGTGCTTCATGGTTGCATTTAAGACAAACGCAAAAATAGAATCCCTACATTTTAATGACAAAAAAGCATCACTTTAGGTGACTCAAACGGAGGAATTCCTTGGGGGAAAAAAAGAAAAAGAAAAGCTTGATATTTGAAGAAAGAAAAATCAACTTCATTACCTTTTATTTTTGTTTGAATTCCTACGATAGTTGCAAATAAAAAAGGGGAAAAAACGAATCTCACAGGAAAGGATCAAATATTAAGAATTGTGGTCTGAAGTTGCAAAAGGTTTACTGAAATCTAAATATATGATGTAAATGATGTATCCAAAATATAAACAACAAAAGCAAGTATATGGAAAAAAGAGACGTGCATGATTCAATAAATGCCATTATGGACTACAAAATTTTCTTTGGAAAAGCCTGACAGAAGATAATCAGAG
The DNA here is from genome assembly GCA_005019695.1 of Trichopus zeylanicus subsp. travancoricus. Classification (NCBI taxonomy): domain Eukaryota; kingdom Viridiplantae; phylum Streptophyta; class Magnoliopsida; order Dioscoreales; family Dioscoreaceae; genus Trichopus; species Trichopus zeylanicus. The sequence continues at coordinate 693,449 of RXID01019385.1, read as the reverse complement.
TGTCTTTGCAGTTTCCCACATATCCTATGTTTTTGCTGCAGTTTTCCCCTATAACATGTTTATCTCTAATTCCTTACAGATCATGCAAAGCAAGGAGATAGCCCTAATATACCTGCTTTTTAAAGCTTCAGGACAATTAATATGAGCCCTCCAATATCCAGAATTGAATTGATCCTGTAGAGTGTGAATCCTACCAAGACTAAGCTTTTCAAGCATCAAAGGCATCTATTATGCACTCCAAACTATAAAAGCAGAGTCAAATTAAACAAAGACTTTCTAGTCTAACGTTATCTTGAGTATAATCTCAAGAAACACAACCACCAGCAATCTTTACCAAAGCCAAACAGACTCAATTTGGACGTTGATGTTTTATCAGCAGGTCAAAAAAATAAAATCAGCATACCTTGCTCTGGCTGCGAGTGACAAAAATGATTTGAACTTGATGTGTGAAGGCAAGCTATTGCTCCAAGTGTTGATTTTGGTAGATACCCATAACTCATCTGACACACATCGACTAAATGTAAGGCTTAAGTGAATTGAGCTGCAGAGGCTCGCTGCCTCTCATATTCCTAAATCACGTGACAATTAGTCCACATGTCATTCTAAGGGATAGACTTTTACAATAATAACTATTTCGTATTTCACTTCCTGCTACTCGACAACGTCTGTTGGATTGTGTTCTAGATCATTAGATGAATTTTTTCAAATGTCCTGGTTTAACCCACCCAAGAACCATGATTGAGTTATTTTCAAAAGTGAGACCAAGTCACCCACTTGACTATAAGAAGGAGCGAGAGCATTCAAGTATCTCTCTCTGACTCTTTTTATGAAAGTCCATTTTTCATATACTATCCACAAAAAAATTATCATGTCACTTCCCCAAAATAATTCATCTCCTCTCTTTCACTCTCTTCTTATGAGAGAGTTGCTCAATTACTAACTTGAGCATTGAAGTTTTTTCCTCCCACAGACATTGGGCGGACAATTATTTTTTTTGGCATAGGAGTGGATTGGTTGGAGGGAAGCGGAAGGACTCTCCTCTACTAGAGCCAAATAAAAATAATAATTAGTACTTTCATTGAGATCTGCCTAAACCCCCTTTTCTCCGGGTAGTGAGTCATTGCCATTCCGCCAAAGCAATAACAAGTAGGAAACCAAACAGTGGGAAGGTCGTCAGAGCTATTAGCATCTCAACAAGCTTCTTCCAATGATGTCCCGATGCCCTATCACCTAGCTACACTGACCTCCCCATAGCCCTGATCTCATTAGCAAAGCCCCAATTTGTTAGAGGTAGTCCAAGAAAATTGGGATGATATTGATATTTAGATGCAAGTTCAATTGGTTGATGGTAGAGATTTATACTCTTAACTCAATTCACAAAAGGCCAATATTTAAGAGCAAGGACACACATGCTAGAGTGTCAACACATGCATGGCTATGAGATGTAAGAAAGACTACTAGAGGAAAATTGACAGACACAACAAGCATCCAAAGATCACCCCAGCCAAGTTGAAGAGCAGCACACCCATGACACATCAGCTTAGTGTGGAAGTCCATCTTAGACTGACAACTCGAGTAAGGACTATGAACCATTTGCTAAGGCAAGTGTAGAGACTATGAAGGTAGCCTCTTGGAGTGTAGCAAATATTTAGAAGTGCATTGCACAAATATTGGACGAGAGACTCCACAACTCAATCGAACCAACAACAGCATCGAGCGGTGTTATGAGTGCACTGCAACTAAAGATCTCTATAGGACTCAGCATGAGCCTAGTTCTCCAGTTAACTGACAGGGCAGGTGATAAGCTTCACCAACCTAGAGTGCAAGTTTGAGGGACTACCTCTCCTACTTCAATGTAGCTCAATTCAGGTTAATGACTTGAATAGCTCAATTGTAATGACAATAGCAATGAACAACCTAAGGGCTAGTCATGTAGCTTATAAGATGGTGTGTCAATCTCTGCGGATGCTTCTTGAGTTCATGGAACAAGTCTGTGAGCACGTAAATATGGGAAAAATAATGGCCAAAGACTAAACATCGAGACAAGAGGGTAGAGTTTTGTAGTTACACACTGCTCAATAACCTTGATGCAAAGATACTTATGCAAATTGAGGATCGTGATTACCTGAGACTATTGCAAATCCATCGAGATTGTAGGAAGTTGGATAGCTCAAAGTATTGTAGATTTCATAGGGATTACGACCGTGACACAGAGGAGCGTCAGAACTTAAAAAATGAAATTACTTATTTGAGAGGATTACCTAGTGAGGTTCATCCAAATCATGTGATGGGAACAACCAAGAAGAGAGAATGATCAAGCTAAGGTCAATAATTGCAGCAACAAACCACCACTTTCCCCAACCTTGTCTATTAAGGGTTACTTAGCTATGATATAGGAAGAAGTGTAGTTGGACATCAGTGGCCTAGCTATTTTGAAGTGACAATCTCTAGGCAAGGAGTGAAGTGCCCCAAAGATAGGAGTGTATGCAAATGTGTAATAGCTCACATAAAATCCCAAACTAGGTCTTAGAGTAGCGGGATGAGGCCTTAGTCATCACCATAATTCTGGATGACTATCTGACACAGAGAATGTTCGTAGATATAGGAGTATCAACAAACATTCTATTCACAAAATTTTAAGAACATATGAAGTCATCAACCCTTGCATCCCTACTAGGGTCGATTAACTAGCTGCACTAGAGATTGACAATAAAGTCAATTTTGAAAAATTCTCTTTCATGGATGGTTTTTTAGGATATAACCAAACCATGATGCTAATTGGCTTTTACTACTACAAGGTGATGCTCTTTGGGCTTAAGAATATAGGTTCCATTTATCAGAGGGCCATGACTCAAATATTTGATAACCTCATACACCAATTAGTGAAATATTATGTGGATGACCTAGTGGTCAAAACTATGACCAAAGACAAGCATGTCTAAGGCCTAAGAGTGGTATTTGACCACCATAGGAAATATAACCTAAAGATGAAACCTATGAAATGTGCTTTCAGGATATCATTAGAAAAATTTCTAAGCTTTGTTGTTAGACATCGAGGGATTAAAATTGATCCATCAACAATGAAAGTTATCTTGGATATGCTATTACCCAGCAATCTAAAGCAATTAAGGTCGTTCCAAGGCCTACTTGCATACAAAGGAAGATTGGTTTCAAACCTCTTGGGAAAATGCAATCCTTTTTTCAAGTTGGTGAATAAGAACACTTCATTCATTTGGGATTAAGATTGCCAATAGGCCATTAAAGAGATCAAGTAATATCTTCTAAAGCCATTAGTCCTTGTAGCATCTCTACTTGATAAACCTCTTATCTTTTACATGGCAGCAATGAAATGATCCCTGGAGGCACTTCTTGCCCAGAATAATAAAGAGGGTAAAAAAAATGCACTCTACTATCTAAGTAGAATGCTCGTGGGGGAAAAAAATAACTACTCCTCCATCAAAAAGCATTGTTTGATACTCATATTCATGGTTAAGAAGCTAAGGCATTATTTACTTTCTCATCAAGTCATCTTAATATCAAAGATTAATCCCATAATATACCTGATGACCAAGCTCATACTAACTTATAGGCTAGCAAAATGGGTTTTAATCCTCATGGAATATGATATCAAGTTCGCTCCCCAAAAGGTGGTCAAAGAGCAAGCTCTCACCAATTTTCTTGTAGCTCATCAAGTACCAGATGATTCTCCTCTAAGTTATGAGCTCCCTGATGAAGAAATCCTTTTTGTTGAAGAAGGAGAACCTTACTAAAATTTATATCTTGATGGAGCATCATCCATCAAACCAGGGATCAGAACAAAGATTTCGTAGATCAAAGTAGGCATTGGATTCATTTATGTCACTCAAAATAGGAGCATTTTATGATACTTCTATTCCCTCTCAAAACCATGCATGAACAATGAAATTGAATATGAGGCCCAAATTGCAAGACTGGAAATGACCTTTAATATGAAAAATATCACACCTATATATTTTTGGTGATTCATAACTGATTATCAATGAAATCCAAGGTAAATAAAAAGTCCACATATCTAAGCTCCTGAAAGACCTTGAAGGCTCAAGAGCTCATAAGCAGATTCCTCATGTTCAAATAACTAAGGTTTCTTGATCCATCAATGTAGAAGCTAACTCCTTAGCAAAATTAGGCAAGACACTGGCTAATCTTGATTAAGGAAAAATTCTAATCACAATCCATAGTATATAAGTGATGAACTTAGTTTTCAGCATCAAGCATGAGAAGACTGAATCTGGACAAGTAGAAGAAGCTACAGATTGGAGAACATCATTCACTAGTTACCTCAAAAGTGGAGAACTCATGAAAGATAAATATGCATGGACACAACTTAGAAAGAGGAACGTGCACTTTTTGATTATCAATAACACTCTTTATAGAAAATCATTCAGTCAAGTACTTTTGCCTTATCTCTCAGATAAAGAGGCCAAATAAGTTATATATGAAGTGCATTCTGGAGTTTGTGGGTCTCATCAGTTTGGCCCAAAAATGATGATGAAGATTAAGTGTATAAACTATTATTGGCCCACGATGGTAGGCGATTGCATCAAACACATAAAAATATGTCATCTATGCCAAATTTATGGAGACTTCATCCATCAATATCCAAATCCTTTACATCCAATAGTGTCCTCATAGCCATTCGAGGTATATGATATAGACATTATTGGTCCAATCGAACCATCTTTTTCTAAGGGTCATTGCCTCATATTAGCAGCAATCGATTATTTCTCTCGGTAAACTGAAATGATTCCATTAAAAGAGATAAAAGTGGACACGGTTATCCACTTCTTTCAAGAAAATATATTAGATTGGTTTGGTGTTCCTTGAAGTATTATTTCTAATAATGGATAGTCCTTCAGAAGCTTCAAGGTGGCATAATTTGTACATCATAACAAGATAGATTGGAGATATTCATTCATCTACAATGCAAAAGCCAATGTACTCACTGAGGCATTCAACAAGATCCTTTCCAAGATCTTGAAGAAGGTTGTTGCTCGAAATAAGAAAGACTGGCACCAAAAGCTTGTTGAGGTATTGTGGGCCTATCGCACCACATATCGAACTCCTACCCAAATTAATGCCATATGCATTGGTGTTCAGGATTGAGGCAGTCTTACCACTGGAGGTACAAATCCCTTCTCTAATGAGTGCTTTGTAAGAAAAAATCACAAGAGAAGACAATGTTCAACTTCATCTTAATAAGCTAGACTCTTTGGACAAGATAAGACTCATAGCCTAGCAAAACTTGGAAGTGAATCAAGCACAAATGGCTAGGGCCTATAACAAGATTGCTCAACTTAGGTCATTCCAGAAGGTAGAAATGGTCTTAACTTTGAGAAGACCTATAATCTTAAACCAAAATAAGAAAGGCAAGTTTGAGCCTAACTAGGAAGGCTCTTATATCATCGAAAGAATATTTGAAAGGGGATCGTACCAACTAATCGATGACAGGGGGTAAAAGCTTATGCCACCAATCAATGACTATTTCTCAAAAGATACTATGCCTAAGTCTTAAGGGTAACAACAATAATACCCAAAATTCCCTATGGTTTGTTTATGATGGAATATTTGACTTCCTCAAAAAGGAACACTCAGTTAAACATTGACTTCATATTTCTCGAGGCAAAATATGGATACAAAACTCCATTAATTTTGTGTGGCTACTAAGCTTGCATTTACATGACACACCAAGTCCACTTTCATGTGATAAACTAAGTCTACTTTCACATGACAAACCAAGCCCACTTTCACATAGTAAACTAAGTTCACTTTCATGTGGTAACTTAAGTCTACTTCTACATAGCAACCCAAGTCCACTTCTATATCACAACCTAAGTCCACTTCTAGTGGCAAAGAAAGTCCATTTCCATGTAGTAGACAAAACCTACTTTCACATGACAATCTAATCCCACTCTTGTGTGGAAATTCAAACCCGTGTAGTCAACTTCCAAAATATTGATGTAGGGGCATGTGCTTGAAAATTATTTGCACCCACTCATCCCACTAGAACTAGAGAAGATGTTGTGAAGGGGGCAATTTATTTGAGGTGATTATTGCCACAATCAAAATTGATTAAGATATGATTAAAATTGAGACTTGTATGCCACTAAATTATCGCCCAAATGTGGATTTCAGTCAAGCTTAAATTACATCTAAGTTTGATCAAAAATTGAACTCAATTTGGACTTGAATTATTGGGAAATTCGGGTTCAAGCTAGGCCTAATCTAAATGGGCTAATTGGGCTAGATTTTTTTGATCAGAATTGGACCCAAAATTTATTTAAAATCTGGGTCAAAATGACAAAATATAAAAATTTTATAAATAGGCCCCTGAATTAAATAAATCTTCAAAAATGGATACTTGGTTAGATTTTTTCTTATAAATAGATCCTTAGAATAAGAATTTTGTGGAAGAGTCCAATAAAATCGTAACATTACAAATTAATCCTGCAAAATTTAGAGTTTACAAATAAACCCCTCAAGGAATTGATAATTATGATTGGGTTCTTATGAGATATAGAATTTACAGATAAACCCCTCCAAAATTCTATATTTACAAATAAGTCCTAGAATTTTAACTTTTTACAAATAAATTTTTCAAAAATTTTTATTTGCAAATAAGTCTAAATTTTATTCAAAAAGAATCCTGGATATTTCAAAACTTGATAAACAAGTTCTTTTACAAAGGGGTCCTCTAAAAATTAGTTCAATATTTTGAAAAATTACAAATAACCCCTTTATAACTTCAGCATTCGGAATGAGTACAACTTTCAAATTATCATCATCTATAATAAATAGATTTATCAATATCTTTTCACAAGCTCATTCAAACTTTGGATAAACCATATTCATATCTATTTACATCTATATCCATTATTCAAAAATTAAAACACAAGGGAGGTCATCTCCAGCCCAACTTCATCTTTTTGAGTCCTATATAAACCCATTGACCTAGAAAAATTTACCAGAGAATAGAGATTAGAATAGAAAGGAAGAGGATTGAAAGACCATCATCGAAGAATTTTATCAAGAAAAATTAAATACTTAAGAGGTGAAATTTCAAACTTAGCTTCATTCTCTTTTTTTTTCTCTACCTATTCTCCTCCTCTCCCATAAGACCACCAAGTTGCCCACTCCCTGCTCCTCCATCATGTACCCACCTACCACCTAGATCCGGCAATCGTTGATAACTCTAGCGCACTCATCCCTCTCTTCCTCCATCTTTAGTAAGGCCTCCCACTTGTTGATTGCCATGTTGTATGCCATCATCATTCTCAATGTGTTCTTCTGCAAATCGTGCCCTCCGATGATGAAAACTTGATTCCCAATTGTGATGCAGGCAAAGAATAACATCGCCATCAGCATCAGCTTCCCCTTCCTCTAGCAGCCTATGAATAGATCTAGAATCTAGACATTTGGCAATGGCTTTAAGTTTTTTTAATCCTAAACTCTGACAACCATAACCATTCCCTACCTGTTGTTGCCCCACCTTCTCGGCCCCATGCTAGTAGTGCTCTGTCACTTGTGTGCTTAGGCTAGCTTAGCTTGGAGAAACAGTCAAATCCAGCCAAGTTTTGGGCAAATTCAGTTTGATTTCAAGGGAGCAAGGAGTGGCCTTTCTCTAGTGAGAAAATTAGGAAGTTGGGGTTTCAGGGCACAGTTGGTGAAGAAGAAAAAGGAATAGAAGATGAGAAAAAATATATCAAAAAGGTTCTTGGCCAAAAGAAAAAAATCCAACCAAAATAGGGGAGAAAGTTTTTGGGCTTGGAGAAGAAGGAAAAAAAATATAAAAATATAAAAAAAGTTGCGCATAAAAAGAAGAAAAATTTGGCAAAAAAAAATGATAAATGATAAAAATGACAAAAAATAGTTTTCAACATCACGGCCACCTGCAGTTCTTAGCAATGAAGACAGCGAACCTATGACCTTACTGTGGTCACTTGTGGCCTTTCAAAGACGTGATGAAGATGGTGAACCCCTAACCCCATTGTGGCCACTCGTGGTCCTTCAAAGATGGTAGACTCTCGACAATACTCACAATCACCCGCGGTCCCTCGAAGATGACAAATCCCCATTACCACAAGTTAGCCTTCAGGCTCGCACTCAACCAGCCTTTGGAACCATATCCAATCTAGCCTTTGGGCTCATATCCAAGCCAGCAATCGGGCTTGCACTTAGCTAGCCTTCAGGCTTGCATTCAAGTCAACCTTCAGACTCACATCCTAATCAACCTTTGGGCTCGCACCTAGTCAACCTTTTGGCTCATGCTTAGTTAGCCTTCGGACTTGCATCTAAGCTAGTCTTCAGGCTGAATCCATGCTTGCCTTTGGGCTCGCACCTAGTCAACCTTCAGACTCACACTTAGATAGCCTTTTGGTTTACACCCAGTCAGCCTTCGGGCTTGCATCCAACCAACCTTTGGACTCACATCTAAGCTAGCTTTCAAGCTCACACTTAGCTAGACTTTGGGCTTGCACCCAGTCAGTCTTTGAGCTTGCACTTAGCTAACATTCAGGCTCAGACTCAACCAGCCTTCGGGCTTGCACCTAGCTAGCATTCGAGCTCACACTTAGGCAGCCATTGGGCTTGCACCCAACCAGCATTCGAGCTCGCACTTAGCCAGCCTTTGAGCTTGCACTCTGCTATCCTTCAGGCTTGTACTCAACCAGTCTTCACCCTTACATTCAATAGCTTTTGAACTCACATTTAGCTAGCTTTCAAGCTCTCACTCAACTAGCCTTCGACCTTGCACTTAGCCAACCTTCATGCTCACACTTAGCCAGCCTTCAGACTCGCACTCAGCCAATCTTTAGGCTTATACTCAGCTAGCTTTTAGGCTCTTACTCACCCAGTTTTCGAACTTGCACATAATTAACCTTTGGGCTCACATCTAAGACAACTTTTGAGCTCATAAATTAAGCCAACTTAAGATTTGCATATCTAACTCAGGCTATGTGTCTACCTAAAATTGTCATAGATAGCCAAGGACCCTCAAATAAAATTAATTAATGTGAAGTAACTCAATCACAAATGGAAAAAGGCCAAGTTGACTCAAATAGACTTAAATTAGTCAAACAAATAGACTAAAATCCAAATCGCCCCCAAAAATCCAAATTGAGTTAGCGTAAACCAAATCAACTCAGACTCAACTCTAATCAAACTCGAGTTGGGTCAATTCAAAATCAAATTGAGTTCAAATTAAATCTAATATGGATTGAACTATGCTCAAATTAAACCCTAATTAGGTTAAATCAAGTCCAAAATAAAAGACAAAATTCAAAGTCAAACCAAAATCAAGTCAAGCTAAGCCTAAACTAAAACCAAGTTGTACTAAGTTGACTTGAAGTTGAACTAAAGTCCAGTAGAATTGAACTCAATAATGGTTCAACACAAGGTGGAACTCAAATCCAGCTAAATGAAATTAAATCTGAACTATATTAGGCTAGACTAAGGTTTTTAGTTTTAGTTTCGGTTTCCCCACCTAGCGAAACCAATAAATTTTAGTCGTTTCGATCATTTCACCGAAACCATTCTCGTTTCAGTTTTGATAAAAATATTTTTTTTAATTATTAATTATGTGTTGACCAAAATTTGACTATATTTTGACTATACTTTGACTTCAAATTAAAACTATAATAAAAATTATTAAAAAATTTTCAAAAAATTATAAAAAATTAAAAAAATTTATTACCAATTTTATCATAATATTAAATATAATTTTAATTATTTTAAATTATTTTTATAGTTAATCACTTTGTGGGTAGACCAACCTTTAAATTTAGAGATAATAATTATATTTAATTTATTAAAAGATTCTTTTGCCTACAAAGTCCTAAGTGATTTTAGTTTGGTTTATATAAATTTCTTGAATAATTTATATTTGTGTTTAATAATTTTGAGTGCATACCAACCTTAATTGGTTAGTAATATTAACCCCTAGGATTCGACATAAATTTATTAGAAACAAATATTTAAAATGACTTGCATATAAATAATAAAGATTATAGGGTATTAAATGTAATCATCTCTAAAATCGAACACTAATATTTTGATGCTCAATTTTTATATATTAACCAAAGTTTTGAGTTTCAATTTCAGAAACAGTTTCAATACTCAAAGAAATCAAAGCGTTTCGATCAAAAGCATTTCCATTTCAGTTTTGTCCAAAATTTAACTTTATTTTAATTATTTTTTAACTTCAAATTAAAAAAATTATAATATGTTTAAAAATTTTTGAAACTGTGAATAGTCCCATGCACTAAAAACTCATACACGTGAACAGTTCCATGCATATGAATAGTCTCTGGCTGAGACTGGCAAGGGCACGAGCACACTGGCGTGGGGGCCAAGCCAGTGAGAGTGTGAGCATGGGCGTGAGGGCGGCGAGGGTGCTAGCATGGGTGTGGGGGCCAGGTCAACACTAGCATGGGTGCTAGCATGAGGCTGGCGTGACTACACGGGCGCGGGCATGAGGCCAGCGATGACGCAGGTAACAAAATGGCGAGCGCGTGGGTGTGGGCACTAGAGGTCAATGCGAGGTCACGTGCATGGAGGCTAGGTCGACAAGAGCGCGAGCACGGATGTGAGGTCGGTGCGAGGGCTCGGGCGCTGGCATGAGGTCAAAGAGAGCATGAGGTTGACGCAAGGGCTCAGGTGTTGGTGAGAGGCTGGCGAGGGCGTGAGCATGGGCTAAGGCCTGTGTGAGGCTGGCGATGGCGCGGGAGTGAGCGCTGGTGTGAGGCATGAGCGTGGGTGTGAGGTTGACGCAAGTTTAGTGAGGGCACGGGTATGGGCACGAGGCTGGAGAGGGCACTCGCACCCATGCTCAAACACGGGCGCTAGAGGTGTGGGAGCCATGCCGACAGGAGGGTGCGAGCATGGGTGAGATGTTGTCAATAGCACAAACGCTAGAGGCCGGCTCGAGGGCACTGGCGCAGGGGCTAAGCCATTGAGGGTGAGAGCTCGGGTGCGAGGTCAGTGCAAGGGCTTGGGCATAGGTGCGAGACTGGCGAGGGTGCTAGGCTGACGAGCATGCTTGCACTCGGGCAAAGGGGCTAGGCCAATGAGGGAGCGAGTGCGTGTGTGAGGCCGACGTGAGCGCCAAGCTGGTGAGCATGCGGGTGCAAGCACCAAAGGCCATCATGAGGGTGTGGGCACGAGAGCCAGGCCGATGAGGGTGCGATCGCAAACATGAGGCGGTGCAGGGGCTAGGGCACGGGCATGAGGCTAGCGAGGGCTTAGGCGCGGGTGCGAGGCCAGCGAGGATGGGAGTGTGGGCACGAGGCCGGTGAGGGTGAGGGTGCCAGGTTGGCAAGTGCACTCACGCTCAGGTGTGGGTTCTAGAGGCAGCACAAGGGTGCAGGCACAGGCATGATGCTGGTGAAGGTGCAGGTGCCAAGCTGGTGAGCACGCAAGTGCAGGCACCAAAGGCTTGCACAAGGGCACAGATGCAATGTCAGTGAGGGTGCGGGTGCTAGCGTGAGGCCGGCGAGGGTGTGAGCATGCTTGCGCTCATGCTCTGGCATGAGCTCGTGGGTGTGGGGGCCAAGTGGGAGTGAGGGTGCAGGCGTGAGGCTGGCATAAACTAAAACCAAATCAATCGAAACATTTTTCCCATGGCCAAAACTGAAATATTTCGGCCAAAACTTTTTGGTTTCGCTCAAAACTGAAAACTCTAGTCTAGACAGAACTAAATAGGGTCAAACTGAGTCCCACTGATTGCGCTGGATTTTTGGAAATTCTTCAAGATCGTGAACAAAGTGTAATGTTACTATCCTAACTAGAACTAAAATTAGTTCAAATAGAACTAAATAAGGTCAAAATGAGTCTCGCTGGGTATACTACAAAAGCCTTTAGTAACACTTTAAAACTATACCCAACTCCATAAGCTGTTGGTGATGCTATTAAATCAAAGAAGTTGATTGCTAATATGCTCAAAGTTGTTGGCCACACTTCAAAGCTAGTCAACCGAAGAAGCCATTGACAATGCATCTTACAAGCTATACCTAATCCCTTAAGCCATTAGTGATGCTGCCAAACTAAAGAAGTTAATAGCCAATATGCTCAAAGCTGTCAGCCATACTTTAAAACTATATCCAACTCCCTAAAATATTCATGATGCTACCAAATCAGTGAAGTTAGCTAATAATAAACTCAAAACTGTTGTCCACACTTCGAGCTAGTCAACCTTAGAAGTAGTTGACGATGCATCCTTTCAAGCTAGATAATCCTAGAAGCCATTAACAACCCGCTCCTTAAACTAGCCAACTCAGAAGCAATTGGTGACATGTCCTTCAAGCTAGTCAACCACAAAAGCAGTTGACAAGATGCCTCTTTAAGCTAGTTGACCCCAAAAGTAGCTGATGATGTGATTCTCAATGCTATATCTAACCTTATAAGCTGCTGGTAATGCCACAAAGTAAAGAAGTTATCGCCTATAGCTTATTGGTTATAAAAATACTTCAAATCATAAAGTTATCACCAATGTCTTATTGGCTAACATAAACACTTCAAATCATGAAGTTATTGTCGATTCTCAAAGCTATTGAAAATACTTCAAACTTCTCCCATTCTCTCCCATGATTCAGATCAGATGCCACGTGGTCTAGCATAGGGGGAGTAGGGCAACAGCATACGTCAAAGCTTCTTCTCCACTCTTTCTCTTTTCTTTTCTTTATTTTTTTTATATTTTCTATAATTCTATATTGTAATTTGTTATGAAGTAAGGGCATACCCTTACTTAAGCCATGTAATATTTCTTAAAATCAATCAAATACTTTCCTCTTTTCTTTTGTGTCTCAATTTTATTAACTAAGTGTGTCACTTTAGGAGGTTCCTAACAATTATTGGGGTAATTAACAATAGGAGCTTACACCTATTGAAAGTCATATTCCCACAACACCTAATAGTGCACTTTAAATTAAAATAAATTTTGATTTATGATTCGTGTCACTCCAAGTGTCTCTACTATTCTAGGTGGTCAACTTCAATCTCACACCTTGCACCACAAGTGCATGATCAAATTGCAAGGAATATAGTCATTGTGGTCATTCAATCAATGGGAAATGGATATATTAGGTCCTTTCTTGCTAACTTTTGTGCAATGAAAGTCTCTAGTGGTGGTCATATCTTCTTCTTCTTCTTCTACGCTTATTAAGTAGGAACCTATGAGTTAGAATATCTGGATGGCAAAATTTAGTCATATCTTCTTCTTCTACTTCTTAGTATGATTTTCTCACCATTATTTGAAGAGCATAATAATATTTAGATATCTAAAGTAAATTTTTCATTGATTAAAGATCATGAAACACAAAAGGTCCAAATTCTAATAAGCCCTAATTACAAAAAGAATCCATGAACCAAGTCTAATCTTGATAAACTATAGAAGAACATAAAATAACTCAGTTTGTATTGCTTGGTCTAGCTAGAGTATCAAGAAAGACAAAGACATCATCATTGATCACAAGGGACCTCAGGGGCAAGCTCGATAGTTGGTAACGATGCAAGCTTAGGCTCAAAAGAGGCTTCTGACATCCTCATAGGATAGGATAATCCCTCAAGGTTTTCCCTCTCCGCAGATGGTTCTAATCAAATAGGAGGTTTAGAAGAACAATAGGGAAGGTCACAAGAATTAGAATAATAAAGGCAATGACACTTCTCCATTAGGTTATTGTCAATTACCCAAAAGTACAAATCCCTTGATGGATCAAAGTTGGGCTTGCTCCACTCATCAAGCACATCATACCTAAAGTATATATACCTATTGGACAAGCTGATTGTGGATCTATCGGTGACCTCATCCTTGTAATCCTCTGACTCTTTAAATTTTTCAATGGCCTCCCTTCAAGCTACCTTGATGCATGCAATTACCTAATCATGGCCTTCTCTGCATCCTTGGCCTTCACTTTGTTCACTTTAGCCTAACTTTCTACCAAGTTGACTCTCTTTTTTGCGTCCCACGATGCCTTTCTGGTAGTCTATGCCTCTTATTTAGTAATTACAGCCTCTTGCTTGCCTTCCTCCAATTGATCCATGATCTTCATCAACTCTTCTTAAGCTTTGTTGATCACTAGTTCCTAGCCTTAACAATGATATAAGCCTTGTGAAGGAATTCATCAAAAGAGGAGAGTCTATCAAGAATATCTTGGGTAGTGATGCCTTTTTACTCACCCTTCAAATGCCATTGTTAAATTTGGTCATCTTGAATTGGCAAGTAGTTTGAATTAGCCTCTAAGAGGGCACATTGACTAGGCACATTTCTTTTGAATTGATAAGTTGAGCCCTAGGATAAGCTAGTGTCACTATAGTAGAAGGACCCCTTGATACCTCTAACTGAGGAATGGGGTGGGGATCAGGGTATGTGGAAGTAGTTTGGGTTCTAGGGGGGAGTTGTGGGTAGTTCATCTAACCTAGCCTTGAAAGCAACAACATTCCCCTAGCCCTTCCTTTTTTTTGGTTGAGGCGGGGAGGAAACAATAGTTTCAACACCTTACTCCAAAGCAGAAGGCTTTGACTTCATCGTTGGGGGCTAGGAGAAACTATCTTCCCTAGTAGCATGCTTTTGAGCAATTAACTAGGGAAACCTATTCCCTAGAACTCAATTGATTCATTGCGTGTCCCCCCTTCTACAAAATGTAGTTGTTCATTGATAAGAACTTTGGAGAAAATCAAGATAAAGACACAAGGACCATAGTTTGATAGTCCAATGCTCATTAAACTTTAGGGGCATGGGTGAGCTTGTATAAACATAAATACTCCTCAAAGCTTCAAAAAGGAGCCTTTATCTCTCTTTTGATCGTATGGTTGATCATACTCGCTAAAGTATCAGCCTTGTGCCTAAAAAATTTTTAGTGTTTTTTTGCACTTAGAAGGCTTTCATACTATAAGGTGCAAACCCAAATCATCATAGTAGAAAATCCTTATTTGATGCCCTTTCCAGTTGTGAATGGACAAAGGGTTTCCCCAAAATAAGTATTGCCCCTCTTTGGTGCTATATGCCAATTGCCTTCATTATCAGTAGTTCGGCATACTTTATAGGCACTCTTGAACATATTCACGGAGGGGGTGATTTTAGATGGACCCATAGCTCAGCTTCAAATGCACAAACCTAAAGGTTGGCTTCATTTGTGACCTCAAAAGCTGACTTAGTGTGAGCCTGAGGGCTAACTAGGCATGAGTATGGAGACTAGTCTAGATGCAAACCCAAAGATTGGTTGAGTGTGAGCCCGAAAGTTGGCTGAAGTGTGATCTTGAAGGCTTAGATGTGAACCTAAAGGCTAGCAGAGTGCGAGCTAGAAGGATAGCATGGATGCAAGCCCAAAGACTGGCTATGTGTGAGCTTGAAGGCTAGCTTGGATGCAAGCTTGAAGGTTGACTTAGATGCGAGCTTGAAGGCTAGTTGAATGCAAGCTCAAATGTTGGCTAAAATGCAAGCCTGAAGGCTAGTTGAGTGTGAGCTTAAAGTCTAATTGAGTGCATGCTAAAAGGTTAGCTTGGATGTAAGCCCAAAGACTGACTGAGTGCAAACTTGAAAGCTGGCTTCGATGTGAGCCCGATGGTTGGCTTAGTGTGAGTCTGAAGGCTACCTTGGATGTGAGCTAGAAGGCTAGTTGGGTGTGAGCCTAAAGCCTAGTTGCGTGCAAACCCAAAGGCTAGGTTGGATGTGAGCCTGAAGGCTAGCTGGGGTACAAGCCCAAAGGTTGGCTTCGATGTGAGCTTGAAGGCTAGCTTAGATGCAAGCTTAAAAGCTAATTGAGTGCGAGCTCGAAGGCCAGCTTGGATGCGAGTCCAAAGGTTGGCTAAGTGCGAGCCCGAAGGCTGGCTTGGATGTGAGCCCAAAGGGTGGCTAGAGTATGAGCCCAAAGGCTAGCTTAGATGTAAGCATGAAAGCTAGCTTGAATATGAGCCCAAAGGCTGGCTTAGTGTGAGCCTGAAGACTGGCTTGAATGTGAGCCTAAAGGTTAGCTTGTATGCTGATAGTTTTGATCTTAGATGGATCAATTTTAATCTCTCGATGTTTGACAACAAAGCTGAGGAATTTTCCCAATGATACACTAAAAGCATACTTCATGGGATATATCTTTAAGTTGTATTTCCTAAGGAGGTCAAATACCACTCTTAGGTCTTGGATGTGCCTATCTTTGGACTTAGTTTTGACCACCAAGTCATCCACATAGCATTCCATTAACTAGTATATGAGATTATTAAAAATTTGAGTGATGGCCCTTTGATAAGTGGCATCTACATTGTTGAGCCCAAAGGGCATCACCTTGTAGCAGTAAATGCCAATTAGTATCGTGAAGGCTTTATGTTTTTCATCATTTGGATGCATCTTGATTTGATTATATCTTAAAAAAAAATCCATGAAAGAGAATATTTTAAAGTCAGTTGTGTTTTTAATCATAATTTCCATTATTAGCAATGGAAAATCATATTTTAGACTTGCTTTATTCAAGTCCCTATAGTCCACACAAATACATATTTGGTCATTCTCCTTCTTGACTAGCACAATGTTTGCCACCCAATTTGGGTATTTTTTTCCCTCTTTAATGAAGTCCGCTTTGATTAATATTTTTTATTTCTTCTATCACCTTCTATTCTAGGTTGAGTTTCATCTTCCTAGGTGCTTGTTTAATACACAAAAGCTCAAGATTAATGGCTAGTTTATGGATTGCAACTTCAAGATCTAGTCCTAGAATCTCCTTGTAGCTCCACGTGAAGTCGTCATTGTACTCTTGGAGCATTGCTTTGAGTTGGGTTTGGCTTTTCTCTGAAAGTTGAGTGTTGATGAAAGTTGGCTTGGAGTCTTCCTTTGAGACTAGGTTAATCTCTATTCGTTCATCGACTATGGCTTGCTCCCCATCCTCAAGTTCTAGGGGAGCTTCTTTTGGTTTGAGAATTATTTCTTTACCAAGTAATTCATCATGTCAAGTGATGTTTGATGAATGTTCTTTTGAAGGCATTTTGGCTACTTCATGCTCCCTTTCTTTTGGTTTTGATGAAATTCTATTGAGAATGTCACCTTCATGTGAAGTCTAAAAAGTCACGACCATCTGGGCATACATGTTACAGGGTATTGATATTATTTGGTCAACCTAAATATTGGAGAGAGGTCTAATGGTGACCATAAGACATGTGTGGGCATTTGGGGTAATATAGCCTAGTTCTTTAGTGTTCTTATTTCCTCTTCTAGGGATGTAAGCACATCCTTGGGGTGGATTCTATAGATTCTTGAAGAAACAACTTTGTTTCTTTGTTTATGGATGTCCACAACCAAATTTATTGATTATCTGATGAAGCTAGTCTAAGAAAGACATAATTATTGATTCATGGTCATCATCCTCTACTAGATCTTCAGTCTCTAGGATTTCATGTATGCTTGGGACACAAGGAATTATCTTGTAAAATAGTATTTTCCTTTCTCCTTTGCATTATGGAGGAATGAAGAAAGTCATTAATTCTTCTGCAATATTGATGCTCAACTCATCTAACGACTTAAATAAGCCTTTTGGAACTTTAGTAATATGGAGAGTATTTTTTTGTTTGACAATCGTTATCATCGTCGCCAGAAGTATTCACCTAGATAGACTTACAAGACTTCTTGATCTGAAGAGGCTGGGCTAAAATCACTTCCTATATAAGAAGAAGCTAAAATCAAGCTAGCAATCTTTTACTTTACTTAATTGATGGAAGCAGAACCCCTATTAGCGTTGAATCTCTGATAGTATTTTGCATCATCATAATGCACTTCATGAACATCGAAAAGGTGTTCATCTCCATCAATTCAATGTTCTTTACCATACTCAAAGTATTTGACACATTGATATAGGGTTGATGGCACTACTTTATTTTCATGTAACAATGGCCTCCCTAGTAGTGCTTTGTATGATGCGCCAGTATCAATCACATAAAACTTGGTGTCTATCATTATTTCACCCACTTTCAGAGGAATAGTTATGGCTTCTAGAGCTCTTTGGCTATTTTGATTAAACCTTTGTATGGTTATAATCTCGGATGATAGGTGACACACATCTAACGTTAAGGCTCTTAGAGTTCAAAGAGTCATTAGATTGACTAAGGAACCTAGGTTAATCAGGATGTGATTAATCTTGATTCCATTGCCATTCCCTATGATGTATAATGGTTCATTGTGATTTGTTAATTTAGGTAGTTGGTCATCATTTATGAAGGTGATGGCAGGAGTTTGGCATGCACACAAAGGCTCCTTCATCTTTTCTTTAGCAAAGTATGCTTGATAGTTGGCCAGTGCAAGATGTGCATTAGTGTATGCCTAAGTTCTTGTGACATCATCAAGGCATCAAACACACTCAACATGGCAGGGATCTTTTTAAGGTGGACTACTATATTGTATTCCACCTTTTTGGGTGGAGGGTTAGAGTGTGAAGGCTCAATATTTTCATTTATCTGAATTTTTTTCTTGTCCTTGGGAATATTATGATCCTTTGGTACGAGGTAGCAGCTTTCCACCTCAGGATTGTAATTGATTTGCTCTCCTCAGTTAAAATTTGGCATCATGAGACTAATAAGGTTCATCTTTGAAGTCACTCTTGAGGCTAATCATGTGGCAAGAGATAGTGGACCCTTGCCCCCAATCAATAGTTCCTCGAATATCCTTGGAGGATGTGACTAGCTAGTAATCATCCTATTCAATATCAAAATTAGGCACGTGAGATTTTCTCATACAGAGGCCTTCAAAAACTCTCTAGATGAACCCTTCTATTTCATCTGCTGTCATAATCTTCTTCAGGACTTTGTATTTTAGATTTTTTTTGTGGATATTCAGATTGTCTTGTCTATGGATATTCATATTGACTTGACACGGGGGTGGAATAAGCTTTAGCATTAGCCCGCTTAACCTTCTCCTGAAATTCTTGCTTCTTCTTTTGGTGCTTACTGATGTAGGACCTCTTGAAGCAATCATAAAGTTGCTCTGAATCAAACATGGAGTCGTATTCATCATTAATGCCTTGTATGTATAATTCCTCTAAAGTTGGCAAAGTGCATCCTTTCATAGGCTCTAGGACTAGGACTTCACCAATTCTAGTAGGTTGAGCATTAGTTTTTGGATTGCCTAATGGAAGCTAGGATAGTAGCTCATTAGTGTTCACCTCGAACATATGAGTCACCATGCGACAAGAGGTTATAGACTTTGATAACTCTCTTTGATAGTGTCTAGCTTTCTTGACCCATCTCTAGAGTAAGTTGCTCGCATGGTCATTCTAATCTCAAGGAGGGTCGGTAAGTGATTTCTCAACACACATATAAGGTTCTTTGTACGACTTTGTCTTTTTTGCTGGCACCTTCTGAATGCTCTCAACATTCTTACAGAACATGGTAGTCGTATTTATCATGCTTTCCATATGGGCAACCATAGCCTTTATATGCTCATTCAACATTTGCATTAGCCTCCTGACAAACCTTATGTTAGTTGTAGCTAGCTCTTTCACAGTATCTAGCTACACTTTGAGCAAGCTATAGTCGTGCTCACAGCTGAACTAGTCTCTAACATAGTCATCTCAGGAGTAGCCTCAAGGAGGCCCGTGGGATCTCTCATTTTATCAGTAACATCCCTAGTGAATCTATTTGCTTCTTCTTGCCTTACGCCTTAAATTTCCTCATTATTGAAGTGATGAGGTAGAGATCAACTTGGTTCTAAACCTCTAATGGCAAATATGGCAGAGCATGTTACCACCAAAAATTCACTTTCTTCATTTCCCACATCAGAGTCCTCTTGTAAAAATTTTGAGTTTGTTAGGGAAAATTTCTTCAAAAATTACTTGGCTTCTTTCTCCCTAAACTTATTGATCAAGAGCATCGATAGATTTCTAGATGGCTGATTTCTTGACATTGAATTTATCTGGCCAAACTAGTTTCTTCTTCTTGTTTCTATTTTTTTCTCTTCTTGATACTTCAAGTAGGTGAGGCAGTTTGTTTGATGAGGCTTTCTTCATCACCATCCTAGGCTCTCCAGTATTTTTAGTCATTTTCTCCATCAGTTTCTTTAACATTTTTGAAATGTAGACATTCCATAATTGCTCTTATTCTAGGGTATGTTGTGCTTTTTCCCCAAAAAGAATTTTAGTAAGTGGTTCATGGTCCTCGAACACAGTAATATGATTGATGTGTTTAATGGGTGTTTTGAATAAGGCTACCTTTGAGAGAGTTAGCTTACCTTTTCAGTATTATTTCTTAATCCAATTCAGTCTTCAATGGTATGCCCGAAAATCCTATGGTAAGGACCATAGTTTAAGTGATATAATTTTTTGGCCTCACTTGGCTTCTTGGATTCTAGTAATTGGAGTCCTAACTCATGGCATCTAATAAGATTTTAACTACTCTTTCTATTTTAAAAAAATATTTCTTTCTGAGCCTTTGTTAGAGATCATTGGATTGTTCCATTTCTCCATCTCCTCCAAGAGTTGATAGTTTCTAAGGATTATCATTATTCATGGTGGGGTTTAGAGGTTTTTTGCTTAGTTGCTATGAATACAATCCTCACATTTTTAGAAGTCTCTCCATGCTTTACCTTATCTTTTTTCTGCTTGAAACTTTATGAGCTAGATAAGGTTGGTGGGCCAATCTTATCCAGCTTCTTGACTTGCATAATGAGGTCTTGGAAGATATGGATAGAAGAGGCACTCAAATAAGGTGCCATTTATTTTTTTCCTCATATTGCCGAGGACTAGATTCATCATCCCAAATTAACTTATAGGTTATTTACACTTAATACCAAGATTTTAAGTTTCAGTTTCGATTTCTGTTTCAGCAACCATTGAAACCAATATGTTTCAGCTGTTTCGGTCATTTCGGTATCGGTAAAAATATTTTTTAAATTATTAATACGTATTGACCAGAGTTTGACTATATTTTGACTATACTTTGACTTAAAATTAAAAATATGATAAACTTTTTTACAACTTTTCAAAAAATTGTAAAAAATTTAAAAAAAGTATTAATAATTTTATCATAATAGTAAATATAATTTAAATTAATTTAAATTAAATTTTATAGTTAATCACTTAGTAGGTAGACTAACCTTTTAAATTTAGAGATAATAATTACATTTAATTCATTAAAAGATTTTTTTACCTATAAACCACTACGTGATTCTAGTTTGGTTTATATAAATTTCTTAAATAATTTATATTTGCGTTTAACAATTTTGAGTGCATACCAACCATAGTTGGTCAGCAATATTGACTCGTGGGATTCGATATAAATTTGTTAGAAATAAATATTCAAAATGACTTGCATGTAAATAATAAATATTGTAGGGTATTAAACGTAATCATCTCTAAATTCTAACATTAACATTTCAAGATTAGCTTTTATGTATTAACTAAGATTTTGAGTTTCGATTTCAGAATCAGTTTCGATACTCTGAGAAATCAATGCGTTCGGTCAAAACTATTTCCATTTCAATTCGACCAAAATTTTTTCTTTATTTATTAATTATATTTTGACCAAAATTTAACTTTATTTTAATTATTTTCTAACTTCAATTTAAAAATATTATAATATATTTAAAATTCTTTTAAACAATGAACAATACCATACACAAAAAAACTCGTACACGTGAATAGTCCCATGCATGTAAATAGTATCTAGCAGAGACCGTCGAGAGCATGGCCGACGTGGGCATCAATCCAGCGAGGGCGCTAGAGCTAGGCTGTTGACGGCGCTAGCACGAGTGTGAGGCTGGTGCCAGCTCACGGGTGTGGGGGCCAGGTCGACGAGGATGCGAGACGACGAGGGAGCAATGCCAGACTGGCGACGCGCGGGCACGGGGGCCAGCCAGTGAGGGCGCAATCACGGACGTAAGGCCGGTGAAGGAGTGAGCACGGATGCGAGGTCGGCCAGGGAGTGGGCGCTAGGCTGGCGAGCGTTTGGGTGTAGGTGCCAAAGGCCGACATAAGGGGGCGAGCGCGGGGGATAGGCCAGTGAGGGCGCGAGGGCTCATGCACTAGCGTGAGGCCGACAAGGGCATGAGGATAGCAAGGTCCTGAGCACACGCGTAAGGCCAATGAGAGGGCACGGGTGAGGGTGTGAGGTTGGCAACAATGCAAGCACTAGGCTGGGGAGGCCACTCGTGCAAGCACATGAGTGCGGGCGCCAAAGGCTAGCTCGAGGGGGCGGGCATGGGGGCTAGGCTGACGAGGGTGCGAGCATAGGTGTGAGGTTGGCACAAAGCCAAAGAGGGCTCAAGCGTTGGCTCAAGGATGGCAAAGGCTCGAGCATGGGCGTAATGCTTGCAAGGGCTCAGGCGCTAGTTTGAGGTCGGCGAGGCCGTGGGCATGGGTTCGAGGCCAACAAGGGGCGGGCACCAGGCTAGCAAGCTTGCTTGTGTTCGCTCTTGGGCACGGGTGCCAAAGGCCAGCACAAGGGCATGAGGTTGGTGACGGTGCAGGCACCAGGCTGGCGAGCGCGCTCGCATGAGCGCACAAGTGAGAGTGCTAGAGGCTGGCGTGAGGGCATGGGCACAATGCCGGCAAGGGCTCGGGCGCTAGCACAATGCCGACAAGGGTGCGGGCATGGGTGCGAGGGTAGAGAGGGTGCTGGAGCCGTACTAGACAGCTCGCTTGCACTTGGGCGCAGGTGCTAGAGGTCGGCACAAGCGAGCTCGCCAGGCTGGAGCCTGCACCCTCATCAATATTGAGCCCATGCCCTCACCGGCATCGATCCTACGCCCTCACGCCAGCCTCTGGCACCTGCACCCGTGTGCTCACGTGAGCGTAGGCATGGGCACGAGGCCGTTGACAGCGCAAGCACCAAGCCGGCGAGCGCACAGGTGAGGGCACCAGAGGCCGGCGTGAGGGTGCAGGCTCGATGCCAGTGAGAGCTTGAGCATTGGCGCGAGGTCGGTGAGGGCAAAAGACCGGTGATTGTGCGGGCATGATGCCATCATAAGACCAAAACCAAATTAACCAAAATATTTCGTCCATGGCCGAAACCAAAATATTTTGATTTCAGCCGAAACTTAAAACCCTGCTTAATACTGAAATTTCTCCACCATGTGATATAATCTAGAATCAATTATTATCACATTTCAGTATTGAGACAAGGTCTGTAATGGTCATTTTATCACTAAATTCTCCGAACCTAATTCAGAAAGTCACTTTTATTTGTGCCCAAGTTTGTATGGATTCTAGTTGCAAGATAGCATACCACTCGAATTCTACTTCTGTCAAGCTTGCTGAAAATTAGCAGAGCAATAACAAAGGACTATTATTTAAATATCCACATAAAATCACAAAGTGAGATATGTGCTCTTCAGGATTGTCCTTGCCATTGAACTATTTGAAACTAGCCACTGTATAGCCTTTGGAATATAGCACTTAATCGTGATGGTTAGGTTATGGTTTTGTTAGTATTATTTTCCCTGCTCGTCTCACTTTCTTGTCTCAATTGCATAGCTACCATTCATTATACCTGCTATTGTATATATGTTGAGAGTTCCATATTGTCAAGTATTGCTGAAATCAAGGATTAGGTATCCCTTACTCGAGGAGGTGCTTGTGAAGGGCCTACATTTTCGTGGATCATATCTATAGGAGATGCACCTTCCACTGCTTCTACTACTTGAGATAGCTATTGAGATTTTTCTAACTTATCAAGATTTTTGCTCATCTGTAGCATCATCTCTATCAACACCATAACTTTCTTTTGAGCTTCATCTTTTTCTTTGTCTTGCTATCTCAGTTGTTCTTGCAGTGCTTCTATAGTCACTTCTTGATTGGAACTTTTAGTTATAACCAAGGCTTCTATTAGAATATGGTGGTCCATGTTTTGAGGATCAAATTTAGGCTTTGAATTAAGACTAACTTCTCCCATCAGTTAAGTCATCTCATTCAAGAGTGTACTCATGGAGCTGGTTACCACACCTTCTCTTTGGTGTGATAGCATGGAATGGTCTATGAGGGCCCTCTCCTCTTAGATTTTTTCATCAGTAAGTCTTACTCGGGTAGCCTTCTTTTGGCATTTGGTTAGCTAGGGTTCACACTCATGGTCCCTCCCAAAGTCATGATGAAAAATAGCTCTGACAGTGTGAGTGGTCTCCCTTTGTGAACCCTCATGCTAGGTTATAGCTTTATGGTGACCCTTGTGGTTTTGTTTGGTGATTCACCCATTTGCTATAGTCTTAAGGCAAGATTGTGCCCCTTATGATTTTCTTCTACTCTTCTTTGAATTACTTAATGGAGTGAAGGAGTTGGAGGTAGGGATGGTAATGACCGACTTCGTTCGAGGGGTAGATTTCCCAAGTCAACTGAAGATTCCAACAGCTTTTCCTTGACTTGTGACAGTTATGATGAAATCTCCTTCCTTGATGCCTATGTCTGGATTTGCTTTTGATTGCCCCCTGTGAGGAGTTGGATGAAGGCAACCAAAAATTGAGCTTCATTTTAATCCTAACCTCTGGAAGACTGATATCCTTTGAGATATGGCTTCTAGCTCTTCATCTGAATAGCCCTTCTAATTAGGGATAATGACATTGGGCCTCCTTCCCCTTGATGGAAGGTGAGAAATAGGTTGGTTTTACATGTCAACAACTTTAATAGGTGCGGTAGTAGGTGTCTTCTTGAATTAGACGACCTCAAAAATGGTCCTGTACTTGAACTAAACTTCAGTCACTTCTGTAGCAACTATTGATTGAGGAAAATACACAGTTGTTCCTACCCCCAGGATTATGGTGTATCTTGGGGTGGAGATGTTCTTGGTTGTTATCATTTGATCCTTTCTTCCACAAAAGAGAACATAATTGATCAGTCTTCAATTGTAATTTTTTTTTCTTATTAGTGTCTCTATTGCATTAACTAGGTTTTTACACTTGGAGGAGAAGTCAAGTCCCACTGGGCATGTCAGTGTTTGTGGGATTGATTTTGACTACCCAGGATAGTGAAGACCTCAGGGAGTGATCTCAAATCACAAAGCAGAGTTTGTTTTGATTTGAAATGCACTATCAGGTATTATTGGAATATTAACTTCCAACAGGAGCAAGCCCCTATTGTTAATTACCCCAACTATTGTCAAGAACCTCCTAAAGTAAGAAACCTAGCTAATAAAAATAGAGACACAAAAAGGAAAGAAGAAAGTATTTCATTAATTTTAAGAAAGGATACATGTCTTAAGCAAGGGTATACTCTAGCTTTACAATGAATTTTAACATAGAATTATAGAAACATAAAAGAAATGAAGAAAAAGAAAGAATAGAGAAGAAGCTTTAATGTGTGCTACTGTCCCGCTTCCCTACGTTAGACCACATGGTGTTTGACTCATATTAGTTCAGTCTTTGGCAGGTGTTGATGGCATTGTCTGATGGGACATGAAAGGGAATGGGAGAAGTTTGAAGTATTTCTAATAATTTTGAGCTTATATTATAACTTCACTTGGGTTCAAATTTTTTATTAGCCAATAAAGTATTAATGATGACTTCATTTAAATTGGAGTGTTTTCTGTTAGCCAATAAGGCATTGTAATAATTTTATTGACTTTGAAGTGTTTCCATAGCCAATAAGTCATAGGAAATAACTTCATTGTTTGAAGTATTTCCATAGTCAATAATGCATAGACAATAACTCTTTTTGGTTTGGTAGTATCCCCAACAACTTATGGGTTGGATATAGCTTTGAAAATCACATCATCAACTACTTTTGGGGATGATTAGCTTGAGGGGTTTTTGTTAACTATTTTTGGGATTAACTAGCTTGAGGGGCATGTAGTCAACTACTTCTGGGGTTGATTAGCTTGAAAGGTGCATCATCAATTGCTTCTGGGTTGACTAGCTTAAAAGGTATATTGTCAACTACTTGTGGGATTAACTAGTTTGAAGGATGTGTCATTAACTGCTTGTGGGGTTGACTGACTTGAGGGTGTATTGTCAACTACATGTGGGGTTGACTAGCTTGAAAGATGCATCATCAACTACTTGTGGGTTTGACTATCTTCAAGGGTGCATCATCAACTACTTCTAGGGTTGACTATCTAAAAGGATATGCCATTAACTGCTTATGAGGTTTACTAGCTTTGAAGTATGATCAACAACTTTGAACATACTGTTGGTTGACTTCATTGATTCTATAGCATCACCAACGGCTTAGAGGGTTGGGTATAGCTTTGAAGTTTGGTCAAAACTTGGAGGGTATTAGCAGTTGACTTTTTTTGAATAAGATATTGTGGCTGATTGACTAAATGAGTTCAAGTCTACCTTAGTTCAGTTCGATTTGAAGTGTTGCCAATGCTTTTTGGTTGGCTTAGCTTGGAAGATATGTCATCAATAGTTTATGGAGTTGACTAGCTTAAAGTGTGACCAACAGCTTTGAGTGTATTGGCAATTAACTTCTTCAATTTGATAGCATCACTAATGGCTTATGGAGTTAGATATAGCTTTAAAGTGTTGTTGAAGGCTTTTGTAGCACACCCAACGAGACTCAGTTTGACCATATTTAGTTCTATTCAAACTAATTCAAGTTCAAGTTAGGGTAGTGACATCACCCTTTGTTGATAGCTTTGTAGTATTGTCGAAGTTTTAGCACTCCCAGTGGGACTCATTTGGCCCTAACTAGTTTCATTGATACTAATATGATTTGGGTTTGAGTTCAATTTCATTTAGCTTGAATCATATTTGACCTTGTGTTGGACCTCTATAAAGTTCTAGTCTACTGGACTTTGGTTTAAATTCAAGTCAATTTAATTCAACTTGATTTTAGTTCAAGCTCAACCTAGCCTGGGTCTGGTTTGACTTTGAGTTTTTCCTTTTAGTTTGGACTTGATTTAACCCAATTAGGGTTCAATTTCAGCTTAGTTCAATTTCATGTTGGATATGATTTGAACTCAACTTGATTTTAAATTAACCCATCTCGAGTCTGATTCAAGTTGAGTTCGAGTTTAGGTTAATTCAATTTGGGTGTTAGTCCATTTGTTTGATCAATTTAGGCCCTTTTGAGTTAACTTGACCTTTGTCCTTTTGTTGTAATTAAGTTACTTCACATTAATCAATGTGATTTGAGGGTCCTTGGTTGTTTATGATGGCTTTAGATGGACCCACAGCCTAACTCCAAATATGTGAACTCGAAGGTTGGGTTAGTTTGCAAGCTCTAAAGCTGGCTTTGTGCAAGCTTGAGGGCTAATTGGGTGCATGTTTGAAGACTGGCCTAGATGTGAATCAAAATATTGGTTAAGTGCAAGCTTGAAAGCTGGCTGAAGTGCAAGTCTAAAGGCTAGCTTGGATGTAAGCTCAAAAGTTGACTTAGACGCAAACGTGAAGGTTGGCTAAGTGCAAGCTTGAAGGCTAGCTTGGATGAGACCCCGAAGGTTGACTAAGTATGAGCTCGAAGGCTAACTTGGATATGAGCCTAAAGCCTAGCTTAGATGCGAGCCCAAAGGCCAATTGAGTGTGAGCTTGAAGGCTGACTAAGATGCACGCCCAAAGGCTGGCTGAATGCAAGCCTGAATGCTGGCTTGGATGTGACCCCAAAGGTTGGCTAAGTGCAAGCTCAAAAGCTAGCTTGGAAGTAAGACCAAAAGCTAGCTAAGATAAGCTTGAAGCTTGGCTTAGATGTGAGCCCAAAGATTAGCATGGATGTGAGCTAGAAGGCTAGCTAAGATGGGAGCCCAAAGACTAGCTTAGTGCAAACTCGAAGACTAGCTTAGTGTGAGCCTGAAGACTAGTTTATTTATGAGCTTGAAGACTAGCTAAGTGCAAGCTGGAAGGTTAACTGAGTGCAACTTGAAGCCTAGCTTGGTTGTATGCCCAAAGGCTAACTAAGTGTAAGCCCAAAGGCTGACCTGGAGGTGAGCCTGAAAGTTGATTGAGTGTGAGCCCAAAGGCTGACTTAGTGTAAGTTTGAAGGCTGACTGAGTGCGAGCTTGAATGTTTGTTTAGATGTAAGCCTAAAGGCTGGCTTTGACACAAGCTCGAAGGTTGGCTGAGTATGAGCCCGAAGACTGGCTGAGTGTGAGCCTGAAGGCTAGCTTAGATGAAAATTTGAAGGTTGGTTGAGTGCAAACCCAAAGGCTGGCATGGATGCAAGCCTGAAGGCTAGCGTGCATGCAACCTGAAGGCTAGCTAAGATGCAAGCCCAAAGGATGGTATGGATGTGAGCCTGAAGGCTAGTTGGGTGCAAGCCTATAGGCTAGCTTGGATGTAAGCATGAAGGCTAGCTTTGATGCAAGCCCAAAGGTTGGCCAAGTGAAGGCTGTCTTGGATGTGAGGCCGAAGGCTGGCTAGGTTGCGAGCCTAAACGCTGACTTGGATGCAAGCCTAAGGACTGGCTAAGTGCGAGCTCGAAGGTTGGTTTAGATGTGAGCTCAAAGTTTAGCTAAGTGCAAACCTAAAGGTTGGCTTAAATTCAAGCCTGAATGCTAACTTAGATATGAGCCCGATGTCTAGCTTAGTATGAACCTAAGGGTTGGCTTGGATGTGAGCTTGAAGGTTGGCTAAGTGTGAGCCCGAAGGCTGTCTTAGATGTGAATACAAAGGCTAGCTGGGGTGTGAGCCCAAAGGCTATCTTGGATGGGAGCTATCTTGGATGGGAGCCTAAAGCCTGGCTGAGTGCAAGCTTGAAGGCTAGCTAAGTGCGAGCCCAAACACTAGCTTGGATGCAAGCCTGAAGGCTGGCTGAGTGTGACCCTAAAGGTTGTCTTGGGTACAAACCTGAAGGCTGGCTTGGATGTGACAAGGATTTGCCATCTTCAAGCAGGCTGCAGGTGATCACACTATTGTCAAAGGTTCACCATCTTCATCATCATCTTTGAGGGGTCGTGGTTGGCCATGGTGAGACCATGGGTTTACTATCTTCATCACCATCTTTAAGGGGCAGTGGATGGCTGCAGCAAGGTCTTGGGTCTACCATCTTCATTGCCATCTTCGAGGGACCATTGGTGGCTGTGGTAAGGTCATGGGTCCACTGTCTTCATCGCCATCTTCAAGGGGGCTGCGGGTGGCTGCAGAGAGATCATGAGTCTACCATCTTCATTGCCATTTTCAAAGGGCCATGAATGGCCATAGTAAGGTGATAGATTTGCCATCTTCATCACCTATTTTTTTTCCTTCAGTTCTTGATTTCTTCTCCTCGTCGTTGTTCTAATCTCTCTTCATTATTGCAATTTGTACAGGTTTTCAATCCTTTTTATAGATTTCAAAGAAGATTTCAAAACCAAATTGAGGAGATTTGATGAGTGTGATTAAATCCTGGTCTTCTTGTTTGATTTCATTTTGGAAACAAATAAGATTTATTGTAGATGAAATTATTGTCCCTTCTAGTTTTAATGATGACTGAATGATATTTAATGATTTACTTGAGTTATGTTTAGCCAAAATAGTTAAAGCTCTCAAGGAAACATTTGAAAGCTTCAAGGAAAAGGAAAAGCACAATGGTAGATTGGCGAGCATGACTTAATGAGATATAAAGATGGCTTGGAGATGAAGAACCCATAGAGATGGCTTGGAGGTGAAGATTTAGCTCAAGGACTCATAATTGGCCTAAGTAAGGACAAGGTAACTTAAGAAATCATCATCGTCTAGGTCTAGTTTTTTATTTATTTTTTAGTTATATTGAGAGCTTGTTTGAGATAAATTGTTTAGTGTTCAAGATCACAAAAGAGTTCTATAGGAAGCTCTTAATAGAGCACTCCTGATTGAAACAAATGTTCGATTTTGAACCAGATGCCCTGTTGAGTTATGCTGAAAAATCACATTGTCAGTATAAGATAGAACCTAATGTTTGGTGGGCTTTTAGAATCTGATTGAACTGGATGTCCAGTATAGAACTAGATGCCTAGCAGGAGTTCAAAGCTTACTCTGTGAACTAGAATTGGATGTCCAATTCTCTGAATTGGAGGTGTGCAACTAATAACTAGCTTTTTGATTGTTAAACTGAATCAAGCCATGGGATCTCACCCCTAACAGCTAGATTCAACCCCAAATGTACAAATAGAGTTGAATAGGCTTTCATTAACAACTTTTACATCTTCTAATCTATGTTAAAAGAGATCAAAGCCTTCTTCAACTCACTAGCCAATCTTGAGCTCTAAACCTTCTAATCTCAAGCTAGCTCTCATTGCCCTTTCCTTTAGTCTTGAGAGAACTTTGTGTGAGCATAAGATTGTTCCAATTTTTATGAATTTTCACTTGTAATCCACTCCAAGGTTATTTGGAGTTGTCAAGAGTTACTATCTCCAGTTTGGAGTATACTTGCTGGTTAGAGCAAGGAGATTGCGCCTGATTGGCTTCACTAACAAAGTGACACTCTTAGTTGAAGAGTTAGAAGTCCTCAAGACTAAGGCAAAGGCCATGGAGTAAGAGTGGTTAATTTCCAAACCATGTCAAATTTTAGTGCACTCTATCCCTAATTCTGCCTTATTTACTTAATACATATTTGATTGTGGATTGCATCAATTTTGAATTTTATCTAAAACAAGAGCATTGGTTTTCATCTCTTAATTCACCCCCATCTCTTAGGCAATTTATTTGCTTTCAATTGGTATCAGAGCAAGGATGCTCTTATTTTTTGGTTAATCACCTAAGTTTTTTATCCTTATTTATGGAGAATTTTGGTGCTTCTTCATTATTTCTTCAAGAGGGGTAATCTACCACTCGTCCTCCTCTATTCAATAACACTAACTTTAATTATTGCAGCGGCCGAATCCAAATCTTTATTAAAGTCATTGATTATGATCTATGAAGATTAGGGGAGGAAGAGTAGACTCCTCCCACCAAATTAATTGATAGGGTAAGGGTACCCAAACCTAAGGATCAATGAGATGAAGTCAATAAAAAACTAGATTCATTAAATGCAAAAGCAATAAATTTCTTGTATTGTGCTCTTGATCCATCTGAATTTAAGCACATTAGCATTTGTGAGATGGCTTATCAAATTTGGCATTGCCTTGAAGTTACCCATAAGGGTATAAGACAAGTAAGGAAATCTAAAGTGAACATATTGGTAAACCAATATGAGCTCTTTAAGATGAAACCAAATGAGTCTATCATCAAGGTCTTTACACGATCCACCAATATTATCAATACTTTAAATTCTCTCAGTAAAACTTATACTAATGATGAGATGGTTAGGAAGATCTTGAGATGCTTTCCTAGGTCATGGGATCTGAAGGTGATAGCAATACAAGAAGCTAAAGACCTCAACACCTTACCATTGGGGGAACTTCTAGGATTGCTAATTACTCATGAGATGACAATGAAGGACTGAATCTAAGAAGACAATAAAGACAAGAAGAAGAAAAATATCACTCTCAAAGACAAAGAATCAAGTGAAGAAGAAGAGGAAGAGAGTGATGAAGACATGGTGCTTCTAACAAGAAAGCTTAATAAATTTTTCAAGAAGAAGCACATGCCTTGAAAGCTAAGAAAAGGTGATAGAAGCAATCCAATTATGGAGGAAGAAGAGGATGAACGAACATACTTTAAGTGCAAGAAGCTGGGCCACATGAAGGATAATTTCCCACTCAACATTAAATGCAAGAAGCTCAAGGTGAAGAAGAAGAAGGCATAGGATGGCAACTTGGGACCATTCTGAAGAAGAGAGTAACAATGCCTCCTCCAATGATGAAATTGTGAACCTATGCCTCATGGCAAATGAGGATGAGGTATGTGACTTATCCTTTGAGGAGTTGTAAGATGCTTGTAAAGAATTATTTGAAAAGCATGAAAAATTGAGTCTCAAGCATGATTCCTTGAGAAAGAAACTATCTGCTCTTAAGAATGATTTTGATACTTTGAAATCTTCTAAAAGCACTTGTGATTGCAAGAAGGACATAGATGCTCTACAAATAGAACATGATATCTTAAAATCTTCTAGAACTATTTACGAATGCCATAATGAACTTAGTATGCTTAGAAATGAAAATAGTCATTTGAGAAAAGCCTTGAAAAACTTTTTTCCATGGAAATACTACCTTAAACATGATTCTTAAAAGTCAAAGAAATATTTTAAATAAATCTAGATTAGGCTTTATTTTATCATCTAGGTTCAAAAGTGCCAAAATTACCTTTGTAAAGATTTCCATTATAACCAACTCTCACAAGATTTACACTTATTATCATAGAAAGGGGCACATCTCATCTAGTTGCCTAATTAAGAGAAATCCTTCTCTTAAGCAAATATGGGTACCTAAAGAGATAGTCCCAAAAACTAAGAAATCCAAGCTAGTTTGGGATCCTAAAACCTCAATTGCATGAATTTGATCAGAGTAGCTAGAAATGACCCATATGCCTCTACTAGTTATATCTATGGTCATCCTCTAGCTAATATTGTAGTGGTAAGTGTCTTTATGTGATATTGCTCGCATAGTTGTTTGTAGTTATATTCTGATGCATATTTCCTTCTAACCATGAGGACCCATAATTGAGAACCTACCCAATTTTAAGTTGTTAGTTATGCCTACACTCTAAGAAGCAAATTAAGAAGTGGTTCCTTGATAGTGTATGTTCAAGACACATGGCAGAAAATCCATTCATGTTCAAGGAGTTAGAAAGCAAAGATAGTGGATATATTACCTTTGGTGACAACAGTAAAGGTAAAGTCATTGGTAAAGGTGGCATTTCCATTGGCTCATCAATTATTAAGGGTGTACTTCTTATTGAGGAACTCAAACATAATTTATTATCTATTAGTCAATTATATGATAAAGACTTTCATGTTTTGTTTAAAGATAACCATTGCATAATAATGATAGTAATAATATTTCTTTTTTTGGTCATCATGATGAAAATATTTATACTATTGATCAAAATGACCTTAGTGTGGAAAAATATTTCATAGCCCATGAGAATCATGAGTGGCTTTGGCATAGGTGACTTGGACAAACATATACAAATGTGATTGCCAAGATCAACTGGAAGGAACCTATGAGAGGACTCCCCAAAAGCAAGTTCATCAAGAATCAAGCATGTGATGTATGCCAAAAGGGGAAAAAGTAAAATCCTTACACAAACCCAAGAATGTGGTATCAACTATTAGGCTACTTCAACTCCTTTATCTAGACTTGTTTGGACCCATAGGAACTGCAAGTCTAGGAGGTAAAAATTATACCTTTGTAATTGTTGTGATTATTCAAGGTTTATATGGGTATTGTTTCTTACCAACAAAAGTGATACTTTTGATGCATTTGCTAGTTTTGCAAAAGGCATTCAAAATGAGAAAGGTTACATAATTTTCAAAATTAGAAGTGATGATGGTGGAGAATTTGAAAATCATCCCTTCAAAAAGTTTTGCATAGAAAATGGGATTGAGCATTAATTTTTGGCTCTTCGCACCATACAACAAATTGGAGTTATTGAGAGGAAGGTCTCTCCAAGAGATGGCAAGAGTCATCCTTAATGAGTACTCCTTACCCAAGTTTTTTTGGGTGGAGGCCATTAACATGGGTTGCTATATCTTAAATAGGGTTTCTATTTGCTCTATTCTTAACAAAACACCATTTGAGTTGTGGAATGAAAAAAAAACTAACATTACATAATTTCAAGTTTTTTGTTGCAAATGCTTTATTTTAAATACAAAAGATCATTTATCAAAATTTGATCCCAAAACTTATGATGACATAGTTTTTGGCTCTTTATCTAGCTCTAGAGCATTTAGAGCCTTCAAGAAAACCACCTTAGTTGTTGAAGAATCTATAAATATTGAATTTGATGAAGCTAACCCTTGTTCGAATAAAAAGTCTTTTGATGATGATGTAGAGATCTCCAAGAGGATGGACAACTTACAAATCTCAAAAAGAAAGGAAGGTGAGACTAGTAAAAAACCAAATGAAAAGAATGATGATGATGGAGATATTAAGCCAAAAGAGCAAGAGCATGGCACGGAATCACCCAAGGAGTTGAGATTCAAGAAAAATCATTCCAATAGATCAAATCATAAGTAATGTTGCCCAAGGGGTAAAAATACATCAGGCTCTTAAATTTAATCCAAACCATATTGCATTTCTTTCTCATATAGAACCCAAGAACCTTGAGAAAGCTCAAAAGGGTGATAGTTGGATTCTTACCATGCAAGAAGAACTAAATCAATTTGAGAGGAATCAAGTTTGGGAGCTTGTTCAAAGACCTCATGACTACCCAATTATTGGTACCAAATGGGTCTATAGAAATAAGCTAAATGAAGATGGTGTGATGGTTAGACACAAGGCTATACTAGTGGCCAAAGGTTTCAACCAAATTGAAGGAATTGACTTTGAAGAGACCTTTGCATATGTTGCATGTCTGGAATCTATTAGAATTTTGCTTGTATTTGCTTGTCTTAAAGGTTTCAAACTATTTCAAATGGAAGTAAAAGGTGCTTTCTTAAATGGATTTCTATCCAAAGAAGTTTATATTGAACAACCCCCTGGATTTGAAGATTTGAATTTTCCAAACCATGTCCTAAAATTGAGAAGGCATTATATAGTCCTAAGCAAGCTCTAAGAGCTTGGTATAAGAGACTTAGTTTGTTTTAGTATTAAATGATTTTGAAATAGGTGGCATTGACACTACATTATTCCTCCTTAAAATGCATGACGACCTATTAGTAGTATAAATTTACATTGATGATATTATATTTGATGCCACTAATGAAAACCTTTGTAAGCTCTTTGCAAACACAATAAAGGAGTTTGAGATGAGTAAGATGGGACAATTACACTTCTTCCTTAGCCTCCAAGTTCAAAAAATGAAGAACAAGATCTTCATCAGCCAAACCAAATACACCAAGGAGCTACTAAAAATATTCAACATGGATGAAGCAAATGTTATAGGAATGCCAATGAACCAATCAACCAAGTTAGACAAGGATGATGATGGAGAAAAAGTTGATGAAAAGTGGTACAGAGGTATGATTGGTAGTTTGCTATATCTTACTACAAGTAAACCCAATATCATGTTTAGTGTTGGCTTGTACATTACATTTCAAGCATCTCCTAGGAAATCACATCTAATTGTTGTAAAATGCATATCTAGATATCTTAAGAGCATACTAGACTTAGGATTATAGTATCAAATAGATAGTTTCATTGATTTGATTGGCTTTATGATGCAGACAATGCCAGATGTCGTGTTGATAGAAAGAGTACTAGTGGGACTTGCCAATTTCTTAGAAAATCTATTATCTCATGGAGTTCCAAAAAATAAAACTCAGTAGCTCTTTCTACCACTAAAACTGAATATGTAGTCGCAAGGTGTTGTTTCTCTCAAATATTATGGATGGGACAAACACTTCAAGATTTTGGCTATACTTTTTCAAATGTACCAATTTATTGTGACAATACTAGTTCAATTAGTTTATCCAAAAATCCAATACTACATTCTCATTCTAACATATTAACATTCACCATCATTTTATTCGAGATTATGTTTTGAAAAAGGATATTTCATTAATATTTGTTAAAACTGATCATCAACTCATGGATATTTTTACAAAACCTTTGGATGAAACACAATTTTGTTTCATTTGGAATGCCATTGGTATTGCAAAAGTTTCATGATTTTCTATAATCCTTAACATTCTAGAATCAACTTTGCTTTTCTATATTTTTGACGACTGAGCTAAATCAGATGTTTAATTCAAAAATGGACATCAGATTCTAAACAAATTTGCATTCTCAAATTTCCTGTCGGATGTCCATTTCTGTACCGGACGTTTGATACAACAGTTTAATATACCAAAATTTCTTTCTGTCGAACATTTATTTTTGTACCGACATCTGATATAATAGTTTAATATAGACATTTTTCCTATAGTCAGATGTCTGATTCACAAACTGGACATTCAATATATGGTAGTGGGGCCCAATTTCAAAGATTTAAACCCTAGCTACCAGTCCCTTTTTCCATCCCCTTGCATGTGATTCATCTCCGGTGACCCATCCGAGCTCTCAGGCCACTCTCTCTAGCAATCTAGTGGCGTTATCCCTCATTTTGGGTCCTTCATCTTTGGTATCTCCTCTTTCCACTCCTCCATTTCAATCCTTCTTCCTCAAATGGCCAAAATATTCAAGAGCCTTGCCTCAAGGAAAAGGAAGGGTGAAGGCTCCTCTTCTTTGCCTGGTAATGATCCTTTACCCTCTAAATTACATTCTCTAGAATCTTTTACTCGATTTCAAACCAAATTAGCCAACTCTCATATTGTTGTCCCTCGCACCGTTGATTTTGACTATCTTCATTCTCTCTACCTTAAAATCCTCTTTAATGCTCAAGGTTGGACAGCCCTATTAATCAAATGTGAAATCTACTATGATTATGGTGTCCGAGTCTTCTATGTAAATTCCAACTTTGATGAAACTTCTAACACTTTTGACACTTATTATGGTGATAGGCAAATATCTCTTACCCCTTTTATCTTAGGTTTAATTCTTGGTATACCTACTATAGGGGAGAGATTGACTCTCACCTGTAAATGGCCTAACCAGATTCCCTCTTATGAGTCAGTTTTTGAGATCATCTTTGAGGAAAATTGGGGTGAGGCTATGCAAAAGCTTTAGTCTCCCCTTCTCCTACCTAGAGCCTATGGCCTACATCAAATTTTTGCTTATACCATTATTCCCAAAGGTGGTCATAGAAATGAAGTATCATTTATTGAGTTATATTTTCTCTTCTATATATTGACTAGCCTATGGTATACCTACCTCACATCATTATCCACCATATGAGCCATTATACCTGGCACTTACATGCCACCCTCAGCTTTCCCAACTTTGTCACCTTAATTCTTATAAACTTTGGCGCTTTAGCTCCTCAGCATGACCCCTCTCTAGCTCATTTCCATATGTTAGTTGACACCTTCTCCCACTTCACCCTATTTCAAATGGGCTTCTACTTACATGATGGTTCTTGGATCCAAGGGGAGAGTGGTGATGAGCCAACTGAGATAGCAGAGCTCGAGGCCATAGAGCATAATCTACAAAGAGTCATGAATGCGCTAGACCTCCCTATGCATCATCCACCGAGTCTGAGGCTAACTTTTCTGCTAGGCTTGCACACCTAGAGGACCTAGCATAGAAGACTATTGAGCAAGTGATCCAGCTCTGGTCTTTTATGGATGAGATGTCTACTACGATGCACACATCCGTAGACAACCTCTCAGAAATGATTTTCTCTCTTGTGGATCACTCGACTCCTCAATCGCCTCCTAGACCCAACTCCTAGATTTAGGTTTTTCATTCTTTTCTTTTAGTTTTGGAGTTTATGGACCTTGATTTACATGTATGGATTCTAGTTTTTAATTATCTGACTTGTTGGTGTTTGGTTTGGAGTTTATGACTTTATGTGTTATGATTTTAACTCTCATTTATGGATTTTGTTGTGTTGATGTGCTGGATCACTTATGGATATTGTTACAACTTCTTCTTATCTCTTAGATATGACTTTCACCTAATGCATCAAGTTAGGGGGTGCTTTTTTTTTTAATTATATAGGTTTTGGTACACCTTTTTTATTATTATGGAGCTGGATGAGTCCCTTTTTGTTGATATCAAAAAGAGGAGAGAGCTAGCAACATTGACCTATGATATATATTGGGGGCTAGAATTTTACCTTGGATATTCATGATCTTACTTTTTACTTTGGATATTCATGATATTGCTTTTTACCTTGGATGTTTATGATCTTTTTTTTTTACATGTTGCCCATACTTTAGTCCCCTATTTGTATATTTTTCATTATTATAAAAGGGAATATTATTGTTCCTTCTAGTTTTGATGATGAGAAAATAATATTAATGATTTACTTGAGTTATGTTTAACTAAAATGCTTAAAGCTCTCAAGAAAATATTTGAAAGCTTCAAGAAAAAGAAAAAGCGCAATGGTAGATTGATGAGCATGACTTGATAAGATATAAATATGGCTTGGAGATAAAGAACCCATAGAGATGGCTTGGACGTGAAGAAACAACTCAAGGACTCATAATTGACCTGAATAAGGACAAAGCAACTCAAGAAAGCGTCATCGAATACGTATGGTTTTCTCTTTATTTTTGAGTTGTATCAAGAGCTTGTTTGAGATAAATTATTTAGTGTTCAATGTCACAAAAGAGTTCTTAAGGAAGAGCTTAACAGAACTTTTCTTACTAAGCCAAACTTTCAGTTTTAAACCAGACTCCCGGTTGAGTTAGGCTAAAAATCCCATTTTTAGTATAAGGCAGAACCGGACGTCCGGCAAGCTTTTTGAGTCTGACTAAACCCATCATCCGGTACAAAATTGGACATTCAGTAGGGGTTCAAAGCTTACTCTATGAGCCTGAACTGGACATTCGATTCTCAAAATTGGACGTCTCGTATGAGTTTTCTATGCAACTAATGGCTAGTTTTTTTACTATTGGAGCAAATCAAGGCATGGGATCTTACCCCTAATGACTAGATTCAATCTCAAGCATATAAATAGAGTTGAAGAGGCTTTCATTAACAACTTTTACATCTTCTAGTCTTTGTTAAAAGAGATCAAAGCCTTCTTCAACTCACTAGCCAATCTTGTGCTCTAAACCTTTTAATCTCAAACTAGCTCTCATTACCCTTTTCTTTAGTCTTGAGAGAACTTTGTATGAGTATAATATTGTTCCAATTTTTATGAATTTTCACTTGTAATCCCACTCTAAGGTTGTTTGGAGTCGTTAAGAGTTACTAACTCCGGTTTTGAGTATACTTGCCGATTGGAGCAAGGAGATTGTATGGGGTTAGCTTTACCAACAAAGTGACACTCTTACTGGAAGAGTTAAAAGTCCTTAAGACTAAGGCAAGGGCCGTGGAGTATAAGTGGTTTGTCTCTGAACCACGTTAAGTTTTGGTACACTCTATCGCTTATTCTATCTTTTTACTTAATGCACATTTGATTGTGGATTGCATTGATTTTGAATTTTATCTGAAACAAGTGGCATTGGTTTCCATCTCCTAATTCACCCTCCTCTCTTAGGTAATTTATTTATTTTTAGAAATTATATGCCAAAATCTTGTAATTGGCATGTAAATGATTGGGATATATTTTCTTGATGAGTGAATTCAAATTTTTTTATCATTTTCTGATGATAAATTTTAGGGGATTAGTTATAATTTTTTTTTGAAAAATTAGACTAAAGTATAATTTTTTAAATTTCAAGGTTCCTTTTGTAAAAATCATGAAATTTTCATGATCCCTTTCAAAAAGAATTTGGACTTATCTACAAATAAGACATTTTGAGGTGTTTATGTGCAAATTTTCTGAAGAAATTAGCCCAAAATATAATTTTTATAAATTTTAGAGGCCTTTTAATAAAAAGAACATATTTATAAAAATTTTAAAATTTTTATGGTCCTTTTTAAATACAATTTGAGCTTATTTGCAAAAAAAAAAATTTGAGGGACTTATTTATAAATTTCAAAAATTTCGAGGGTTTATTTGTGAAAGTTAGAAAATTGAGGAATTTATTTGTGAATATAAAATTTTGAAGGGCTTATTCGCAAATCCTATATTTTGCAGGATCAATTCAAAATTTTAAAACTTTCAAGAATTTTTTTGTAAAATTTTAATCTCAAGGACTTATTCATAGAAAAAATTTGGCCAATGACTCATTTATAAAATTTTTTATAATTTCATTTTGATCCAGATATTTGATGAATTTTGGACTTGATTTTGGTTCAAATATCTAACCCATTCAGTTCTCTTTAATTTAAGCCCAAATTTTCAAACAATTCAAATCCAAACTAAACCTAATTTTTGATTGAATTTAATTGTGATTTCAATCCAATTGAGGCCCATATTTTGATCATAATCTAATGGCATTCAATTCTCTTCTTTGACTAAATTTTGATTAAATTTAATTTTTGGTCAAAATTAACTCAAACACCATTAGCTGATGAGCAATAGGTGATAATTTCATAGTTTGAAATGTTTCCATAGCTAATAAGACATAGACAATAACTTTATGACTTAAACAAGGTATTATGGCTGACTGTCTAAGTAAGTTCAAGCTTACCTTAATTCAGTTTGATTTAATAATAAATGGCCTCTTAGGTGCATTATTGATTAAATTTGAAGCGTTGCCAATGCTTCAAGATTGGCTTAGCTTGAAGGATGCATTGACAATGGCTTCTGGGGTTTACTAACCTCGAAGTGTGGCCGATGGCTTTAAATATATTATTGGTTGACTTTGTTTGAACAAGGCATTGTGGCTAATCTCCTAAAGGAGTTCAAGCCTATATTAATTTGGTTTGCATGGTTTGAATTTTAGAATTGACTTTGGTTCAAATTTGATTTAATTCAATTCAATGTTCAAAATTTGATTGAATTATGATTCA
Source organism: Trichopus zeylanicus subsp. travancoricus (assembly GCA_005019695.1). NCBI lineage: Eukaryota > Viridiplantae > Streptophyta > Magnoliopsida > Dioscoreales > Dioscoreaceae > Trichopus > Trichopus zeylanicus. The sequence goes on along the minus strand of RXID01019385.1, from coordinate 653,144 downwards.
CTAACCCCTTCCCAAGGGATAATGATATGTTCAAGTTTTCTCTTCCCAGAATTTTTGGTGATTGGGGTTTACATTGATGCTTTATAGCATAAGTAGGGAAACCATGTGAAATATCCATTTCCAAAATCATTGTTGACATTAACGATGAATATTTAATTTGCAATAATGAATTCCATTCACCAAGCTTGGTATTAATTTTCAAAAGAACATTTGTCAAATACTGATCATTGACTCTACTGGGAGCAACATTGATTTTGATTTGAGTTTAATTTGATTCAGTTCAATATTTAAAACTCAATTTTGATTTGAGTCTGATTTGATTTAATTCAGCTTGGGTTCAATCTTATGTTAGGCCCTCATCGGGTTCTTATTGGATCCTTAATGGATATTGGATCTAAACCTTGATATATTCTCATCGGATCTTAATGGATCTTGGATCCAACCCTTGATAAAATCTTAATGGATCTTTAATGGATTTTGGGATTCAACCCTTAATATATTCTTAATGGATTTTTAATAGATTTTGAATCTAATCTTTAATGGATTCATAATGGATCTTTAATATATTGTGAATCCGACCATTAACTAATTCTTAATGGATCTTTAATGAAATTTTTTATTAGACCCTTAATGGGTTCTTAATGGATCTTTAATAAATTTTGGATTAGACCCTTAATGAGTTCTTAATGGATCTTCAATGAATTTTAGATTTGATCCTTAATGAGTTCTTATTAGATCCTTATCCCACCTACTAATTGGTTCAAGTTTGCATCTTGATGAACTTTGGCTCTAGTTCAAGTCGATTGGTTCAACTTGATTTCAGTTTAAACTTGGCCTAGTTTTTGTTTGACTTCAAGTTTGACCCTTTAGTTTAAACTTGATTTAACCCAATTAGCATTTAACTCAAGCTTTGTTTGATCCATATTGAATTTAATTTGAAAAGTCCCTAGCTGTTATGATAATTTTGGGCAAACTATGGGCCAACCATAAATGTGCAAACTTGAGAATTGGCTTAGTTCATGAGCTTGAAAGTTGGTTTAAACATGAAAGCCCAAGGGCTGATTGAGTGCGAACCTGAGTGTTGGCTAGGTGAAAGCTTGAAAATAAGCCTAGGTGCGACTCCGAAGGCTGGTTGGGTGTGTGCCTGAAGGTTGGCTTGGATGTGAAACTGAATGCTAGATGGATGTGAGCCCAAATATTAGCTAGATGCAAACCTGAAGGCTTGCTGGGTGAAAATCTGAAGGCTAGCTAAGTGCAAACTTGAAAGATGGCTTGAAAGCAAGCCTAAAAGCTAGCCAGATGCGAGCCCAAAGGCTACCTGAGTGTGAGCCTAAAGATTGGCTTGGATGTGAGCTCGAAGGCTAGTTGGGTGCAAGCTCGATGGCTAGCTGAGTGTGAGCTCAAATGCTAACTAAATGTAAGTCAAATGGCTGGCTTGGATGTGAGCCCAAAGTTAGCAAAGTGCGAGGCCAAAGGTTAGCAGATATGAGCTCAAAGGTTGTTAGAGTGCGAGCCTGAAAGCAAGCAGATGTGAGCTCAAAGGTTGGTCTAGTGCACAAAGCCGCAAGTTATCGCAATGGTGATGGAGGTTCCCCATCATGCATAAGGCTGCGATTGATCATAGTGTTGATGAAGTTCATTAGTATGCAAAGCTGTGGGTAGCCTCGGGGGTGATGGAGTTTTGTCGATGTGCTTTAGCTTGGGTAACCACAGTGGTGATTGCACAAAAATTGAGGCGATAGGACCTTCCCCTCCTTTTTTTCTTGTGCTAGCCATTTCTCTTTTTTTTCTTCTTTTTTCTCTAGGCCAACAACTTTTCTATATTTATTTCATCTTCCCCAAAAGGGTTTCTTCCTCCCTAAACTCTATCAGGCTTCATCATCTCCAAAGGAAGTTCAAGCCTTCTTCCTCAAATATGGGCCAAATTCAGCCATAGGCAGCAATGGGGAACCCCAGGCAGGACTAGAGCAAGGCTAGTAGTAGGCTATGGTAGTGGCACAAGGGCAATGGACCGACAGTGAGCATGGTAGACCTTATGGGTACAAGCAACGAATGGCCAACGTGCATTAGAGCAAGGCCAAGTTGCATAAAATCAAGGAGGATGTGCCAGAGCAGAGTAAGGTAGAACTTAGGTGGGTGGACAACACAAGTGAGGAAGGCGATGAGGGTTGCAAGGCAGAGCAAGGCTAGGGAGCTTCAAGATCAAGTCGTGTGAGTGCAGTGGAGGGTTGGTGGAGGCAAGCAAGTTGGCCAGAGCATAGACACCAGAGGAGCAAGGCTCTACCAAGGAGCTAGTTGCAGTGGGATAAGCAGCTCATCGGGGGGACAGAGAGCACATCGGGGCAAAGCTAGTCTTCATTGATTTCATAGCATCACCAATAGCTTAGGGGGTTAGGTATAGCTTCAAAGTATAACTGACAGCTTAGAGCCTGTTGGCAATTAACTTCTTTAATTTGGCAGGATATAGCTTTGAAGTGTGGCCAACAGCTTTGAGTGTATTGACAATTAACTTATTTGATTTGACAGCATCACCAACGGCTTCTAGGGTTGACCAGCTTCAAAGTGTGACTAATAACTTTGAGCGTATGGGTAATTAACTTTTTTTTAATTTGGCAACATCGCCAATGACTTATGGAGTTAGATGTAGCTTTGAAATGTTGCTGAAGGCTTTATAAGACACCCAGCAAGACTTAGTTTAACCTTCTTTAGTTCTATTTGAACTAATTGTGGTTTAGGTTTGGATAGTAACATCACCTGCTGCTCATAGACTTGAAGTATCATTGAGTTCAGCACAACTAGTAGGACTAGGTTTAACCCTATTTAGTTCGGGTCCAAGTTTGATTTCATTTAGCCTGAGTTGAGTTCAACCTTGTGTTGGACCTTTATCAAACTCAGGTTTGCATCTTGATGGACTTTGGCTCAAGTTCACATAAACTTAGTTCAACTTAGTTTCAGTTCATGCTCATTCTGGCTTATTCCTAGCTTAAATTGGAGTTTAAGTTCTTTTAGTTTGGACTAAATTTAACCCAATTAGGATTTTAATTTGAGCTTAATTAAATCTAGATTCAACTTAATTTTAAATTAACCCGTCTGGAGTCTAATTAGGGTTGAGTCTGAGTTTATTTGCTTTAAATTAACTCAATTTGGGTTTTCTAGAGTTTAGTTCAATTTGGATTGAGGTCATTTATTTGACTAATTTAGGTCCATTTGGGTCAACTTTGCCTTTGTTCATTTGTTTTAGATAAGTTACTTCATATTAATCAACTTGATTGGAGGGTCATTGACTATTTATGATGATTTTAGGCAGACCCGTAACTTGACTTTAAATGTGCAAACCCGAAGGTTGGTTTAGTTCACAAGCTCCAAAGCTAGGTTAGTTTGAGCTCGAGGGCTAACTGGGTGTGAGTCTGAAGACTAGCTTAAATGCAAGCCTGAAGGCCTAACGACTAGTTAAGGTGTGAGCCCGAAGGCTAGCTTGGATGTGAGCCTGAAGGTTAGCTTGAATGTGAGCCTAAAGGCTAGCTTGGATGCAAGCCCAAAGGATGGCTAAGTGCGATCCCGAAGACTAGCTAAGTGTAAACTCAAAGGCTAGCTTAGATGAGAGGCTGATGGCTAGCTTGGATATGAGACTGTAGCTTGACTGAGTGCAAGCTTAAAGGCTAGCTTTGATGTGAGCTTGACTAGCTAAGTACAAGCCTGAAAGTTGGCTATGATGCAAATCTAGAGGTTGACTGAGTACAAGCTCAAAGGCTGGCTTTGTTGCAAGCTAGAAGACTAGCTAGGTAAGATCCCAAAGACTAACTTGGATGTGAGCCTGAAGGCTAGCTGAATGTGAGCCCAAAAGCTGGCTAGGTGTGAGTCTAAAGGTTGGCTAAGTGTGAGCCTGAAGGCTGACTAAGTGAGAGCCCAAAGGCTAGCTTCGATGCAAGCCTGAAGGCTAGCTGAGTGCAAGCCCAAAGACTAGCTAAGTATGAGCCCGAAGGATGGATGAGTGCAAGATCAAAGGCTAGCTGAGTATGAGCTTGAAAGCTAGTTGGATGTGATAAGGATTCACTATCTTCATTGCCATCTTTAAGTGTACCGCAGGTGGTTGAGATGAAATCATGGGTCTACCACCTTCATTGCTATCTTTGAGGGGGTCATAGGTGCCTGTGGTGAGGTCATGAGTTTTCCATCTTCACGCCATCATCAAGAGGGCCACAGGTGGCCGTGGTGAGGTTGCAGGTCTACCATATTCATCACTATCTTCGTGGGAGCCGCGGGTGACCATGATGAGATTATGAGTTTGTTATCTTTATCACTATCTTCGAAAGGGCCATAGGTGGCTGTGGTGAGGTCGTAGGTCTACTATCTTCATTGTCATTTTTGTAGCGGTCATGGGTGGCCGCAGTGAAATTATAAGTTTATCATCTTCATCACCATCTTTGAGAAGGCCACAGGTGGCTATGGTAAGGTTGTAGATTTGTTGTCTTCATCGACATTTTTAAGGCGATTGTGGGTGGCCACGATGAGATCGTAGGTCTACCATCTTCATTGACAGCTTTGAGGGACTGGGGGTGATCATGATAAGATCATAGATTCACTGAAATAAAAATTGGGACAAGAGAAAGTCCACTTTTTTATTATTTTACAACAAATTTTTTATCATATTTTTTTTCTTCTATTTCTCCTTTTCCCCCCACCACACCAGTGCTCTTCTCCTTGCCCCCTTCCTTTTTTTTTATCTTGGTCTTCCCATGATCAGGTTAGGAGTAGCTGTGGCCATGGTAGGGTGGGAGGCACCTTGCCCTTACATTCTTTGGCTAGATTTGGCCATCTCCCAGCCAGATCTAGCTAGCCTTCGTTACAGTGAGGTCAAGATCAATGTCAGTGGTGCTTGAACTTGGTGGTGGCTTCTTTTTGCAAGGCAAAGGAGAGGAGGTGGAGGCGCAGCCTTCCAGCAGCTCATGGGTGAAACAGGGTGGCGGCTCGGTGGGTAACTCTCCAAATTGAGGATGGGTTGATGGCCAATTGCAAATATGAATAGGGAGATGGGTTGAGTTGGCAAGTGGTGCAGCCAGAGCGGGTCAGCCAGTACGGCTACGTTAGGTTACAGGAAGGGAATAGTGGTCTCCCAACTTCAAGATTCAAAAATGTGAGAGTTCGAGGGGCCAATATCAATATCTCGATTTTGTCAGTCGGAGGGCTCTGGTGAGGGTGAGGGTGAGAGGCTGTAGAGCTGCTGGAATGATAGAAGCTCATGGTGGAGTTAGTTGGTGATGGAGGCCTCAACTCCAATGGGAGGTGGTGGCAACTGGAGCATAAGGGCAGCAAGCAGCCTCTCAAAAATAATGATCAAGGAGAAAAGCACAAAAACAAAGCAAAAAAAAGAATGGAGATAAGACTCCTTTTCTTTGCTTGGTAAAGTCCTTTAATTGCTCCGTTGCTCACACTGGTTAATTCATATATGGTTCTAATCTCCTCTTGTTCTTCATCCTAATCTCTCTTTGTTGTTGTTATTTTTGTGCACGTTTCCAATCCTTTTTATAGACTTCGAAGAAGATTTTAAAATCAAATTGAGAAAATTTGATGAGTGTGATTGGATCTTGGTATTCTTGATTGATTTCATTTTAGAAACAAATAAGATTTGATTGAAAATTATATGCCAAAATCTTATGATTGGTATGTAATTAATTGGGATTTTTTTCCCCAATGAGAGAATTCACTTTTTATACCATTTTTGGATAATGCATTTTTAGTGGGTTATTTAAAAATTTTTCGAAAAAATTGGACTAAAATATAATTTTATAAATTTTGAGGTTTTTTGTAAAAACACACATTTGTAAAAAAAGTATAAAATTTTTAAGGTCATTTTTGAATAAAATTTAGGCTTACTTGTAAATAAAAATTTTTGATGATTTTATTTGTAATTTTTTGGACCAAAATGTGATTTTATATGTTTCAGAGACCTTTTTGTAAAAAGAACATATTTGTAAAAATTCTAAAATTTTCAGGGTCTTTTTTGAATAAATTTGGACTCATTTGAAAATAAAATTTCTGAAGGTTTATTTATAAATTTTAATTTAATCCATATCTTACTTTAACCTTTAATCCTAATTTGAGTCCAAATCCAATGTCTAAATTTGGCTTATTAGAAATCTAACTCAAATTCAAAGTAGGATTTTAAAATCTATTTAAACAATGTGCCTATTTGCATCCATTTCACGAACATTCTTAGCAAAGGAAGTGGATGCAAAAAGAAGAATGAGCGCCTTGCTTCACATTACTGCCTTTGCGCGTGTCCGATAGGTAAGCTTGCATATTTACTCCTTTGCCTTCTCACAATAGTGTCTTTTTTTTTCTTTACCTCTCCTTTCTTATTAGCCCAGGTCACAATTTTTTTTTTTGAAAGTATCATGGAACCCTTTATGTTAGATAGGATTGGGGAGGAAGGTAGTTTGGCTTTGCATTATTTCCTCCTAGTCTTTAGGACAGATGCTAAAGCGGCCATTGCATACCAACCCCGAGAACATCAAAAATAAGTGCATTTTGATAATTATCATCCTTTAGCCCACTTTCAGAGGATGGGACACCATTTGCTAATAGCGTAGGCAATTGCTCCATGCTAGAACTAGTTGGGCACTTCAGATAGTGAGAATCCTCAAAAATCTTAGGTTTTCACATTCTTAATGGTCACTCTCCTACTTGGGGGTGATCATTCTTGCTTGTCAGTATAGTACCAATTCTATAGAGTTGATGATATAATCTCAATTCTCAGCCCAACTTATGGGACTTGACATCTTAGGAGTCATAGCGTCTAAGGGACAATATGACAGAGACTTAGGGAATTTGTATGGCATGATCAAGATGTGGAATCATGCCACTAACACCTTCCATGATCCATATGATGAGATCAATATTTCCTTATGTGATATAAGGAAACTAGTCAATATTCCCATCCTTGGGGACTTCTATGACAAGTATATCCCTACTGACCATCATGTAGTCCTTGACTTCAGTTATGCTTTAGGTGATCTCCTCAAAGTTTATGAGTGGTTGGTGACAACCTTTCCAAACAATCATAAGAGAGTATATTTCAACAATTGGATTGAGATCTTTATGAGAGGAGTCTGACAAGTGAACCAACCAAATTTGACCAGATTGCGCACAACATGGGAGACATCCTTCCAAAATTCAATCTTGATACCTATTTTGCTGCCTTCATTAGTTTACACCTTTGCTACTTTGTCATGCCACATAGCAGGTAGTATATCCATCCTGAGACATTTGTGATGGCCTATAAGATGGCACATAAGCAAAGGGTTGCCTTGGCCCCTATGGTGATAAGTTTGATGTATGCTGGTCATAGAGTGACAATGGATAGTCCCACAAGACAAGGTGATTCTCAAGTTTTGTTCCCCATTCATTTTCTTTATACTTTGATTTATGCCTACTTTAAGAGGGCATATACTAAGTTGGAGCATAATGACAAAATCAAAAAGCTATGTCAGTCATATTCAGTCTCTATCCTTGAGATTATTTAGATCATGGGTACACCCACTTCTACTTTATCCTTTAGAGAGGCTAGGATGCATGTGCGGGACCCCTAAAATTTTGAGTGACAAACTTTTCCCTTTACTCTCATAATTTTAACATGTTAGCTAATGTGGCTTGTCTTCCCTTATCTTCAAAGGCTTATAAGTATATCATCTCTTTGAGGCATGGCATACTTTCACTTTGTTTCAAAAGCATTTAGTTGTGGAGTCTTATAATCCTCATCAATTGGGTCAGTAGTTCAGGCACGATCAGAGTTTTCCTAAGAACATTCTTGCTCCTTCATCAACATCATGTCTTGGCTAGTTAGCAAGCTATTAGCTACATCTCCCTTGTTTCCAGGATGATTCAAATTATTATATTCCTGACATCGAGCATTAAGCCAAGGTACTTTGTTCCTATGCCATAGTATGGTTTATCACCTTGATCCTAAATTCCTATTACAGAACGAGCCTAGTTCATATAGTAAGGAAAAGCAAGCAACAAGCAATAGAGGGTTGAAATGGCAAAGGACTCAAAAGTCACAGAAGGCCCCGATTCATGAATTTGCTCACTTTGGATCTAGTAGAGAGAGACCCATCCCTTCTTATAAAGTTAATAATGGCTATTTTCACAGTAATGCAAGTCCTAGATTGAGCTTGAGGTGGGAGGTACTTCGACCTATATATGACCGTCGTGCGACCGATTCTCCGAGGTGCCTGATGACACATGCAAGCTTGCCTATAGGTGGGAGAATGGGATTAAAACATATACCATCTTGGGACTTGGTTTCCTTGTTTCCCATTATTGTCATGGATGCAGGACCAGGGGCAACCCTTCCTTCACTGACACTAGTACGCTAGTCTCTTGATATGGATTTGGGTAGAGCGGTCTGATCGGCTTCTCCATCGCTTGCATCGACTATTCATTCATCAGATATGAGTATCCTTAAGTGCCAGTAACTTCATTTTCTTTTCTTTTCTCTTTTGGCTGAAAACCCCTCCTCTTTTAGGTGGATGATAATTTTAGAGGCCCTCCTGAGAATATTTCAGATTCTAATAGTAAGGGACATTTGAGCTTTGCCAAACTTTATATTGTACATGTACTAATCTTGCCCTTGCTGTAGACATGGTTCCTAAGTCATGCTTTAGTCAAGGGATATTCGCATCCATGGGTATCCATCCACCGTCACCAACATCAGGTAATGGCCCATAATTTTCTTCTTTCCCTTAAAAATCTTTCGAGCTTCTAATGCATCACTTGCCCCTTCAGGTGACAATGGAGAGGCATGAGCAAGTGACTATTGAATTGTTGCAATCATTGAGAGCACTATTTAGGATTTATGTATCATAGGATTATGCTTATCTTCTTATCTAGAATCTTTTCTTGTTTTCATCTTCTTTATTGAATATTATTATTACTTTATGGAATTTCTTTGCTTTACATTAGATTTGACCTTGCAACCTTGTATATCCCCACCTTTCTTTTGCTTTTGCCCACACAATTGTGTGAACTAGTTTTGATTTCTCCATTTGTGATAATGGACTTGCGTTGTCACAATAAGTGGGTTTGCCTTGTCATGCAGAATTTGTCACGTGAAAGTAGACTTGGTTTGCCACATAGAAGTGGACTTGGATTCTCACATGAAAGTGGACTTAATTTTCCCTGTGAAAGTAAACTTGGTTTGATACATAGAAGTGATCTTAGATTGCCATGTAAAAGTGGATTTGGGTTTTCACATGAAAGTGGACTTCGTTTGCCATGTGGAAGTAGATTTGGTTTGTCATGTAGAAGTTGACTTAATTTACCACGTAGAATTGGACGTAGGTTGTCACATAAAAGTGAACTTATATTGTCATGTAGAAGTGGACTTAAATTGCCATGTGATAGTGGACTTATATTACCATTTGGAAGTGGACTTATATTGTCATGTGAAAGTGGACTTGACTTGCCATAATGAGTGGGCATTTATGTGGATATCGATTTAACTATCACACAAATCGGGCGGGATTTTATGTCCATGTTTATCTCGAGAAACATGGAGTGCGTGTTTAATCGGACATTACCGTTTGAGAAAGTTAGACATTTTGACACAGACAAAACATAGATACTTTTGGTTGTGATTATTGTTTCCCTTAGGTCTTAAGCATAGTACCTTTTGAGGAATCGACCGTTGATTGGTGGCATAGGCCTTTTCCCCTTGCTATTGATCAGTTGGTAGGATCCTCCTTCAAAAATCCTTTTGACAATATAAGGGCCTTCCCAATTAGGTTTGAACTTGCCCTTCTTATTTCCGTTTGGGATTATGAGTCTTCTAAGGACTAAGACCATTTCTCCCTTATGAAAAGACTTAAGTTGAGTCATCTTGTTGTAGGCCTTAGACATTTATACTTGATACATTTTTAGGTTTTGTTAAGCCATAAGCCTTGTCTCGTCTAAGGAGTCTAGCTTATCAAGGTGAAGACAAATATTATTTTCTCTTTTGATTTCTTCTTACAAGGCAGTCCTCAAAGAAGGGATTTGCACTTCCAGTGGCAAGACTAACTTAGCCCCAAATGCAAATGCATATAACATCGATTGGGTAGGGCTTCAATATGTGGTGCAATAGGCCCACAATGCTTCAACAAGCTTTTGGTGTCAGTCTTTCTTGTTTTTGGCAATAATTTTTTTCAAGATCTTATAAAGGGTCCTATTGAATATCTCAATGAGCCCATTGGCTCTCGCATTATAGATGGGTGAATATCTCCAATCTATCCTATGATGATGCATGAATCATCCTACCTTAAAACTTCTGTAGGATGGTCTATTATCAGAAATGATCTTTTGAGGAACACTGAATCGGTACAATATATTTTATTTTAAAAAAAGCAAATAACAGTATCCACTTTTACCTCTTTCAATAGAATCGCTTCAACCTACAGAGAGAAATAATCAGTTGCTACTAGTATGGAATAATGGCCTCTAGAAGAAAATGGTTTGATTGGGCCAATGATGTTCGTACTCCATACCTCAAATGGCTATGAGGATGTTGTAAGTAGGGGTGTACACTATTCAGTTTTAACCGAACCAAACCGACCGACCGAAACCGAATAACCAATTCGGTTCGGGTTATTCGGTTCTCGGTTCGGTTTCGGTTTTGAAAAAAAAAATTAAATTTCAGTTCGGTTTCGGTTTCTGATTTTCGAAAACCGTAAAAACCGAACCGAACCGAATTTTATATATACCTATATACCAGGGGTGAGCAAAACCGGCTCATTTTAGAATCGGAACCAGATTCTAAACTGGTTTTTCGGTTTCGGTTCTAAATCGGTTCTAAACCAGTTCTAAAACCGGTATACCGGAGCTCCGGCGTCGCAATGACCGGTGAGGGCGAGGGTGAGGGCGAGGCGACGTCGCTGTGAGCACGGGGGCGAGCGCGAAGGCGAGGCAGCGTCGATGCGAGCTCGGGGGCGAGGGCGAGGGTGAGGCGGCGTCGCTGTGAGCTCGAGGGAGAGGGCGAGGCCGAGGTGGCGTCGGCGCATTGCTGCGAGCTCGGGGGCGAGGGCAAGGGCGAGGCCGAGGCGGTGGCGTCGGTGCGTTGCTGCGAGCGCGGGGTCGAGGCGAGGGCGAGGGCGAGGCCGAAGCGGCGCAATTAGGGTTAGGATTAGGGTTAGGGTTAGGGTTTTAAATTCAATTTGTAATTCGGTTATAACCGAACCGAACCGAAATATTTCGGTTCGATTCGGTTCGTTTCGGTTTTGATTTTTGAAAATTTCGGAAATTTCGGTTTGACCGATTCGGTTCGGTTCGGTTCGGTTTTAACCGAATGCACACCCCTAGTTGTAAGATGTAGAGGACTTGGATGTTGGTGACATCTCCTCACCTATTCAATGTAATCTCCCATCATTGTAGGCCAATTGTAGCCCATATGTTGATCTTGATCATTATTTTTGGGCCCAATTGATGAGCCCCATAGACCCCAAAATGTACTTTATACAATACTATCTTGGCATTTTTGTCTGAGAGATAGTGCAAAAATAGTTAATCGAAGAATCTTCAGTAAAGGGCATTGTTGATAAGTAGAAAGTGCACGGCCATCTTTCTGAGCTATTTCCATGCGGATTTATCCTCTAGGAGTTCTCCAATTTTGAGATAGTTGGTGAATAGTATTCTCCAATCTATGACTTCTTTTACCAACTTAGACTCAGTCCTCTCATGCTTGATGCTAGAAACTGAGTTCATCACTTCTTTACTACAGACTGTGATTAGAATTTTTCCCTAATCAGGGTCAGCCAGTGCCTTGGCTAGTTTGATTAATGAGTCAGTTTCTACATTGATGGATTGAGAAATCTTCGTTATTTAAACATATGGGATTTACCTTATGAGCTCTTGAGCCTTTTATGATATTTTAGGAGCTCAAATTTATGGACTTTATATTTACCTTAGACTTAGCTGATAACTAATTATGAATCATCAAAGATATGTAAACGTGATATTTTTATATTGAGAGTCATTTCCAGTCTTGCAATCAGGGCTTCGTATTTAGCTTCATTATTATTTATGGTTTTGAGAGGGAATAGGAGTATCGTAAGATGCCCTCATTTGCAAAAGCTTTGATTTGGTCCTTGGTTTGATGGATGATGCTCCATCAAAGTAGAGCTTCCAATAAGATTCTTCTTCTTTGACCAAAAGGATTTATTCATCAGGGAGTTTGTAACTTAGAGAAAAATCATCTGGTACTAGATGAGCTACGAGAAAATCAGCAAGAGCTTATCTTTTAATCACCTTTTAAGGAGTGAACTTAATATCATATTTTATGAGAATTGAAGCCCATTTTTCTAGCCTCCCAGTAAGTATAGACATAGTCATTAGATACTTTATGAGATCAATCTTTGATATTAAAATGACTTGATGTGAAAGCAAATAATGTCTTAGATAGTAGAGTGCATTTTCTTTACCCTCTTTATTATTTTGGGTAAGAAGTGCCCTTAGGAATCCTTCTATTGCTATTGTGTAGAGGATAAGGGGTTTATCGAGTAGAGATACTGCCATGACTGGTGGCTTTAGGAGATACTTCTTGATCTTTGCAAAGGCTTGTTGGCAATCTTGATCCCAAATGAATAGTGTCCATCTTTATTAACCTAAAAAAAGGCTTGTATTTTCTAGAGAGGTTTGAAATAAATCTTCTTATATATGCGAGTCAACCTTGGAATGATTTCAATTACTTTAAATTACTGGGTGGTGGCATATCAAAGATAGCTTTGATCTTAGATGAATTAATTTCAATCCATTGACGTCTGACAACAAAGACAAGGAATTTTTTTGATGATACCACAAAAGTGTACTTCATAAGATTCATCTTTAAGTTATATTTTCTAAGAAGGTCAAATACTACTCTTAAGTCTTGGATGTGCCTGTTTAGGACTTAGTTTTGACAATCAAGTCATCAACATAACATTCCATTAACTGGTGTATGAGGTCAACAAAAATTTGAGTCATGGCCCTTTGATAAGTAACGTCTGTATTCTTGAGCCCAAAGGGCATCACCTTATAGCAATAAATGCCAATTGGTGTCCTGATGGCTATATGTTTCTCATCATTAGGATGTATCTTGATTTGGTTATACTCTGAAAAATCATCCACGAAAGAGAATATTTTGAAGCTGGTTGTATTGTTAATTATTATTTCCATTATTGGCAATGAAAAATTATCTTTTGGACATGCTTTATTCAAGTTCCTGTAGTCCACACAAATATGGATTTAGCTATTCTTCTTGACTGGCATGATACTTGCTACCCAATTTAGATATTTTTCCTCTATGATGAACCCTACTTCGATTAGTTTCTTTATTTCTTCTATCACCTTCTATTCTAGGTCAAGTTTCATCTTCCTAGGTGCTTATTTGATAGGCAAAAGCTTGGGATTGATGGCTAGTTTGTGGACTGCAACTTCAAGATCCAATCCAGACATCTCCTTATAGCTCCACGTGAAGTAGTAATGTACTCTTGGAGTACTACTTTAAGCTGGGTTTGGCTTTCCTCTAAAAGTTGAGTGCTAATGAAAGTTGATTTTCATTGGTTCATTGATTGTGACTTGCCCCTCATCCTCAAGTTCTGGTCAAGCTTCTTTTGGTTTAAGGATTATTTCTTCACCAAATGATTGATCATGTTAAGTGAGGTTTGGCGAATGTTCATTTGAAGGCATTTTAACTGCATCATACCCTCTTTCTTTTGGTTCTAATGAAATTTCAAGAGGATGTCATCTTCTTATGATGTCTGAAAAGTCACGGCCACCTCGTCATATGTGTCGAGGGTATTGATATCATTTGGGCATCTTGAATATTGGAGAGAGGCCCAATGGTAGCCATAAGACATGTGTGGGCGTTTCGAGTAATATAACCTAGTCCTTTGGTGTTCTTGCTTCTTTTTTCTAGGAATATAAGCATGTCCTTGGGGTTGAATCCTATAGATTCTTGAAGAAATAACTTTCTCTTTTTATTTGTTGATGTCTATCTCATGAAGCTAGTCTAAGAAATATTTAGGCATGATTACCAATTAATGGTCTAAGAAATGACTCTCTCAGAGGTAGCACCTTTTCACCTCAAAGTTGTATCTAATTTGTTCTCCTTAGTTGAAATATGGCATTATGAAACCAATAAGGTTCATCTTCAAAATTACTCCCAAGGCTAATCATGCAACAAGAGGTAGAGAACTCTTACCCACAATTAATAGTTTTCTGAATATCCTTGGAGGATGTGACTAGCTGATAATCATCCCATTCAATATCAAAATTAGTTATGTAAGGTTTACTCATAGAGAGGTCATCAGAAACTCTCTGGATGAACCCTTCTATTTTATCTGCTAGCATAACCTTCTTCAGGACTTTGTATTTATGATATTTTTTCCGTGGATATTCAAATTGGCTTGATTATGGATATGCAAATTGACTTGAAGAGGGAATAGGAGTGAGCTTTAGCATTAGCTAGTTTGATCCTCTCCTAAAATGCCTGCTTCAATTTTTGATGCTTACTAATGTAGGGCCTTCTGAAGCAGTCATAAGGTTATTCTAAGTTAGACATAGAGTCATATTCATCGTTCATACCTTATATACATAATTTCTCTAAAATTGGTAATGTGCATCCTTCCATAGGCTCTAGGATTGGGACTTCACCAAATCTAATGGGTTATTTATTTTTGGATTACTTGATGGAGGCTGGGATAGTAGCTCGCCAATATTCACATCGAACATATGAGTCACCATGCGATAAGAGGTCATAGACATAACTAACTCTCTTTAATAGTGTTCAGCTTTCTTAACCCATCTCTAGAGTAAGTGGCATGAGTGATCGTTCTGATCCCAAAGAGGGTTGGTAAGTGGTGTCTCACTACCCCTATGAGGTCACTTGTGTGGTTTTGTCTTTTCTACTAGCACCTTTTCCATCCTCTTGACTTTCTCATAGAGCATAGTAGTCATATTTGTCATGCTTTCCATATGGGTAGTCATAGCCTTCGTATGCTCATTCAGTATTTTTATTTGCCCCCTGACAGACCTCATATTAGTTGTACTTAGCTCTTTAATAATATCTAGCTATAGTTTGAGCATGTTATAGTTGTACTCAAGGGTGAATCACTTTCTAAGATAATTATCTCGAGAGTAGCCCTCAGGGAGACTTGTGGGATCTCTCATTTCATCAGTAAAATATCTAATGAATCTATTCACTTCTTCTTGCCTTGCACCCTAAATTTTCTCATCATTGAAGCAATAGGGAGGGGAATGACTTGGTTATAAATCTCTAACAGTAAATATGGCAGGATAAGTTACCATTGATAGTTCACTTTGTTCATTTCCCACATTAGGGCCTTCTAGTAAGGCTTTAAGTTTGTCAAGGAAGAATTCTTCGAGAGTTACTTGGCTTCTTTTTGTCTGAATATAGTCATCTAGAGCATCAATGTATTCTTGGATAGCTGATTCTTGACAACGTATTCATTTAGCTGAACCAGCTATTTCTTCTTGCTTATGTTCTTTCTCTTCTTGATGCTTTGGGCAAGTGAGGTAGCTTGCTCTGATGAGGCTTTCTTTATCACCATCTCGATATCTTCAAGATTTCTAGTCATTTTCTTCATCAATTTCTTTAGCCTTTTTAAAATATAGACATTCCGTAAGTGCCACTTGTGTAGAAGGACGTTGTGCTTCTGCCCCAAAGAGGATCTCAGCAAGTAGTTCATGGTACTCAAAACACAATAATATGATTGATGTATTCAGTGGGTATTTTCAATAGGATTGCCTTCAAGAGAGTTAGTTTGCCTTCTCGGTATTACTTCTTGACCCAATCCTTGAGTACATAGCAATCTTTAATGGTATGCCCCAAAAATCTATGGTAAGGATAATAGTTCAGGTGATCTATTTTGTTGGTTTCACCTAGCCTCTTAGATTTTGGCAATTGGAGGCCTAACTTCAAGATATCCTGGAAGATTTTAGCTACTCTTTCTCTTTTAAAAGAATATTTCTTTTTGAGTGTTTGTTGGAGATTACTGGATCATTCCACTTCTCTATCTCCTCTAAGATTTAGTGGCTTCTGAGAATTACCCTTGTTCATGGTGGAGTTTGGAGGTTTCTTTTACTCAGGTACTGTGAATGCAACCATCACATTTTTGGAAGGCTCTTCACACTTTACCTTATCCTTTTTTGGTTTGAAACTTTGTGAACAAGATAAGATTGGTGGGCAAATCCTTTCCAACTTTTGAACTTACATGATGAGATCTTGGAAGACATGGATAAAAGAGGTGCTCAGATATGGTGCCATCTATTCTCAACTTATGTTACCAAGGACCAAGTTCACTGTCTTAAATTGGCTCATGGATTGTTTACACTTAATGCTGAGATTTCTCCACCATGTGATATAATTTAGAATCAACTCATTGTCACATTTTAGTGTTGAGACAAGGTCTTTAATGGTCAATTTATTACTGACTCCTCTAAACCTGATTTGAAAAGCTTTTTTCATTTGTGCTCAAGTTTGTATAATTTATGATTGCAAGCTAGCATGCCACTCGAATGCTACTCCTATCAAGCTTGCCGAAAATTGGTAGAGTAGCAATAAAGGACTATTACTTGAATCTCCACAAAGAGTCACAAAGTGAGCTATGTCTATTTTGGATTATCTATGCCATTAAACTATTTGAAATTAGGCATTATATAGCCTCCAGTATATGACACTCAACTGTGATGGCTGGAATATGGTTTGTCAGCATCGTTTACCCTACATGTTTCACTTACTTGTCTCAATTACAAAGCTACCATTCATTGTACATGTTGTTGTATATAAGTTAGGAGTTTTATATTATCAAGGATTTCTGAAAATCAAGAATTGGGTATCCCTTACTGGAGGAGGTACTTGCGAATGGCCTACATTTTTGTGGATTTGATTTATAGGAGATGTACCTTCCACTGCTTCTACTGCTTGAGATGGTTGTTGAGATTGTTCCAACTTATTAAGCTTTTGGCTTATTTGTAGTACCATCTCCATCAACTCCATTAAGTTCAAGCTTTATCTTTCTCTTTGCCTTGTTGTCTTAGCTATTTTTGTAGTACTTCCATAGTCACTTCTTGATTGCAGCTTTTAGTTGTAACCAAGGGTTCTATCAAAACATGATGGTCCATGTCTTCAGGATTAGATTTAGGCTTTGGGTTGAGACTAACTTCTCCTAGCAGTCAAGTCATCTCATTCGAGAGTCTACTCATGGAACTAGTTGCCACACCTTCTCTTTTGGTATGGTATCAAGGAATGGCCTATAAGGGCCCTCTCCTCTTGGATTTCTTCATCAATAAGCCTTACTCGAGCAACCTTTTTTTGGCATTTGGCAAACTAGGGTGCAGGCTCATGGTCCCTCTCAAAGACATGATGAAAAATAATTCTAACAGTATGGGTGATATCCCTTTATTAACTCTCATGCTAAGTTATAGCTTTACAGTAACCCTTATGGTTTTGTTTGGTGATTCGCCCATTTGCTATAGTCTTAAGGCATGATTATGCCCCCTATAATTTGTTCTTACTCTTCTCTAAATTGCTTAGTGGAGCAAAGGAGTTGGAGGTAGGAATGATAATGATCGACTTAGTTCAAGGGGTAGATTTCCCAAGTCGGCTGAAGATTCCAGTAGCTTTCCCTTTACTTGTGACATTCAAGATGAAATCTTCTTCCTCGATGCTTGTGTCCAGATTTGCTTTTGATTGCCCCTGTGAGGAGTTGGGTGAAGGTCACCAAAAATTGAGCTTCATTTCAGTCCTAACCTTTGGAAGACTAATATCCTTTGAGGTATGGTTTCTAGCTCTTCATCCAAATAGCCCTTCTCACTAGGGATGATGACATTATGCCCCCTTTCCCTTAATGAAAGGTGAGAAATAGGCTAGTTTTGCATGTTAACAACTTCAATCGGTGCACTAACAAGTGCCTTCTTAAACTTGACGATCTCAGAAATGATCCCAAACTTGAACTAAACTTCAGCAGCTTTGGTGGCATCCATTAATTGAGGAAAATACACAATTGATCCTGCTCCTAGGATGATGGTGTATCTTGGAACTGAGATGTTCTTCATTGGTACTATTTGATCCTTTCTTCTGCAAAGGAGAACACAATTGATCAGTTTTTAATTATAATTCTTCCTTATAAGTATCTCTATTGTATTAACTAGATTTCTAGACTTGGAGGAGAAGTCAAGTCCCACCAGTTATGCTAGAATTTATGGGATCAAAGTTGACCACCCGAGATAATAAAGACCCTGAGGAACGACCTCAAATCACAAATCAAGAGTTATTTTAATGTAAAATATGTTATCAAGTATTATGGGAATATGACTTCTAACATGTGTAAGCTCCTATTGTTACTACCCCGACAATCGCCAAAAATCTCCTAAAATGAGAAACCTAACTAATAAAATAGAGACACATAAAGAAGAGAAGAAAGCATTTGATTAATTATGAGAAATAATACATGACTTAAGGAAGGGTATACCCTTAGTTTACAATGAATTTCAATATAGAATTATAGAAAATGTAAAAAAAATAAAGAAAGCAAAAGAGAAAGAGTGGAGAGAAAGCTTTGATGTGTGCTACTATCCTACTCCCCTTGCACTAGACCTCATGACATCTGACTCAAAATGTGGAAGGGAATAGGAGAAGTTTGAAGTGTTTCTAATGACTTTGAGCATCGGCAATAACTTCATGATTTAAAGTTTTTTCATTGGCCAATAAGGCGTTGGTGATAACTTCTTTGATTTTTGAAGTATTTTGGTTGCCAACAAGGCATAAGTGATAACTTTGTTCGAGATTGGAGTGTCTCTGCTAGCCAATAAGGTATTGGTGATAACTTTATTGACCTTGAAGTGTACCCATAGCCAATAAGGTATAGACGATAACTTCTTTGGTTTTGGTAGCATCACTAACAGCTTATAAGGTTGGGTATAGCTTTGCAAATCACATCATCAACTATTTTTAGGGTTAATTAGCTTGAAAGGGTATGTTATCAACTATTTTTAGGGTTGACTAGTTTGAGGGGTGTGTTGCCAACTACTTCTAGTTTTTGCTAGCTTAAAGAGCTTATTGCCAACTACTTCTGAGATTAGCTAGCTTGAAAGGATGCATTGTCAACTACTTTTAGGGTTGACTAGCATGAAGAACTCATCGTCAATTACTTTTATGATTGATTAGCTTGAATAGTGCATCGTCAACTACTTTTGGGCTTGACTAGCTTGAAGTATGGCTAACAGCTCTGAGTGTATTATTGGTTGACTTCATTGATTTGGTAGCATCACCAATAGCTTAGGAGATTGTGTATAGCTTTGAAGTATGACCAACAGCTTAGGGTATATTGGTGATTAATTTCTTCGATTTGGCAGTATTATCAATGACTTATGGGGTTGGATATAGCTTTGAAGTGTGGCCAATAGCTTTGAGCGTGTTAGCGATTAACTTCTTTGATTTGGCAGTATCACCAATGGCTTATGAAGTTAGGTATTGCTTAGAAGATGCATCATCAATGACTTCTAGGATTGACTAGTCTCAAAATGTGACCAACAATTTTCAGAGTATTGGCAATTAACTTTTTAATTTGGTAGCATCACCAACGACTTATAGAGTTAGATGTAGCTTTGAAATATTGTTGAAGGCTTTTGTAACACATCTAGCGAGACTAAGTTTAACCTTATTTAGTTCTATTTAAACTAATCTGGGTTCAGGTTGGGGTGGTAACATCACTCATTACTTATAGCCTTGGAGTATTATCGAGGGTTCAGCATATCAAATAGGACTCAGTTCGACCCTATTCAGTTCGAGTCTGAGTTCAAACTCAGCCTGACATGGTTTTGGCTTGACTTGGAGTTTAGTTCTTTTAGTTTGGAATTAATTTAACCCAATTAAAATTTTAATTAAGCTTTGTTGAATCCAAATTCAACTTGATTTTAAATTAACCCATCTCTTGTTTGATTAGGATTGAGTATAAGTTTATTTGGTTTAGATTAACTTAATTTGGGTTTCTAGAGTTCAATTCAATTTGTATTTAGTCCATTTATTTGATTAATTTAGGTCTATTTAAGTCAACTCAGTCTTTGCTCCTTTGTTTTGGTTGAGTTACTATACATTAATCAACTTGATTTGAGGGATTATTTATGATGATTTTAGGCGAACCTATAACCATACTTTAAATATGCAAACCTGAAGGTTGGCTTAGTTCGCAAGCTCGAACCCTAGCTTAGTGTGAGCCTGAGGGCTAATTGGGTGTGAGTCTGAAGATTAGCATAGATGCGAGCCAGAAGGTTGGCTAAAGTGCAAGCTCGAAGGTTGATCTGGGTGCGAGCTTCAAGCCTAGCCGAATGTGAGTCCAAAAACTAGCTTAGATGCAAGCCAGAAGGCTGACTTAGATGCTAGCCCGAAGGCTAGCTAAGTGCAAGCCCAAAGACTGGCTTTGATGCAAGCCCAAAGGTTAGCTAAGGTGTGAACCCGAAGGTTGGCTATGATGTGAACTTGAAAGTTGGATGAGTGCAAGCCCAAAGTCTAGCTTTGATCCAAGCTTGAAGGCTGGGTAGGTGCTAGCCCAAAGACTAACTTGGATGTAAACTTGAAGCCTAGCTGAATGCATGCTCAAAGGCTGGCTAAGGTGCGAGCCTGAGGGTTGGTTGAGTGAGAGCGCAAAGGCTAGCTTAGATGTGAGCCTGAAGATTAGCTTGGATGCTAGCCTGAAGGCTAGCTGGGTGTGAGACTGAAGGTTGGCTTTGATGTGAGCCTGAATGCTAGTTGAATGTGAGCCTAAAGACTGACTATGATGCGAACCTGAAGGCTGGCTGAGTGCGAGTCCAAATGCTGGCTTTGATATAAGCTTAAAGGTTGGCTAAGTGTGAGCCCGAAAGGTAGTTTAGATATAAGTCCGAATATTGGTTGAATGCAAACCTGAAGGCTGGTTAGATGAGAGACTGAAGGCTAGCTAGGATGCAAGCTCGAAGATTGGTTTCAATACGAGGCTGAAGTTAGGCTGAATATAAGCCCGAAGGCTAACTAAGTACAAGCTCGAAAGTTGGCTAGATGTGATGAGGATTCCCTATATTCAAGAGTACTACAAGTGGCCGCGGCAAGATCATGGGTCCACCATCTTCATCTCCATTTTAGAGAGGGTCGCAAGTGGCTGCGGTAAGGTCATGAGTTTCCTATCTTCATCGTCATTTTTGAGAGGGCTGTAGGTGCATGTGACAAAGCTGTAGGTCTGCTGTCTTCATTGCTGTCTTCAAGGGGAACTGTAGCTGGTTATGGCAAGATCATGAATTTATTATCTTCATCTTGTCTTTAAGAAGGTTGTGGGTGATTGCAATGAGGTTGTAGGTTAGTCGTATTCAAAGGAGCTACAGATAACCATAGTAAGGTCGTAGGCTTATCATCTTCATTGCCATATCGAGGGAGCTACAGGTAGCCACAGTAAAATCAGAGTCCATTTTTATCGTCATCTTTAAAGGGCTGCGGGTGATCCTAAGAGATCATGAATTCACCGGAAAAAAAAAAATTAAGACAAGAGAAAGTCCTTTTATAACAACTTTTAGTTCTCCTTTCTCCTCCACCAAACCCATGCTCTTCTGCTTGCCCCCTTCTTTTTTATCTTGGTCTTCCCACAACCAGGCCAGGAGCAGCTCGGTCTCTCCTTCAGCTGTATCCGGTTGAATCTAGCCGACCACAGCCGCAGCAGGGTGGGAGGCACCCTACCCTTATCTTCTCCAGTTGGACTCAGCTATCTCCCAATCGGATCTAGCTGGCCTTTGTTACGGCGGGGTCAAGATCGACGATGGTGGTGCTCGAGCTTGGCAGCAGCTTCTTTTGGTGAGGCAAAGGAGAGGAGGCGAAGGCGCAAGCTTGGTCCGACGAGGCTAGCAACTTATGGGAGGAACAAGGCGGCAGCTCAGCAAGCGGATCTCAGAATTGAAGATGGGTTGATGGCTGACTGCAAATAGGAACAGGGAGATGTAGTGAGCTGGCAAGCAGTGCAGATGGAGCGGGCAGCCGAGTATGGCTATGTTGGGCCACCGGTAGGGAATAGAGGTCTCCCAACTTCAAGATTCAAAAAGTTTGAGAGTTTGAGGGACCAATAGCAAGATCCAAATTCCATCGATCGGAGGGCTCCGGCGAGGGTGAAGGTAAGAGGCCATAGAGCCGTCGGAATGATAGAAGTTCATGGTGGAGGTAGTTGGTGATGGAGGCCTCAACTCCAGTGGGAGGTGGTGGCAATCGGAGCATAAGGGCAACAGGCAACCTCTTAGAGAAAATGATCAAAGAGTAGAGAATAGAAACAAAGAAAAAAAAAAGAATGGAGATAAAGACTCGAGAAATTTGTTGCCTCCCTTTCTTTATTTTGTGAAGCTACTTTGATTGCTCCTTTGCTTATCACTGGTTAATTTGCATCTGGTTTTGATCTCCTCTTGCTATTCATCCTAACCTCTCTTCATTTTTATTATTTTTTTGTAGGTTTCCAATTTTCTTTATAGGCGTGGAAGAAGATTTTGAAAAAAAATTGAGCAACTTTGATTGGTGTGACTAGATTTTAGTATTCTTGATTGATTTTATTTTGAAAACAAATAAGATTTAATTGGATGAAATAGTATGCCAAAATCTTGTGATTAGTATGTAATTGATTGTGATTTATTTTTCCAAGGAGATAATTTACATTTTGTACCACTTTCGGATGATGTATTTTTAGGGTATTATTTATAAATTTTTCAAAAAAATTAGATTAAAATATATTTTATAAATTTCGGAGGTTGTAAAAAAAATCCTAAAATTTTCAAAGTTCTGTTTGAAAAAAATTAGACTTAGTTGCAAATAAAAAATTTTGAAGGATTTATTTACAAATTTTCAAACCAAAATATGAATTTGTAAGTTTTAGGTCCTTTTTACAAAAATATATATTTGTAATAATTCAAAAATTTTCAAAGTTGTTTTTAAATAAAATTTGGATTTGTTTGCAAGTAAAAATTTTTGAAGGTTTATTTGCAAATTTCAATTTAGTCTAAATCTTACTTTAGTCTTTGATCCTAATTTGAGTTCAAATCCAATATCTAAATTTACTTTATCAGGAATTCAACTCAAATTCGAAGTACGATTTCAAAATCTACTTAAATATATATCATTTCTCAAAATTAATCAAATGATTCTTTCTTTTTTTATATCTTTATTTTATTAGTTTGGTTTCTTATTTTAGGAAATTTTTTATAATGGTCGGGATAATTAACAACAGAGACTTGTACCTATTAGAAGTCAATATTTTTACAACACTTGATAGCGAACTTTAAATTAAAACATGCTTTGATTTATACATAAAGGTCACTACTGGGTCTACTACTTTTGGACTGTTGAAATTAACCTCACAATAAGTTTAAAGTTGTTAATGATATTTCAAAACTAATCAATAACAAGTTAAGAAAGATCATCAATTATCTAATTAGAAATAATTACTACAAGATAAGACAATTAATCATTCTCTCAAATCAAAAATCAAAAATAGCTAATTAATAACAAGGCAAAAGCTGTCAGTGGTACTTTAAACTCTAATGGGTCAACTGGCACAAGTTAAAGTAGTCATTCACATTCTAAAGTCTAGCGAAATTATTAGCATAAACTAAAAATCAAACTAAGGCCCATCTGAGTTAGATTTCACTAGATCAAGTACATAAAAGCGAGGCAGCGATAAGCATCAAGTTTTTTCATTCCCTTTTTTTTATTTATGATTATGAATTTAAAATTATTTAAATTGTAAAATAAGAGTATGCCTTTATTTAAGTCATATATCCATTTCTTAGATCAATCAAATCATATTTTTTTTATCTCTATTTTATTAACTAGGTTACTTAATTTAAGAGATTTCCAATAATTATTAAGATAATTAATAATAAGAGGCTTACTTCTGTTAGAAATCATGTTCTCATAATTTCTAATTGCACATTCAAATCACCCTCAATTTTTATTTATTATTTCGAGATTATTTCTTAGGATCTCTATCTATTTTAGGTGACCAGTTATGGCTCCACACCTGGAACTCGGTGCCAAGGGTGACAAGCGCTTCATTAGGCAACTCCCCAAGAGCAAGAATCACCCCTTCTAGCTAAGAAGAGGAGGAGATGGGTGCTATGCACCTTTCTAATCATCACTGATAGACTCATAGTTTTCAAAGTCTTCACAAGGAAAAGTAGTGCGATATATCAAAATAACAACCCCAAAAATAAACAAGAAAAATAGGAGAATAGAGGCTTACTAACATTTTCTCGAGCTAAAGAGATCATTAAAGTAATATTGGAATCTTGCATAAAAAGTAAAGCATACGGAATGATGTGGAAGAAACTCCCCGGACTTCACTTCTATAGCAAGAACCAAATAGTTCGAGAGCTGCATCCAATGACTAATAGAATAATACTTTACTAGAAGGTGAAAGGGCAAATAAAATAGTGCCCAAAATATGCCAATGAAGTTAAAGCACAATGACAGCCATGAATTCGTCCGCCAAAACATTGAATGCAAGACACTAAGGGTCCGTTTGGTACGCGGTCAAAGTCAAGGTTAAGGTCAAGACTAGTGAACCACTTTTGTAAACTAATATCTTTTTATCAAAATTAAGACTTCAATAATTTAAAACTCAAAAAATATTTAATTTTTTATAATAATTTAATTTAATAATAATATAAAATAATAAATATTAATTTCACGAGAAAAAAAAAATTCTAAAAAAAATTGACCTGGTCTCTAACCCCATTCCAAACACAGCCTAAAGCATCGCATGGCTCAGATCCCACAAATCGATAGTTGTATAGAGAGACTCTTGTTAAAAAAGACCCCTGCAAAATTCAAGCCCGCACACTTGAATTATAAGAATCGAACTGGAGAGCTTCGAGGCAATGATGTGAAGGCGAGTTATTGATGCAAATCCAAAGATCAAATTAGTCTAAAAAATGACATGAACATAAATCAAGTTCGGCAGACACCAATAGCTCGGCTAACATACCTCGGCTAAATAAAACGTAAGTGGATTGGGCCATAGCAGCTCAGCACCTCTCATATTTCTAGTCCAGTGGCAACTAGTTTATGTGGCATCCTAAGGAATAGGCTCCCATTGCAATAACTATTTTCTACTCCATCTCCTAGTCCACCCACTACTCTTTCTTTTAATACTCGATAAAGATCTGTCAGATCACAGTATAGAGCATCAAATAAATTTTTCCAAATGCCCTTGGTTAACCTGTCCAAACATTCCGTTGTCTTCAAAGATGAGATCAAGTCAACCGCTCGACTATAAAGAGATAAGAGGATTTAGGTATTTTTCCTTGTATCTCCATATGAAAAATCCAATTTTCATACATTGTTTATAAAAAAAACATCACGTCACTTCCCCATAGTGATTATTATGAGAGCATCGTTCAATTACTAATTTGAATATCAAAATTATTTTTTTCGATAGATGCCGAGCGAGCAGTTTTTTCTGTGATGTAGAAGCAGATGGATCGATTTGAAAAGAGTGGAAGAGCTGTACTCAATCAGAATTAGACGAAAACAACATAAATCGATCCTTTATATAATAATACTCAGATGAAAATCGGTAAATTTGTTACTCCTACATATTAACTAGTACTGGAAACTAATTGAATACATCATCAGAAAGTGGGACATGTCAAAAGCAAGTAAAGAAGGAAGAGTAACACGTAACAGAAAGATGCATGATTTATGTGGTACATCAACTTTGAACTGTATTTACCATGTAAAGTGGGACATAATCATATAGTTTTGAAATCTGATTCAACTCAAAGCTTTGTAACGATTACACTTGTTCTCTGTTTAGTACTCGGTACAAATTAAACCCGAAACGAATTCAAACCATCGAAGCGACATAAAATCCATGATCATTCATATTTCTAGCGGTTTCTAGCATTTCAAATTCGAATATCAAACACGAGACCAATTAACCACAGAACACAAGCACACACAGATGAAAGCAGAACAATATCATTTTGAATTTCAAGCCTATCAACTTCGCTATCAATCCCTTCCGGGATTAATGGGAGAAAACCAAGTAAAAATCAACGAAAACCGAAACGAAATCCATCGAATTGAGATTGGAAACCTTAGAAGGGAAGATTAACGGAGACGTGATTACCTCGGCCATGGCTTTGAGAGAGAAAACGAAACCGGAGTCCAAAGGGATTTCCAACGCTGCTACGCGGGCATTCCGGTCTCGGAATGTTTAAATTGCAGGAGAAGCGGCATGCTGTGGCGTCCTCAGTCGGAATCTTTCTCGATTGCATAATGCCTGTCTGACTTGGCGCTATCCAAACTGGACAAATGATTCTACACTAAAAATTATCTGGTCGACGGAGTCTCCATTTTCTGAAGAGAATCTAATTGGCCGGCGTTAATTTTCTTCAGAATCTCCGTCATTGCTGAGGAAAGATTGCGCCACCACCTTCGTCATTGCTTCAATCTGCTCTTCAGGAAAAAAACTAAAAAATAAGAAAAGGAAGCCATTGCTTCAAACTTTCAATGCCTTGGTATTGGATTGTAAATAATTGGAACCAAAGTATTAGAGGTCACTTTGCAAGCAAGTTACGTGGGAAAAAATGAGTTGCATATTAATCGATCTATAAATGCCATGATCTGTCGGCCGTTGGATCTGTTGACCAACAGGGTAGGATGGATTTTACTTTTTCTTTTTCACACTAAAGCACGGCTTGTAAGAATTTATTTCATTCTAACAAAGATGATGCAGTTTGTTCTGTAAGAAAAAAGACAAAGGGACTGTTTGCATCAATTATAAACCGTTCAAATTGAGAAAATTGGAAGAATTAAAAAATCCAATTTCTCTAATTTTAGTGTTTAGGTGTCAATATAAATTTGAAAATTCTGTGAATTTACAATTTCAATAATTCCGAATTACTGCTTTGAATTCCAGTTTAAGAAGTTTGGAATTCACAATCCGGGACTGAATTCGCTGGGTCCCACCAACACGTGGAAATAGCAATTTCATCCTGAAATTAGTGAGGAATTGAGAACTTCTCACCCTTTCCAACCTTCGTTCTCATCACCGTCCCGAGCTTCTTCTCCGTCTCTAGCTTCTTCATTGTTGTGCTGTGTTCCCATCACCGTCCCCGACATCGATCTTCTTCACTGCGTGTCACCATCTCGAGCTTCTTCTCCGTCTCCGATTAATCTTCTTCACTGCTGTGTTGTGTTCCGATCATCGTCCTCGGCACTGATCTTCTTCACTGTGCGTCACTGTCCCGAGCTTTTTTTTTCCGTCTCCGGCTTTGATCTTCTTCACTGTATGTCACCGTCCCGAGCTTTTCTTCTCAGTCTCAGATCGATCTTCTTCACTGCTGTGTTGTGTTCCCATCACCGTCCCAGGCATCGATCTTCTTCACCGTGCGTCACCGTCCCGAGCTTTTCTTCTCCATCTCCAGCTTTGATCTTCTTCACCACACGTCACCGTCCTGAGCTTTTCTTCTCCGTCTTCGATTGATCTTCTTCACTGCTATGCTGTATTCCCATCACCGTCCCCGACATCGATCTTCTTCACCGCGCGTCATCGTCCCGAGCTTTTCTTCTCCGTCTCCAGCTTTGATATTCTTCACCGCGCGTCATCGTCCCAAGCTTTTCTTCTCCGTCTTTGATTGATCTTCTTCACCGCTGTGTTATGTTCCCACCACCATCCCTGGCATTGATCTTCTTCACCACGCGTCACCGTCCTGAGCTTTTCTTCTCCATCTTTGGCTTTGATCTTGATCTTTGTTATTATCTGATCTATGCCAATTCTGTGTAGCATGCATCTATGCCGATGATTGCAACAAGAATCCTCACCGGAGATCAGAGTAGGTGGCGAGCTCCAGTACCATCGTCGTCGGAGATCGGAACAAGCGCTGAGCTCCAGGTACTGCATCCTATATTCTTCTCATTTTTCCCCATATCCGATCTTCAATCTCTGATCTACGCTAATCCTCTACAGCAAGCATTCCCCCCGTGATCGCAGCAGCCATCCTCACCGGAGATCGGAGCAGACGCCGAGCTCCAGGTACTGCATCCTATATTCTTCTCATTTTTGCCCATATCCAATCTTCAATCTCTGATCTGTGCTAATCCTCTACAGCAAGCATTCCCCCCATAATTGCAACAGCCATCCTTGCCGGAGATCGGAGCAGGCGTCGAGCTCCAGGTACTGCATCCTACAGTCTTCTCATTTTTTCCAATCACCGATCTTCAATCTCTGATCTGCGTCGATCCTCTACTACAAGCATTCCCCCCGTGATCACAGCAACCATCCTCGCCAGAGATCGAAGCAGGGCCAAGCTCCAAGTACTAATCCTATATTCTTCTTAGTCTTCTCCATCTCTGATCTGCGACGATCGAAGAGTATTCGTCTTACTTTAGTAAAATGTTCATGACTTTAGAAAATACTCATGTATTAAAATTGGTTAGGCTCAGTTCATGTAAGTCCATGATTTCAAAAAGTAGTCATGCATGGAAAATGATTAGATTCAGTTCATTTTAGCATTGTGAATCTGTATATATTTAGTTTTAACTATAATTATGCCTTTAGCTCCTAATTTATAGTGTCTTTTTTTTGCTTGATATAAATTTGATAATAAGCATGTATATGTTGAACTTAAATTTATTGTTGTTCACTAATTTCGATTGATGGATGATGATGAGGACTTAGAATTGCTAAACATTCAAACTAATGGCTTTACTGTTATAGTAGTTATTTGTATCATAATTCAATTATTGACGAGAAGAAAAAAGAGCTCGTTTATGTATTGAACCGATTGTCAATAGAGAGATATTTAGAAGAGGTGTGTTTGAGCATATGCTACGTGGTGGAAAAAGTAATTGTCGGGACTATTTGAGGATGGATCTTACGGTATTTTTAAATTTGACCAACATATTAAGGGACCGTAACTTTCTGTATAACACACGATATATAACTGTTGAGTAACAACTTACAATATTTTTGCATTATATTAATTTTCATTCAAGGAACTGGAGTATGAAAATAGTATTCTTGTATTCGAATGAGACAATTAGTTGATATTTTAATATGTGCTTGCGAGTTATATGTGAAATTTGAGATGAATTCATGTCTCAGGCAGTCTGCTCAACTAGTACAGTAATTCTAAACAATCCTAATTACTATCCATAGTTCAAGGTATGTTATTGATAATGATTTGTTTATGTCAGAAATGAAATATATGTTTTATTTTTTACTGTTTATACCATGTAGGATTGCATTGGTTTGATTGATGGAATGGAATGCATATTCCTGTAAAAATTTCATCTGACATGGTTGCACATTTTCGAGGGTGTAAGGGTATCACACAAAATGTACTAGCAACAACTGATATTAAACTTAGATTTTTTTATGTCTTGGCTGGTTGGGAGGGATCGGCGAATGACTTCGTTGTTATGAAAGATGGTATTACCCAATCTGTGCCCAGTGGACTGAGACAAATAGAAGGTAAGATTTGTAAGTTATAAATAGTTTGGCATTTGACTGAATTTTATTTTGATCGTATTATGTTGGTTTCAGGTAAATACTATCTTGTGATGCCGGTTATACGACAATGGCTGATTTTATAGTACCATATAGAGGTGTCAAGTATCATATGAAAGAGCATGTCGGACATACACCATAAAATACAAATGAGTTATTTAATTACTGACATGTGTCATTAAGGTCCAAAATTGAACGTGCTTTTGGGATATTTTAGAACCGATTCAACATACTGGCCAAGACTCTATTCTTTTCATTCAGCACTCAGGTTGATTTGGTTTTGATATGTTATGTCTTACATAACTACATCCTTACAGTTGATCCTTATAATAAATTGTTGAACAAGAAACTTGTAGAATCGATGTTAGATGAAAATGAAGATAGTATTGATGAAGAAGAAAAGTTGTTGTATACAGGTTTCACCCTCAGGGAGCAACGAGAAGAGAACCAGAAGTGGATTCAGTTAAGAGACCAATTAGCCACTGAGATGTGGGAGGATTACAATAATAACTAGGCTTCTTCCTTGTGTGAACATATGTTTTATTATATTATTTGTGTTTTAAACTTTCTATAATGAGTTATTTGATACTTGCTTGTTGACTATTATTGGTATTACTGTTTGTTATAACTCTACACATCTTTATTTGCTAAAAAGTTTGTTCTTTTTGTAAGGGATGGAGTTTTTCAATCCTGAAGATGTTGACTCTCAATCGATGACCGACTCAATAAGTCAAAATTTGAGTCTTGTTATTGCTGAGACACAAAAGAATGCAGAAGGAATCCAGAAAGCAAAATCATCAAGAACACATAAATCTCACAAGATTTGGTCAAAGAGGGAATCTCAGTTTCTCATTAGATTTCTTGTTGAGTAAGTGCATGTCGGGCTACAGCAAGATAAGGGTTTCAAGTGTCCTGTGTTCGTTGCAGCTGCTATTACTGTTAATGCCCAATTCAACAATAATTTTACTGTTGACAATGTTGATGGTCATTATAAAACCTTGAAGAAGCATGCAGCGATAATCATCAAGTTAAGGGACTACAACGGAGTGGGCTGGAATGATATTAATAAGATGATCATTGTCATTGGGCAAGTATATCTCGACATCAAAAGTGTAAGTCAAAATAAAAATTTATTTTAAAAAATTACAACATTATCTTTGAAATATTACATATTTACATATTTGACCAAAATAAATTATGCAGAAGATTAAAGACTCTGATCAATTTCTGAACAAGCCAATTTCGGTGTATGATGAATTGCTCCTTATCTGTGGAACGGATTTTGCTACTGGTAGTATGGCAAAATCATGCTATGATGATTTTGGAGGGTAGTTAGGTAGAGATGTAGAGGTGGAAGAGCAATAAACAGCAGAGGATGATGTTTCTGATGCTCCTGATGGTTCTAGGCAAAGCACATACACAGCTTAGGTAGGAAACAATATCGCAACTAACTCTAAAGGAAATGCACAAGCAACTAGTTCTCGTGATAGCTCCAAGGCACGTAAACCGAAGAAAAACACATTGAATGATGAACTAGTTGCAAAGTTGATGATAGAGTGAAGCAGAATTCGCAATTTTGATTGAAATTACGTGAATCCCACCAACATGTGAGAACAGTAACTCCCTTCTAGAATTAGGTGACGAATTAAGAATTTATCACCTAATTCCCTGGCATCTGCTCTCGTCACCTGTCTTCTTTCCTATCTTCATTCCCTTGAATCATCTTCTTTCCATGACCCAACAACAAAGGGCTTTATTGGATTTCAATCATCTCTCAACGCCCTGCCCCTTCTTTCTCCCCACCTCCATGTCCTTCACTTTTGGGCTCATCTCCTCTCCAGCTTCGACTCCATCTCCATCCTCTCTGATTCTAATGCTTCATCCGCCATCCTCCAAAAATTTTTTGCATCGCTTTGTTGTCAAAGTTTTGAATTTTCGCATCATTTGGCAGTTTGTGGTAATATCACAAATTTTTGAGTTCAAAATTTCTTTTTCTTTTTTTTTTTGCACAAGGATTAGATGCGTTTCGAGATAGAGGGGAGTTTGAGAATGCTTTTCTATTTTGATTTTTCCTTTTTTCTTATTTTCACTATGAAGCTGGAGTTTTGTAGTCCTTTCGAGTTGAATGTCTAACTATCTTTGCATTTGGGATGAAATCTGATGTCTAAAACCTAAGTTTAACCATAGTTAGGTTAAACCATATATGTTTTATTTCAAATATGTATTATGTAATTTGAGTACTTGATCATATGATTAACAGTGAATTATTCCAAAACTATAATCTTCTATCTCTAGTGGTAGTGGCTTAGGTGCCCACCATGCCTCAATCAGATTGTATATAAGCTATTTAGTGGTTGGAAAAGGAGTGTATTTGTATGGCATGATGGCTAATGGCTACATGTTCTTAGCTTTTGATCATGCAAGACAATTAGAAACAAATAAAAAAGACAAATATTTTTGTGTACTTATAGTAAATCTCTAGTGGAAATAATAGACTCATACATAAACATTTTTGTGCACTTATAATAAATCTCTAGTGGAAACAATAGATTGATATTATATGCCCCGTGTTAGTGTATTTATATCCTAGAGTTAGACCTGGCATTCCGACAGACTAACTTAGGTTGTATGAATTGTAATATACTTTGTAAGGTTCTGAGCGAGTTTTATTAAATCTAGTTTCATTCATTTTTAAGACAAATGATCATAACATAATGTGTAGCATGGTTGACTGCTTGTACCCTTGCATTAAAGTGCCCTTAAGATAGGAAACAAGTCTTAATGGATTATGCCTTGTTAAATTAGGAGACACTCTGTGTAGTTTAGCTTGATGATTCTTTTGATACTATCAAATTAGAATATTTTCTAAAATTGGTTGTCAATCTTCACCAAAGGTATTACAAAGATACTCTAAAGCTGAAAGTTTAATATGATACAATAGCAAATAGAGTGTAATCCATTTAAGATTAGAACACTCTTTCTTCTAGTTGTCTTTTATGCATTAGCAAATGCATGCTCTAAGCATTGTCGCTACACTCTCAACTTTATATGTTGTTCTGTTTGTTAGACACTAATATGTGATTTGTTTCTTTTCATCAAGGTCTAGATGTGAGTTCTTAATGTATTTCTACAATTTCTTTCATTCCAAAATTGATAGTTCCCTCCTATTTCTAGTGAGATCCTTGTATACATCTCAAAATAGGGACCTATTTTATTATCAATAGAGGAAATGCTACCTATCTTTATCTTGGCTACGCTAACAACATCATATATAGCCATTTTTCTCTAAGATCTTTATGATATTGTTTTCCAGGCCCTTGTGATTTTGACCCAGTAGCAATTTTTAGCTAGCTTGTTTGTTGGTAGTATCTATAAGCAATGGGTAGCAGGAACAAGGCAAGTTCATATTTTCCTTCTTAGGGATGTTTGCTTTAGTTCTAAAATTATTGAACTAATTTGAATGCACTTCATAATAGAAGTGGTAAGAGAGAGGAAAAAAGGAATATGAAAAAATAATAGAGGAGAGATGTGATTGTGGATGGTTCAATATGGCTACTAAAGCATAGTGTCATGCATGCCAAACTTTGTCTATCTTAATAGCCTGAATTTTTCCTAACTAGACATAGCTCAACAATTGTGTTTAATATGCTCTAGCTATTATAGAGATCACTAGAGATTGTTAAGACATGGTTTTTTTATGCATGGGTTGGCTCGCAATGGTATGTACATTAAAATATTGGATGAATATAATACAAAAATAACTAACATTATTGTTTCTTGGTATAAATTTGAGAATAAGTATGTGTTTGTTGAATTTGAATTGATTGTTGTTCAGTAATTTTGACCAACTAGAACTTTTTCACTATATTTCTTAGTAAAAGTCTTATACTTTTTGAGAAAAATATTTAAGATTCATGCTCTAATAAGTATTTGATTGTTAGATGGATAATAATAAAGATTTAGAATTGCTAAGCATTCAAACTGATGGTTTTACTATTATAATAGTTGTGCATATTATAATTCAATTATTGAGGAAAAAAAGCTTGTTTGAGCATTAAACTGATTGTCAATAGAGAGATAGTTAGGAGAGGTATGTTTAAACATATACTACGTGATAGAAGAAATAATTATCGGGAGCACTTGAGGATGGATCTTTTGATATTTTTAAATTTTGCCAATATGCTGAGTGACTGTAAACCTTCTGTTTGACACATAATATGTAACTATTAAGGAATAACTTACAATATTTTTTATATTATATTGATTTTTATTGAACGAAAAAGAGTATAAAGATAGTATTCATACATTTGGATGAGATAATTAGTCAACATTTTAACATGTTTGCGAGCTATATGTGGAATTCAAGATAAACTCATGTTTTAGACAGTCTCCTTGACTAGTAGAATAATCCCAATTATTATCCATATTTCAAGGTATGTTATTGATGATTATTTATTTTTATTACAAATAAAACATATATTTTAATTTTTATTGTACTATGTGTAGGATTGCATCAGTGTAATTGATGAAAGGTGTGTATAAGGTTGCAACTAGTTCTTGTGATAGTTTCAAGGCATAAAAATGGAAGGAAAACATGCTAAACGATAAATTAATTGCATAGTTGATGGAGCGCGTGTGTAAGGTTGTGTGCGCCATTATGGGAGCTTCAAGAGATTCATGGAAGAAAAATTTATACTGCATACTAAACAGATTCTGAGGAGGATATTTTAGTGTGTTGTTTTTGAAGATTTCCTATAGAACTTGCATGATGATGATGTTGATGATATGACTTCCATGGAAGGCATGGACGATAATGTTAGGATTGAATGGCTACAAAAATTTCTCGACCAATAGTTATGATGTGATATTTTATTATGACTATGCTTTGAATTGGTGTGACTTGATCTATACTAATATTGAACGTTAATTATTAATTAGATTATGTTGTGAACTTTTTATATGTTATAACTATTTATTTTATATTTTATATGTTATGGTTCTATATGCATATGTTGGATTTTTTTTCTTCAAAGGTTGACTGTGTGCCTATTTTTGAGTTGTATGTTATGTTTCAGAGACTGTGTGCTTATTTATTTCTTATATGTTGTATGAAAAGGCATTCTATGTGTCTATTTTATATTTCATATGCTTTATCCTATTATTACAGACTAATTGATACCTTCAAATTATTAGTAGAATGTATTATTATATTGTGCTTTATGGGATATGCTCAGGTATTTACACCTCATGGTAATACCGTCATAATCAAGTGAATAGATTCTCAGGTAATTATTACGAATTTTACTATTTTTTAGATGAGACAATTGAAGCTTTACAAGAGTATGAAATAAAAATTGACGTAAAATCTACTATCAATCTTCCAGAACAACATATGCAGAAGAAAAAGACTTTTTTGTATTATCATGTAAAAATTTCATATAAAATATTTATGTATTCCAACTTTAATGTTTATAACGAAATCTATGTATTAGTGAAGTTGTTGTCTGCATTATATTTCAATTTCATAAATAATTATAAATTTTTAATCATTACTACATGTATAATTATTATTATTTAATTATAAATATTCTTTTGGTAGAAAAAACTTTTTTTGCGCCTAAAACCATTCAAAAGTTTTTTCATCTAATTAATTTTTTGCACATTTTTAAAAATCTTAATACGTACAAATTATCTACTTCTAATTTAAAATATATTTTATTAATTAAATAATTTTTGATAAACAGATGTTCTATATTTTTTATCTTGTCAAATATTATAAATATGCAATTCTAATATTTATGTATATTTTTAATCACCAAAATATGTTTAATTAGTTTACTAATTCAATATTTATATTTTTTTTATAAAAATAAATATAAAAAAAGAAAAAGGGGTAATTTAACCTATTTAGAATTGAATGACCATATCCCTAATTTCAACTCCAATCAAATACTGAAATTTTAAGAATTGATGAAATTGGTTAATTTTTATTTACAATCAAGACAACTAAAATTATGGAATTAGGAAAATTATCAATTTCTTTTCTTTACTCCAAAAGTACATTTAAATATCAGAATGTATCAATTCGACTATTCTCTTAGTTTTTAAGAATTGGTCGAATTGGCAATGTCTCATATTCCAAATCTGAAATTGATCCAAACAATGTTATAATGAAGATAAAGACTCTTCAAAAATATTAGGCAATTATTGTTTTGGGGCTATTTTAGAAAAGACAAAATTGATGACATGGTCAAATAACTGAGATTCTTGTAAAATTCATGGCGCGAATCTCAAAAGAAATTCAGATTAAAATTGCATGATTCAATAAATAAAAAGTCAAATATAAATAAAAGTAACCCAGAAGGTAAAGATGAAGGATAATATTTTTTTAAAAAATCTATTTATTATTTTTTCCAATCACATATGGTCGATTTGAGTATTGAAGGGATTTCGCCAATAAATTTCTCACAATTTATTTTACAGTTTCTTATTTTGCATATTCAAATTTTAAGTAGCCTCTCAGATGAAAGTTAAGCAGGCTCCATCAAACACAAGGGGCTGTCCAATTAAGAGTGATTATTTTCGTCTATTTGTTTTATTTTGAAGGAAAGTCTTCTAATCAAATGTATGAATTTTCGGTCATCTTCATTTTATTATATTTAGTCACCGGATTAGCGACTTCATTAGATTCTCTTAATCAATGCGAGACGGTGTTGTGGTCGAGGACATCAGAACTAGAAGCATTAAGTTGTCATAGAAAGTCTCTCACTTTGGGGCATCCATTGTTGGTGGGATTTCATCCTTTGCCAGGTCGACTTTGCTTTACGCTTTGTATGTCATCATTTGCTAATGCTTTAAGATATAATTAACACTTCAATCTGCCTGCTGATTCGAAAAGAAGTGCAACAATCTTCCTGGGAATGTTACGATTCCTTGCACACTTCTTTCCCTCAGAAATGGCGTGTTTTATAAGAACAAACACCTAGAAACAGAAACAACGTGAACATTATGACAACAACTCTCTCCTGATCTTGAAACTCGTTGCATATCTGGACTCAAGAGTACTCTTAAGAATAGTCGTTAAGTATGCAAATCTTCAAAGATTAGTACTAACAGCCACAACAGAAAACCAATGCTTTAAGGTGATAACTGCGGACCACTGGCACTGTATCACAGTCATACCCTAAGCACAAGAAGTGTTGATTTATATATGAAACAAAGTGCTATCCTTTTGGCTGGTGCCCAAAGGATGATGATGCATGTAGCACGCATGACCCTACCTTAGCCATTTTCATCATCTCAGCCGTGACCTGCAGCTCTTTTTTCTATCTTTGGCCGGCGCCATCGTCTTTTTTGATGGAATTATTCTGAGACTCTAACGACTCCACTATAAGACTTTGGTCTTTGTTTCTCAAATTGCAATATTTTGGAAGGATTTGACAGCAAACAAACTTACCAATATGCAAAAAAGAAAAAAAAAAAAGAAGAAAAAAAAAACTATGGTCTGGGAAAACCTGTTCTCGAGCTCTTAAAGAGAACAAGGGGAACCCCACTTTTGCCTGTCAAATCATGGCAAGAATGCGAAAGCTGCAAGTTGGGTTATCTATTTTTCAAACAAATACAGAGAATTCAGTCTGAAGGATCTCATTTCATTATTGCAGTGCAACAGATCGTAGACAGGACTCAATGAATTGTGACACATTAAAATGATTTATAAGACGTGGACATACTGAAACAGTTCAAGATTTGTTCATTTTTAACACATAAGCTTGGTTGCTTCTCCACCGTCACATGTAGTATATAATTATATCATCTACGTGGTGATTTCGGAATCCATTCTTCGGCCAAACATGCGGCTGCCGAGCGGGATAAGACGGGCCTTCTGCTTCGTCTTTTTAGACTTTATGAAATTTGTACATTTCTTTTCTCCTGTATACGACACAAATCTTTGTGCTCAAGTCTTTTCATGAACCCCTGGCACGTGTTAAGTAACCTGAGAACTTCTTTCCTTTAAAGCAGTACATTGGGTTGGTGGAAGTCTTCATCGTGGCAATGAGTTTATCCTCTTCGCATTGACGCTGCTTTCGACTCCAATGGTTATATATCGTCTGTATTAGTTTGATCATGTCTGCTGGAATTCAAAATCAGCTGAAACACCACCAAAATCACGATTAGATTCTTGTCCCCACCACAATACATTACGCGTCGGCGGTGGACGCTATGATGATACACTAAGACAACTGTTGGTAAATGTTTCCACGCGTGATTTTGATTCGCTATGAGCTATTCTCCACTTATTATTTAAGCATGAGACCATCGCCGCACATCACTGCATTGCCATTTGATCATGCTCGGGTCTAGACTGGCTACCGAAGCTTTTTGTTTGTTGTGCCTGACACTGCTGGTGCACACAGCAAAATGTAGCCCGCCTGATGAACCAGTGAAGTGTGCCTCGGGCACGACCAACTGCACCATCACCAACTCCTACGGCACCTTCTCGGATCGCATCACATGCCGCGCCGCCGAGGTTGTGTATCCGACCTCGGAGGACGAGCTCGTCAAGGCCGTGGCCACGGCGGCAGCAAAAAAGATGAAGATGAAGGCGGCGACACGCTACTCCCACAGCATTCCGCGGCTGGCTTGCCCTGGTAGTAACGGCGGTCTCATCATAAGCACGCGCAATTTGAACCGTGTATTGAGCGTCAACGCTTCTTCGATGAAGATTGTTGTGGAGAGCGGCGTGACGTTGAAGGAGCTCATTGAGGGGGCGGCACAGTTTGGCTTGGCGCTGCCTTACAGTCCGTATTGGTGGGGGTTGACTGTTGGCGGTCTTCTAGCTACTGGAGCACACGGGAGCTCATTGCGGGGGAAAGGGAGTGCAGTGCATGAGTATGTGTTCAGCGTCCGCATCGTCACGCCGGCCTCCAGCGGGGAAGGGTTTGCAAAGGTCCGGCAGATAGACGTTGGCCACCCTGACCTTGATGCCGTAAAAGTTTCTTTAGGTGTTCTTGGAGTTGTTTCTCAGGTAAATACTATCAAATTTTCCTCGAAGCTTGCTTGAAATTGTCCATTCAGAAATATTCCTTGCCTTAGTCTCTTTTCAAAAAAGGAATCTGTCTTCTAATAAAAAACAACCACAGTTGGAATTAATATCTGATGCAATTGCCCCTGACGACCATAGAATTAATCTCTGAAGATTTAATTAATAAAATAATATTTGTTAGCTCATTAATGAGTGATGGAGATTTTAACAGGTAACATTAAAGTTGGAGCCAATGTTCAAAAGGTCGATCAGCTTTGGGGAGAGGAACGACTCTGACCTAGCAGACAGGGCAGTAGACTTCGGCAATCAGCACGAGTTCGCGGACATTAACTGGCTCCCCGGTCACCGGAAAGTGGTCTATCGCATAGATGATAGAGTCTCTTCCAACACAATGGGCGATGGCCACAACGACTTCATCGGCTTCCGTGCTACAGTGACAGCAGTCTTGGCAATCAATAGAGCAGCAGGTACTTTCAATTCAAGCCACCGTAGCGTGCTGGCTGTGTTATGTTATTTTCGTTTTTTATATTTTGGCTTCATAATTATAGAGGAGACTTGGGAAACCACAAACGCCGCGGATGCCAGGTGCATCAATTCAAAGATAGCCGTGGATGCTCTTGAAATTGCGGGTTATGGTCTGAAGAACAAAGACATCTTCACTGGCTACCCGGTGGTCGGATTCCAGAATCGGCTGCAATCCTCCGGTAGCTGTTTAGAAAGCAAAGAAGATGCTCTTCTCACAGCATGTCCATGGGATCCAAGAGTGAAAGGCGAGTTCCTCCAGCAAACCGCGTTCAGCATTGCGCTATCCAAAGTGAAGGACTTCATCCTCGACGTCCAGAAGCTGCGAGACATGTACTCGAAGGCGCTGTGCGGTGTTGAGCTATACAATGGCATCCTCATGAGATACGTCAAGAGCTCAAGCGCATTTATGGGCAAACAAGAAGATTCGCTGGACTTCGACATCACCTATTATCGTAGCCACGACCCTAAGTCGCCGAGGATGTATGAGGACGTGCTGGAAGAGATTGAGCAGATAGCGCTGTTCAAGTACGGGGCCCTGCCACACTGGGGGAAGAACCGGAACCTGGCGTTCGACGGTGTGATTGAGAAATATCCAAAGGCGAAAGAGTTTCTGAGGGTCAAGGATGCATATGATCCTGATGGATTGTTCTCGAGTGAGTGGAGCGATCAGGTTCTAGGGATTAATGGAAGGCCAAGCATTGTGAAGGAGGGGTGTGCGCTGGAAGGGATGTGCATTTGCTCGGAGGACAGCCATTGCGCTCCCGCGAAAGGCTACTTCTGCCGCCCCGGTAAAGTTTATGCCAATGCTCGGGTTTGTACTCGGTTGACAACGAAGTGATGATGATTGAAGCCGCCATTTGGAGATTCATTGTGTTGAAGTAAGATCTTATTGAATAGATTTACCAAAAAAAAAAAAGATCTCATCGAATACACTTTACAGTTTATGATCCTTGTTAGTCATGTTAGTATGCTACGGTGTAACTCTGGAAGAACGCGAGTTGGTGAAGCTCTGTATATCTGCGTTAAAATTGCGAACTACTTCTTCGCCTTATGAGAATACTACATCTTATACTACATCTTATAGGGTTATTTGACCATTTCAAAAATTGGAGGGGCACGAATAGTGGTTACTGATGACTGGATCCGGCCTCCTTGGGTGTTCCTCAGCCCATTGTGAATACGGTGGCACGGAAGGAGACCCTAGAGATGACGATGATCCCTGTGGGGGGTGGGGGGCTGGGGTTTAGGGTAACTGCCCCTAATTCCCAACGGTCTCACTTCAATGCAACTCTCAAGAGGTTCTTTAGTTATGGTTTTCATCATCTAATGAGTTTTATTTTGAAACTCAATTCTTCTTAAATTTAGATAATTATTATTAACTTTGAAATTTATCATAAATATATAAATTTGTTAAATTTGATTATCAGCAAAATTAAAAGAAAAATAAATTTCTTTTTTCATGATGACAAACTATGCATACTAAGCATACTAAAATATGTGACAAAAATAATAAAACTTACTTTTAACCAAATTAAATTAAAGTTTAATTAAGTTTAACAAGTCATGCAATTTGCATATTATTTTCTCACTTTTCAATAACTTTCTCTAAATG
Organism: Trichopus zeylanicus subsp. travancoricus; assembly: GCA_005019695.1. NCBI lineage: Eukaryota > Viridiplantae > Streptophyta > Magnoliopsida > Dioscoreales > Dioscoreaceae > Trichopus > Trichopus zeylanicus. The sequence continues at coordinate 612,421 of RXID01019385.1, read as the reverse complement.
AGTGCATTGCATTAAAGTGGAGTAAAGAGTAATAATAGCAAAAATTCAAGTTTAACTACTAATATAATGCATCATCCAATATGAAAATATAAAAAAAATAATAAGCAAGATATATGGATAATTACCATCAAATAACTCTACAAAATTGGATTATTAAAATCCAAACAAACCAACAAAAGGAATACATAATTAAGACTCCATCTAAATATATGCAAAGATAGATTAATAACTTTAAGTTAACATTAATGTAGAATATGAAAAAATACAAAGCATACATAGTGAATAACTTATCACCATAAAAGGAGTTTAAAAAATTATACACACACATATATATTCTCCCCCTATTTATAATATACATAGCATCGACTAAAATAATTCCAAGAACTATTAGCTATCTCAAAGATAATTCGTAGTCTCTAAAAAAATATTAAAATTTATACATAAGAGTATTATATTGATAGAAAGTCATTAAAAATATAAGAGTTTAAGATTACCAATTATAGTTGAATCACTAATAAATTTTGCAAGTATAGGGTCCATTCAAATCTCCTTTTCATCATTTATAAGATACAAGATGGATATCTCTACACAAGAGATTAGAAATAATAAGGTATATCCTTAAAATGTATAATAGGGCATGAACATCAAGAGGAATTACAAGTGAGATCAACAAAAACAAAAATATAAAAGTAATTTAAAGCGCACACATCCTACTTATATTAACCTACTTAGAGGATAACTAAAAAATAACCATTTAAAGCCAATTGTCATCCCTAACTAACTAGATTAGTCTAAGTTATGGAGGATTTTGACACCCAAATTTATTTGGATTCTATAAATTTTGGAATCATGCTCTTTCGTACCCAAACTTGCTTGAAATTGATATTTCTTCTAATAAGGCAATAACTACAGAGATGATCTTTAAAAGAACAATAGTGACAAGTTAAATTATGTGAAGAAGAACATGCACTAAGAATATTTAAGAATTGTTTCTTCACATTATGAGTAAAACTAGAAGTGTTCTTTTTCAATAACTCATTCTCATTTTGCAAAATATTAATTTAGTTTCAAGTGATGAGTAGTTTTTTGAAATAAAATAATCATTCTCAATTTTCAATGATTCAAAGTTACATAAAATTAATGAAAACTCTTTTTTTAAATATGTATGTTTCAACAATAATTTTTCAAATTTGGCATACAACTCATGAAATACTTCAAGTAATTCATCAAATTTATGATCTTGTACCTTATCCTCCTCACTCTCATAATCTTTTGTCATAAGATAAAGGTGGATATCTTGATCCTTGGAGTTATCATCCTTGTCATCTCTTGTAAGTTTTTCCTTTTTTCTTATTTTTCTTTTTCTGTTGAGCTTGAGGGGGTGACTCCTTAGTTTCAAGTTTCTTGTTCCTTTTTCTCTTCTTTTTCTTCTCCTTTTAATTATCTATAATGTGCTAAACCCTTTGATGAGTAGATAATAAATAATTCTAAATCTCATGAGTGGTTGCAAGAAATGAAACCCATTTTATGTCAATTTCATTAAGGGTACAATGGAAAGCATTTATGGCTATATAATTAGTGGAATCCAACTTATTTTTATCTTCATTCTACTCTTAACGTGGTTTTGAAATCTTCGTTCTACTCTTTTTCTCAAAATCAATACCTTTCATCAAAATTCTAATTTTAGTTTTTCATTGATTAAAATAATTTTTATCAAAATGTGGTGGATAAAAATAAGATTGGCCTTCTCAAAAAGAATAAGAAAAGACCAAAGGTTATTGCAATAAAAGTTAATAAAAAACTCAAAATTGTTAAACCAAAATTACGAACACAAGTCTTTGATGCCATTTAAAAGCCCAAATAGACAATGTAAGAGGGGGTGAATTAGATTTTACAAGAAATCTTAACTTTTTTAGCAAATTAAAACATAATTCAAATCACAAGCAATCACGACAACAGAAGAGTGTAAAATATACTTGAGAGCTAAAAAGAGTGCAAACCGATATATATGCTTTAGTAACCAACCACATCTACTCCATGACCCTTATTTTAATTTTGAGGACTTCAATCACTCTACTATTTGATAGTCAACAACCAAACTAAGAGACAAAAGGTGAAAGAGAGGGGAGGAGGAGAGGGAGGGCGGGCGGGGTGTGGGGGTGATCTATGTCTTTTAAAAATAATGTACACTTTTAGGCCAAAAATTTAATTCATAATCCAATCTAAAAAATTACAAGACCCCAAGGAAAAGACAAATCACAAGTACTTATAAACTAAAAGAGAAGACAAAATAAGGCACTATGAATTTTACATGATTTGTCGACCAATTATGCCTACTTTACAGTTCTTACTTAAATCTTGAGAACTTGTACTCTCCACTAAAGTTATTACTTCGTAGGTGAACCACCCCCTTTATAACCTTCACTTTTAATTGAGCAAATTTGCACTTATAATCCAGAATCTTGATCCTCTCACACTTTTAATAGTTAGGAGTATTTACAATAATGAAAGATTGAAAAATTTACACTTAAACCTCACTAGAAAACCTCTCAATGGAGTATAAGGGCTTTTGAAGATTTAAAAATTAAAGATCAAAGTTTAGAGGACTTGGAGATTAGTGGGAGCTTGTGTTTTCAGTTAAGGATTGCTTAAAAGCTACAAAAATTCTATAGTGAACAAGCCTCATGTCCTTAAATAATCAATGAAGAGATAACTTGTTGTTACTAGTTGTTTTCTACCATGTTTGAAAGTCCGGACCACTCCAACAGTCAAATTTAACTAGCTACTTGACTGATATCATGAGTTTAAATGTTCGGTCATCAAGTTCAAGTATCTAAATAGGAAAGCTTTAGGCAATCGCCCTATACTGGATGACCAAAGCAGAAAATTTGAAATTCTAAAGTTACAGCTTCTAAACTTCTAACATCCAAACTTGAGGTTCAGGTATCCAAAGCTTTTAGCAATCTCAAGAGTTAAACCATAAACTCTAAATTTTGGGTATTTAATGTTTATAGAAAAACTTTAACTAGTTCATTAGAACTTTAGTCCCTATTTGACATCAACTTATAATTGATATTGGATAAAAAAGATAGTTCAATGAAAGTATTTCAAAAAAAAATAAAAACTTTAACCATAGTGAGCCGACTTGATCTCATGAGCTTTCTTTGAGTCATCTCCAATTCTTCAAGACTCATCTATTGATCTACCATCACACTTTATCTTCAAGATTATCTTCATGTCCATATACATTTGAGGCTTCTGAATGAGCTTGATCTTCATCTCTAAGCAGCTTACCTACTAGCTACAAATGCTCAAAATATAATCAAATACAAAGTTTATTTATCATCAAAACTATAAAGGACAACACTAGTATTGTCACTCCTTGAGTCAAAATCAAGCTTTTACAAATCCTTGCTCCAAATGAGCAAGTTTCGCTCCATATCAGAACTAACTCTCTCATACTTTTCTAACATCTAAAAGAGTACTCAATTCTCTTCTAACAATGTAGAAGAGTTACAACAATATAGATAAAAAAAATAAAGAAAAAATCTTAAACAAGAGTCTGTCAAAAATTGAAACACAAAGACAATGGGAATATGAAAGTTAAAATCTATTTGAGCTCGTATTAAGCCTAGATAGCTTGGAAACTTAGATCTTTCTCTAAATATATCGAAAGTTTATTCTCTTACTAAGCAAAGAAATTCCAACCCAATATATAACCATTGAGGAGAAAATTAGCCATTACTTGAGTTCAATCATATGAACCATTCTAATGGTCAAATTCAACTAGCTATTATAGGATGATGTCATAGGCTCGAGCACCTGGAAAATAGTTTTGGGCTGCTGAAGTGGAGAATAGACAACTAAAGTTTCAGATAATAAAGAGCAAATATTTTTGTTTGAGAACTTCACGCGTCCAAATGAGAAGGTTCGGATGGCCAAAGCTATTAGTAAAATTCAATAATTTTCTAAAACATTCAGGTGTTTGAATCATAAGGTTCAGACATCTGAAGTAAACAAAAAATCTGTACTAGATTATCTACAACTTTAGCCCATTTGATACGAACTCAAAATTTTTCTTGAATAAATAATAAATCGGTGAAGACATTCCAACTTAAGTTAGGGTATCAATTAAAAATTTAAATAAATCAATAATCAAATTTTCAAGTCAATAAAAATTAAAAACTAAACCTATAAACTTGAAGTTGATCTTTCACTTTAAATATGTTTGAGCTTTCAACTTGATTTTCAAGTTTCATCTTCAAATTATTATGTCTTTTATCTTCGAGTCATCGTCTTCATCACCTAATAAGATTGATCTTGAAACTCAATCTTTCTTCACTTTGGATGATCATTGCTAATGCTGAAATTTATTATAACCAGACAAACTTGTGAAACTATAATTTGATTATCATCACAATTCAAAGGACAACATTGGAGATCGGTAATCACCATATCTAATGATTCTATTAGTACTACTAGCAATATTGACCTATTTGTCTCTAAAAATAAGGTCATTCTAAATATATAAACTCAAATCGCCCCAATAATTGTTGACAATGGTGAATAGACAATAAAGAATAGATAAACAAAACTAATTTAATTTAGAGGATAAAAATATTGATTTAATTATTTTGAGACCCATAAATAAAAACTACATGAAGGATCAAACCCAATAAATCTGAAACCATTGAAGTTGGAATTGAAATGACAAAGTTATGAATAATTGAATTATGTTTTACAATTAATGAAGTTTAAAATATTTTTAATTAATTTTTAAATAAACTTATAAAAATTATTTTATTTTTTTACAAAAATATCTCTAAATTAATATAATTTACTACCAAATTCAAATCACACTTTATATATCTAATTTTTACACTTAGTCCTTTATTATTTTAACAAATTACATCTATATTATTTAAATGAGAGAAATTTTTTAATTACTTTTTAAAAAAAAAACCTTACAACCAAGGTTTTAAGTATCGGTTTCAATATCCAGCAAAATCAATACGTTTCGACTGTTTCGGTTTCAGTTTTGGCCGTTTCGGTTTCAACCGAAAGATTTTTTTAATTATTAATTGTGTGTTGACCAGAGTTTAACTATATTTTGACTTTAAATTAAAAATACGATAAATTTTTTAAAATATTTTTATAAAAATTTAAAAATTATGAAAAAATTTATAATTTTTTTAACATAATATTAAATATTATTTTAATTTTACCATTATATTTCACCTTCTGCATTATGTATCTGCCGTTGTTCATCAGGAAGATGCTGCTAAGGCCCATGTCCTTGTAGAGCTTGGCCTTCACATCAAGGTTCATGTGCAGTAGCTCCATCGTCTCCATCACCTACGCAGTGAACGGCGAATGCTCGTTGGAGGAGTTTGCAGCGTTGCCGTTATTTCTTACTGCATTGCTTTCGTCGTCGCCGTCCTCGTCCATGGACGACGGGTTCTCGGTCTTCATGTGTGTTTGGAATATCTGTTCCAGTGTGGCTTAGTACTCACAGGCGTACTTGAGGTAATTCATCACGTAGCGGGTGAGAGGATGGACGGCTCCGCCGGGCACCGGCGTCTTCCCTCCGTCGGCTTTGATGGACCTCAAGAGGTCGCAGAATATGGTCACTGATGCCTCTCCGAGCCATGACCACGCTGACACTACCTCTGATTTTATAATCAATGGCGGCGCCGAAGCGGATTGTTGGCTGACGTCCTTCACCTCTCCAGCGAAGAGTGTCTCCATCGCCTTCGCCGCGTCTTTCAAGGTCTCGTACATGTCCAACACCTTGAACAGCTTCTCAGCAGAGCGCTTCGTCATCACCACAGCCTCAGCGAAGTCGCGAAGGTGAACGATGATGCCACAGGTGAGGCTCTCCAACACATCTCTGGCGATGTCGGGGCGGTTGGAGAAGACGGCCTCGCAGAGCTCCCGTTCTTGCGGGATGGTGACGGCGAATGCGTGGCAGAAGGCCTTGGTCCATGAAGAAATGGCGGCCTCCAGCGACTCCCAAGACGTGTGTTGCACGTTGTCGATGCTCACCTTGTCGTAGCCGCCGGCGCTAAGGCTCGACTCCAGGGCATTGCTGCGGGAAAAGGAGAACAAGTGCACACACTCGGCGTTGTAGCCGCCGGCAATCATCTCAGCAGCGATTCTCCGTAGCCTCTCAACAGTCTCCTTCGCGTAGGGCGGCATTTCCTCGGCGTTGTTGCGCTCTGCCAAAGGCGGCCGCCTTGTTTGCAGCGTGGGGTGGGCGACGACATCCACCTTCTACTTACAATCTCCGAGAAGAGAGTAAAACTCGTCTTCTAGGAACGACATTGCGTGGTGGAGGATTGCGCCGGCGAGCTTGTGGTCGCCAGAAAATCTGGCCAGCACCGGTATCATCCTAGATGCGCGGCCGATGGCGTCTAGCACTGGTGGCACTTCGTCTTCCTCGGTCCATTTCACCTCGCCGGACTCGTACTTGCTGATCTCTCTCTCTAAAAGCGCGGTGAATCGCCCGATGGTGTGTTGCGGGATTTCCGGCGCCTTGCCGGCTTTATCCGTGCCATCGGTGACAGATGAGACAATGGAGAGGAACTCGTCGATGTCCTCGAAGATGTCAAGGAGGTCAGCGTGGGGCTCTTCTGCAGCACCACCATCATCATCGCCGTCCCCGTGGTTCTTCTCCGTTGATTCTTCTTGTCTCAGCTGCTCTTGTGCTCCTTCTTCGTCAACTTGTTCCAACAAGCTGCTTTTGTTGGCGGCGTCGTGGAGGTGAGCTCCACGCGAGCTCGATCGGGGAGCTCGCCTCGCGCTTGCCCGCTCTCTCTGGTTGCCAACGGAAATGATTAGTAAATTCTAAATCCAAACGAAAACATAAATTTCGTTTCGGTACCAGTCAAAACCGGTCGAAACGCCTCGATTTTGACTGAAATTTAAAATTTTACTTACAATAATAATATTTATAATCATTTATTGGCAACAATTTATATAACATATTTTACATATAATTTCCTATCATTGCAAAATCTATTTTTGGTTTCACTTTAACCTAATTTAACTAAAATTTGAAATTTGGTCCAATTACTTTAAATTTGAACCAAAACCAAACTAAATCAAACCAAAAGCAAAATGAACCTAAATCAAACTTCAATTAAAATTCAACTTAAAATTAAATTAACACTTAAACCAAAACCAACCTAAAACCAACCCCATCATTATCAACCTCCACCACCCTTCTTCCCTCCCTTCCCCTCCCCACCCCACCTCCAGTCGTCAGATTGTATTGACCATCTGCCAAATATTCCTATCATTGTTATGTCATTTTCGACGTGCTATTGTTACTATTGTCATTATGTCATCTTCGTCATGTTGTTGTAGCCACCGCTGTCATATATAATTACAATTAGAACCTAAGGTTCCTAATCTTTAAAATTAAAATATATTTGTGATTTTTGTGAATTGTTGGCCTATACATATACTAGAGTTGTCCATTAAATTTTTAATCCACAATAGCATGTATAGATGAGAATGAGTTGATAAAAAATAAACAATAATATGTTTCTTTCAAGATAAATAAGGAATCATCAAGGAATATTGTTAAGTTGAAAAATTCAAGTAAACGAGAATAAAATGGAAACCACCTATCCCGTGAATATGCTTGATCTTCCTGCAATCAAAGCTCTCCTCCCTTGCTGATTGCACCTCTATTGAACTCCTTTGATGGCACCTCCTTTGAAGCACAAAAAAAACTAGGTACATAAGTTTTTTGGGTTATCCAAAATTTTCAAATAACTAATAAACAAATCTTAAATTCTAGAAGGTTAGAATAAAATCAAATTATTTTGTCATCTTAACTATGTAATAATTCTTATCCTAATCACCTAATAATCATAATTTCAAATCACCAAAAAAACTTGATATAACATGGGTGGCAATCAAAATAGAAGAATTCCTACTATGGGACAACACAATCCTCTCCAAACCGTAAGGAAATCAAAGCCTTATTGATGGTAAAGAGCATCCAAGACAATTTGATAGGTATTCAAAGCAACATTGGCAATACACAAGTGGTAGCCAAGCTTGGAATCCTAGAAGAACTAAATGGGGAGATCCCATTGGAAGAAGATGAGGAGGAAATTGATTGGTGTTGGGTGTAACTACAATAATCCCCAATATGAGTGACGGAGTAGGATGAATAGGAGTGGAATTCCTAGGAGGCTGAGGTGAAAGATACTAGACTCACTCCCCTACTAGAACAATGTTAGTTTCTGCCAAAAGGAGCAAATGGCCCTATGGTGTTAATGCAGAAGAGAGACTAGAGGGGCACAAAATGTTGGATAGACAAAGAGAAGTAGAAGAAAATGGATGATAGAGACATGCTACAAGGACCATACTTCTTACTCAATAACTACTCAGTAGCTAATGAGGTGATTGAAGGTGGTGAATGGCGTGGCATCAAGTGTTGGATGGGTTTAGGAATTGGAATTGAATGGAAGTTGTCTCACTCCTTGTAGACCACTCGACACTCCTTGGAACAAAGCCTCACAGGAAGAACATGACCTAGTTGAGGCTCTTACACTTCTTGCACTTGAATCAGAGCACCCCGTTACCTCTTCAATGGAATTTGTAGAGCCATCATTATGCAAAAAGACTAGAATCATCAAACCAACCTAGAGGGTGTTTAAGACCTCAAGTACCTCTATATCCTATCTTATCATTCATGATCCATTGATGAACCGGTCAATCTAATCCAAACCCGATCAACCTTGCATGTTCTCTTCCTAATCCCTAGAGAAACTCAACTAAATAAGATCTATTTGTGGCATTTTTATATATGTTGATCATCCTGAAACCAAAGCCATACATATGGCCTTACTACAACTAGAAAAGAAATGATCATCTATCCTACGACTAGAAAATAAATGATCATCCTATCCTAGAACATTAGAGGATTGGGTACATATTTTAAGAAGAGACTTGTGAGAGCATATTGCGGAAAATATCGATGTCCATCATAATTCACAATGTAGAAGGAAAAAAATAATAAATAATAGCACACAAGAGATTTATATGATTCAGCCTACATCTTAGTCCATGGGTGAAGGCAATCTGAAGGATATTGTATTGATGAGAAAGAAGAGGAGATTACACTGATAAAAGTGAAACTTTAATATCACTAACTCTCATAAGAGACTAATTAACCTAATTGTCACAAGATGTTTTGAGAGTTTTAATCTATGTCTTTCCATCTTATTGTTATGAAACTCTTAGATGAATATAGTATTTATAAAAGTGGTCTAAATGAGTTTGAGTGCAAGTAGGAGACTGACTCAAATAAGGATCCCACTAATCCAAGTCTTTTAGTAGTAGGCAAATTTGAAGAAGGATTAGGGCTACTAAATCTCTTTCTAATATGAATTCTAATTTAATTAGAACTTTTTAGAAAATCTGGATTCAAGGCACGACTAAGTCAATAACCTCCACATTGGCTCGAATTCTTTTTTTCTTTGAATTTGAACCTTCAAATAGATGCCTTCACCATTGCCCCATAGAGCAAGATCAATGATCTTGAATATTGATTAAGTCTAAATAGAGCTTTAACTTATTAATCAGAATCACTTTCATCAATATATCTATAAAATTTCTTAAAGTATAAATCTTTTATAAAGAAATCTTATCGTTTTTCACAATATCCCAAATAAAGTAAAATCAGACTTCTCTATGCTTTGATCTGGCATGGTACATTTGGTTCTTCAAAAAGTATATGGCGCTCTGCTATCATAAAAATAGAAGGAATACATTGAGAAAAATCAACTTCATTTACTAAACCTTTTAGCCTTAGAGTTTCTTTGACTACTTTTGTAGCTGCCATATACTTGGATTCTTTTATAGATAATATCATAGTTGATTGCAAGGTACACATCTAGCTAATAGAATCACCACAAATAGTGAAAAGATAATTAGTGAGGGATTATCGTCGATTAGGATCTCCAACATAATTTGAATCGGCGTAGCCAATAATTTTGGCTCCTTGAACTATGTTTCTATTAAAATATAAATATATATTAAGAGTACCTTTGATATATCTTAATAACTACTTCACAACTTATCAATATTTTTTTCATGTATTTGTCATGTAACGACTAACAACGCTAACTGCTTGTGTAATATCAAGTCTTGTGCACATCATAACATATACTAGACTACCAACAATACTTGAAAATGGGATGTCCCCTATGTATGCATGTTCCTCGTCTGTAGGATGACATATTTGAGCTAAAAGCTTGAAGTGGGATGTAAAAGGGGTACTAACAAATTTTGAATTTTGCATGCCAAAATAAGAAATATTCTTCTTGAGATACTTGCTCTATTTGAGGCATAACTTACCCTGCTTTTGGTCATGATCAATCTCCATATCGATAATCTTCCTTGTATCACCTAAATTTTTTATCTCAATTTTTTTTCATTCTAAGATTTAGATCATTAAGTAGAAATATGTCTTAAATAATAATAAGCATATCATTGACATAAAAAAGTAACATAATGAATAAATTATTGGTATGCATTTTAAAATAAACACATCAATCATGTTTGTAATGGATAAAACTTTATCCCAGCATAAAATTGTCAAAAATTTTATAACATTACCTTGGAGACTATTTTAAATCATAAAGTGATTTGTTCAACTTACAGATATAATTTTTCTAGCCTTTTTGGATGAGCCCTTTAGGCTGCTATATAAAAATTTGTCCTTCTAATTCTCAATGCAAAAAGGCGATTTTGACATTAAGTTATTATAACTTAAGATTATGAAGAGCAACTAAAGCAAGTAAAAAATAAATAAATTTGTGTTTAACTACAAAAGAGAAAATTTCATTGAAGCCAACATCCTTCTGTGAATACCCTTTTACAACTAAAGGACCTAAAATTTAACACCATTAATCTCAGAAGAATCCTCTTTTTTTTGAAATACTCATTTGCAATTAATTGCTCTTTTACCTTCTAGTAATTTCATCAAGTCTCAAGTATGATTCTTTTGAAGAAAATCCATCTCTTTATTCATAACAACTTGTCACTAAAAGAAATTCTTATCTTACACTACTTCTTTATAGAAAAAAGGATCACAATTATCAGTAAATAAAGTAAAAGCTACCATATCCTCCAAACCAAACCTTTCGGGTGGCTTTATATTTTTTTTGAGATTTTCGAAGTAGAGTCATTTTAGAAATTTTAACTTGATTTTTGAAATTCTCTTAAAAGTTTGACACACCTTGAATATCTTCTTGTAAAGAAATTGTACCCTCCACCTCTACTTGAATTATATCATTGAAACCTTTATTGAGAGATTTTAATATAGCACTTTCATCAAATACTATTTCTCTCAATAATTATATTAGAAATAGTAGGATCCTATAAATAATAGCCCTTAACACTTTTAATATAATCAAGAAATATATAATTTTTGGAATATGCATCTAATTTATCCTTGATGACATATATATAAACAAGACAACAAAAAATCTTTAAGTTGTAGGTTCACTAGTCCATATCTCTTCAAGAGTTTTGTAACCACTAGCTATCTGAGAAAAGTAATTCGCGATGAAACATATTGTATTGACTGCTTCTGCCCAAAATTTCTTGTCAAGATTGACTACACTAAGCATACTATGTTTTTTTCTAACAAAGTTCTGTTTATCCTTTCAGCCACACTATTCTATTGAGATTTTCTTAGGATGGTAAAGTAATATTCGATGTCTTTATTTTCACAAAATTGGAGAAACTCTATTGATTTATACTCTCTATTATTATCATTTCTGAGGTATTTATTTTTTTTTGTCAGTCCTTTTTTCAACTGAAGTTTTCCACTGTTTGAAAATAGAAAATACTTCGACTTTGTAATGCCAAAAATAAAGCTACACTTTTCCAAAAAATCATTAATAAAATTAATAAAATAATGAGCAGCATATTTTGATGGAATAAGAGAGCACCACACATCAAAATAAATATAATCAATTAAGCCTTTAGTGCAATGAGGACTGGTATTAAGTCGGATCACTAGGTTTAGATTTTTATTTTTGGCCGAGTTGAGGATTTATCTTAAGATTAATTTTTAAAATTTTTGGTTAGTACTCAAATTAATCTTTGAATGTCTTTACTGACTCATTATTTAACTCAAGGTTAGTTTGAAATGATATCTAGTATGAAACTAAAGTTACAGTAAGAATAGCAATTTCTTGATTAACTTTGGACGCTCGAACTTCTTGTTTCGGATATCTGAATATAGCAAAAATATTCTTGAAATTTCTAGTAGCTTTGGACGTCCGAACCTCAAGATCAAACGCTCGAAATTTGGAAACTGTAACTTTTGAGCAATTCATACTCAGAGTTCGGTCAATTGAAACTTTAGTCTGATGCCAAAATCTGTGATGTTTGGATGTCCAAATCTTACAATCAGACAACTAAACCTCTGATAGTAGTATAATAGATAGTTTAACATTCGATTGTTAGAACTATTCAGATGATCAAACTCGACACAGACAGTTAGGGGTGATTCCAAATGACTAGTTTTCTAATCCAATGAATATATAAAGGCTTGGGACTTCTTTTCTCATGGAGAAAATGAACTTTCAATATCCTTAGAGTAAATATCCCCTCCTAAAACCTTCTAACCCCAAGAATACTCTTAATTTTCTAATCTCAAATAAATCCTCAATTACTCTTGTATTTATCTTGAGAGATTTTGTAGTGAGCTTCAAATATTTTATTATTTTATTTTTTTTATTTGTAAACATTCTTAGATGTTAGGAGTATGAGTGTACAATAGATCTTGATGTGGAGTGTTACTTGCTTGGTAGGAGCAAAGAGTTGTACGGAAGTGGTTTTACCTTAACGAAGCAATGGGAATGGCTTCAACCAAAAGAAGTGATATTTGCAGTTTGTAAGTAGATGTAAAGGTTTGACTTCGTTTTAAGAAGTGACATCACTAGTAGAGTGATTGAAGTCCTCAATAGAGAGGCAAAGATCATAGAGTAGGAGCGGTTAGTCTCTAAACCATGTAAAAATCACGGTGTATTTTTTTTATCTTGCTTTATATTTTATAGCAATTGTGATTGAGAAATATATGTGAGATTGCTTAATTCTTGAATGATGAATTATTTTAGAAAATGCTATTTAGCTTTGATATTATTTATCTAAAGTGTATTTCTATTTCAAAATCTCTTTAATTCCCCCTCAAAAGGTTGTTATATGGGCTAATAATTAGTATCAAAGTCTCGTACTTTTGCGTTTAGATTAACATCCTTGAGTATTGATTTTTTTGGCAATCCTTGAATTTTTTTACTTTTAATTCAATTTTCTTTAAATTTTTTGTATTAATCTCTCTTGAACTATTTTTGATTCCAACTTGTTTAATCATTTCAATGCATATATCAAAGGAGAGCTATACATTTTATTGATGATAAAAGGCAGAGAAAATACATATGTTATATTACTCTAAAAAGGGGAGAATATTAGAGTAAGGGGGAGCATTATATCTTGTACTAAATTATGATATTTTCAGGGTATATACTCTATGTTTTCATATTTATTTGCTTTGGTTGATACATATATTTAATTGCAAATTTTTTATTAACTAGTTTATTTCTTTTATTTTTTGAGGGTTTATCATCATTAAAAAGGAAGAAATTGTTATCCTTTGTAGTGTTAATGCTGATCAAATTATGTATTTGATCATATTTTAAGCATATGTAGATTGTACCCAAGCCAAGTTCAAAATGGAGACTAAGTTCATTCAGAAACTTCAAGTATAAATGGACTTGAGGAAAATATCGAAGATGAGACATAATAGTTGATCAACGAATGGAATATGAATAATTGAATGTGGCTTGAAGCAGACTTAAGAGATCAATTTGTCTCATTAGGTTTAGATATTTATTTATTTTGATCAAGTCGAGAATTTGTCTTGAGATTAATTTTTAGAGCTTTTAGTTAGCATTCAAACTAAACTTGGAATACCTTCACCGTTTCATTATTTGACCAAAGATTAGTTTGAGATTATGTCTAATATGAAGTTGAAGTTGCAGTAAAAATAACAATTTCTCTATTAACTTCAAATGCCCAAACTTCATGGTTTCGACGTTCGAATATAGCAGAAATAGTTCTTAAATTTCTGATAACTTTGGATGTCTGAACCCTAGGATTGAATGCCCAAAGTTTGGAAGCTGTAACTTCTCTTGCCCAGAGTTCGATCATTGGAAACTTTGGTCAAATGCCTGAACCTATGATGTTCAGACATCCAAACCTTACCATTGGATGACTGAACCTTTGACATCAGTATAATAGCTAGTTTAATTTTCGATTGTTGGAGCTATTCGGATGACCAAACTCAGAAAAGACAACTAGGAGTGATTACGAAATGCCTAGTTTTCTACTCCAACGAATATATAAAGGCTTGAGATTTCTTTACTCATGAAGGGAATGAACTTTCAATATTTTAGAGCAAGTATCTCTCTCTCAAAGCCTTCTATCTCCAAGAATGCTCTTAATCTTCTAATCTCAATCAAATCCTTAATTACCCTTGTACTCATCTTGAGAGATTTTGTGAGTGTACAATAGGCTCTGGTGTGAAGTGCCACTTGGTCAATGAGAGTAAGGAGTTATATGAATATGATTGCAACCTAATAGAGTGACAGGAGTGACTTTACCTTAAGAAAATAACACTTGTGGTTTATAAGTAAATGTAAAAGGGTTGATTTTGTCTTAAAAAATAATATTACTAATGGAGTTATTGAAATTCTCAAGAGAGAATAGAGATTGTAGAGTAAGAGTAGTTGGTCTTCAAATCACGTAAAATTATAGTGTATTTCTTTACTTATCTTACTTTATATTTTATAGTACTTGTAATTGAAAAATGACTATGAGATTGATTGAATTCTTAAATGGTGAATTATCTCGAAAAATACTTTTAGGCTTTGATTTTATTTATTCAAAATATATTTATATTTCAAAACCCCTTTAATTTCTCCTCAAAAGGTTTTTATATGAGCCAACATAGCTACGTCCTCTTTCTCTGTCAAAATCTCCATCTTGCACCTTACTTTATGGTTTAGATTTTGTGCAATTTGGATGGGACTTTATCCAATTTTGGTCAAAAGCTTGTAAAGCTATTTTTAATAAGTCTTTCAATGTAATAAGCTTAGTACTTTTCAATTTGATTAAATTTGTTCTACATTAATAGTTGTCCAAAACAAGTGTCTAGAACAAACTAGAAAATAAGTTGTACGATAGCTTTCAAAAAAATTGACCACATTATGTTACATTTGATTTATATTTTGAGATCATATTTGCATATTTGTTTCAATTTTTAGAATCCGAAATAGGAGAAATGAAGGAAATTGAAGTGTTTGTTTGGATTCCCAAAAAATTAAATCGCTAGAATTCCCCATTCTAATTTCTCTCAATTTTTTTTTTCTAAAACCAAAACGTGCAGAAAACGCTATTTCCCGGGGAATCGGCTGTGGTTTTCTGTGTTTTCCCCGTGATTTCTCTCTCATTTTCCCACGATCCCAGCCGGCCGAGGTCAATCGAGCTCGTGAGCTGCTCCTTCCTTTCTTCGTCTCCTTCAAAGATCCCAATTCCGATCTCCTTCTTCCATTCACAAGCTTTTCCTCTGTCCTGGCGATCATCGGCTTCGCCCTCAGCGTTCCTATCGGGATTTTTCTCGGCTTCGCCTTCTTCTTCGTCTACTCCAAGCCGACCCCGCATCCGAAGGTAAATGGATTATTCATTTCGTCTCTCGTCTCCCGTGATTCCAGAATTTCAGCAATGCTCTCTCGATTTTGAGGCTTGATGTTCCCGACGTTGATTTCCTCATTTTCCTTGTTTCCCGATCGTGCTTTTTTTTGTTAGGGTTTTGTCTGCTGATTTCATGGGACTATGAGACTTGAATTTTTTTAAAACAATTATTTTTGGCGTTCGATGATGTACTTGGAGCATATTAAGTTACTATGCTTCTTCACTTGATCTGTTTTTGGCTGATTTGATGATCCTGAGTAAATAATTCGTCAGTATCTGGTGATGGATTTTTTTGTCCTGTATTGAGTTTGTTTGATGATTTAGTTTGCAAGAGCCAATTATTAGGTCAATTCATGAGTTAGATTCGAAAAGCTTGCATGTTCTTTTGCCCAAGATCCCATTCTGGATGAAAAGTCCAGACTATGACAGAGTGAGTTATTTTTCCATGAGTTTTTCGTGTTTCCTAGTATCTCCACTTGGGACTCGAAGCTCTGTTAGAATTTGATGATACCTATAGCTATGTTCTCTACTAATTGATGATATCTTTTCGAGTATATAGTGAATATTACACATTGCATGCTATAGATGGGACTCTAGCTGATGTTATCTCTGAAAATTTTGAGGCGTTTCATGTTTCTAAGCATTAGATCAACTGATTTTGCCTGTTTTTCAGAAAGTATGGGTTGTGGATGATGAGATGATAATATTTCATTTCATAATTTCAACAAATGTCTTTTACAGGATTTGCATTTTTAGCCATTAGATCGATTGATTTCGCCGGTTTTTGAGTTAGAATGGTTTGTGCACGATGACATGTTAAAATTTCGTCATGCACAAACCATTCTAACTCAAAAAGGCATTTGTTGGTGAGTTAGCTTTTGAAGACTTTCGTATTCACAGGAATTACATCTATTGATTTCGCTTGTTCTTAGACCGAGTATGGGCTGTCTATGATGAAATGTTGATATCTCATAGGCAGTACTTATGGATCTCTTTCATGGGATAACTTTCAAAGAATTTTGTGCGCTTAGGCATTAGATCAATTGATTTCGCTTGTTTCTCGACCAGAGGATGTGTTGTACATGATGAAATGTTGATATTTCATGGGAATTTATGGTTATTTTTCATGAGTTTTTGTGCTTTTGCAGTTTATAGGCAGCACCAGCTTCCTCTTGCAAGGATCAAGAAAGTGATGAAGCAAGACAAATCTGTCAAGGTTTCGATGGCATCCTATTGATTTTTTTATCAATTATTCCTGAATATTGTCTTTTATTTATGGGATGAGAAAAACTAATTTGATGTTTTTTACATTCAAACGATGGCCTGTTCGTGAATTGATGTTTCTGTTATGTACTTGCAGATGATAAGCGCTGATGCATCAATTCTGTTTGCAAAGGCTTGTGAGCTTTTTATTTTGTTGCTTTTTATATCGAATAAGGTGTAGTTTGTCTGAGATATTTTAGTTTCCATACTATGTTTGGATGATGGAAGGAACCATTGAAGATTGAAGAAGGTTTTCGGCGGAGCCAAAGATGTATAGGCCTTTGTTTCAATTTTGCTTCTTGTTATGAGCAATTGTGTTAGTCAGAATTATATATATGGCCATCATCTCAGTCCTATCAGCCGGCGAAGGAACATTGATGACTCAACGAAATGGGAACATTGGAATATCGATTTTATTTCTAAGAAAGCCGGCAGATCGCGAGGGAATTGATTATAATAAATTATTTACATAATCTATTTTTTTTTGACATTTTTAAAATATTTTTTATTTTTTATTATTTTTATATATTTAATAATAATATTATTATACTTTTCTAATTATTTACTAATAAAATATGACAAAAAAGAAATTATTGTTTAAAAAAAATTATTTTACACGAAAATAATAATATTATATTAAATAATAATAATTAGTTAATATATATTTCTATAATTACAAATTTTTAAATTAAGTTTATTATATTTTTGTATTAATTTATATATAAATTAATATTTTATGTAATATGCTAATTCTCAATTTCTATGTCAACCAAACACAAAAATTTAATAATTTATAAAATTGATTAATTCCATTTGTCAATTAAACAACGGAATTTAGAATTTAGGAATTGTCGATTCTCAATTTCCTACCGTAAATATTCATTCAAATACTGTAATTATCTAATTCCTTCAATTTCTTTAATTTCCTGAAATCACTCAATTTCTATAATTTCACGATTTCTAAATTCGAAATTGAACCAAACGGTGTCCTTAGTATTTTTACTATTTGTTACTTATACCATTCAAATTTATTGTGTAGGTAGCACAAGGGCAGCGCACTATGGACATGGAAGAGGAACATGGAAGAGCAGAGGGGTAGGGACATAATCAAGGAGGCGTACGGGGAAACACACAGTGCAACATGGTCAAGTAGGACCAATGTTACTTTCCAACAATTTTATACAATTATTAATGATTTATTTTTATACAAGTGAATTCAAACATTCATATGACTCATATGTACTAGAGGAGGCAAAAAAAGGACGGATGGAGCTTCGAGGAGTGAGATGTAGAAGTAGCTCTGATTTTGTAGACATGGTTATTATTTTAGACTTAAAATTTATATTTAATCTATTATATTTGGAAGTAATTATGGATTTATTACATTTGATTTTTTACAATAAATAAAAAATGCTTGTTCGTAGATCATACATGATGAATGTAAATTTTATGGA
This sequence comes from Trichopus zeylanicus subsp. travancoricus, assembly GCA_005019695.1. Lineage (NCBI taxonomy): Eukaryota > Viridiplantae > Streptophyta > Magnoliopsida > Dioscoreales > Dioscoreaceae > Trichopus > Trichopus zeylanicus. The sequence goes on along the minus strand of RXID01019385.1, from coordinate 593,921 downwards.
GGGATTAGTACTAGACTTACTAATTAAAGCAGTCCAAATTATTGTTGGTGCTTCTACTGGAAGCCCCGGTGCAAGTATTGACATATCCAATGCTTTTGAAAGAAAAGCCATCATAAGATTTTTGCAAAAACTTTTATTTTTAACATTTCCGAAATGCCAGAAAATAACACCTGCGTAGTTTGACAGATGTTTGGAAGCCCAACCAATGTTTTATTTTGTTATAATGTGACTCGACTTCCTTAGCATTTACGGGGAACAAAAGAACTTTTCAGAACAAAAACTACCAACCCCCAGTTTCCATCTTGAGAAGGTTCTCCTAATGGTCTGCAAAAACAAAAGGACAAGTCATGAGGGACCCTTACACAAGTGTTGAATCCCGACATTTGGTCTCATGCTTTTTGCAAAGAAATCGACACAAGAAGGAGCAAATTTGATACTACCAGTCACAACTAGTGTGTCCTTTCTACTCTGCTATTGTGTAGCCTTTTGAAAACTACTGTAGCTCTTTGATTTTCTCCTTTTGTTTTAATTTTGTGTTACCTTAATTGAAAATATATTTTGGTCTAAAATTAATACAAATTGTACTCAATTATATCTTCATTCTTCTCTCAACAAGTTTATGAAATGGTAAATTCTAGTTATTTAAAAAAATACTATCACTTATAGCACACCCGTACGTAAATTACAAATACAATTTCTGTTTGTATATTTATCTCTATGCATTTTTATGTTTACACGTTTGTATCCAACTAATTGGATTATTTTGTCATGCTATGTTATATTTGGATGTTTGTTGGATTTATTTACAAATATTTAAACTTTGGAAGCGTTATCTACAAGATTGATTTGATACGAGGGATTCCCCATTTACTATTTAAGAACTAGACAGTCGTCACACAACTGCAGGGTCATTTTATCATGCTCGAATTTAGACTAGCTAACGAAGCCTTCTGTTTGGTGTGCCTGACGCTGCTGGTGCACGTAGCAAAATGTAGCCCGCCTGATGAACCGGTGAAGTGTGCCTCTGGCACGGCCAACTGCACCATCACCAACTCCTATGGCGCCTTCTCGGACCGCATCACATGCCGCGCCGCCGAGGTTGTGTACCCGGCCTCAGAGGACGAGCTCGTCAAGGCCGTGGCCTCGGCTGCAGTGAGGAAGATGAAGATGAAGGCCGCAACACGCTACTCCCACAGCATCACCAGGCTGGCATGCCCTGGTGGGAACGGCGGTCTCCTCATAAGCACACGCAATCTGAGCCGCGTATTGAGCGTGAACGCTTCTTCGTTGAAGATTGTTGTGGAGAGCGGCGTAACGTTGAAGCAGCTAATTGAGAGTGCGGCACAGTTTCAGTTGGCGCTGCCTTACACGCCGTATTGGTGGGGACTGACCGTCGGCGGTCTTCTAGCTACCGGAGCACATGGGAGCTCGTTGCGCGGGAAAGGCAGTGCAGTGCATGAGTATGTCGTCGGCGTCCGGATCGTCACGCCCACGTCAAGCAGCGATGGGTTTGCTAAGGTTCGGGAGATAGATGTTGGCCACCCCGACCTTGATGCAGTTAGGGTTTCTTTAGGTATTCTTGGAGTTGTTTCTCAGGTATGTAGTATCACTTCCATTGAAGTTGCTTGAAAGTGTCCACTCAAAATATTTCCGATTGATTCAAAGACAGAAGGCATCCTGTCTGCCACTCAAGCAAACAAATTGGTGTCGTTTGGGTTGAATTTCTTATATACTTTGTTGCTAACGATTATCGGATTATAATTGGAAGATTTGCAAGCTCATTAATGAGCGATGGACATTTTACATCCTAAACTTGTACATTTTAAATAGGTAACATTAAAGTTGGAGCCAATGTTCAAAAGGTCGATCAGCTTTGTGGAGAGGAACGACTCCGACATAGCAGACAAGGCTGTAGCCTTGGGCAATCAGCACGAGTTCGCCGACATTATGTGGCTGCCCGGTCACCGGATGGCGGTCTACCGCGTAGATGATCGAGTCTCTTCCAACACAACCGGGGACGGGTACAACGACTACATCGGCTTCCGGGCTGTGCCAACAGCAATCTTGGCAATCAATAGAGCAGCAGGTACTCACGATTCAAGCCATTATGCACGTTATGTTATATTCTTCTTCAAGTTATTTATTATTTGGCTTCACATTTGTTACAGAGGAGACTTGGGAAGCCACAAACTTCTCGGATGGAAAGTGCATCAATTCGAAGATAACCATACGCGCCTTTGCAGTTGCGGGGTATGGACTGAAAAACAAAGATATCTTCACCGGCTACCCAGTCATCGGATTTCAGAACCGGCTGCAATCTTCCGGTAGCTGCATAGAAAGCAAAGAAGATGCTCTTTTCACTGCCTGTCCATGGGATCCTAGAGTGAAAGGCGAGTTCTACCACCAGACCACGTTCAGCATTGCGTTATCCAAAGCCAAGGACTTCATCCTCGACGTTCAGAAGCTGAGAGACATGTACCCGAAGGCGCTGTGCGGTGTCGAGCTATACAACGGCTTCCTCATGAGATACGTGAAGAGCTCAAGCGCGTTCATGGGCAAACAAGAAGATTCACTGGACTTCGACATCACCTATTATCGAAGCCACGACCCTTTGTTGCCGAGGATGTACGAGGACGTGCTGGAAGAGATTGAGCAGATGGGGCTGTTCAAGTACGGTGCTCTGCCGCACTGGGGGAAGAACCGGAACCTGGCGTTCGAAGGCGTGATAGGGAAATACGCAAAGGCGAAAGAGTTTCTAAAGGTCAAGGATGAATATGATCCTGATGGGTTGTTCTCCAGTGAGTGGAGCGATCAGATTCTTGGGATTAACGGAAGGCCGAGCATCGTGAAGGATGGGTGCGCGCTGGAAGGGCTGTGCATTTGCTCGGAGGACAGACATTGCGCTCCGGCGAAAGGCTACGTCTGCCGCCCGGGAAAAGTGTATGTCAATGCCAGGGTTTGTACTCGGCTGACTAGGAAGTGATGACGAAGATTGAATAAACACAAAACATGTGGTCCTAATTACTAGTCGTGTTACGCCGTAACTCCGGAAGAACCTCTGTATATCCGTGCAAAAAATATATCAACATCTTTACCTCATGGGGGTATTGTCTTGTAGCACTCATATGTAAAATACAAACAAGGTTATGTATATTCATATTTAGGGACTTTTATGTTTATATATATACATATATGTATTCAATATATTAGATATTGTGTGGAGCTCGGTTAATTGAACCAAACTCGAAGCCTAAACTAAGAAAAAGCATACACTATATATCTAGTTTGCTTTCCCTTGTCACCTTTACATCGACAATTAACTTCTTCAGTTCAACAAATATCCATCGGTAACTCGCCTCATCCTTGTTGATGGAATCAAACTCATCACCGATTTCGGTTCCAAATACTTCTTAAAATTTGAATCAGTTAGCTTGATCCATGCCATAATTTATAAAATAGAGAACAGTGAAAACAACTATTAGTAACTCCCCAGTGATAATCCTTTCAAAACTTAAATTAGCATAGGATTTTTGGGGAGAACAAAATTAGTTTTTCAAGAGAATAGCATCCCCTTATATTTTATTGACTTCATTTTTTTATATTAACCATAGTCTTAATTTTTGTCTCAATTTTTATCCTAAATCTCGTCTTGAATATTGCTATTTTAGTGATTAAGCCTCGGATTCAACCCTTACAAATATAATCCATACCTATGAGGAAAACCCCCAAGCTCCTACACATCAATGAGACTTACTCTAAACCTCCTCTCTTACTACCATGTAAATTAACCTTTTTTATATCTTGTGGCAATCATTTTGAGTCCCTTCATTTTGGTGCAATTTGTCCTATTTCAAGTCAATTCTAGTCTTACTGAACCTCGATCATGGTTGTGAATCGGTTCAAGAGGTTCCATACACCAATAGTACCCCCAACTCTATACATCAGGTCCTCATTACTTGATGAATAGAGTTAACTGAATCAATTTTCATAGTCAAGCGCATAACTTATAACTAAGGTATGAAATGGTCAAGTGTGAAACATGTAACCGAGGTACAAAATGGTCAAACGCAAAGCTCATAATTGAGCTTTTGCAATCAAACACATAGCTTGTAATTAAGACACAAAGTGCTCAAGCACAAAGCTTTTAGTCGATTACGAGGTGGTCAAGTGTAAGTGTTGTAACTGAATTTCTATTACTTCCATCAAGCGAGTAGCTTGTAATTGGACTTCATTCATCTCAATCAAGCATGTAGTTTTTAATCGAGCTTCGGCATCTAAGCATGAAACTTATAACTAGGTTTCTTTTGACTTGGTCAAACTCATAGCTTGCAATAGGGTTTTCTCTTTGGTCAAGAATGTAGCTTATAATCAAATTTTCTTCTCAGTCAAGCGCATAGCTTGTAACCGAGGTACAAGATAGTCAAATGCAAAGCTTGTAATCGAGTTTTTCTGCTCAAGTGTGTAACTTATAACTAAGGTATGAGGTGGTCAAACACAAAGTTTGTAACTAAACTTTTACAGTTAAGCACATTGCTTATAATCGAGGTGTGAGATGGTCAAGAGCAAAGCTTGTAACTAAACTTCCACAGTCAAGCACATTGTTTGTAACTAATGTACAGGTCAAGTGCAATTCTTGTAACCATACCTTTTTACCTTGGTTAAATGCATAGCTTTTAACTAGGCTTCTTTTACCTTGGTTAAATACATAGCCTATAACCATACATCTTTTGGGACAAATGCATAACTTGTAACTTAGTTTTTGAAGTCAAATATATTGCTTGTAATGAAAATTTCGCTGTCAAGCACATTGATTGTAACCAAGGTACAAGGTGGTCAAGTGCAAATCTTGTAATTGAACTTTTGCAATCAAGCACATTGCTTGTAACTGTTTGAAGTGATTTTTGCGACAATCAAATTTGATTGAAATATGATTAAAATTGAGACTTATATGTCATTAAATTATGTCATAAATATGGGTCTCAGTCAAACTTAAATCACATCCGAGTTTTACCAAAAATTAAGCTCAATTTGTATTTGAATTATTGGGAAATTTAGGCTCAAGTTAGGTCTGATCAAAATGGGTTAAGTGGGATGGATACTTGAATCAAAATTGAGCCCAAAATCTATCTAAAATTTGAAGCAAAATGAAAAAATATAAGAATTTTGTAAATAAATCCCTGAGCTGAATAAATTTTCAAAAATAGGTCTTTTGTCGGATTTTTCTTACGAATAGGTTCATCAGATAAAAATTTTATGATAAAGTTTAATAAAAACTTAAAATTATAATTAGTCCCCTCAAAATCAAGAATTTATGAATAAATTTTCAAAATTTATATTCACAAATAGAATTTTAATTTCCGCAAATAAGTTATTTGAAATTTTTTTTAAGGCCGTGAAGAAGTTTAAATCTATTCAAAAAAAAAACCCTGAAATTTTTAAAAATAATAAATAAGTCCGTTGTATGTAAAAAACCCATAAAATTTATAAAATTAAAATTTAGTCTAATTTTTTTAAAAAAATTGCAAATAACCCCCTTATAAATTTAATATCCAAGATAAGTATAATTTTTAAAATCATTGTTATTTGCAGCAAATAAGCACTCATTTAGTCACATCCATATCCATCCATAACCAATTCAAACAACAAATCATTATTCATAACTAATTCTCATTCCAATAAAATTCTCATCCAAATAAATTCTTATCTAAATAAATTCTTACTCAAATAAATCCTTATCTAAATAAATTCTCATCTAAATAAATTCTTATCCAAATAAATTATCTTCCAAATAAATTTTCATCTAAATAAATTCTTATCCAAATAAATCCTCATCTAAATAAATTCTCATCTAAATAAATCCTTATCTAAACAAATCCTTATCCAAATAAATCCTTGTCCCAATAAATTTTTATCCAAACAAATCCTCATCTAAGCAAATTCTAATTTAAATTAATCCTTGTCCAAAATAAAATAGAAATAAATCTCATCCACATCTATTTATTTGCACGTTTATAATTTAAAATTTTAAATAGAGATGATCTGACCCACTCGTGTGTTCTAAAAATCCTAAAAGTCCTACAAAAAGAAAGAGAGGAGAGATCATATCTTAGAGACGGGGATCAAAGACAAGAGTTGTATGAATTGGAAGAAAAAATAGTAACATAATAGTCTAGAGATGAGGGAGCGTAAGAATAAGAAGTAAAAGAAGATGATTTCTCATCTCATTTTCTCTGTTTTTTTCTCTTCTTCCTCCTGGCTTTGCTCTTATCTCTGTTCCCACAAGTTCTTCTTCATCATCATAGCTCTGGTCTTTCATATTTGTCCTGTTGAACAATGTTAGCCTACAGTTCAAGTTACACTGAACTACACTCATAGAACCTTTGGCCCTTATATCGCTACAAGCCACCACCAGACCTGTCGTAATCCCACTCTGCACTACTATTGTTGACTTTGTTGGACTTGCATCATGGTTTTTCTTCACAGGAAGGCAACCTCCGCTCATGCTGCATCCCATCTGGCCTCTACCTTTGATTAGCTTTACCCAGCCTCCTACCTCACCGTAGCCTACACCCTTCTTTCCTATCGAGCTAGTTGAAGGTCGATTATGCTTGCGCCTCACCCACCTGCTCGGTCACATCCACCATGAATTGTTGCCCTTTTCTGTTATGACGATGAGCTCATTGTTGTGGCACCGCCCACTTTGATCCCTTTCAGCCCTTCTAAACCTTGCACCGGCCCCCATCGTACCTTCATGTAGTCACATGCGAGCTGCCACCAACGTCAGCCATCGCCACCTCTACCTCTAGCCTACCATGCCTCGTCTCCACCTCTAGCCTGTCTGAGCTTCACCCCCGCTTCCTTGGACGCTGCTCTGCCTCACCCCTAGGAGAAATGATCGGACTCGACTAGGAGATAGTTGGATCCATCGAGAAGTAGGCCAAGCCACCATGGCCCAATCATGAAGAAGAAAGCAAGAGTTTAGTTTGGTTTATGCGAGAAAGAAGAAGAAATCGAGGGGAAAAGAAAATTATTATGTAAAAAAATAAAAAAAAAAGGAAAATTCAGCTCAAAAATAGGGGAGAATAGTTTCAAGCTTGAGGAAGAAGAAGAAATAGGAAAAAAAATGAATAAAAAACATTTATTGTGTAAAAAAAAAGAAAAATTAGGCCAAAAAAGAAAAAAAGAAAAAAAGGGTTTGTTCAAAAAAAGAAAAAAAGAAGAAGAAAAGAATTCTCTCTTCTTGATTTTTGGTAGAACTTCATCAACATGGCGATCACTCGTGGTCCTTGGCACCACGATGGAACTCCATCAACACTATGACCACCCGCGACCCCTTGAAGATGACAGACTCTTGATACCACTATAGCCACACATGGTCTCTAGAAAATGGTAAACTCTTGACATTGCTATGGTCACTTGTGGTCTCTCTAAGACAGCAAAGCCATGTATCCAAGTCAACCTTACACTTTGCCAGTGTTCAGGCTCACATCTAAGGTATCCTTTGAGCTTGCATCAAAGTCAGCCTTTGGGCTCATATCCAAGCTAACCTTCGGGCTTGCACTTAGTCAACCTTTGAGCTCGCATCTTAGTTAGCCTTCTAGCTTGCACATTAGCTAACCTTCAGCTCGCACTCAGTCAGCCTTCGGGCTCGCACTCAACCAGCTTTTAGATTTGCACTCAACTATTTTTCGGGCTCACATCCAAACTAGCCTTTGAGCTCGCACTCAGCCAGCCTTCGAGCTTGCACCCAACAGGCCTTCAGACTCACACCCAGTCAGCTTTCAGGCTTGCACTCAACTAATCTTCGACTGAATTAGTCTTCAAGCTCACACTGAGCTAGTTTTTAGATTCACACCTAGCTAGCCCTCGGGGTTTGTACATTTAAGATTGGGCTACTAGTCAACCTAAAATTATCATAAATAGCTAAGGATGCTTAAACCAAACTATTTAACATGAAATAATTTAATCATATTGAAATTAAACTTAATCAAAACAAATAGACAAAGGCGAACTTGGCTCAAATGAATCTAAATTAATCAAATAAATATATTAAAACCCAAATTGAGTTAGCATAAACTCAAACTCAATTGTAATCAAACTTGAGTTGGGTTGATTTAAAATCAAGTTGAGTTCAAGTCAAATCTAATCTGGATTGAATTAAGCTCAAATCAAATCTTAATTGATTTAAATCAAGTCCAAACTAAAAGAACAAACTCAAAGTCAAACTAAAAGTAAACTAGGCTCAGCCTAAGCTGAAATCAAGTTGAACTAAATTGACTTAAACTCGAACTAAAGTTCATTAAGATGCAAACACAAACTCATAAACTTCTAGCACAAGATTGAACTTGACTCAAGCTAGAACTTGACTCAAGCTAAGTGAAATCAATAGATCTAAACTATATTAGTTCAAATAGAACTAAATAGGGTTAAAACAAATCCTGCTGGGTGTGCTAAACCTTCAATAATAGTCCTAGACTATGAAAAAAAGGTAATATTTTAACCCTGACTTGAACCAAAATTAGTTCAAATAGAACTAAATAAGGTTGAACTGAATCTCGTTGGGTGTCCTTCAAAAGCCATAGCAATACTTCAAAGCTATACCAATTTCATAAACCATTGGTAATGCTATCAAATAAAAAAAGTTAATTGCCAACATACTCAAAGCTATTGGTCATACGTTAAAGTTACACCAAACTCCATAAACCGTTAGTGATACTGTCAAATAAAAAAGTTAATTACCAATAAGCTAAAAAACTATTAATCATGTTTCAAAACTATACCCAACCCCCTAAACCATTGGTGATACTACCAAATCAAAGAAGTTAATCACCAACATACTCAAAACTGTTGGTTACACTTCAAAACTATACTTAATTCTATAAGCCATTAGTGATGCTATCAAACTAAAGAGTAATTGCTAATCTGCTCAAAACTGTTGGTCACACTTCAAAACTATACCCAATCTCCTAAGTCATTGGTGATGCTATTAAATTAAAGAAGTTAATTTTCAGCACACTCAAAGTCGTTGATCATACTTCAAAACTAGTTAACTCTAGAAGTAGAAGGTGATGCGCTCTTCAAACTAGTCAACCCCAGAAGTCATTGACAAAGTACCCTACAAGCTAGCTAATCCTACAAGTAGTTGGTGATGCACTCTTCAAACCAATCAACCCAAAAAATAACTGATGACACACTCCTCAAGCTAGTCAACCCCAAAAGTAATTGACAACTTACCCTTTCAAGCTAGTTAACCCCAAAAGTAATTTATGATATAATTTTCAAAGCTATACCTAACCCTATAATCCATTGGTGATGTCACAAAAAATCAAAAAAATTATCACCTATACCTTATTGGCTGTGAAAATACTTTAAAACTAATGAAGTAACGCCTATGACTTATTGACTATGAAAATACTTCAAAAAATAATAAAGTTATTGTCTATACTTTATCGGCTATGAAAATACTTCAAAAATCAATAAAGTTATCGTCTATACCTTATTGATTATGAAAATACTTTAAAAACCAATAAAATTATTGTCTATGCTTTATCAGCTGTGGAAATACTTCAAAAACTAATGAAGTTATTGTCAATACCCAAAACTATTAGAAACACTTCAAATTGTTTTCAATTTTCTTTCATGTCCCATCAAGGTGATAGTATCAACACCTGCCAAAGACCGAGTTAATTTGGATTAGATTCCACATGGTCCCATATAGGGGGAGCGGGGTAGTAACGCACATCAAAGCTTCTTACATACTCTTTCGCTTTCTTTATTACTTTCATATTTTCTATAATTTCATATTGAAATTTTATTATAAAATGAGGGTATACCCTTACTTAAGTCATGTATCACTTTTTTTTAAAATCAACTCAATAATACTTTTTTGTCTCTATTTTGTTAGCTAGGCTTTTTATTTTAGGAGGTTCCTAATAATTATCTAGGTAATTAACAAAATGGGCTTGTGCTTATTGGAAGTCAATATTCTCACAATACATAAATTTTAAATTAAAATAAATTTTGATTTGTGATTCAAGATCACTCTTAGGGTCTCTGCTATTTTGAGTATTGAAATTGATCCCACAATAAGTGAGGTACAAGGTGGTCAAGTACAATTCTAGTAATCAAATGTTTTTACCTCCATCAAGCACATAGATTGTAATAAAACTTCTCTTACCTTGGTTAAGCATGTAGATTATAATCAAGCTTCCACAGTCAAGTATATAACTTATAATTGAACTTCTTTTAGCTTGTAATTGGATTTTCTCCTAGGTTGAATGCAAAGCTTGTAATCAAGTTTTCTTCTAAGCAAATCACATACCTTGTAATTAGGATTCTTTTAACTTGATCAAGCACATAACTTGTTACTGAGCTTCTCTTTAATCAAGTGCATAGCTTATAATTAAGCTTTCACAGTCAAGCATACAACTTATAATTGAGGTATGAGATGGCCAAGAATAATCCTTGTAACTGAACTTTCGCAGTCAAGCATGTTGCTTGTAATTGAGGAATGAGGTGGTCAAGTGCAAGAATTTTAACTAGATTTCTTTTACCTCTATTAATCACATAACTTGTAACTAAACTTCTTTTGTCATTACGTAGCTTTTAACCAAACTTCCTCGGTCAACTTCTTCAAACGCATAGCTTGTAACTTGATTTTCTCCTTAGTCAAGAGCATAGTTTGTAGTTAGAATTCTTTTAACTTGATCAAGTGCATAGTTCATAATCAAGTTTCTTTTACCTCCGTCAAGGGCATAACTTATAACCATGCTTTTTTTTTAACCTTGATCAAGTATATAATTTATAATCAGATTTCTCCTCAATCAAGCACATAACTTGTAACTAGTTTTTTTTTATTTTGATCAAGTGCATAACTTATAACTAGACTTTTTTTTATTTGAGTCAAGTGCATAGCTTGTAACTGAGTCTTCTCCCTATTCAAGTGTTGACCTTGGCCTTAGTCTTCAATCTAAGCAAGTGTTATACTTCTTGGGCTTGGATTTTATTTTGAGGAAGCATTGAGTTTCAACTTGTGCTTTTGAAGATGTAGATGAAGTTTATTATCCTACAAGTCTGTGCATGTTGTAGTCCATTCTCAAAGAAGAAAAGACTATATTGACAAGAGCATGGTAGAGGTTGGGATAGGAAAAGCATTGTGTAAGCTTTTCTTTGAAATCTCCCCCTTTTTGTGCTTCAATGAGAACCATTTGCCCAAACAAGAGTGGTACATGCCAACAAAGGTCACACAATAAGTGATGAGAAGACTCATCAAAAAGTTTTGGTGGACCTCTAAGGGATAGATCATTCAGAATCTCCCACCCTGCAAACAAGGAAATATGCAGACATTAGGTATGCATAATAATCAAATCACTTAAGAGCATTTATGTAAAAATGCTTGCTAAGTCTCTACGCAATATAGATTAAGAATTCAAAGAATCATAGATTTTTCAAGATAAACATCAATTAGTAATGGAATTCATATGCAATGTTAGTTTCTCAACTAAGTAAAGTGTAATCTATAATTGAGCTTTCCACATGAAGATGTAAACATTTATCTAAGTATTGAGATACAACACCATTTGAGTGAGATAAAAGATGTATGTATAGAGTTTAAGAGAGTGCAAACAATAGTCCCTAGATTCTCATAGTGTATGAGCATTTAAGCAATAAGTCTCTCGGATCAATACTCCATCACCTCATGACACAACAAGATAATAGGATATTTTCAACATTATTCATCCAGCAATCAAATCAAAGTCAAAAAATTATCGATGGTTAATGATAAATGTCAAAAATTTTCAACATTTCTCAACAAAATGGTGAAAATTCTTGGTGTTTAATGATAATTTAGTTTGTTGAAAATGTCAAAAAAAATTTGATATTCCTCTGACAAAACACCAAAAATTGTCGGTGTTTCTTAACAAATGCTAGAAAATTTCCAGCGTTTGTTGAGAAATGTCTAGAATTTTTGTCGTCAAAGAAATGCTAGGAATTTCCTGACAAATGCCCAACAAAAATCCTAACCCTTCATCCATAGTCACGCCCCAATAGAGAACTCAAATCTCTTGTCCTACCCTCCCTCTATCCTCTGGCCTAATCACTGCCCACTCCTGCCTACATCTATTGTGTTGTCCTCCCTCCTGCCTGTGCTCCTCCCTCCTTCAGCCTAACTGCCACCAACCCTTGCTCACACCTCTCTCACTTGTGCTTGCACTAGTCTGGCCCACATCCACCGTGTTCTCCTCCTTTTGGCATATGCTCGTCCCTCCAGCATTTAGCCCGACCGAACACCCTACCTTCTTCTTCTTTAGCGTTCTCTCCTCCCTCTGACCTATGCTCCTCCCCTTGGCCTTTGGCCTAACTGCTCATATCTTCTTCCTCTCTAGCCTACACTCCTCCCTCCAACTTCTTGCCTGACTACCCATAGCTTCTTCCTCTTTGGTGTGCTTCATACTCTTCTTACATGTCAAATATTTTGATAACAAATGTTTAATTATTGGTTGCAAGAATATTAACTAGATAAGTGTGGTTTATAAAGAATTATTGCATAAATTCTATTAGTTTTTTTTAATCAAATCACTAATAATGGATGAATAGTTATTTTCTTTTCGAAGAATTTATTGTTCTAAGTATGCTTTTTTTGCTCTATTGATGCATGAGAAACTAAGTAATAGATTCCCCGCTAATTTTTTTGTGGCCTTGGAGATTGCATCTACTAAAAATTTAGGAGAATAATATAGTGTAATGATGATAGAACTAAGTTATGGTATTGGAGATGGCATCACAGATCCCTCGAGATCACCAATTGGTAGATCGTGACTTACTTTTTTTTCTTTGCTTGCATTCTTGCTGATTAATAAGATCATGATTTATCTATATTACCACAATGCCCTTGCTGAATTTTCCATATAACCAATACAAGTGATATAAGAGGCAGTTTTCTATTGAAAGCATGAATTTCGTCTTGCATCTTAAGGTTCTTGGTTGGCCCATCATATTCTGTTGTTGTGTTCATCTTCCATTGCCTAGTGCCAAAAGCAATACCCAAACAGTATCCACTTCAAAGGAAGGTCAACAACATTATGAAATGTCAATTTTATATTTTCTTCTTTCCTAATTGTACTTTTCATGTTTCATGAGATTATATTACTACTATGTGGTTGACAAGAACTCCATGAAAGTCTAGTCTTATTTTGCTAACTAGGTTCTTTGTGTTACTTGTTGATTATTTTCCATAAAATTGCTATAAATTTCTTTCTTTTTTACTTATCAAAGTCTATATTTTCTATGATCCCTAATAATGCGCACATGTCACAATACTATATTCTAAGCCTGTTATACATATGTCATTTTTTTTTTGGAATAGTTCAGCTTTATACATTAAGGTTTTTGGTTTAATAATTCTCTTCAGATCCAAACCCACCATCAATAGGCATTCTGTTAGCCGAAATTCCATTGGACAAAAGTGGGATTAAAATAAAGAATCAATTGGACTGCAGATACATCAAATGGATTTATTTTCTTCATTTTTCTCATTACATTGCCCCCATCTAAAATTTGTTTGCAATGCTTCTAAATTCTCATGGTGTTGCATCAAACATTACGGGAGTTTACTCATCATATGCATAGTTATGCAACAAAGAGCAGAGGGTGTGCATAGGCATATAAGAAATAGGTGAACATAGGTTTGCAATGGAAAGAGGCAAAAGTGGTTGAACCTTGCTCATAATTAATCACATTGGGGAGGTAACCTTCCATCCTCACATGTGGTTCTCAAACAACCTGCTTTATACTTGATTATCTTAAATTGTTAATTTTGTATCTCAAATTTGAATTAAAATTTGAGTTAAAGTAAAAATTTTAAATTAAAATTAAATTTATGTTTAATTTTAAATACTTATTATGTAATATTAGGGGTTATAATTAGAGTATAATTTAGACTCAATAAATACCTATAAATACTTTAGTAATACATAGAGTTTAAATGTGATATGGTATTGAGATTAAATTAAAGAGAAATAGAGAAAATAGAGAGAAAAGAAAAAGAGATATTGTCAGCTCTCGTGTATGAATCTTTAGAGTGTTTCGCAATAATCTCTTATGTTAGTTGTTCATGATATTCTCTTGAAGATTATCTCTGAAAGTGAAAAAATAACTAAAACTTGATAAAAAATTTAGTTGGATAAGAAAGAATGAAAATTTTTTTATAAACTCTTGTAAAGTCTGTTAATAGTGAATCTTTGACTCTCTCTTTAAACGTAATCCAATTTTAAGTGAAATACATATTCCTATGTCTTTTCTCGTATTTTTTTTATCTTATATTACTTCTTGTTTTTTATGTTGTTTAAGAAAAAAATAATCCTTAAAACTTCTCCTGTAAATAACAACACTAAATTTGGGTTGAACCATCCTAAGATTTTCATTTATATTACAACCACCTTATTGGCAACATCTCTGATGCAACTATAATCATTTCAAGTTTATCAAGTACAAGAAGAGAAGACTGTATTTGTGAAGCAAGTCCGGCCAAGTCCTAATTCTTTTAGGGAGCTCCACAATGACACCCATCACTGTTTTTTCAGAACTTACAGGTCAAAACGTGACTGCAGGCCAGGTTTAAGACACCAGAGAGGTTAACAAAGGAGATACTGTATTATAATGTCAGGTGTGATAAATTAGTCCCACATCGGATATTGGATAGATAGGGTCCAATATATATAGTGAAAAAGGCCCATATCCTATAAGCTTAAGCTTTTGGGATTGTTTGGTTCACTACATTATTTCGGTTTGACACTCTTTCGGCTCTCCCAACAAATGGTATTAGAGCTTCAGGTTTGAAGCTGTGCAAACTCTTAAGCATGGTTCGCGGTTTCGGTCGAAACCGAAACGTTTCGGCCGAAACGGTTCGGTTTCGGCCGGTCCCGAACCGAAACCTAATTTTTCGATTCGGTTAGGGTTTATTGTTCATTACTGTTCATAGTTACTGTTCATCTTCACCGAGCGCGGGCGGGAACGCGTGCTGACGAGCACGCTGGAGCGGGAGCTCGCCGGGCTCGAGTCCGGGCGGGCGGGTGCGGGCGGGAGCTCGCCTGGCTCGAGCACGGGCGGGCGGGCGGGAGCTCGCCGGGGCTCGAGCCTAGCGGGCAGGCAGGCGGGGGGTCGCTCGCCGGGGGGGGGGGGGGCGGGGGGCGGGGAGAGGAACTCGCACCGGTTTCGTGTCCGAGCCCAAGGGCCATGCGCACTCGCTGGTTTGTCGGCACTCTATCGCCTATCTCGTGCCCTCACCGACCGGACCCGTACTTCCGCAAGATGACGCCGGTCTTACACTGAGGCCAACACTATCGCCAATTTGATTTCGGCGTCAGTATCGATTTCTGTCAGATATTGTTCACGTACATAATTTTTTTACGTAATTATTCATTATTTTTCAAAATTTTTAAACATATTATAATTTTTTAATTTGAAGTTAAAAAATAATTAAAATAAAGTTAAATTTTAGTCAAAATATGATTTTCATTTTAGACATTCGATATATGGTTATACTTCAGAACCGCTGCCACGAGATCGCGCAGAACTAGTTGTTCTAGCTCATATGTCTACAAATGCTCGTCCGAATCATCCAGGTACTGAATTTGTAGTTCCACACCCAGATGTTCCAAACTCAACTGATGATGATTATGATGATTAGTTGTATTATCTTAAAATTTATAAAATTATGTATGTGTGAAGTACATTTTAATGAAAAGTTAAATGTGCTTATGCTAATTTTAACTTTTAATTATATTCATGTTATTTCTTATATGTTTTTTTAATATACTAATATATATTAAAAGTAGACAATATCAGTGACTAACTATCAAAATTAATATTAATTAATTAAAATAATATTTAATATTATGGTAATATTAAGTATAAATTCATTCCTAATTTTTCAAATTTTCTAAATTTTTTTTAATATTTTATCATATTTTTAATTTGAAGTCAAAGTACAGTCAAAATATAGTCAAACTCTGGTCAACACCCAATTAATAATTTTAAAAAATCTTTCGGCCGAAACTGAAACCGAAACGGCCGAAACGGCCGAAATGTATCGGTTTCGCTGGGTCCCGAAACCGAAACCGAAATCGAAACAGTAAACCTTGCTCTTAAGACCGAAATTATCGTGATGGTGTGACTGAATTGAGTCGCATGTTAATTTCTCTTAAAAAAACAAAAAGAATGAGACAAAAACCCGTTAGTGTGGGTCATACGGTGGAACTAGTCGAGTAAAAGAGTTCTTGATAAATCACACCTGAAGAGGGAGATTGTTATAATATTTGGTGTGATAAATTAGTCTTACATCAGATATTGGATAAATAGGGTCCAATATATATAGTGAAAAAAACTCATATCCCATGAGTTTAAGCTTTTGGGATTGTTTGGTGTCTGGTTCACTATATTATTTCGGTTCGATACTCTTTCGGCTCTCCTAACAATGCTGAGGGTGACAAGACTAAGGATAATGTTTACTTGATGGGATACAAACTCAATAGCATATCGCTTCGTCATGCTTGACTTCAGCACTCAAAATTTGTCCAACTATTTCTGAAGTGGAAAAGAGGCATTGAAGCTGACAGTGTACTTGAATGAGCGAACCAAGAATGTTGGCATATCCGTGGATGGAGCTCCTCACAAACTTCATAAGAAGCCTCATAAGAAACTCACAAGAAAACTCCATAACTATTTTGTGGAGCCACTTTCATCAGCCAGCAACAAGTCTTTGAGCTCAATGAGGTTCATATCTACATTAGGCCTTGCAAAATTCAATCCTTCCCGAAGATGTGGGTTTTCAGAAAACAACCAAGCCGATTACTGAGGCCCCATTTGCTTCTTCGAGAGCTTTTCAATTCTGCTTTGCATTACACCAGCTTCGCGAGGTAAATGGTCGAGCAAGGTCTCAGCATCAGGCACAACGTATTTATGGACAAAAGGCCAATCAAGAGTATTATGTTGCCTTTCTTAGCTTGGAATATAATGGATCGTAATGCGTTATGGTGCGGTTTGATGAATTCCAAATATACCGAAATTGATAGAATTGATGAGTCAATTTCGTCAATTTCAATAATTCTGTTGTTGTTTGCATGTAAAATTTATGGGAATTCACTATTTCAAATACTATTTCAATTTCGTATTTAAATTTCTTTCTCCATAGAATGAAATTCATAATTTCAACAAAAATTGGATGAGTCCCACCCACATTCTGAAGTAAATCATGAATTCGTGCAGCAACTTTATAATTTCAGTGCGAATTCTTCTCCCCTAAATGTGAGCATTGTCAAAACCCTATCCCACACCCTGCTTCCGCTCTGAGCACCGCGTATTTGCCCGCACCCGCTCTGCTGCCACTTTGAGCAACGTCTACTTCCCACCCTGCAGTCGCTCCAAGCACCGCTCACTTCCCACCTTGCTGCTGCTCCAAGCACCGCCCGTTTTCTCTTTCTTCCCAATCTGCTGCCGCTCTAAGTGCCGTTCCCTTCTGCCTTTTTTTCGCCTTTTGCTGTCAATTGACAAGAGATGCAGTCGGTCATTTCCCCACCACTCCTCCTCAGAGATTTCTTTTTTTTTTTTTCGTCGGTGGCACCACCCATCATCACAACCACAAGGACCCCGTCTCTCCTCTCCTGGATCTCTCTTTATTTTGTTTTCTTTTTTTCTCTCTCTCCGTAAATCTCACTAGCCTTTACTATAATAAGAAAAGAATGTGGAAGCGGCTCACAAGTTAATAACTGTTCATATTTTTATTGGTTAAAAAATATTTAGTGCCTCTCGAAAGATTGTTTCCTGCAAGAGGTAGCACCAAGCATTCAAACGATGAGTAATGATATAGATTTATGAAAGTGTCGCTCAATTTTGTTAACATTGGCTTCTCCACACTACTTGTAGGCTTTAATGTCACGGTGAAAGTTGAGTTTTCTCTTTGTTTCCTAGGCAGGTTAGATCAAGAAAGGATCGGGAACAATACTGGGCAGAAAAGAAGAGCCCATGCAACTTCATATCCGTCTCCGAATTTGCAGAGCAGTTCAAGAGATTTCATATCTATGCTACTGGAGCTCACGTATAAATATGATCTAATTTTGTTAGATGATTGTGATTTAAGTGTTAATTTAAATCATATAGATTCGGCCCAATATCATTAAGACAATAGAGAAAGGTGAGCAAGTTAAATTCTTATCTTTTCTCTTTGATTTATGTGTTTTCTTTGGCACCTCGTGAGGTTTTCCTTCAAGCTTGCTATTGCCCTACCCATGTGGCCTTGTCTGAACCCTAGCTTCATCAGACTGCCTTGCCAAAGGGAAAGTCATGTTAGTCTTCCTACTAACCCAAGCTCCAACCTGCTTCCTGCTGCACTAGCCCAGGCAGGTTGTGCCCTGTCTCCTTCACCCGCAAGCTACACCCAAGCTCTACTGCACCTTGGACCGAGAACTCACCAGATCCCAAACTTGCCCATGCCACTCCACCCTACCAGACTTACTCGTGCCATTGTGTTAGATATGCCTCATGTTGCCCTACTGTACATGCTCCCATGCCCTACCTGCCGGTGGTATCAAAGCCTCCCGCCACTAATACCTCACTGCCGCCGCCACCTTGAGGAGATCTCTTTTTGGACCTTTGCCAGAGCACCTCACCCATGCCACACCGGCTTAACCCTATTCTCTGCTCACTAAAGATCCCGAGCACCACCCTCTACCACCAGATCTACCACCGAAGATCCTTCACCAGCCACCTATGCCTGGACTCAAGCCACCACACACCAAGCTGCTGCCCATTGCTATCGGCTGTGCTTGAAGCTTTGATCACTATGTTCCTCACACTAACCACCACTGCCCCCAACCTCACACAACTGGTGATCTTGTTCGGATTCGGTTAGGAAGAAGGCTGAGTCACCATGACCCGATAGGTTTTCAAGACAGGAAGAAGGGGCATAGGAGAAAAGAAGAAGAAGAGAGAAAGAAAAGAAAAAGAAAAAATAAAAAAAAAGTTGGTGGAAAAAAATTCTCTTGCTTCGGTTTTCATGTCTTCACTACTATGACTATATGTGGCTTTTGACGTCTTGACAAAGCTTCATTAACACCATGCCCATCCACAATTCTTTGTGTATTGACAGATCTCCATCAACACTGCAATCATCTGAGACCCTTCAAACAACAATAAACTTCAGCAACATCATGACCACTTGTGGCTTTTAGCACTTAACCAGTCTTTGGGTTCGTATCCAAGTTAGCTTTCAGCCTCACACTCAGCTAGTCTTTAAGCTCACACTCAAATAGCCTTTAGGTTCGTATCCAAACTATCCTTCAGTCTCATACTCAACTAACCTTTAAGATCGTGACTAACAGCTTTCTGGCTCACATCCAAGCCAACATTTGAGCTTGTACTCAACCAGCTTTTGGGTTTGAACTTAGCAAGCCTTCAGACTCACACCCAAACTAGCCTTTGGGCTTGCCTCCAAGACAACCTTCTAACTCACTCTCAGCTAGTCTTTAGGCTCATATCTAGCCATCCTTCAGGCTCGCATCCACGCTAGTCTTCAGGCTTGCACTCAGCCAGCCTTCAGGCTCATGACCAGCTAGTCTCAGGCTCGCACCCAACTAGCCTTGGCACTCACATTCAAGCCAACCTTTGGGCTCTAACTTAATTGGCCTTCGGGCTCACAGCTAACTAACCTTCAAGCTCGCATTTCAAGCTAGCCTTCAGACTCACACTCAACCAACCTTTATGCTTGCCTCCATGTCAGCCTTTGGACTCACACTCAATCAGCCCTTGAGCTTGCACTTCTAAGTCAACTTTCAAACTCGCGATCTAAGCCAACCCTCGAGTTCACACATTTCAGGTCAGTCTATAGATTCACCCAAAATTATCATGACAATCAAGGAATCTCAAATCAAATTGATTAACACTCAATCGCATTGAACACAAAACCAATTAAATCAAATGAACCACCAAAGGAACTTAAATTAATCAAATAAATAGACTATAACTCAAATTAAATTGAATCCAAAATTTAAATTGAATCAAATCAAATAAACTCAGACTCAATCCTAATCAAATTCGAGATAGGTGTTTTAAGTAAATTTTGTACCTTTGCTCTGACTTTGAGTTAGACTCATGATGAGCCAAATTTAGATATTGGACCTGAACCCAAATTTTGGTCAAAGGTTAAAAATAAGATTTGAGCTAAATTAGGGTTTATAAATAAACTCCTCAACATTTCATATTCGTAGATAAGCCCTTGAAATTTCTAAAATTTATAAATAAACCCCCTAAAAATTTTTATTCTTATATAAGTACAAATTTCATTCAAAAAGTACCCTGAAAGTTTTAAAATTTTATAAATGTATCTTTTTTGCAAAAGCCTCCATGGAAGTTACAAAAATTATCTTTTAATCTATATTTTTCTAGAAAATTTGTAAATAACTCCCTTGAAATTAGATATCGCAAAGCACAATTTTCATTCATAAGTAAATGAATCAAATCCTCATACATATTTATTTTCATTCCAAATTTGAATCCCAATCAAATATTTTCACCCAATACAATCCTCCAAGATTATAAATTCATAATTGCCCAAAAAGTAAATAAATAAATAAGGGGAGGAGATAATCTTTCATTTTGGAATGATTTTGTCCATCCTGCAAAATAAAAAAGAAAAATCAAAATAAAAAAAATATAGAGGAGAGAAATCAAGAGAACGAAGAAGGATTCAAGAGCTATCATTAGAGAAAAATTGGAGAGAACATCATCGTGAGTCAATAAGATTCTTATATGTGCATGTTTAAGCAACCATCCACCATCGCTATTGCCCCACTCTTCACACACCTATGCCAACCGATCTTGTTCCTCTGTCATTGATGGCCCCCCTACTACCACAAACTTTCAATTGTACCCAAGCAACACCACCGATCGAATTATAACTAGCTCCGTACCATCAGGCGTGCCATTGCACCATTGAAGCTCCTCTCTAAATAGCTTCACTGATGGCATAGCTCCACTACTCTGAGCCTGAGAAGCCGACTTGACCCATGCCCTAGACTATTAGCTTGTGTCCTAGCCCAACTGTGTCCCAACCTATTGGCCATCACAGTAGTGCCTCATCCCCATGCTGAAGCCCTAGCCTCGCCGGAGGCTAGGAGATCTCACATGCACCACCTGTGCTTGTGTAACACCGTCGGCCTCCTCCACGAGCTTTGCATACCCCCACATGCATGCACCCTTCACCCAACTCCTATCCTTGGAGTTTCAATGACACACCACTACCCTTTGTGTGGTGTTCGAATCCATCCCAAAAACCAGAAACCGAGAAAGAAGAATGGATAGCATATCTGAGGCCCTCTCTTCCCCCCCGGCCCACCCCCACCCTCCCCCCCCCGACGCCCCCCCCGGCGCCCCACCCCCCTTGTCATGCACTTCTAGAGTAGGGCTAGATCCGACCATGGATTGAGAAGACTAGGCTATGCTTTATAGGAATTTGAAGGAGGGTGTGCGAGCTTTAGGAGAAAAGAAGAAGAAGGAAGGAAAAAAATACAAAAGGAAAGCTGAAAAAAAAGGAGTTTGGCTAGCAGCATCTTGCTCCAATTTCCATGTCATCACTATTGTGGCCACCCACAACTTTTGGGATGTCGATGAACTTTATCAACACTGCAACTACCTGTGGTCCTTGGCATATAGATGAACTTCATCAACACTATGGCCACCCATGGCTTTTCACACTCAGCTAGTCTTCAGGCTTACATCCAAGCTAGCCTTTGGGTTCACACTCAGCCAGCTTTCGGTCTCATAGCCAGCCAGTCATCGGGGTCGTACTTAATCAGCTTTTGGACTCACATCCAAGCTAGTCTTTGGCCTCACATCCAAGCCAGCCCTTGAACTCGCATTCAAGTTAGCCTTTGCACTCGCATCTAGCTAGCCCTCGAACTCGCATCCAAGCTATCCTTCAGGCTT
This sequence comes from Trichopus zeylanicus subsp. travancoricus, assembly GCA_005019695.1. Taxonomy (NCBI): domain Eukaryota; kingdom Viridiplantae; phylum Streptophyta; class Magnoliopsida; order Dioscoreales; family Dioscoreaceae; genus Trichopus; species Trichopus zeylanicus. The sequence goes on along the minus strand of RXID01019385.1, from coordinate 571,943 downwards.
GCATCTAAGCCAAACTTTGGGCTTATACTTAGCAAGACTTTAGGTTCACAGCCAACCAGCCATCGGGCTGGTACTTAGCCATCCTTCTAGCTCACGACAAACCAACCTATGGGCTCATACCCAACCAACCTTTGGACTTGCATCCAATCTAGCCTTCAGGCTTGCATCTAGCTAGCCTTTATTCTCGCATCTAAGCCAGCCTTCGGGCTTGCACTTAACCAGTCTTCAAGCTCACACTTAACTAGCCTTTGAACTTACACTCAATTAGCCATTAGGCTTGCATCAAAGCCAGATCTTAGGCTCAACGTTTGGGCTCACACTCAACTAGTCTCATGCTCGCAGCTAGCTAGTCTTCTGGCTTGCACTTAGCTAATCTTCGGGCTTGCATCCAAGTTAGCCTTTGGGCACATACTCAGCTAATCAGTCTTCAGACTCGCACTCAATTAGCCTCCGGGTTCACCTCCATACTAGCCTTTGGGCTCACACTCAGCCACCATTAGGCTTACACTCAACCAGCCTTCATGCACTTGTCCAAGCCAATCTTTAGACTTGCACTCAATCAGCCCTTGGGCTTGCACCTCTAATCCAACTTTCCATATCGCAATCTAAGCCAACCCCAAGTTCACATATTTAAGGTCAGCTCAAAGGTTTGTTAAAAATTATCATGACAACTAAGGACTCTAAAATCAAATTAATTAATACTCAATCACCTTGAACTCAAAACCCAATTGACTAAACCCAAATTGAGCAAATAAATGGACTAGAACTTAAATTAAACTAGATCCAAAATCCAAATTGAATCAAACCAAATAAGCTCAAACGTAATCCTAATCAGATTTGAGATGGGTAAATTCAAGATCAAGTCAAGTTTAAATCAAATCCAATCTAGATTAAACTAGGTTCATATTAAATTCTAATTAGGTTAAATCAAGTTCAAATTGAAGGGGCATACTCAAAATTAAACCAAAACTAGCCCAACCTTGACGAAACCAACCTGAACCAGGTTGACTTGAACTTGGACTAAAGTCCAACAAAATGCAAACCAAAATCTGATGAAGGTTCAACACAAGGTCGAACTTGATCCAAATCAAATGGAATCAGGGTCGAGCCAAAATCGAGTTTTGAATGTTGAACTGATTTAAGTTAAACTTGAATTGAAGTCAACACTACTCCAACTAGAGTTAACAATCAGTATTTGAGAAATGTTCTTCTAAAAAATCAATGCCAAGCTTGGTGAATTGATTAATTATTGAACATTCACTATCAATACCAACAGTGATTTTGGAGTGGATATTTCACATGGTTCTCTTGGTCATGCTATAAAGCATCAGTGCAAACCTGATCATCAAAGGTTTTGGGAGTAAAAATATCAAAACAAATCGCTATCTTTCAAGAAGGAATTAGTGAATCGCAATTCAATCAAGTTTTAAACATCAATTTGAATCAATTCATGTTCAAATCAAAATTGAGTGTTGAACTAACTCCAAACCAAACTCAAACTCTAACCATATTAGTCCCAATGAAACTAAATAGGGTCAAATTGAGCTCTACTGAGTGTGATGAGCCTTCAATAATACTACAAGGCTATGAATAATGGTGATGTTACCATCCTAACCTGAACTAGAGCTAGTCATATAAGAACTAAACTTTGACAGCACTCCAAGGCTATATCCAACTCCATAAATAGTGGGTAATGCTACCATCAAAATCAAAAAGTTATTGCTCATGCCCCATGGGCTATAAAAACATTTCAAATTCAAAAAGTTATTACTTACACCTCATTGGATATATAAGCACTTCAAAACTAAATGAAGTTATTATTTACACCTCATGGACTATAAAAATACTTCAAAATCAAAAGAAGTTATCACTTGCACCCCATAGGATGGGGAAACACTTCAAAATCAAGAAAACTTATCATCTACAGCCCACAGGCTGGGAAAACACTTAAAAATCAAATAAAGTTATATCTTACGCCTTACGGGTTATAGAAAACTTCAAAACCTAAAATAAGTTATCACCTATGCCCCACGGGCTATGAAAACACTTTAAAATTAATAAAGTTATTGTATATGCCTCATTAGCTATAGAAACATTTCAAAACCAAATAAAGTTATTACTTACACCTTATTAGCTATAGAAACACTTCAAAACCAAAAGAAGTTAACTCCTACGCCTTATTGGCTATGGAAATACTTCAAAATCAAATAAAGTTATTGCTTATGCCTCATTGCCTATGAAAACACTTCAAAACTAAATGAAGTTATTGCTTATGCCCTATTGGCTATAGAAATACTTTTAAAACAATAAAAAAGTTAACTCCTTGACCTTATTGACTATGAAAATACTTCAAAATAAAATAAAGTTATTACTTACACTTCATTGGCTATAAAAATACTTCAAAAGAAAATGAAGTTATTACCAATACCTAATTAGCTATGGAAATACTTCAAAGTAAATGAAGTTATCACCAATGCCTCATTAGCTAATGGAAATACTTCAAACCAAATGAAATTATCACCAACACTCAAAGCTATTAGAAACACTTCAAAATTCTCCAATTTTCTTCCACATTCTATCAAATGATGCTATCAACATCTGCCAAAGACCGAGTCAATCTAAGTCAAATACCATGTGGTTTAGCATAGGGGAGCAAGACAGCAACACACATCATAGCTCCTTCTCCACAGCTTCCCTTTTCTTTATTTCTTTCATATTTTCTATAATTCCACATTGAATTTCATTGTGAAGTGATGATATACCCTTGTTTAAGGTATGTACCATTTCTTAAAATCAATCAAATGCTTTCTTTTTTTTGTGTCTCTATTTTATTAGCTAGATTTCTTACTTTAGAAGATTTCTCATAATTGTTGAGGTAATTAACAATATGGGTTTATGTCTGTTGGAAGTTAATATTTCCATAATACTTGAAGCGCACTCAAATTAAACATATTTTGATTTGTACATTGAGATCGCTTCCTGGGGTCTCTGCCACTCCGAGGCCACCGAAATTGATCTCACAAACTTTGGCACGCTCGATGGGACTTGAGTTCTCCTCTAAGTATAGAAATCTATCTAATACGATATACACTAATAAGGTAATATTATGATTGAAGACTGATTAATTATATCCTTCTTTGTAGAAGAAAGAATTAAATAGCATCAATGAAGAACATCTCTATCCCAAGATATATCATCATCCTGGGGCTAGGGTCGGCTATGCACCTATCCCAACTAGTGGTTATAGCTGATGTTCAAATCAAGTTTGGGACCATCTCTGACGTCATCGAGTTCAAGAAGGCACCTACTACTACACCGACTGGGGTTATTGTCATGTAAAACTAGACTTTTTCTCACCTTTTATTCAAGGGAAGGAGGCCCAATGTTATCATTTCAATGAGAAGGGTTGTTCGGATGAAGTGATAGAAGCCATACATCAACCAACAAGGATATTAGTGTTCGAGAGGCTAGGAGCGAAATGAAATTAAGTCTTTAGTCATCTTCATCCAGCTCCTCACAAGGGGTAATCAAAAGCAAGTTTGGATACAGGCATCAATGAAGAAGAACTCATCTAAACTATCACATGTAAAGAAAAATCTGTTGGAATTTTTAGCCACCTTGGGAAATCTACCTCTTCAAAATAAGTTAGTTATTACCATCCCTACCTCCAACTTTTTTGCTCCATTAAGTAATTTAGAGAAGGGTAAAAGTAAGTCATAGGGGGCACAATCTTACCTTAGGACTATGGCAAAGGGGGAAAATCACCAAACAAAATCACAAGAATCATCGTAAGGCTACAACTCAACATAAGGACTCACAAAGGGAGACCACCTACACTGTCAGAGTCATCTCTCATCATGACTTTGGGAGGGATTGTAGGACCGCACCCTAGCCAGAAAAATGATGAAAGAAGGCTGTCCAAGTGAGGCTTACTAATGAAAAAATCTAAAAGGAGTGGGCGCTTGTCAATCAATCTTTGCTACCATATCAAAGAGAAGGAGTAGCCACCATCTCTATGAGTAGACTCTCGAATGAGATGACTCAATTGATGGGAGAAGTTAGCCTCAAGCTCAAGCCCAAACTTGATCCTTGAGACATAGACCATCATTTTCTAATGGAAGCCTTGGTCATAATAGAAAGTTCTAATCAAAAAGTGATCATAGAAGCACTGCAAGAACACTAGAGGCAGCACTGAAAATAAAAAGATGAAGCTCAAAATAAGGCCATGGAGTTGGTGGAGATAATTCTATAAATGAGTCAAAAGCTTGATAAGTTGGAGCGATCTCAACAGCCATCTCAAGTAGTAGAGGTGGTGGAAGATTTATCTCCTATAGATGAGATCCACAAAAATGTAGGTCCTTCACAAGCACCTCCTCCAACAAGAGATTCCCAATCCTCGATTTTAAGAATCCCTGGTAACATGAAATTGCTAGAATACATACAACAATAGGTATAATGAATGGTGGCTACATAGTCAGACAAGAAAGTGAGATGGGTAGGATAAATGATGCCGATAAACCATACCCTACCTATCACGACTGAGTGTCATATCCCAAAGGCTATACAGTCCCTAACTTCAAACAATTTAATGACATGGGAAATTCCTCATTGTTACTCCACTAATTTTCAATAAGCTTGATAGGGGTAGCATTCGAGTGATATCTCATTTTGCAGCCAAAATTCATACCAACTTAGGCACAAATGAAAGAGGTGTTCCAAATTAGGTTCAAAGGGATCAGTAATAAAGTAACCATTTTAGGTCTTGTCTTGATACCAAAATACAATAATAAGTCAATTTTGGACTATGTCACATGGTAGAGAAATCTTAGCCTTAAGTGTGAACAACACGTGAGCTAATTTGAGACAGGGATCCTAGTCCTCGGAAATATAGGGGGAGAGTGAATGGCACCTTGGCATGTTGACTAACTTCATCAATACTGAGGCTACCCATGGCTTTTCATGCTCAGTCAGCCATCAAACTCATATCCAAGCCAGCCTTTGGGTTTGCACTTAGCCAGCCTTTGAGCTCGCACCCAACCAGCCTTCAAGCTCAGATCTAAGCCAACCTTTAGACTCACACTCAGCTTGCCTTTAAGCTGATAGCTTGCCAGTCTTTGGGCTCACACCCAGCCAACTTTCAAGTTCACATCCAAGCTAGCTTTCAAGCTCACACCCAACTAGACTTTAGGATTGCATCCAAACCAGCCTTCAAACTTGCACTCAACCAACATTTTGGCTCACACTTAGCCAACCTTCAGGCTCACATCCATGTCAGCCCTCGAGCTTACATTCAGCCATCCTTTCGGCACATATCCAAGTCAGCCTTGAGGCTCACACACAGCTAGCCTTCAGGCTCACATCTAATCTAGGCATCAAGCTTGCATTCAGCCAACATTCAAGCTTGTACTCGGCTAACCATTGGGCTCGATCAAAGCTAGCCTTTAGGCTCGCACGTAGCCAGCCTTTAGGCTTACACTCAGCTAGCCTTCAGGCACTCATCCAACTTAGCCTTTGGACTTGCACTCAATCAACCCTCGGGCTTGCACCTCTCTGCTAGCTTTCAAGCTTGTGATCTAAGCCAACCCTTGAGTTTGTATATTTAAGGTTGGCCCACAAGTTTACCCAAAATTATTATGATAGTCAAGGACTCTCAAATTAAATTGATTAACACTCAATCACATTGAACTCAAAACCTAATTAACTTAGATGAACCACCAAATGAACCCAAATTAATCAAATAAATGGACTACAACTCAAATTGAACTAAACCAAAATCCAAATTGAGTCAAACCAAATAAGCTCATAATCAATCCTAATCAGATTTGAGATGCTTTAATTTAGGATCAAGTCAAGTTCAAATCCAATCTAATTTGGATCAAACTAAACTCAAATCAAATCCTAATTGGGTTAAATCAAATTCAAACTGAAGGGGCAAACTCAAAATCAAACCAGGCCAACTCAATCTTGAGCTAAAATCAAGTTGAACTAAGTTGACTTGAACCTAAACTGAAGTCCATTAAAATGCAAACTGGAACCTAATAAAGGTCCAACATAAGGTTGAACTTGACCCAAATCAAATGGAATTAGGCTCAAGCCAAAATCGAGTTATGAATATTAAACTAATTTAAGTTAAACTCAAATTGAAATAAACACTACTCCAACTAGAGTCAATTATCAGTATTTGAGAAATGTTCTTCTAAAAATCAATACCAACCTTAGTGAATTGGATTCATTACTGAACATTCACCATCAATACCAACAGTGATTTTGGAATGAAAATTTCACATGATTCTCTTGGTCATGCTATAAAGTATTAGTGTGAACTTGGTCACCAAAGGTTTTGGGAATAGAAAACCAGAATGTATCATTATTTTTCAAGAAGGAATTAGTGAATTACAATTCAATCAAGTTGTAAACATCAAGTTGAATCAATTAAAATTCAAATTGAAATTGAGTATTGAACTAATTCCAAACCAAACGCAAACTCGACCCATATTAGTCCCAACAAAACTAAATAGGGTTAAATTGATCCCTACTAGGTGTGTTGAATCTTCAGCAATACCACAAGGCCATAAACAATGAGTAATGTTATCATCTTAACCTGAAGCAGAGCCAATTCATATAAGAATTAAACTAGGTCAAACTGAGTCCTGCTGGGAGTACTATAAAAGCTTATGACATTACTCTAAGGCTATGTCCAACTCCATAAGTAGTAGCTAATGCTACCTTCAAAATCAATGAAATTATTGTCTATGCCTCCATAGGCTACGAAAAATACTTCAAATTCATGATGTTATTACTTACACCTCATTGGCGATAGAACCACTTCAAAACTAAATAAAGTTATTGCTTACACCTCACAAGGTATAGATGCACCTCAAAACTAAAAGAAGTTATCACTTGTGCCCCGTGGGCTATGAAAACACTTCAAAATCAAAAAAGTTATCACCTATGTTCCACAAACTATGAAAATACTTCAAAATCAAATAAAGTTATGACTTACACCGCACAGACTGTAGAAATTTCTTGAAAATCAAAATAAATTATCACATATGCTCCACAGGTTAGAAAATACTCTAAAATTAAGAAAAGTTATCACCTATGTCCCACGGGCTACGAAAATACTTCAATATCAATGAAATTATTATTTATGCCTCATTAGTTATAGAAATACTTCAAAATCAAATAAAATTATTGCTTATAGCTCATTAGTTATAGAAACACCTCAAAATCAAAAGAAGTTAACTCTTACACCTCATTAGCTATGGAAATACTTTAAAACTAAATAAAGTTATTGCTTAAGCCTTATTGGCTATAAAAATAATTCAAAACACAAAAAAGTTAACTCCACCTCACAGGCTACGAAAACACTTCAAAAGCAAACAAATTTATTGCTTATGCTTTATTGGCTATGGAAATATTTTAAAATCAAATGAAGTTATTGCTTACACCTCATTAGCTATAGAAATACTTCAAAACCAAAAGAAATTAACTCTTACACCTCATTCACTATGGAAACAAGTTAAAACTAAATGAAATTATTGCTTATGCCTTATTAATTATAGAAACACTTGAAACTAAAAGAAGTTAACTCCTACGTCTTACAAACTATGGAAACACTTCAATATCAAAAGAAATTGCTGCTTATATCTCATTAACTATAAAAATACTTCAAAACCAAAAGAAGTTATTGCTTACATTTCATTGGCTATAGAAACACTTCAAAACCAAAAGAAGTTAACTCCTATGCCTTATTGGCTATCAAAATACTTTAAAATCAAATGAAGTTATTGCTTATGCCTCATTGCCTATGGAAACACTTCAAAATCAAATGAAGTTATTACTTAGGTCTCATTGGTTATAGAAATACTTCAAAATCAAAAGAAGTTAACTCCTATGTCTTATTGGATATGGAAACACTTTAAAACCAAATGAAATTATTACTTATGCCTCATTGGCTATAAAAACACTTCAAAAGCAAATAAAATTACTGCCAATGTCTAATTAGCTATGGAATCACTTCAAAGCAGATCAACTTATCACCAATGTCTTATTGGCTCATGGAAACACTTCAAACTAAGTGAAGTTATCACCAACACTCAAAGCTATTGGTAATATTTTGAACTTCTCCCATTTTCTTCAATGTCCCATTAGACGATGTCATCGACATCAGCTAAAGACCGAGTCAATCTGAGTTAGATGCCACATGATCCAGTGTAGGGGAGCAGGGTGACAACATACATCACAACTCCTTCTCCACTCCTTTCCTTTTATTTATTTTTTTTATATTTTCTTTAATTTTATATTGAAATTCATTGTAAAGTTAGGGTATACCATTTTCTAAGGTATGCACCATATTTTAAAATTAATTAAATTATTTTTTTGTCTCTATTTTATTAGTTAGGTTTCTTGCTTTAGAAGGTTCCTCACAATTGTCATGGTAATAGTAGGGGCTTGTGCATGTTGGAAGTCAATATTCCTATAATACCTAATAGCACATTCAAATTAAACACACTTTGATTTGTGCATCAAGGTCTCTCCTTGAGGTTTCTGCCACTCCGTGGCCACTAAAATCGATCTCACAAACTCTAGCATATCCAATGGGACTTGACCTCTCCTCTAAGTGTAGAGACCTAACTAATATAATAGAGACACTGATAAGGTAGAATTACAATTAAAAATTGATTAATTATGTTCTTCTTTGCAAAAATAATTAAATGGCATTAATGAAGAATATCTCCATCTCAAGGTATGCTATCATCCTAGGGCAGGATCAGCTATGCGTCGACCCCAACTAGTGGTTGCAACTGAGGTTCAAATAAAGTTTAGAACAATCTCTAAGGTCATCTAGTTCAAAAAGGCACCTACTAATGCACTGATTATGGTTGTTGTCATACAAAATCAACCTATTTCTCGCCTTTAATCGAAGGGAAGGAGGCATAATGTCATCATTCCTAATGAGAAGGGTTGTTTAGATGAAGAGACAAAAGTCATGCCTCAACCAACAAGGATATCAGTATTTCAGATGCTAGGACCGAAATGAAACTTGGTCTTTGGTCGCCTTCACTATGCTCCTCATAGGGGGCAATCAAAAGCAAGTCTTGGCATAGGCATCGGTATGAAAGAACTCATCCGAACAATCACAAGTAAAGGAAAAGCTATTGAAATTTTTAACCACCTTAGAAACCCCTTGAAATAAGTTGGTCATTACCATCCCTACCTTCAACTTCTTTGCTCTATTAAGCAATTTAGAGAAGGGTGGGACAAATCACCAAACAAAACTATAAGAGTGACTGTAAGGCTATAACTCAGCATAAGGACTCACAAAGGAGACCATCCACACTATTAGAGTCATCTCTTATCATGACTCTGAGAGAGACCACGAGCCTGCACCCCAATCAGCTAAACACCAAAAGATGGCTGGCCAAGTGAGGCTTACTGATAAAGAAATCCAATAGGAGAAGGCTCTTGTCAACCAATCCTTGAACCACATGAAAGAGAGGGTGTGGTGTCCTACTCCATAAGTAGACCCTTGAATGAGATAACTCGATTGATGGGAGAAGTTAGCCTTAACCCCAAGTGTAGACCCAATTCTCAAGACATAGACTATCCCTTTTTGATAGAAGCCTTGATCATAATCAAAAGCTCCAATCTAGAAGTGACCATAGAAGCACTATAAGAACAACTGAGATAGCATGGAAAATAAAAAGGTAAAGCTTAAAAGAAGGTCATGGAGTTGATGGAGATGAATCTATAAATAAGCCAAAAGTTTGATAAGTTGGAGTGATCTCAATAGAAATCTCAAGTAGTAGAGGCAACCGAAGGTGTTTCTCCGATAGTTGAGATCCATAAAAATGTAGGCCCTTCACAAGCACCTCCTCCAGCAAGAGGTACCCAATCCTCAATTTTAGAGATCTTGATACCATGAAATTACAAAAATACATACAATAATAGATGCAATGAATGGTGGTTGCATAGTTAAGACAAGGAAGTGAGATGGGTAGGCTAAATGATGCCGACAAACCATGCCCTACCCATCACGACTGAGTGTCATATCCCAGACTCTATTTAGTGCCTAGCTTCAAATAGTTTAATAGCATAGGCAATCTTGAACAATTTATAGCTCACTTTGTGACTCTATTTGGGGATTCAAGTAATAGTTCACCAAGTTTTAGCAAGTTTGACAAGGGTAGCATTCAAATGGTATGCTAGTTTATAACAGAAATCCATATAAACTTGGGCACAAATGAAAGAGACATTCTAAATTAGGTGAGGATGGGTCAGTGATAAAGTGACCATTGTGGACATCGTCTCGATATCAAAATGCAACAATGAGTCAATTCTTGACTATGTCACACAGTGGAAAAATCTTGGCATTAAGTATGAACAACTCATGAGCCAATTTGAGGTAGTAAATCTAGTCCTCTGCAAACATAAGAGAAGAGTAGATGACACCTCATCTAAGTGCCTCTTCTATCCACGCTTTCCAAGACCTCATTATGCAAGTCAAGAAGTGAGAAAGGATTGGCCCACTGACCTTATCCAATTCACAAAATTTCAAATCCGAAAAGGATAAGGTAAAGCATACAACCTTCTTTGAAATACCCATCAAACACATCAATCATATTACTATATTTAAGGACTATGAACCTCTTGTTGAATTCTTCCTCCAGGAAGAAGCACAATGTACCCTTGAACAAGGGCACTTATGAAACATCTATTTTTCAAAAAGGCTGAAGAAGCTGATGAAGAAGATGACTAGAAACCCCAAAGAGCTTAGGATGGTGATGAAGAAAGCCTCATCAGAGCAAATTGCCTCACCTACCTAAAATAACAAGAAGAAAATAACAGAAGCAAGAGGAAGAATTTGGTTCAATTGGATGAATATGATGTCAAGAAATCAACAATTTAAGTATACATCAATGCTCTAGATAAATATATCCAAAGAGAAAGAATCCAAGGTAACTCTCAAGGAATTCTTCTCTAACAAACTCAGAGCTTTACTAGAAGACCTTGATATGAGAGATGGAGAAAGTAAACTTCCAGCAACGATGTGCTCCACCATATTTACTATCAAAAGTTTACAACCAAGTTGATCTTTACCTGATCGCTTTAATAATGATGAAATTCAGGGCACGAGGTGAGAAAAAGTGAATAGATTCATTTAGGATGTTACTGATAAAATGAGAGATCTCATAGGTCTCCCCGAGGGTTGCTCCCAAGATAACTATCTTAGAGAGTGATTCATCCATGAGTACGACTATGACATACTCAAACTATAGTTAGATACTGTGAAAGAACAAGCTACAACTAATATGAAGTTTGTCAAGGGGCAAATGCAAATGCTGAATGAGCATATGAAGGTTATGGCTGCCCACATGGAAAGCAAGACAAACATGACTATCATACTCTGTAAGCAAGTCAAAAAGATAGAGAAAGTGATAGCAGAGAAGACAAAACCACTTAAAAGACACTGCAAAGGTAGTGGGAAATCACTTACCAACCTTTCTCGGGATCAGAATGATCACTCATGCCACTTACTCCAAAGATGGGTCAAGAAAGCTAGGCGCTATCGAAGAGAGTTATTTGTGTCATAACCTCTTGTCTCATTTTGACTCGTATATCTAAGATAAACACTAATGAACAGCTATCACAACCTCCATTAGGAAATTCGGTAACAAACGCTCAACTTGTTAGGTTTGGTGAGGTCCCAGTCTTAGAACCTATGGAAAAATTCACTTCACCAACTTTAGAGGAATTACGCATACAGGGCATGGATGATGAATATGACTCTATGTCTGAGTCAAAATACCTTTATGGCTACTTCAGAAGGTCCTACACCAGCAAGCGCCAAAGGAAGAAGTAGACATTTTGGGAGAGGATCAAACGAGCTAATGCTAAGGCTTATTTTGTCCTCGCATCAAGTCAATCTCAATATCCACAGTCAAGCTTATCTAAATGCCCATAAAAAAAATATCCCAAATACAAAGTCCTGAAGATGGTTATGCCAATAGACAAATTCATCCATTGAGTCTTTGAAGACCTCTCAATGAGAAAACCCCACATGCCTAATTCTAATTTTGAATGGGACAATTATCAGCCAGTCACATCCTCCAAGGATGTTCAAGAAAGTACTAATTGGGGATAAGGGTTCACTACCTCTTGTCGCATGATTAATATTGGGAGTGATTCTAAAAATGAGCCTTATTGGTCTCACGATGCCAGATTTCAATTAAAGAAAACAAACCAAGCACAACTCCTACGTGGAAAGGTGCTATCTTTGAGGCAAGCTCCAATGCCTAGGGACAAGAACATCCCCAAGGATAAGGAAATCTGAGGCAAGCTCCAATGCTTAGGGACAAGAACATCCCTAAGGACAAGGAAAAAGAAATTTAGATAAATAGAAGTATCGATCCTTTGCAAGTTGAACCCACACTCAAGAAGGTGGAACACAATATTGTAACTCACCTCAAGAAGATCTCTATCATGCTGCTGAGTGTGTTTGATGCCATGATGATATCATAAGAATTCAGGAATACACTAGTGCACATCTTATAGAATCTGGCCAATTACCAAGCATACTTTACTAAAGAGAAGATAAATGAGTCTTTATATATACGTCAAAATCCCACCATCATTTTCACAAATGATGACCTACTAGCTGAAAAAATAGACCATAACATACTATTGTATATCATAGGGAACAACAATGGAATCAAGATCAATCTCATCCTAATTGACCCAAGTTCCTTTATCAATTTGATGACTCTTCAAACTCTAGGAGCTCTAACTTTAGATGTGTATTACCTGTCATTTGAGATAATAACCATCCAAAGGTTTAATCCAAATGACCAAAGAGCTATAGGAGCCATACCTATCTCTCTAAAAGTTGGCGAGCTGATGACAAATGACAATTTTTATGTGATCGATACAAATGCATCATACAAAGCACTACTAGGGAGGTCGTGGCTACATGAAAATGAAGTAGTACTATCAACTCTACATCAAGACCTCAAATACTTTGAGGATGATGGGGAACACTAAATTAATATAGATATACATCCTTTTGATGTTCATGAGGTATATTATGATGATGCAAAATACTACTAGAGATCCAATGCTAATAGAGGGTTTACATCTATCATTCAAGTAGAATAAAAGATTGTCAACATGATCTTTGCTCCTTCTCACCTAGGACGTCACTCTAACCTAGATTCTTTTAATAAAGAAGTTTCACAAGTCTACCTAGGTGGTTACACTTCTGACGAAGATGATGACAGAGATCAAATGAAAATACTCTCCTCATTACTAAGGTTCCAGAGGGCTTATTTAAGCCATTAGATAAGCTTAGCATTAATGTTGTGAAAGAATTAATGACTTTTTATAGTTCTCTATGGTGTAAATGAGAAAAGGAAATACTATTTTACAAGGCAATCCCTCGTGCCCCAAGCATACATGAAATTCTGGGAACTGAAGACCCAACAAATGATGGTAACCATCATCCAGTAGTCATACCTAAATATTTCTCAAACCAGTCTTGATGAATAATAAATAAATTTGGATGTGGACATCCACAAACAAAGAGAGAGAGTCATTTCATTAAGAATCTATGGGATCCATCCCAAGAGCGTTCTTGCATTCCTAGAAGAGAAAATAAAAACACCAAATGATTAGGCTATATCACTCCAAATGCCCACACATGCCTCATGGTCACTATTAGACCTCTCTCTGATATTCAAGATAACCAAATGTCACCAATATCTCTTGATGCATGCACTGAGGTGGCTGCAACTCTTCAAACATCATAAGAAGGTGACACCCTTGGTGGAATACTATTAGGACTGGCAACAGCATATGTGATGCAGCCAAAATGCCCTTAGATGAACCTTTGCCAAATCTCACTCAACAAAATGAGCCACTTGGTGAAGAAATTTGACCCAAGTTCCTCTATCAATTTGATGACTCTCTGAACTCTAGGAGCCCTAACTTTGGATGTGTGTCACCTATCATCCAAGATTATAATCATCTAAGAGTTCAATCAGAATAGCCAAAGAGCTTTGGGAGCCATAGCTATCCCTCTAAAAGTAGGCGAGTTGATGACACATACCATGTTTTATGTGATCGATACTGATGTGTCATACAAAGTAATACTAGAGAGGCTGTGGCTACATAAAAATAAACTAGTACCATCAACCCTATACCGATGCCTTAAATTCTTCAAGGATGGTGAAGAACATTGAATTGACAGAGCATTAACGTCATGAAAGAATTAACAACTTCCTACATTCCTCCGTGGCAAAAAGGAGAAAAGGAAATACTATTTTACAAGGCAATCAATTATGCCCCATGCATATATCAAATCCTAGGAACTGAAGATCTAGTGGATGATGGTGACTATTAATAAATAATCATGCCAAAATATTCCTTAGACTAGCTTCATCAAATTATCAACAAATCTAGTTGTAGATGTCCACAAATAAAGAGAGAGAGAGAGAGTCATTTCTTCAAGAATCTATGGGATCTACCCCAAAGTCTTACTTACATTCTTAGAAGAGGAAACCAAAACATCAAAGGATTGGGCTATATGACTTCAAGTGCCCACACATACTTTATGGTCACCATTGGACCTCTCCATGATACTCAAGATGACCAAATGACATTAATACCCCCTGATGCATGCACCAAGGTAGCCGTGACTCTCTAGATATCACAAGAAGGTGACACCATAAGTGGAATTTCATCAAAACCAGAAGAAAGAGGGCATGGTGTAGCCAAAATGCCTCTAGATGAACCTTCTCTAAATCTCACTCAATATGATGAAACACTTGGTGAAGAAATAATCCTCAAATCAAAAGAAGCTCCACCAAAACTCGAAGATGAGGGGAAAGCCACAGTCAATGAACTGATAAAGATTAACCTAGTCTCAAACAAGGACCTCAAGCTGACTTTTATTAGCATTCAACTCTTAGAGAAATGCTAAACCCAGCTTAAAGTTATGCTCCAAGAGTACATTGACTGCTTTGCATGGAGCTATAAGGAGATGCCTGGATTAGATCCTAAAGTTGTGGTTCACAAGTTAGCCATCAATCCTAAGCTTCCATCTATCAAACAAGCACCTAGAAAATCCTTTAAAATCAAATAAAGTTATTGCTTATGCCTCATTGGCTATAGAAAGACTTTAAAAAAAAAGTAGTTAACTTCTATCTCACGAGTTATAGAGACACTTCAAAACTAAATAAAGTTATTGCTTATACCTTATTAGCTATAAAAATACTTCAAAACTAAATAAGGTTATTGCTTACATCTTATTGGCTATAGAAATACTTCAAAACCAAAAGAAGTTAACTCCTATACCTCTTAGCTATGGAAACACTTCAAAACTAAATAAAATTATTGCTCATGCCTCATTAACTATGGAAACACTTCAAAATCAAATGAAGTTATTTCTTGTGCCTCATTGGCTATAGAAACACTTCAAAACCAAAAAAGGTTAACTCCTACACCTCATTGGTTATAGAAATATTTCAAAATCAAATGAAGTTATTACTTGTATCTCATTGGCGATAGAAATACTTCAAAAGTAAATAAAGTTGTTATCGATACTTAATTAGCTATGAAAACATTTCAAAATAGATGAAGTTATCACCAATGACTTATTGGCTGATCTAAACATTGCAAACCAAATAAAGTTATCACCAACACTCAAAGCTATTGGAAACATATTGAACTTTTCCTATCTTCTTCCATGTCCCATCAGACAATGCTATCGACATCTACCAAAGATCGATCAAACTATGTCAGACACCATATGGTCTAGCGTAGGGGAGTGAGGTAGCAGCACACATCAAAGCTCTGTCTCGACTCCTTCCCTTTTCTTTATTTTTTCATATTTTCTATAATTTCACGTTGAAATTCGTTGTGAAGTAACGATATGCCCTTACCTAAGCTATGTACCATTTTTTAAAATTAATCGAATGTTTTCTTCTTTTTTTGTGTATCTATTTTATTAGCTAGATGTTTTACTTTAGGAGGTTCTTGACAATTATTGAGGTAATTAAAAATGGCAGCTTGCGCCTGTTGGAAGTTAATATTCTCCCAACACTTGATTGTACACTTCAAATTAAACACACTTTGATTTGTGATTCAAGGTCTCTCCCTGGGGTCTCTGTCACTCCTAGGTTGCCAAAATCGATCCCATAATGGGTTAATTCAAGTTCAAGTCAAGTTCAAATTAAATTCAATCTGGATTGAATCAAGCTCAAATTAAACCCTAATTATATTAAATCAAATTCAAACTAAAGGGATAGACTCAAAATCAAACCAGAACCAGGCCGATCCTAAACTAAAACCAAGTTGAACCAAGTTGACTTGAACTTGAACTAAAGCCCATCAAAATGCAAACTTGAACCCGATAAAGGTCCAACACAAGGTCAAACTCAACTTGAATTAAATGAAATTAGGCTCGAGCCAAAATCGAGTTCTAAATATTTAACTAATTTAAGTTAAACTCGAATTGAAATCAGCACTACTCCAACTAGGGTCAATGATCAATATTTAACAAATATTCTTTTGAAAGTCAATGCCAAGCTTGGTGAATTGAATTCATTATTAAACATTCACTATCAATACCAACAATGATTTGGAATGGACATTTCATATGGTTCTCTTGGTTATGCTATAAAATATTAGTGCAAATCTAATTGCAAAGGTTTTGGGAATAGAAAATTCATAATGTATCACTATCTTTTAAGAAGGAATTAGTGAATCACAATTCAATTAAGTTTTAAACATCAAGTTGAATCAATTCAGATTCAAATCAAAATTAAGTGTTGAACTAATTCCAAACCGAATACAAACCAACAACCATATTAATCTCAACGTAACTAAATAGGGTCAAACTAAGTCCTACTAAGTGTGTTGAACCTTTGGTTATACTACAAGGCCATAAATAATGAGTGATATTAGCATCCTGACTCGAACCAAAGCTAGTCCATATAAGAACTAAACTAGGTCAAACTAAGTCCCACCAGGTATGCTATAAAAGCCTTTGACAGCTCTGTAAGGCTATGTCCAACTCCATAAGTAGTGGGTAATGCTACCTTTAAAATCAATGAAGTTATTATCTATGCCCCCATAGTCTATAAAAATACTTTAAATTTATGAAGTTATTGCTTATGCCTTATTGACTATAGAAATACTTTAAAATCAAATAAAGTTATTATTTTTGCATAAGTAGTGGGCAATGCTACCTTTAAAATCAATGAAGTTATTATCTACGCCCCCATAGTCTATGAAAATACTTCGAATTTATGAAGTTATTGCTTATGCCTTATTGATTATAGAAATACTTTAAAATCAAATAAAATTATTGCTTATACCTCACGAGCTACAGAAATACTTCAAAACTAAAAAAAAGTTATCATTTACGCCCTACGGGCCATGGAAATACTTTAAAATCAAGAGAAGTTATCATCTACGCCTCACAGGCTAGGAAAATATTTCAAACAAATGAAATTATGGCTTATACCTCATGGCCTATAGAAATACTTCAAAAACCAAAAGAAGTTATCACCTACTCCCCACAAGCTATGAAAACACTTTGACATCAAGAGAAGTTATCACCTATGTCTCATAGGCTACGGAAACTCTTCAAAATCAAAGAAGTTACCTCTTATACTTCATTAACTACAAAAATACTTTAAAACTAAATAAAGGTATTACTTATGCCTCATTGACTATAGAAACACTTCAAAACCAAAAAAAGTTAACTCCTATATCCCATTGACTATAGAAATACTTCAAAATAAAAAAAGTTAACTTCTACATCTCATTGGCTATAGAAATACTTCAAAATCAAATGAAGTCATTGCTTACACCTCATTAGCTATAGAAACACTTTAAAAGCAAATAAAGTTATTACTGATGCCTACTTAGCTATGGAAGTGCTTTAAAGTAGATGAAGTTATCACCAACACCTTATTGGCTAAAGAAAATATTTCAAATTAAATGAAGTTATTGCTAACACTCAAAGCTATTGGAAATTGTTTGAGCTTCTCTAATTTTCTTCCACGTTCCATCAAATGATACCATCAACATCTGTCAAAGATTTAGTCAATCTAAGTCAAATGCGACGTGGTCTAGCAAGGGAGCGGGGGCAACACTACACATCAGAACTCCTTCTCCACTCCTTCCCTTTTCTTTATTTCTTTCATTTTTTTTATAATTTCATATTAAAATTTGTCGTGAAGTGAAGGTACACCATTGCTCAAGCTATATACCATTGTTTAAGTAGATTTTCTATCCCAACTCAAACTTTGAGTTGGATTTATGATGAGTCAAACTTAGATATAGAGCCTTAAATCGGATTGGGCCTAAATTTCAATCAAGGACCAAAATAAGATTTGGGCTACATTAGGGTTTGCAAATAAATCCTTCAAAATTTTACTTTAGTAAACAAAGCTCTAAATTTCTTCACTTTTGCAAATAAGCCCCTCAAAAATTTTTATTATGAACAAGTCCAAATTTGATTCAAAAAGAAGCCTAAAAATCTCAAAAAAAAAAAATGTCCTCTTTGCAAAAGGGACCCTATGGTTTATAGAATTGTGCTTTGGTCTAATTGTTTTGAAAATAATTTGCAAATAACCCCCTAAAAATTTATCATCCCAAAATAGTATAAGTCTTGAATTTCTTCATTAGAAAAGTAAATCTCAATTGATGGATTATATGCTATTCATAATTTGAAAATACAATCCCATCACCCAATCACAATCACACACAACATTCCAAATCCACCTAAATTATAATTTTGATTCAAATCTCTTGAAAGCTTATAAGGTGGATGGAAAACCTAAAAAAAGAGAAAAAGAGAAGGAAAAGAAAAATAGGGTACAGAGATAGAATGAGAGAAATGATCCAATAGAAGACTAGGATAGGTATTTTCTTACCTTTCTCTTTCTTTTCTTCCACTATTCTTCTCTTCTCCTCTGTGTCCCTCATACTCCTTCTCCTAGGAGGTTCCTAGCTCCTTAATGTTGTGCTAATGCTTCCATGAGCTGTGCTGCCCACACTCGTGCCCTGCTTCTCTGCCCCACTAACCGGAACCCCAACCCTATTGTAGCCACCTAACCGCCCTTCCTAGCGACTAGCCCAGGCCATGCCCCAAGAAGCCCTACCACTGCCTGAGCTTGTGCCAATGTTTGCTCTGCTTGAGCGGCTACTATGACCATGCCCTAGCCATAGTGCTGCCCTGAGCTTCATGCCACCCTTCCCCCTACTGTTGTGCTTCCTAGTCGGTTCGACCAGCCCTACAATGGCCCGAGCAACCCTTGGCCGACTTGCCGTCAGCTTGCCCTCCCACAAAGCCAAGCTAAGCCACCACGAGCACCACCCACGCCTGCACCGAGCAATGGCCTATTGCCACTATAGGTTGGATCCAACCTTAAATGGTTGGATTCAGCCGTAAGATGAGGGCAAAGCCACCCCTTCACCTTGTTGACAGGAAAGATGGCTAGATTTGGTCTTGAATCACTAAATTTGGCCAGAGAGGAGGCCGGGCTACCATGGCCCAGTGGATCTCAAGAGAAAGAAGATGAGAAGCATGGGAGAGAAGAAGGAGAAGAAAAGAAATAAAGGAAAAAAAGAGGAATTTGACTGGCAACATCTTTGTCTCTATTTCTGAGCTGTCACACCACAGTCACCCATGGTCTATGCCATGTTGGCAAACTTTATCAACACTGCAGTCATCTATGGTCCTTAACATAATGGAAGATCTCTCTCAACACCATGGCCACCTGTGGCCATCAAAGACATTGAACTCCAATACCAATGTAGCCATCTGTGGCTCTTTGAAGATTGTGAATCCTCCACTAAATTTAGGCTAGATTTTAGACTCACCAAACTCAAGCTAGCCTTTGGGCCTACCAAACTCAAGCCAACCTTTGGGCCTGCCAAACCTAGGCCAGCCTTCAGGCCCACAGAACCCAGGCTAGCTTTTAGAACCATCAAACCTAGGCCAGCCTTCTAGCCCATCAAAGTAAGAACAACTTCATGCCTACCAAACCTAAGCCATCCTTCAGGTCCACCAAACCTAGGCCAACCTTAGGCCTACCATCAGGTGTGCCGAACCTAAGCCAGTCTTCGACCATGCCAAACCCAGGCTAGCCCTCAAGACTACCAAACTTAGGCTAGTCTTCAGGTCTACCAAACTCAGATTAGCCGTAAGTCTTGCCAAACTTAGATCAGTCTTTGAGCTTGCTAAGTCCAAGTCAACCTTCAAGCCTACCAAACTCAGGCTAGCCTTGGACCCACCAAAATTATAGTCCAACTTTTGGGCCCACCAACATTAATCTAGCCATCAAACTCACACCTCTAAGTCAGCTTTTGAGCTTACAAACCAAACTAGTCCTTGAGCTCACACATCCAAGACAACCCACAAGCTCACCCAAAATTATTATGACAACCAAGGACTATCAAATTAAATTGATTAAGACAAAGTGATTCAATCACTTTGAGCTCAAAACCATTTCAAATAAACCACTAAGTAAACCCAAATTGATCAAATAAATAGAATAAAACTTAAATTGCACTAGATCCAAAATTCAAAATAAGACTCAATTCTAATTGGATTTGAGATGGGCTAATTCAAGATCAAGTCAAGTTCAAATCAAATCTAATCTGGGTTAAACTAAACTTGAACCAAATCCTAATTAGATTAAATCAAGTTCAAATTGAAGGATCAAACACAAAGTCAAACCAGAATCAAGCCAAGCCTGAACTAAAGCTAAGTTAAACTAAATTGACTTGAACTTGAACCAAAGTCCATCAAGATGCAAACTTGAACCCAATAAAGGTCCAATACAATGTTGAACTCAACCTAAATGAAATAAAACAAACCTGAACCACAATCAAGCCCTAAATATTGAACTAGGTTAAGTCAGATGTGAATCAAAATCAATACTACTCCAACTAGAATCAGTGATCTATATTTGACAAATCTTCTTCTAAAAATCAATGCCAAGCTTGGTGAATCGAATATTCACTACCAATACCAACAATGATTTTCGAATGGATGTTTCACATAGTTCCCCTGGGCATGCTCTAAAGTATTAGTGTGAACCTAATCACTAAAGGTTCTCAGAATAGAAAATTCGAACACATCACTATCTTCCAAAAATGAGTTAGTGAATTATAATTCAATTAAGTTTTAAACATTGAATTAAATCAATTTAGACTCAAATCAAAATTGAGTATTAAACTAATTCCAAATTGAACTCAAACCCAAACTATATTAGTCCTGATGGAACTAAATAGGGTCAAATTAAGTCTTGTTGGATGTGCTGAACCTTTAGCAATATTTCAAGGCCATGAATAACGAGTGATGTTACCATCTAGACTTGAACTAGAATTAGTTCAAGTGGAACTAAAACTGGGTCACATTGAGTTCTGCTAGGTATGCTACAAAAGCCTTTGGTAGCACTCAAAAGCTATATCCAACCCCCTAAGTTGTTGGTGATGCTACCGAATCAAATAAGTTCAATGCCAACACACACAAAGCTATTGGCCACATTTTGAAGCTAGTCAACCCCAGAAGTAGTTGACGACGTGCCTCACAAGCTAATCAACCCCAAAAGTGGTTAACCCCTCAACCTAGTTAATCCCTGAAGTAGTTAATGACACACCCCTTAAGCTAGTCAACCCCAGAGGCAATTGATGATGCACTTCTCAATTCAGTCAACCTCAAAAGTAGTTGATAATCCAACCCTTAAGCTAAGTTAACCCTAGAAGTAGTTGATGATATATCCTTCAAGTTAGTCAACCTCAAAAGCAGTTAACGATGTGCCTTTCAAGTTAGTCAACCCCAGAAGTAGTTGGCGATGAAATCACCAACCTAGTCAATCTTAGAAGCAATTAATGATGCAACCTCTAAGCTAGTCGACCCCAAAACTAGTTGAGGATGCACCCTCTGAGCTAGCTAATCTAA
Source organism: Trichopus zeylanicus subsp. travancoricus (assembly GCA_005019695.1). Classification (NCBI taxonomy): domain Eukaryota; kingdom Viridiplantae; phylum Streptophyta; class Magnoliopsida; order Dioscoreales; family Dioscoreaceae; genus Trichopus; species Trichopus zeylanicus. The sequence goes on along the minus strand of RXID01019385.1, from coordinate 549,964 downwards.
GAAGTAGTTAATGATGCACCCTCTAAGCTAGTCAACCAAAGAAACAGTTGATGATGTGCCTTCAATCCCAATAGGGTTTACTGACATAAGCTAAGGTACTCAGCCTCATCCATGAACACATTATTAATATTCATCAAAGATCAAGTCAAGACCCATCTAAGTTGAACTTCACATGGTCCAACACACAGGGATGGGGCAGCAATGCATACCAAATCCCCTTTCTCATTCCTATCTTTTTTTTATTTTCATTATCCTCTCACTTTTCATAATTCTATTTTAAATTTCATTATAAAGCAAGGGCATGCCTTTGCTTAGGTCATGTATCATTTCTCAAATCAATCAATATCATACTTTATTGTTTTATTTTTGTATTTCTATTTTATTAGCTAGGTTTTACGTTAAGAGGTTCCTAATAATTATCGGGCTAATTAATAATATGGGCTTGTATCTATTGAAAGTCAATATTTCCATAACACCTAATAGCACATTTCAAATTAAACAAATTTTGATTTATGATTCAAGGTCTCTCCTAAGGTCTCCATTATCTCGGGCTATTGAATTGATTTCATAAATTTTGGCATGCTCGGTGGGACTTGACTTCTTCTCCAAGTATAGAAAACTAGTTAATATAATAGAGATATTGATAAGGTAGAATTATGATTAAAGACTAATCACACTTCTCCATCCTCTCGACTTTCTCACAAAACATGACAGTCGTATTTATCACACTTTGCATATGGGCAGTCATAGCCTACATGTATTTGTTCAACATTTGTATTTGCCTGTTTATGAACCTCATGTTAGTTGTAGTTAGCTCTTTCACAATATCTAGTTATAGTTTGAGCATGACATAGTCATACTCATGAGCAAACTACTATCTGAGAGAATTATATCTGGAGTTGCCCTTAGGAAGACCAGTGGGATCTCTAATTTCATCAGTAAAATTCTCAGTGAATTTATTATCTTCTTCTTTCCTTGCATCCTAAATTTTCTCATCCTGTGGGATCAGCTTGGTTGTAAACCTCCAATGGTAAATATGGCAAAATATGTTGCCACTGAAAGTTTACTTTCTTCATTTCCTGCATCAAGGTCTTCTAGTAAAGTTTTAAATTTTTCAGGAAATAATTTCTCAAGAGTTACTTGGTTTCTTTCTCTCTAAACGTATTCATCTAGACCATCGATGTATTATTGGATGGCTAATTTCTTAACATCGTATTCATCTAGCTAAACCAACTTCTTCTTCTTGCTTTTGTTCTTTCTCTTCTTGAAGCTTCTAGTAAGTAAGGTGGTTTATTCTAATAAGGCTTTCTTCATCACCATCCTAGGCTCTTCAGGGTTTCTAGTTATTTTCTTCATCAGTTTCTTAAGCCTTTTTTATTCCACAAGTGCCTTCGTTTGGGGATACATTGTGTTTCTTCCCCAAAATGAATTTTAGCAAGCAGTTTGTGATCCTCAAACACAATAATATGATTGATGTGTTCAGTGGGTATTGCCACTAGGGCTGCCTTAAAGAAAGTTAGCTTGCCTTCTCAATATTGCTTCTCGACTCAATCTTTGAACACATAGCAATCTTCAATGGTATGTCCTAATACTCTATAGTAAGGATAATAGTTTGGGTGATATGTTTTGTTGACCTCGCTTGGCCCCTTAGATTTTGGCAATTAGAGGCCTAACTTTAATGCATCCTAGAAGATTTTACCTGCTCTTTCTCTTTTGAAAGAGTATTTTTTCTGAGCCTTTGTTGGAGATCACTGGATCATTCTACTTGTCCATCTCCTCCAAGGGATGGTGGCTTCTAAGGATTATCCTTGTTCATAGTGAGGTTTGGAGGTTTCTTTTGGAAGACTCTACACACTTTACCTATTTTTTTCTAGTTTGAAAGTTTGTAAGGTAGATAAGGTTGGTGAACCAATCCTTTTCAACTTCTTGACTTGCATGATGAGGCCTTGGAAGGTATGGATAGAAGAGGCACTCAGATAGTGTGTCATCCATTCACCTCTTATGTTACCAAGGACTAGGTTCACTGTCTCAAATTGACTACGGGTTATTCACACTTATTGCTAAGATTTCTCCACCATATGATATAATCCAGAATTGACTCATTGTAAGGTTTGTCAGCATCATTTACCCTACATGTCTCACTTTCTTGTCTTAACTGTGCAACTATATTCATTGTACCTTGTCTCCCTTACTAGATTAGGTGCTTGTGAAGGGCCTATATTTTTGTGAACCTCATCTATAGGAGATGTGCCCTCTACCACCTCTACTACTTGAGATAGCTATTGAGATTGCTCTAACCTATCAAACTTTTGGCTTATTTGTAGCATCATCTCTATCAATTTCATAATCTTCTTTTGAGTTTCATCTTTCTCTTTGTTTTATTATCTCAGCTGTTCTTGCAGTACTTCTATGGTCTTTTTTTATTAGAGCTTTTAGTTATGACCAAGGCTTCTATTAGAACATAATGGTTACCATCTTGACAATTAGGTCTAGGCTTTGGGTTGAGGTTAACTTCTCCCATTAGTCGAGTCATCTCATTCAAGAGTCTACTCATGGAGTGGGTCACCACACCCTCTCTTTGACATGGTAGCAAGGATTAGTTCACAAAAGCCCTCTCCTCTTTGATTTCTTCACTAGTAACACTCGAGTAGGCTTCTTTTGGCATTTGGTCAGCTAGGGTGAAGGCCCATGGTCCCTTTGAGAGTCATGGTGATAAATGACTCTAACAATATGGGTGATCTCCTTTTGTGAGCCCTCGTGGTGGGTTGTAGCTTTATGGTGACTCTTGTACTTTTGTTTAGAGATTCACCCTTTTGCCATGATTTTAAAACAAGATCCCTATGACTTGCTCTTACCCTTCTCTAAATTGCTTAATGGAGCAAAGAGGTTGGAGGTAGGAATGACAATGACCAACTTCAATCCTAGCCTTTGGAAGACTGACATCTTTGTTAGTTAAGGCATGGTTTCTAGCTCCTTATCTGAATAGCCCTTCTTATTAGTAATGATAACATTGGGTCTCCTTTCCCTTGATGGAAGGCGAGAAACAAACTGATTTTGCATGTTGGCCACTTTAGCTGGTGCAGTAGTAGGTACCCTCTTGAACTGGACGACCTTAGAAATGGTCTCAAACTTGATCTAAACTTTAGCTGCTTCTGTAGAAACTATTAACTAAGGCAACTATATAACTGAGCCTTCCCCTAGGATGATGATGTATCTTGGGGTGGAGATGTTCTTCATTATTGTCATTTGATTCTTTCTTCTGCAAAGGAGAATATAATTGATCAATCTACAATTATAATTCTACCTTACCAATGTCTCTATCATATTAACTAGGTTTCTACATTTGAAAGAGAAGTCAGGTCTCATTGGGTGCACCAGAATTTATGGGATCAAAGTTGACTACCCAGATAGTGGAGATCTCAGAGAATGACCTCAAATCACAAAGCAAGATTTATTTTAATTTAAAGTACACTATTAGGTATCGTGGGAACTCAACTTCCAACAGGCACAAGCCCCTATTATTTATTACCTCAACAATTATAAAAAAAACCTTTTAAAGTAAGAAACCTAGTTAATAAAATAGAGATACAAAAAAAGGAAAAGAAGAAGCCAATTGATTGATTTAAAAAAATGATATATGACTTAAGTAAGGGTATACCCTCACTTTATAATAAATTTCAACATGGAACTATAGAAAGTATGAGATATAAAGAAAAGAAAGAGTGAAGAAGAAACTTTGATGTGTGCTACTGCCCCGCTCTCCTACACTAAACCGCATGGTGTCTGAACCAAATCATGGAAGGGAATGAGGGATGTTTGAAGTGTTTTCAATAGCTTTGAGCATCAGCGATAACTTCATTTGGGTTGGAGTGTTTTCATTAGCCAATATAGCATTGGTGACAACTCCATTGAGCTTGAATTGTTTCCATAGCCAATAAAGTGTAGGCAATAGCTTCTTTGATTTTTAACTATTTTTATAGCCACCAAGGTGTACGAGAATTACCAATAGCTCATAAGATTGGGTATAGCTTTGAGAATTACATTGTCAACTGCTTCTTTGGTTTAGGTAGCATCACCAATGGCTTATAAGGTTGGGTATAGCTTTGAGAATTGCATCATCAACTTCTTTTGGATTGACTAGCTTGAAGAATGCGATGCCAACTACTTCTGAGGTTGGCTAGCTTGAAGAACACACCGCCAACTATTTCTAGGGTTTGCTAGCTTGAAGAGTGTGTCACAACTACATCTAGGGTTGGTTAGCTTGAAGGGTGCATTGTCAACTACTTATGAGATTGACAAGCCAAGTGTGGCCAACAGCTTTGAGCTCATTGTTACCTGACTTCATTGATTTAGTAGCATCACCAACAGCTTAGAGAGTTGGGCATAACCTTGAAGTATGGTTGACAACTTGGAGCATGTTGGCAATTAAAGAAAAAAGAAATAGAACAAAACTGAGTTTGAAATTTCACCTCTTTAGTCTTCTTCGATGATTGCCTTCAAATGCTCTCCCATTCTATTCTATCTCTTTGTTCGTCTCTGATCTCATTCTTTTTTTAATTTATAGGTTCCATGGGTTTTTATAGGTTCATGAAAAAGATAAAGTTCAGCTGGAGTAAATCTTTTTTGTTTGAAATTTTGAATGATAGATGCAGATGTAAACATATATGGATAGGATTTATCCAAAGTTTGGGTGAGCTTGTGAAGAGATATGTATAAATCTATTTATTGTAGATGATAATATCGTGAAAATTGTACTTATCCTAAATACAAAAACGATAGGGTGTTATTTACACTTTTTTTTCAAAAAATTAGATTAAATTATAATTTTATAATTTTTAAAGGGAATTTTTTGTAAAAAAGACTTATCTATAAAGTTTTAAAACTTTTAGGATTCTTATTGGATAAAATTTAGACTTATTTACCAATAAAAAATTCTTGAGAGACTTCTTTATAAAAAGTCAAAAATTCAGGGGCTTATTAATAAATAAAAAATTTTGAAAGGATTTATTCATAAATAAAAAGTTTTGGAGGGGTTTATTCACAAATTCTAGATTTCATGGGGATCAAATCATAATTATCGATCCTTTGAGGGATTTATTTACAAACTTTAAATTTTGTAGGATTGGTTTATAATTTAGGATTTTATTAGACTTTTCTACAAAATTCTTATTCTAAGGACTATTTGTAAGAAAAATATGGTCAAGGACCCATTTATGAGGATTTATTTAATTCAAGAGTCTATTTACAAAATTTTTATATTTTTTCATTTTAGCCCAAGTTTTAGATAAATTTTGGGCCCAGTTTTGGTCTAAAAATCTAATCCAATTAACCTATTTGGATTAAACCTAACTTGAACCCGAATTTTTCAATGATTTAAGTTCAAATTGAGCTTAATTTTTAGCTAAGTCAGACGTCATTTAAACCTAACTAAAATCCACATTTGAGCCATAATTTAATAACATATAAGTCTCAATTTTAATTAAATTTTATTACAACAAAAATCACCTCAAACAAAGGGGTGCTAGCCGTCGCCACTCCTCGTAAGGTGAGTTGTTGATTTGTACTAGGTGTGAGTTGTTGATGGTCATAACCCTTGGGAGATAAGCCACCACCTATTTAATCATAGAAAATTAATAAGGTTCACCTGGATCTAAGATGATAGTCTGTAGGCATCCCTTCAAATATTGAGATGGTCCCTATTGTGGACATATGTCCTTCATGAACGGTGTGGCGATCTCTAGCTCGCACCTTTTAGGCTTTCTTGTTACATGTGACAAGGATCTAATGATTTGGAGAAGGCTACTTAAGGGATCCTTTGTCCCTTTTCATCCATTTTCGATAATCTTTGCATCTTGTAGCATTTTCCACTTCTTCATTTGCTAAATCTTTTTAAAATGACATCCTCTCTACTCCTTCCTCCTCTCAAAAGGGATCATCATCTGGTAAAGGACTTGCTACTTTGTCAGCCCTTAGATGGGGTCACAACTCCATCTTCCAAGATAGTTGAAACTCTGATCACCTAAAAGCCAATAGCACTCTTCACCAAGGCTCCTACCATTGGCAAGTTGAGCTTTGCACCTTCCACCACTATTACATCCTCCAAAGGACCTGCTTCTCTTGCTATCCCATCTTCTCCTATGGGAGTTGGTTCCCAGCTGCTAGTTATTCTCATGCCAGTAGCTCCAAGTCTAGTCAAGGAATTGCCCCAAAGTAAGTACCATTTTTTACTCTCTTCAGCAATTATGGCTTTTTATTTTTGGATTAGGGCACCTTGTTTTGCCTAGAAAAGTGGGGTCTGACTTTATACTTCATTAGGTATTCTTGAGGTGAGAGTTTGGATTTTTGAATCCACTCTCTAGGAGAAATATCTAGATGACATAGTAAGCATGTTCAAATTTTTGGACGGGATCGAGTTGGACCTATAGGGTCTGATGAGGAGAGTGGGCTTAGATACCTAGTACATAGTTTTACCCAAGATGTCTTGGGAGATCAGGTCCTTGCTCCTAGTCAGATTGTACCTAACACCAAGAAATTTATCACTATCCTTCGAACCTTAGCTTGATCCAAAAATTTTGCCCCTACTATAATGATGTCTAGGGACACCATCAAGGGTTGTCGAGGTTTGAAAACTGGCAATATATAGTACTTTACTCCCAAGAAGTGGTGCAAGTTGTTTATCTCAAACCCTATCTCCATCCACTCTTGCAAAGATCATCCCCTTAGGATTTTTACTAGGATTGATCCAGGTCTTTCTTGTGGGTGGGTTAATCCTTCCTACCCAAGCCAACCCAATTCTCCGTCCCGAGGTTCATTAGCTCTTGATCTCTTAGACAGATGAGGTTGAGGGTATTAGGTCTATTCCCACATGGTTCAGCGAGACTTGTCTACTAGAGCATGCTTGTTTGTAGCTCAGGAAGCTAGTATGCACTTTAAGCTTTGTGCTCTTGATCCTGTAATTACTTTCTTCTCAATCTAACCATGAGTTTGATTTTGTGCAGGGTTTACCTAGATCTCATTTATGAATAAGTTTTTGAAGGAGCAAGCAAATGCTCCTCAAGTGTCTCCTATCCCGTCATCTCAAAAGAGGCCTACCAAAGTAAAAGACAATGCTCCTACTTAGGAGTCAGTCTAGGACCAGAGAAGAGGAGGAAAGAGGATGGAGGAAGCCAACTCATGGAGAGAGGTCAAATAAGGAAGGGGTAGGCAATACCTCACCCTTCTGAGTCTCTCTCTCGAGCTGACCTCTCTCGAGTAGAATCCATGAGAGGGGCTGCTCGAGTACCAAGCTCCTCTGTCAAAAATCTGCCAACCAAGGGAAGAAACCGGTTGTGACTTACACACTTGCATCTCCTCCCCCTAGGACTAAAATGCAAGTGAGGCCTCCTTCTTATCATGAGAGCTCCTCGAATGAGGAGATGGATGTCAAGGAGTATTTCCTCAAGGACTTTGGGGATAGTGGGAGTCACTACATCGAGTAGCTTTTTGTAGACTGGGTCTTTATGAAAGGGACCCAAACTTGCGCTGACGTAAGTTCTTTGAACTTTTTTGTCAGTGTTACCTCTTTTTCTTCTCTTTTGCTAACCTTTGGTTCAATTGCAGCCACTATAGTTTTTTTAGTATGCAAGTCAACACTTTCATAATGCTAAAAGGTAAAGGGTGTCTAAGAATAATGAGGCTAGTAAGGCCAACGAGGATGTGAATTTCATCTATTCTCGACTTGTCACTCCAACTTGAGGTTGAGAAGATGATGAAGGAGTTAGAGGAGGAGAGAAATCTCCTTCAAGGAGAGTGAGAATTAGCATTGATAAGGTTGAAAGAACTTGAGTATAAGTAGAGGGATAAGGTAGTCCAATCTAAGGAGGAGGCAGTGGCTACATTTCATTGGAGCTCAAAATACTCAGACTTTGAGGTTGGTTAAGATGTAAGCCATCTTCGAGTTCAAGACCAGTGACAAGTATCTTTGGGAATGGGGCACTCTCTCTACTATTCCTTCTCCAAGGGCTATCTCTATTATAGGGACATGGTAAAGCTAACTCACCATCATCCTGACTTCGAGTCCGATGATCTTCGAGTGGAGCTCTATGACAATTTGAGGATCTACCACCTCAAGTGAGGGTATGAAGAGATCATTCAAAGGGAGAAGGAGGCCATAGAGCATGGTGAAACTAACCCCCCAACACTATCCCTCCTAAAGATCCTAGCCAACTTTGGTAATCTTCTAAGTGATCTTGCTTCTCCTCCTTCTTTGTAATGAACCTTTTTTCTCCTTTTTTTTGTAATCGAGTTTCTCCTCAGATATGACATAAATGAAAGAGATTTTTTTTCTTTTACCTATGCCTTTTTCTTTACAATTTTGGCTTCTGTCTTTCCTTCCATGTGATATTGCCCTAGCTTGCTTAGTGATCCTTTGGCCTTCAATATGCTCTTTTGTTTGATGAAGATAACTTTTCAATATCCTTAGTCATAGTTTGCTATTGCATCCTGCTAGCTTCAAAGTTATCTCAAGTGAAGGCATTGAATGGTTCCTTTTTTTTTGCTAGGAGCTAAAAAGGCTACCTTGGGAGAAAGAGGGGGTCTGTTGAGAGGGTGAAACCCACGGACTAGAGTATGATTTGAGGTGAACTTTTTATGCAAAGATCTTCTTGGCAAAGTTTTGAGCTTTCATTATTGCCTAATGGTCAAAGTCTTCTACTTGGTGTAGAATTGAGGTCTTCATGCCTAGCATAAAGCTAAGGCCTCATGCATTGGGTGAACCAAGGTCTTTGTGCCCTAGGTGAATCAACATCTTTATGCCTGGCTTAAAGTCAAGGTCTTATTCCTCGAGTAAACTGAAGTTTTTATACCTTAGGTGATCGAGGTCTTTTGCCCCCGATGAATTGAGGTCTTTGTACCCTAGGTGAATCAAGGTCTTTATGGTGATTTCCTAGACATGACTTGCAAAAATCTAGGTAGATCTGAAGGCATAATTTATTCTAAAGATAAACAAAAGACAAAATCTTCTCAGGTTGTCTATATGCTATGTTCTAGAAAGTTTCTTACCATTGGAGTGTTCAAATTTGAACATCCCTAGCACTATGGCCTTGAACATTTTGAATGGATCTATCCAATTTGGAGATAGTTTACCTAAAACTTGATCAATGAGTTCAGTCTACAGAAATATCCAATCATCCAGTGGCATCCTCGATTGCGCGCTCATGTATTATAGTATTGAGCCACTCGTCACTCGTGCTTAGCAACTTTGGTGCAAGCCTTCTCTCAAACCTCCAGGATGAGGTTCTTCTTAACTCGGATATTTGCTTTGTTTATCTTAGAGTCATAGGTTTTGTTTATCTTAGAGTCATAGGTCTTAACTCGAGATGAAGACCAATTTCCACTAAAATAACAATTTCAACCCCATAGGTGAGCTTGAATAGTAACTCCTTAGTGGTTGTTCAAAGTGTCATTCAGTAAGATCACTTTTGGCTTTTTTGAGGTATTTATTTATGCCTAAAAGTAGGATTTGATTAGTTACCTCATCCAAGTCATTGGATTGAAGGTGTCCCACCAAGATAAACCACTGTTATATGTGGAGACTGCTACAATACTCTTTGAATTTTGAATTGTCAAATTACTTTTCATGATTAATAACAAGTACATAAGGTAGTCCAAACCTACAAATTGCATTATGTCATAAGAAATTTCAAATCTTTATCTCAATGATCGTGCCTAGGGTTCAGCTTTCATCTATTTAGTAACGTAGTTGATAGAAACCACTAAAATTTGTTTTTGTCTTGATGCCATCAAGAATGGACCTAAGTTGCTTATCCCCACTAGTTGAAAGGTCATATAGACTAAGTCTATTAGACCTGAATCACCAGGCTATAATGCAATGAATCATGTCTCTGACATTGTTCGCACTTGGAGACAAATTCAGATGCCTTAGAAGCCATGTTAACTTAATAGTATTCTTGTCTAAGAGCTTGTGTGTAAGGGTCCATCCTCCACCATGACTTTCACATATCCCACCATGGAACTCTCGAAGGGCATAATTAGCTTCCTTGAGTCCTATGCAATGGAGAAGGGGCTATGTGAGAGATCTTTTATACAAGACCCTCCTCTAGTAAAATAAAGTTTAGGGCTAGCTTTTTGATTCTCTGAACTTCTTTTGGATCCTCAAGAAGTCACCCATCTTTGAGATAGGAGATGATGGGATCAATCCAATTGGATATTTACTTTCGTGATCTCTAAATAGCTAAGCTACTAAAGGCTTTCTCCAAAGATTTGCCTAGGTTCCAAATTTGAAGAAGTGAAAGCCAATCAAGGTAGGGCATCTGCCTCTATGTTGCTATCTCGGGGCACTCGACAAACTTCCAGCTAGTTCATCTTTGTCATAAGCTTTCGTGCCTTGGCTAAGTACTGGGCTGCGGTTGTATCTTTCACTTCATACTCTCCAATGACCTGCAAGCAAATAAGTTAGGAGTTGACTAAACACCTTTAGTTTTTTTGCTCCAACAATTAATGCCACACATAATCTGAGGAGGAATGTCTTGTACTCGATGGCATTGTTTAAGGCTTAGAACTCAAGTTGAGTTGAATACTTAGTCACTCTCCCATTCAAACTCTAAAGGACAGCAGCGACCCTACAGCCTGTCTCACAAGATAAGTCATCTACCCAAACCTCCTATGGTTTAGCTATTGGTCCTGCAAGATATGGGGTAGTTTCCACTAGGAAGTCTACTTAACCCTAGGCTTTGATAGTCCTTCAAGCCTCAAAAGTCATGTCAAATTGACTAAACTCAATCAACCACTTGAGCAATCTTTCTGAAGTCTCCAGTTTTTGCAATGTTTGCCAACATAGGAGATTAGTGAGTACCATGACTGGATGTACTTGAAAGTAAGAGCTTTCGAGCTACCAGCACCACAACATATACTAACTTCTCCAACAATAGGTACCAAACCTCTGCTCCCGTGAACACATAACTCACATAGTATATGGGATGCTACCTTCCACTTTGGTCCATATTAAGACCAAATTGTTCACTTGGTCTGAAGTAACTATGTAGAGAAAAAGCACATCATTTGGCTTGGGTCTTACCAATGAAGGTGGTTTAGCTAGGTACCTTTTGAGTTCTTAGAAGGTTCAATCACATTTATCTGTCCATTCAAACCCGGTATTTGTTTTAATGCATTAAAAAAGGGAAGGCACTTCTTTCTAGAACGAGATAGAAAGCGATTAAGCACCACTAAGTGGCCTGTGAGCTTATGCATTTCTTTAATAGAGCTTGGAGGCTTCATTCCTATAATTACTTCAATCTTTTTAGGATTGGATTCTATTTTTCACTTTGAGATAAGGTAGTTGAGGAACTTTCCTGAGCCTACTCCAAAGACGCACTTCTTTGGGTTCAACTTCATTTTGAACTTTCAAAGTGTATTGAAAGTTTCTTCTAGATTTTCATATGCTCATAAGTGTGGAGGGTTTTATAAGTATATCATTGACATATGCTTCTACATTCCTCTCGAGATAAGGCTTAAAAACTTTGTTCATCATTCTTTGGTATGTTACCTCTACATTTTTTTAATTCGAAAGGCATTGCAAAATAACATAAGGTATCTTGATCTGTGATGAAAACTATTTTCTCCTCATCTTTGGGATGCAACCAAATTTGATGGTAGCCCAAGAATGTATCTAAGAAGCTCAAGAGTTGATGACTCAAGATAGAGTCAATCAGCTAGTCAATCTTTGGTAGAAGATAGCTATCATTCGAGCAGGTTTTGTTTAGGTCAGTGAAGTTGATGCACATTCTCCACTTTTCATTGGATTTCTTTACCATCACTAAATTCACCAACCACTCAGGGTAGTGAACTTCCCTTATATATCTTGCATTGAGAAGTTTACTCACCTCTTTGGCAATAGCTCTTTGGAGTTCTAGGGAAAAATGCCTTTTTTTACTTAACTAGTTTATGATTTTCTCCAATAGAGAACTCGTGTTGCGCGACTAAGTGATTAATACCTGGGAGGTCTGTAGGGGTCCATGAAAAGACATCTTGGATCCTCTCGAGTAGCTCCTATAATTTGGGACACAAAGATTTGATGAGTTTTGCCCCTAACTTTAGTGCTCTCCCAGAGCTTTCATCTATAATCAGATTAATGAGTCACACTACAAGTTTCGTGCATCCACTTTCAGACTTAGAAGTAGTTTCATTGATCTCTTCTACTACTGGTCCCTTGTTTTTTTTTCCTAGGTCTATTTTGCCAGTAGGGTGCTTCATAACTTTTAGGGAGGATTCGTCTTCCAATGCTTCACCTATATTAAGTTTAGTAGGAAATCTCATTACCAAATAAAAAGTTAAAATTACTGCTTAGAGTTGTTTGAGTGCCAGTCACCCCAATGTCACATTATAGACAGAATATGTCTAAACTACCATGAACTTTGATTTGATGGTGGTATTCCTGGGGTCTTTTCCAAGGTAAGGAGAAGGTTAATTATTCCAATTAGGGTAACAGAATCTCTTATTAATTTGGTGAGCGTCTCAATATATGGTTCTAATTTCTGCTCCATTTTCATTCAATCATAAGCTCAAGTGAATAAGATGTTCACCAAACTTACCATATCTATCATGATATAATGAGTGGTATAGCCTTTTAGGAGCTCCAAGATTACCATTGCATTATTGTAGGGTGTGGAGATTACTTCTAAGTCCTTGGCAGAGAAGACTATATCCCCGTGGCCAAGTTCGTAATGGTATCTCTTTTTTACCTCCTTAGTTGAGCTCTCCTACCCCCAAGCCGGGGTTTGATGTTTGCCAATCAATGATGAAGCATCACTTTAAGTAAGTGGGCTCACCTGGATAATGTTGAAGTTGCCTTTAATTGGAGACTTTTGCAATTTGGGAGTGGGGTCCCTTCAAGGGGGAGCATTAATGATTCTCTCGTATACGAGATTCTCCAGCTTGTTCATCTTGGCAGATAAACTACCCAAGATGGACTTTTCTAATGAGCCTCTCAATTTTATCCTTAAGGTATCTTCATTCTGCTATACCATAACCATAATCACGGTAAAAGCAAAGTACCTTGATTTATTGAGGCTTGGCTTGGCAGTGCAGATAGGTCAGGGCCTTTGTAAGGAGTCTCGGTGCTCAATTTATGCTAGGACTTCTGATCTTAAATTGTTTAGTGGAGTATAGATCTGAAATTCAGGCCTCTGCTCCCTCAGTTCAATTTTTTTGCCTCTTTTTGCTCAGGAGTTTATTCTCCTAAGACTCCCTCTTCTTACTATTGCCTTCAGACTCTTTTTTTACCTAGATCACGTCCTTAATATCTATGTGCTTGAAAGCTAGTTGGATGAACTCTGTCAGGTTGTGTGGGGGCCAGCAGGCCATCTCATAGGCAACCTGTGCTTGTCTAATTTCATTGATGATGACAACGAGGATAATGGAGCTATCTAACTCAATAACTTCTAACCAGACTTTGTTGAATCGAGCTAGATAATCCTTGATGTTTTTGCCTTCTTTTTGCTCCAACGTGAGGAGAGTGGATAGGTCCTTTCACCGTGGGACTAGCAAGATGAATTGTTTAATAAACATGTTTACCAAGTTGTCAAAATAAGTTGTTGTATACTTTGGGAGTCCAGAGTAATATGCTCTGGCTGGGTCCTATAGTGTCATTTGGAATGCTTTGTACATGGTTGAGTCCTAGGCCTCTCGAAAAATCATGGTATTCCTAAAGATACTGATATGATTTGTCAAGTCCTTCGAGCCATTGTACACCTCATAGGGAGGCTAGTGGAACTTTGACTGCAGGGGTTAGTATGCTATTTTGGGGATTAAAGAAATATCATACCTTAGCCGTTGAGGTTTACTTGGTGTTAATGACCTTTCCCTAATTGGATGTAGCATAGCTTCCTTTAGAAATTTTGATGCTCTAGAATCCGGTACCTAGCTGGTGTGTGTTTAATAGGTGGCTTCATCAACTAAATCATAAATTGGATCTCATCCATCATAATCCCTCAATACTTGGTATTTGAGCGAAATTGGCACTGAGGGGTTATGAGGGCTTTGTTGATGGTGCCCTACATAGAAGTCGAAGTGCATCCATGAATTATGGTGATGATTTGGTGTAGCACCTTGGGCTCGTAATAGAGCCTATTCCAGCACCTACTGTTGCTGAGTTTTGTGAGCCTAAAGACTCTACCTAGTTTGATTCTACAATTGCTGGGCCTATAGGCTCTACGTAATTTGTGCTTGGGTTTGAAGCAACTACATCATCCATTGAATAGCAATAGTCAAAGTTGGGAACTCTTCTCATTCCAGGCAAGTCCGTCTAGGACCATTGTAGAAGGGTCCCCTAGGATTGTGACTAAGTCCGAGTGACTGAGATGGTTGATTATGTCAGTTCACCAAGTCCATTGAATGAATTATGTGACTATTGGCACAGGAGTTATCTTCTCCCTAGGTGGGTTCTTTAATGATGAGGGTCGGGCTACCCTCGGAGGCATAATTGGAAGATCATTGGAGGTTTCTTTAATTAGCTAAAAAAAAGGTAGAGTATATCTCAATGAAAGTACTAATTTATTGACGGAGTTCGATTCAAATATCGGTTCTAGTCCAGAAGGCTCTTTGAGATCAAATCCACTAGACTGCTCTTTCGCCAATATGCAAAAAGAAAATACGGACTATAAGGAGGATCACTGGGAGCTCTCCGTTGATGACCACTCCAACACTCAAGTCAAAAAGGATTTCATCAATTCTTTTTGGAAGAGTGGCTCGGAGAGCAAGAGAGAAGTTGATGTCCTTAACCTAGTAGATTGTTCTCTATTTTATAAGTTAAGGAGATCTTTCAATGGATCTGGGAGTTTTGTGATTTTAGTCCTGATTATGCTGGACTATTCTTATTTGCTTGATACCACCCCTAGATTCTATGTTAAGGATTTTTCTGATGTCCTTGCTCCTTAATGTCCTTGAATATCTGACCACATCTAAATATTATTTGAACCCATTATGTTTTCCTATAAGCCTTGAGATATGTGCTCGTGGGGTATTCATCGCTTATGCATTCAAGCCAATCTAACCTCGTGGTATTATCTTGAATGTTGGCTTTTCAGTATGTATCTCGATTACCTCAGCATGAGGCTCAAATCTCATACGCGATCCGCATGTGCTTTTAGTTTGGCTTATTTTCACTCAATGTATCATCAAAGCGAATCAACAAAATTGAAAAAATTCATTTGCAACCCAAATATTGGAATTGATGAAATTGAAAAATATTCAATTCCATCGAAACATACATCCAAACATGGGAACTAGATTTTTTTCTCTAATTCCATCAATTCTACATAATTGATGGAATTCACTAATTCACTAATATCATTAATTTTTGGTAACAAAACAATACCTCTGTGTACAAAATCTTCACAAACAATTAACAAACACCACAAGGGCCTTCTCCATTGCGCAAAACTGGCCTTCAGTGGTTCAAGATTCTGACAAGCATTTCTCCAAACACTGTAAGAGCATACTTTGTTTCTCAGATTTTTCAGGCTGGCCCATCCAAACACTAATGCATGGAATCACAGTCCAAATCATAAGGACACGAAATCTTCCCACCAACTCTATATTCCCCTTCATTTGCTTGGAAGTCCTATTTCAAGAGTAGGGCCTGAGATGCATAACTCATTCGCATTTTCTGAAAAAGGTTCAGGACTTGAATATAAAAACTAATTTGGTTCTTAGGAATTATTATAATATCAAGTGTGATTAATTAGTTTTACATCGGATATTAGATAGATAGAGTCTAATATATATAGTGAAAAAGATCCATATCCCATAAACTTAAGTTTTTGGGATGGTTTGGTGTCTGGCCCACTATATTGATCTGCTTCGATACTCTTTCGACTCTCCCAATAAGTGGTATCGGAGTTTCAAGTTCGAAATTGTGCAAACTCTTAAGATCGAAATTACCATGATGATGCGACTGAATTGAGTCGTATGTTAATTTCTCTTAAAAAAAATAAAAAAGAATGAGACAAAAATCCGTTAGTATGGGTCACATGATAAAACTAGTCAAGTAAAAGAGTTCTTAATTAAAAGTATTAAAATTGATGTGGTTAAATCACACCTGAATGGGGAGATTGTTATAATATCAGCTGTGATGAATTAGTCTCACATCGGATATTGAATAGATAGGGTTAAATATATATAGTGAAAAAGGCTCATATTCCATCATATCCCATGAGGTTAAGCTTTTGGAATGGTTTGGTGTCCGGCCCACTATATTGATCTGCTTCGACACTCTTTCAACCCCTCCAATAAGGAACAACATTGAGAATGATTTAATGAGCTTAACGCTCACAAGAGTTGGCACAGTGGAGATAGTGGAAGAGATGGTGGGTCGCATGTTGTCACGGTACACAATGACACAAGGTGTTGGGCATCAAGAGACTAACTATAGTGAGCATGTGGTGAATGGAGAAGCTATGAAGCTCTTATAATCGGAAGTCCTCGAGAATTCACGGGGTTTCACGTGGTGATCATGTAGCTGGCATGGAGGATTTCTCCATAAGTTATAGTGTCTTGATGTCATTAATCTCTCGTATTGACCGAAAAACAGATTTCAATAAGAATATCATAGTTGATAGAGTTAAATTCACTATCAATTTTAATTCGGAAGAAGTTTTTGGATTTGAATATGGTAAGACAATTCACACTGTGATCTATAAAATAGAAAAATTATAAAAAGAACTTAAGAGATGGCCACTTCAAAACTTAAATTAGCTAATTTTCAAAAAAAAAATAAAAATTTAAGAGAACGATCTCTCCTCACTTTTAGTGATTTTACTTCTTATATTGATCATGGTCTCGATTTTTACCGCGATTTCTGTTCTGAATCTCGCCCTGAATATTACCATTCCACTGACTAAGTCTGGAATTCAACTTTTCCGAAAATAATCCATAGCCACGACGAAAACACTTCGAACTCCCACACCTCCCTAAGACTTATTTTGAACCTCCTCTTTTTGACCATAATGTGCATCAACTTTTTTGTATTTTGATGGCAATAACTTTGAGTCCTTTCATTTTGTTGCAACTTGTCTTGAATCTAATTTCAGACTGATTTTGGAATTATTGAACTCCAGGCGTGATTGTGAACCGGTTTAAGAGGTTCGGTGCACCTACAATTAGCTTGACAGCTCTGCCTCGATAGCTTACTTTCGTCAAAACACTCCTTCTACTCTACATTCCCATCTCTACCTCGATGGTTAATCTCCCTCAAACACCCCTTCTGCTCTTCATTCCCAAATATCATATTTACCTCGCCAACTGGTTGTAAATGTGATATTGATTACCCAACAGTTTTAAATAGAGGAAAAGGTTAAGGTCATTTGTTGCTCTCATGCTGCCATCGTCCACTTTTAATCTCTCGAACATATGGAACTGACTTCACCATAGGGAGGATCACTGAGCTGTTGCTCTGGCCACCAACTTCCTCACCGATTCTCTGTTATGAAGGTGGACAATGAAAGTGAGCTTACCAATTACTTCTATGCCTTCAAAAATCCCTAACGAGTTCAAGGAAAATACTACAGTCGAAGGATGTGCAATTGCATAGTTTGCTTTGGATCATAGCGATCCAGATCTACATACAGCTACGTCTACGGCCTAAAGCCATGGTATGCGACTGGATCATACTATGTGTGCAAAACTTTCCCTTCAATAGACCATACAAGATTGTCTGGAGGAGAAGCATTTGTCAGAAGGGATAAATGCAATAAATCCTTGAAATTGTTAAGGAGAGTCACTGGCCGCCAAATTATCTAAAAAACTTGACTAGTTGTTTGAAGGTGGACTAACCTATTAATAGATTTTTTTTCCCTCTTTTTTCCGAGAATAATTTTGCGCTCAAACTCTATATCAGATTTATTTTATCTCCTAAATATCAACCAAACAAGACCAATTTACATTCCAATCCAACAACTCAACAAGCAATCAAGAATACGAAAATTCACAGGATTTATCTGCTCTCATAACAAAAAAACTCGTCATTTTTCCCTGGGAGTCCGAGACCAACCTGGTTGCTCTTCCTGCTGTGCCGCATTAGGATCATCAGCTGCGCTTTCTGGCATTCCAGATTGAACCCTACATGATGCCCTCCACCACCACCTCCTCCTCCGCCTCCTCCCTTCCCGCCCGCCCTAACGCCGACCACCTTGGGGAACTCCACGAACCCCTTGATCCCCCTCCTTATATGAGGATTCTCCGGCCTTCGGATCGCCGGAACCCCGTCGTGGTTACCGTCCGCCGAGTCTCGGAGCATGTCCTCCATCGCCATCCTCGCCTCCGCCATCTTCATCCGCACCCTCTCCTCCCGCCACACCTCGGCCATCCGCATCATCCGGCGCTCCTCCTCCAGTTCCTCCCTGGCCTTTCGCACCTCCTCCCTCATCCGCCTCACCTCCTCCTCGAGCTCCCCCTTGCACCGGCGCTCCTCGGCCAGATCCAAGGCGAGGGCTCGGCTGATTGACTCGGCGCGGCGGCGCATCCGGCGCTCGAGGTCGAACTCGGCCTGGAGGTGGTGGTCGACGACGGAGTCCATGGGGCGGAGGAGGGAGAAGAGCGGGAGGAGGGAATTGTAGAAGGGGAGGTGGGGGGGATCATGGCGGGGGGAGGAAGAAGAGGAGGGGGAGGAGGAGGAGGAAGAGGGGGAGAAGTGGGGGTTGTGATAAAGCTTCCAGGTTGGCTGGATGGGGCCAATGCGGGGATTCCTAAGGTTTTCTATGGCTGCCATCATCGCCTCCTCCATGGGGATATTGGAGTTATGGCCTCGATCTGCTCTTTATGTCTATCGCTCGGAGAAAGAAAGGTTTTTAGTGGACTTCGTTAGCTGGAAGACGGAGAGAGAAGGGCGAGGAGGACCCCATCCACGAGCAATAACGGAGGGCTCCCTATCATTAACCCTCGGTGTACCTCCTTGCTTTTGGCGCCAAGCAACACTCCACGCACGAGAAATGAATCCAGACTTGTTCTAATAATTTATTATAAAATAATTTTAAATTGGATTATGAATATGATAATATATACATATATATATAAAAAAAAGCAAACGAAAAAGCAAAAATAGTATATTAAAAAAATTTATGGGATTCGACATGGCTGATTATCTTCGTTCACAAGGGTAGATGAGAAAAAAATTTAGTTCTTGAATATTTAAGACTGACAGGATATAAGAATTTTGCAGTATTTTACATAAATCCTAACAACCGATTACTTTGAGAAATTCCAAGTTGTTTAGTCCACTATTAGTTTCTAAATTTGATGAGTTGGATATTATGTTATGAAGTAAGAGAACTAATGAAAATTGTGTATATTTGACAGTAATGTTGCAGCCGTGGCAGTCTCTGGTTTCTTATACGGAGAAGGGAACGATTAAAGGTGCTGCATAGAACAAGGTTTAGCCAGGTGGGCTTGGGACCCTGAAATGGTTAAGAAAAAGGTTAGCCACCGGCGATGGTGGACCGGACGCTGATTGCAATTATTGTCGTTTGGTGGAACCACGTGGGCTCTTCGGGCAATCCACTTCCGTGGTTGGTCCGTGGTTGGTCCATTATCAACGCATACTTTGATGATCATGTGCCCCAGTCTGATAGTATATGTAATTAATGCTAAAGCATCATCTTCATCTTTCGCAAAGCGTGGACTAAGCATTTGAGAGAAGTGACGGGAGGTTTTGAGAGTGATTTTGTCCACAAACAGTTGTATTTTTTTTATTTGGTCAACCACTGTAAAAGTAGAACAAATCAGCGTGAACATGACGCGGATGATATGGAGTGGATTAAGCTCACATCTCGGTACGTACCACATTGACATACCATGCAGTGTCAAATCGGGCAGTTTTTTTTGTAATACAAGTTTGCAAGCGAGTGGCACACCAAATGTCGTGCTTTTGTTTTTTTTTTAACTAAAATATGTGCAAATATAATCTCAACTTTCTAATTCAGATTTTAACATTTAAAAAAAAAAATCTCTTAGAATTCAGAATTAATGTGACAATAAACTCGGACCCCACCAAAACTCATTAAAATTTAAATCAAATTTTACCCCCTCTCTGCACCAAAACTCAAATTAAATTTAAATCTACACTATAATAGACAAGATTTAATCCGAGTCTTAAGCCTCCCAATCAAACACAATGTGCAACAAATTATAAAAAAAGTTAGGAAAAATTGGGCCATTAATCATCCAAACATATATTAGTGTCTAACGGTTTAAATGAGTCAGAGCCAAGTTCGACTCAAATTTGAAGTTCAAAAATTATTTTTTTTATTTAATTTATATTAAAATAATTTTTAAAATTATAAAAATAAAAATATATATATCAATCATAACATCACAAATCACAATTCATAAATTCACAATAAAAAATATTAAATCTAACAATTTTATAAATAATAATAATGATATATATTACCTAAAAATATGAACATTGAAGAAATCATACTAATAGAAAATATCTAAATATAAAAAATTATATTAACTACAATATCACAATTAAATAATTAAATATATATTATAGGATGTATTTTTAAAATTATATTTTTTGCATATTAAAAAATAGATGAGTTGTCGAGCTAGAGTCAAATGTGCCAAGTCCAACTCATTTGGTAAGTCAATCGAATTTTTGAACTCGAATTGTTGTTTTCTAACACATCTAAGTCGAATTTAAGCCAAACTTGAACTACTCGCTAGCTATCAAACTAAATTAACACCCTTATTAGTGACACGAATTAAGTTAATATGTGTCAATTATAATCTGTGTTTCGCTAAATTCCCAAACACAAAGTAATGACGCAAATTAACTTAACATGATCCAAATCAATTTAACTTGTGGAATATAGTTTAAATTTATAATTTCTAGTAAAAATAACAAATTTTATCCTATAACTGTACAAAAAATCACCTCTATTAAAAAATTTTTAAACTATTTTATTTTAATTTAATTTTATCAATTAAATTAATATATAAATCAAAGTATTCTTATTTTATTTTATTTAGGATAATTAGTTCGCAATTATCAACAATCAATATAATAAAATTGAACTTTAAATTCTCAAATTTATAACACCGGATAATCAATTTCCACAGAAATTATAATTATTTTTATGTTAATTTAATAATTATCTGACTCAAAATCAAATAAGGACGAAATTAAATTAGAATGGAATATTTTTTAGATATATCTTAATCAATGTAATTTTTTTGTAAATTTATAGTATAAGGTGAATAAATTTTTTTTAATAATAATAAAACAGGTGATCCATTACAAATTTGAGATAAGATATGTAGTTATTTAGTAAAAATTCTTAAATTTAACACACCTCAATATTGTATTATTTTAACAAGAGGAGTTAAGATAATTCTTGTCATCTTTAATCCCAATACTCCGATTAAATCAAAATGTAAATTAAAACTTAATTTAATTTAACCCCTCTTTGCACCAAAATTCAGATTAAATTTAATTTAATTCATGTCATGTTAAATTTAATCCAAGTTTTATCTCTCCCAACCAAACATATCCCAAGGTTAGTTTGATCCAGGTGAAAATAACTCAAGATTTGGAGTTAATTATCCTGAGGTACAAATGTAAAATGAGATTAATTTTGTCCTCTTATCCGGAATTACACTTAGATATTTTTATCTAAAGTTGATTAAACATGAAAATAATGATCATTATATTTCGTATAGTGGAGGATGAAAAAAAAAGGTAAGGGTCAGATTCTATCCACCCCTATAAACAAACCAAGACATGATGTCTGATGCATATGTACATCTGGGTTCTTTAACAAACCCATTTCAAGCAGCGTAATGACTTGTTTGTGGATTCAACCGGCAGCTAGAGAAACGAAGAATAGCCCAGGTTGAAACTAGCCTATAGCAAGCTAAGTTTTTATATAAGAGCTGTTTTAACTGACCATCTGTTTACTGTTTTAAGGTATTCTGTTTTCTACACACAAAAAATAAAATAAATAAATAAATTATAATAAATTATAAAACTTATTTTGAATCAGTTAAATTTTTAAATCTACCAAAAAAAATTTTTTTTTTCTAAAATGTGTAAGAATATTACTCGTTTATGATGTAGGTAATCAGAATGAAGCTTTTCTAAACACTACGTTGCTGACAAATCCAGTTATCTAATGTTCCATCTCTGGATGGGTTCGTGTCTCGAAAATCAGAACCATCCAAATTGGAAAGAATTGGTCCAGACTCCAGGAAATCAAAACTTCAAAATTAGGTGAAATCCTAAACAAATGTGTGCATGAATAATAAACTTATGATTATTGATGGAGACAAAACTCATTAACAATTTTAATAAATCAAAAAACTTTTTGAGGTCATTTCCGCTATATCAGATTAGGTCGTGTAACTTATAAAATGAAGACAATGTGAGAGAAAACACTAAAGTGCAACGACTCCTTTGAATTTATGTCAATAGCTTTTTTTGAAAGAAAAATAATAATGAAATTTAAAGGTTAAGAGTATTCTATTCAGTCAAGTCTATAGTTTATCACCGAACTGTTTTTACTTTCTGAGCTACAAGACAGTGGCATATGGGAGATTAAATTGAGGATGATGATACTTGTTCTAGAGGCCAAATTATAGGATGTCATATCGGATTGCATCACTTATTATGAAAGCCAAATTGTAGGAGACTGTACTTAGAATTGTATTACTTGTCCTAGATGTCGAATTGTATAAGATTGTGCTTAAAATTATTTCGCTTATCTTAAAAGCCAAACAACAAGAGGTTATATTTACAATTATGTTGCTTGTCCTTGAAAATGAGCACAGTGCCTTCTCCAATAATGGTGAAAGATTCTCAGTGACAAGGGACAAGCTTTTTCGATATCGTTAATCTCTCAAATCTGTGGCAAAATGGTAAAATAGTTTTCACATGACAAAATAATTTTCAGCGAAGACACCATTGCTGATGGAGCTAAACCCACCATCAATTTCAAATTGGGAAACTCTTTGAAATCAAATTTGTTGGATCGATCAACACCGCACAATTTGTAAAATAAAAATATTATGAAAGAGACTGTTGAAATACGACTACTCCTTAGAAACCTAAGTTAGTTTTACTTTTAAAAAAAAAAAAAAAAATTAGAAGCTAAGAACTTACTAAAAAGATAAAAATAATTTCTTTATATACTCTAATGGACTATATTTATAATATAGTTATTTTCTTATAATAATTTTTTTTGGATTTGGTCATAATGATTTCTTTGAAATTTCATTTTGAACCAACTTATCGAATCATGACTGCAACGGTTCAAGAATTCATATATCATCAATGCCCATCTAAAAAAAAAAGTAATAATAAATTTATGCAAGCTAGCAACAACTCTGGGAAAATGTTTCCGAATTGCAATTTAACAAAAAGCAATCAGGTCAGGTACTAACAAGATGTTTGGGCAGCAGAGATATTTGTTCCCTCCCGAAAATAAACATGCTGGTCAATCGCACAAGCAAGGTAAAACTGCAGATAAAGAAAGCAGCAGCCAGTTGTGATTATAGTAAATATATCCAGATAAAAAATTACCAATATTTCTCAAGGATATCTGGGGATAGGTCCAAAAGAAATAGAATCCATGACCCCAGTGGTCCAACTTTCATGCCAAGACCAATTGCAGTCTGATGAAAGGAGGAGCCAGTCACGGCTGCCAATTATCTCCAAGTGTTTTTTGGTTTTTTTTCTTTTTACAGCAAAAGCTTAGACAGGAGAAATAAATAAAGGGATGGAATAATGTATAACAATGGTATACTTCAAAGGAAAGGAAGTAAAACTACAGTACTTTAATCCACAAACAGAAGTGTAGTACAAATTCAGACTAAAATATAAAGGTTGTAGAATTAAACACCTTGTGTTACAGAGAGCTATGGAAGAGCAACACAAACATATATGAACAGCTGATATAAACTGAACCATCAGAATGTCCAACCATCGACAAATACCTGGGTTAAAGAGTGGTAAAGCCCATGCTTCGTCACTCAAGCATGCCATGGATATTTGGCCAACCAAGCACCTCAAAGAACTAAGTTATATATTCTGAACATATGATTGGTCAGAACAAAAAATGAAGAAATGAAAAATACCTTTTTTTTGGTAGAAACATCAAGAAATGCTTGCCTCTACAGAAAAGATTAGCATGCAGATGAAACCAAATGACCATTGAATCGGCTTTGTTTAGTAAACAAAAGATAAGATAGTAAGAAAACACATGAGCATAAGGTCACAAAAATGAAAGAATATTGTTGATGCTTTTCAAAACTAAAAATGCCAATAATACTTGAGATATCAATGGAAAATAATTTTTTAAAAAATTTTGAGTATATGTGGATTAAAGACATGGATGGGAAGTAAGCTAAGTCTAAATTAGGTAGCAGTTTATTGATTTTACTACATCAACTAGCATATTTCAATAAATCAACTGCAGTAATTATCTTTGTAAGCATTAAATACAAATAAATTTAAGGAATTATTTAAGCAATTATTTCTTGACAAGTGTGGCTTGTCTAATACAAGACCAATGATTCAAAATCCTATTATACAACGACAGAGAGGTTATATAAGCTCCACATTTAACTAGACAAGGCAATTTCTGAAGGACTATAGAAGAAACCAAATCCATATGTTGCCAGTTCATGATATGCTCAAAAAGCATCCCGCTCCAAATGAGACAATGTGTGGTTCTTCCAAAGCCCTTTTGTGGTAATGTTCAGGTGCAGGCCTAGATATCAAAAGAGCAGCTAATAGAATTCCTTGCTTATCCCGATTTGTGCGTCTCAATACTTAGGTGCTGGACCTTTTCTACAAAAACCAGTTTCATTCTAGACAAGCAATTGTTTTACTTCTCTTTCTTAACTCTATTCTGATTGATATACAACATAAACTTGAACATTAGAAAAATTTTCCTTTCTTGACGTCCAAAGCAATCAATGAATCACATTAAACCTGCTAACACAGTAACCACTTCAAAGTTATTTAAATATCTAACAACATATAAAGAAGAAGGTTATGAGGCTATTTATGGACTGCTTAATAGCCATGCTAAATTCTATAAGAATGAGGTGTCTCCCTCTAACTGCTTATCTACCACCCGAACAACAGTCCCAACAAGCCACAAATTTTTAATGTTAATTACAAAATATCATGTATGAACACAGCATCATTCAAGTATTACATAATGCTATTAAAACATCAAATGAATTTGTCTCCAAGAAGACCTGTCTCTGTCCTGGGGGTATACTGATTCCCTTTTCGAAAATTAATATAAATTGGGTGAACTAAATTAGCTTGGAAACATGTTTGAGTTGAAAAACAAGAGTTGTGCATTCGTTTGATTAAGTACCAACCACAAATAAATGATGAAATACAAACATGTGATATAGATAACAAACAAATCTTTCAAGGGAAAAACTTCATCTCTTTAAGTTTTGGCTGCAAAGCCCTGAATAGGTTGGTGCAGATCTTTAATTTTAAGCAAACATGAGTAAAGGGAAAGAGAGAGGAATGAGGGAGCTGCATTAGCTCAGGAACTCATTTACTCTGAAACACAAAAATGAAGATAAAAAATAGAAAGTTGTTTAACTGCACCAAGAATAGCTCTAACTAAGAACTCAATAACTTGGTTGCTCATAGTCGTTTAAAAGAAGGTAGCAGCTCAGGTGCTCAAAACTCCAATAACTACAAGAACTCAGGAAAGAAGGGCTGCCCTTGACTCCATTCCATAAGCCAAAAATAGAGGGACGGAAAGGCAGATGAACTCCATCTTTATTGAGAGCATCAATTAGAGAATCACACGAGAAAAACTACTGAAACTTGAGAAAGAGCAAACAACAGGAAAAAAACTGATTCAGGCATACAACAAATGCCAGGATACACAGTGCGGAAAGAACTACTACATTCCATTCCTCCCTACTCCAGTGTTGTGATGCTTCCTATGCGTAAATGTAATAAACATCTTGTTTTCCGAAAGCTCTCTCCGAAATTTACAATTCAAGCTCAAGTAGGATGTGTTTTGAAAGAATGAAATGGAACGTACAACACAAAAAGAAAATGCACAATAATATGCTAATCTCCATATTTAGAGAATATGGAGTTGGCAATGGTGCAATGATGGTAAATAAAATGACTGGAGGTGAACTGCGAACAACTAAGTATAGATCTCACTGAGTATATTGGAACAACAAATACATACTATAGGATGATCCTAGACTCTTAAATCAGAACTGCATTCTTTTATAGGGATCTAACTGAGAAACATGATTGCAGATAGGAAACACAAAAACAAAAAACAATAGAGAAACAGGATCTGCTCGAATTGAATGTACACTGTAACATCACGCAATAGGTCAAGAAGTATACCCTCTCTTCTCCAAGCAGAAAGAAGTCCCAATCTCATTAGAAGAACATGCATAAGACCATATTCATGCTGTAGCTCACAACTCAAATTCATCATCAAGCTTCAGAGCCTCTGCAGCAGCAGCCTCCTCATCATCATCGATCACAAAGTATGGGTTGTGCACCTCAGGCCTAAACTTGCACCCAGTGAACACATAGAATACCAGAGTGGCAAGCTCTGCAGTAACAACACTAGTCCAAGTGTACCTATACGAAGTAATTGTGCTAAGGGCATAGACAATCACTCTGGTGAAGTAAATGTAGCAGATGACCACCACATAGTACTGTCGGAAAAGCGTGAGTTTCATCAAGTTGACCGCCGCCTTCCCATCAGTTCTAGCTGCCTCCCGGAGATTCTTAATGGACCAAACAATGGGGAAAAGCACAGCACAGCAGCAAATCACATCCACAAGCAAGAAAACCTGCTTCCAAGTGACCCAATCGGGGGCAAACTTCCCAGCCTCATCCAACTCCACCTGCGCAGCATTCGCCAGGATCTGAAGGGGGATCACCACCATCAACACCTTCTTCTCCTTCCCCTGGAGGTAAGGCTTGAGGAACGACCAACCAGTCCCGATCAACACAATCAGAGTGAAAAGCGTTATACCCTTGAGAAAACTGAAGATGTAGAAGAGCACGTCCCAACCGTGCGCGCTGCCGGTGCGCTCGATGTAGGACTTGTCCTCAGCCTCGCACAGGAGGTTGAGGGCTTTGAGAAACAACACAGCAAGCATGAAATAGTGGATGCGCAGCGCAGTAGCGCGGTTTCGGAGGAGGACGACGACCCAGAGGACGGCGAGTCCAGCATAGACCAAGAAGAAGAGGAAGTAGATCCGCGGGAGGCTAGCGGAGCCGACGGAGAGGTACGTCCGGCCGCCGGATTTCGGATCAACGTTGTACATCGAGGATCTGACGGACATGGAGACCTTGAGATTGGAGATGCAGTTGGCGAAAAGGAGGGTGAACTGGCCGGGATCGGACTGGTTGAAGGAGGCGTCGAAGGAGGCGGCGGAGGTGGAGGGGAGCGAATCGAAGACAAAGACGGGCTTTACCAGATGAGATTGAAGCGCGCAGAAGATCTCGCCCGTCTGGAGCTGCACGAGGACGTGGACCCAGGAATCGCGGGTGGAGAGGAAGAAACCGAGCTGCGAGAGAGAGGACTTGGGCAGCGTGGAATCGGAGAGGATAAGGCCGGAGACGGAGAGCTCGAGACGGCCGGTGTGAGTGAAGCCGAAGTCGTCGAAGGGTATGATGGCCCGGTCATCGGATCGGAGCTCCGTCGTGCGGATCTCGGCCGAACAGAGGGTGACCGCGGCAACGAGGAGGAAGAGGCGCAGGGAGATCACCATCGCAGCCGAGATCTGGATCCCTCCTCCGATGGATCTCGGGATATGGCTCTATATTTCTTCTTGAGCGTACAGAAACCGAAGGGAGGCCGTCGACGACGGGGAATTCCTTTCACTTCACGGAGGACAAGAGAGAAAGATGCCTGGAATTCCTGTGAAATTCACGAGAATACCACTTCGCAACAGAGAAGTGAAGCTGCTTGGGTTTGGAGGGAGAGGGTATTTCTGTGATTAGAAGAAGGTTGTAGGGGTGGTCTGGGAAAAGGGGAGGTACTTAGGCAAGTCTGGTGTCGGTGGGGGAAGGAAGCGTGTGCTGAAGGGTATGGTTGAAGACTTTCGGTCGTGCTTTCGCGTTCGAATAGCCAGGTGATTGTTTGGACGTGCTTCGCGCGTGACTTAAGAATTATTTCGGATTTTTTTGTCTTCCAACATTTGTTTTGTTCTTCGCGAGTGAATTCAGATAGCTATGGACCCATGTTTACTCGAAAATACATGCGTTTAAGAAGAGGTGTTAAACGCTACTGCGTTTATCGGTACCGCCGTTAGGGTTCCGGATCATGCTGCCGCCGCTTGTGATTTTTTTAAAACGTTAAATATGGCTCACAGCCCATATATTTATGGATTATATCGCAGCAGACCACTTGCCCCTGTATTTTATTTTATTTTATTTTATTTTATAAAAAAATTTGAAAAGATAAAAAAGAAAGAAATTATCAAATTATTAAAAAAATATCTATAAAATTTTTTAAAAATAAAAATAATGTTAATATCTAACTTAATTTTATGAGTATTATGTCCATCATAATTAATAAAATATCTCAAAAAATTAGTGCAATGTTAATTATTTTTTACAAATTTTTAAATAATTTTTTATAGTTTTAATTTAAATTTAATAGAAAAGAAATTCAGCAGCTCCTTATCATCTGGCAGGAGCCGTTAATCATTAAATTATGAAGACTCGAGGGAGTAGGAAGCCACTGGTTTGCGAGAAATTTAAATCATTTTGCGGGTCGGATCATTTAGTTTACGTCACCTACGATGAACTAAGAGAGATGTATTGGACATAATTATTGTAGGTACCGAGCCGTACGAATTAGGAGTAATTAAAAAAATTAAAAAATCGATATACCGAATTATACTAGTTAATAATCATATCGGAAAGTCGATTTTTAAAGTAAACTGGTATAGTTCCGATTCTTAATTTTGATAAAATCGAAAATTTGGTTTCGGTTTCGGTTTTATATTTTGTAAAAAATCGGTATACTGGAACCATACCAATTATTAAAAAATATATATAATTATATATAATATAAAATTTTAAAATATAATTTTTTATGTTATATATATTAATATATTTAAAATTATATCTTTATAGGATTATAATAAATAAAATAAAATTTTTGGGTAATTTGTATATTAGTGTATTTAAAATTAAATTTTTATAAATTTTTTAATGTAAAATAAAATATTTTAAAATAAATAATTAAAAAAAATCGGTATACTAACATAACTTTAGAACAGATATATTGGTTTTAAAACCGGTTCAAAACTGAAACTAAAAAATTGATTCTTAACTCAAACCGATACAATTTCGATTCTAAAACATACAAAAACAGTACAATAAACCGATTTTACTCACCCCTAATATTAATACTAGGTTGGCCCGGATGTTGTGGACTTTGTTCAATATTTCCACGTTTATGGTGTTTGTGGATATGTTTATGGTGTTTGTGGATATCAACCTTTGCAAAATTGCTCCAAAATTATTTTGCTATGAAATATTTTTTGGTTGAACATAAAGATCAACTATTTAATTTATGTCAATTGGTGAATTCATTCAAGGTGATTAATGATATCTCAAAATTATAAGGACTGGTTTAGTAAAATTAGATAAATATAAATCAAAATTCGAGCCAATAGTTAAGATGACAAATGATGGATCCTTAAAGTAAATTCTAGTTAAATTAATCAAAGGTCGACCTTTGAAGTGAATTGACGAGGATATACTTTTTGAGTTAAATGGCTATCTGAACCAAACCCAAAGAATGGGTGATGAACTGATATCTCCAAGGTAAAAACCTAATGGAGCAATAAACTCGATAACTTTGGCTCAATAACAGATTTAAACGTTGGCCCATAATTTGATAAGGAATTTGGTTGAGCTATAAGTAGGTTCGAATGTCACACCTAATTCACAGCCAATTATCATATAACTATAGTATTTTATCCATAATTATTCCAGGAAGTTAATCCCCAAGGATTTGAAATTGACAGCTATCCATTACGAGAAATTTGGCATGACTTTTGCTTAAAATCATGGGATATTGATACAACAAATCTCTGTGCATGATATAGAAAGTATGACAAATAGAAAGATAAGAGCTAATACTCAATATTTTGTAAAAAAAACTATTACTCTGAGTGTAAAGCTAACTTGAGTGTCGGAGTTGTCAATGCTTGAGAAGTTTTTGGTGGTCTCCTTCATAGTTCTTTCTTTGTGCAGATTGATAGAAGAGTAGCTTGGCAAAATTGATCTCAAGGAGTTTTCTAGACCGAAATCGGGTTCCATTAACAATGTGCTTTTATTGAGATTACTCCAACATTTTTCTCTATCGGCATATTTAAAAACTCTTTGATCATGCCTCTGACAACAAGGGCATCAACATCTAGGAGTCAACTCAAGGATAGGCCACTCCTGCATTAGCAGAATCCCATAATTCCTCAAGCAGACTAGGTGAATCGATTCATCGAGTTAACTCAGTCGTTTAGCCACTTGAACAACAAGAAACACAAGGAGCCTCTTTGCAAACCGTCCTTGAAATACCAACAGTCCCCCTCCGATCCAGTGAATTAGCAAGAATTCCACACACTGATTGTAATAGTTCGACAAATAACACAATTATTGGAGGTCCAAGCACAAGCTATACATAACCTACAGATACAACAATTGTAAAATCAGGCTCAGATGATGAAAAGTTTGCCGATTCACCAAACCCAAGCTCCATCACAAGCTCTCACTTAGTTTTTGAACCAAGGTATATCTCCAAATCAACAAAATGAGCCCCACCCAAAAGTTGAAAGCCAATTGCCCCTAGCATGCATCAACATCCAAGTCATTAGGATCCTTAGTAGGAATTCCACTTTGATACCAAGCTTCAAGAGGTTACAAAGAATATGACCCCCAACCTAGATGATGAGACTACATACCACACTCATGTAAATCATGGCTTGCCCATGGCTATCCAACACATTCAAGGAGAGATTGTGTTCCATACTACTCTGCATAGACCCGGAATGCATATCTCTCCAAACCTAATAAGATATGATACACTTCTCATAGCTGAGATTACATATTCTCAGGTATAACTAAAGTTCTGTCAATCACCCTATGAGGTATATGATGACTTAAAAGATCCAATTGACCTTGTGAGTATTCTGAAATGCAATGATTCTCTAGGGTCCATGGACTCTACCATGTGTAAGATATTTCCAATGACGCTACAAGGTCTAGCTTGAGCTTAATACTCTAGTCTTTTGAGGTGCTCGATCACTTATTTTGATAACCTTATTAATAGGTTCATAGAGCAGTTTATTTCATTAATACCTCGACAAAGGGACCCTTCTATACTTTTAACTCTAAATCAAAAAGAAGAAGAGAGCTTAAGGGAGTATTTAGCTCCATTTAATAGAGCTCAATTAAAATTTTCAAAGCTAGACAACTCTATTGTCCTTATTGCAATAATCAACAGGGTGACAACCTCGAGTGGATTAAGAGATGGCCCGCAAACCTCCTAGAAGCCTAGTAGAATTTGTCTAATTAGCTCAGGAACATATTTATGCCGAATAAATAATATCGGTAAAGTAGGAAGACGAAGGTGACAATAAACCAAGGAAAGAAATTTGGGAATCCAAGCCTCTTGAACCAAAGAAGTAAAGGACTGAATGACAAGAACATTGACTTGAATTCTAAGCATACACTCTCTTGAATAACATGAGGTCCAAAGTGTTAGCCCAAATTGAGCACAGAGATTACTTGAGGAAACCTCAACCATTTGTGCAAGAAAGCAAAACATGTGTAGGTTAAGATATTGTTGTTTCCATAAAGATTATGATTACGATACTAAAGAGTGTCAGTAACTCAAAGATGAAATTGAGAAGCTCATCAAGGAGGGCCACTTAAGACGCTTCATCCGCCAAGGTGGGAGAGTCAAATAAGCCCCTGCTTGGGAAGCTCGATGATATGGTTCTCTTTGAAGGAACCTAACTCCAGAATTGCAAAATCCTCCAATTCAGGGTCACCTTAATATGATTCTAATGAACCCAATAACACAAACCAAAGCCCTGACATTAGTTGGCAAATGTCGGGCCATCACTGGAGGATAGGAGGGCTAGGATAATGTCATACATCAGCATGGCGACCCTGAGTATGGAGTCATAGTCTTCTCAACAAAAGATATGTAGGGTATTTTGATAACTCATAATGACACTTTAGTCATCTCGATAATTCTGGAAGGCTACCCATGCAACACATTATGATTGATGTAGGAAGCTTGGCCAATATTTTGTTCACTTAGGCTTATGACCAAATGAAAATTGAGCGGGAGTTGGAACCTTATATAGAGACATTAACTGGGTTTATGGGAGATTCAGTTAGCCCACTCGGTATAATCAACCTACTCTTGATGGTTGGTGAAAATTTAAAGAGTGTCATGATCAAATCACAGTTTGTGGTGGTTTAAACTCACTTGGCTTACAATGTGGTATTGGGTCGTCCAACATTAACTAGCTCCCAACAGTAATTTTGATATTTCATTTAGTTATGAGATTTTCTACTAAACATGGCACAAGTAAAGTGTGGAAAGATAAAATCTTGTGAAGAAGTGCAAGATGGCTTCCTTGTAGAGTAATCTCAACTAAAAAGGGAAAAACTCAGTGATTGCAGAGGTCAAGGAATTTGCCTCCAACACAATAAAGGTGCATGCCAAACCTATAGAATAATTCATCAACTTGACTATTGATGAGGGCTCAAAGAGAATATCGAAGCTTGTAGTAAACCTCGCAGAGCCCCTCCACACTGAACTTGGGAAACTCTTGCGAAAAAGTCAAGATATCTTGGCATGGTCTCTCGAAGACTTACTAGGCATAGATCTTTCAATCGCACAATATGAACTCATAGTGACAGAGAACTATAAATCAATCAAACAGAAGAAGAGACATTTTATCCCCGAGCATTAGAAAGCTATCGCCAAAGAGATAAATAACCTTCTTATTGTAGGATTTATCAAAGATGTTCATTACCCTGTGTGGTTAACAAATATGTTGATGGTTCAAAAGTCTAATAGTAAGTGGAGAATATGCGTTAACTTTACTAACCTAAACAAAACTTGCTCAAAGGATAGATATCC
Organism: Trichopus zeylanicus subsp. travancoricus; assembly: GCA_005019695.1. Classification (NCBI taxonomy): domain Eukaryota; kingdom Viridiplantae; phylum Streptophyta; class Magnoliopsida; order Dioscoreales; family Dioscoreaceae; genus Trichopus; species Trichopus zeylanicus. Next base: position 516,779 of record RXID01019385.1, on the reverse strand, counting down.
TTTATCGAAGATAGACCAACTCGTCAACTCTACCTCAGGATGTCAACTCTTAAGTTTCTTGGATGCATTTTTGGACTGCCACCAAATTTGGATGCATCCCAAAAATGAACAGAAGACGGCCTTCATCACCGACTAAGGAACTTTTTGTTACATAGTAATACCCTTCAAATTGAAAAATGCTATGACAACATATCAAAGAATGGTGAATAAGGTTTTTGAACACCAACTCAGCAAAAATGTAAAAGCATATGTCAACGACATGCTTGTGAACAGTCTCCAGTCTAGGAAGCACTTAAAAAACCTTGAAAAAACCTTTGATACACTTTGATGATTCAAGATGAGACTAAATCTAGAAAAATATGCTTTTGATGTAAGTTTGGGAAAATTCCTCGAATATCTCATCAGAGTGAGGAATCAAAGCGAATCCTTAGAAAGTCCAAGTGATTCTGCAGATGAAACCTCCTAGTTATATCAAAGAAATGCAAAAACTTACAGGTCAATTAATGGCACTTAATCACTTCTTATCCATGTTTGGTGAGAAGTGTTCACCTTTCTTCAAAATACTAAAACAAAACTCTAGATTCGAATGGACCAAAGAGTACAATTATGCCTTTAAAGATCTGAAGAGATATTTAGCTGAACCTCCTTTGCTAGTAAGGCTTGAGCCAAATAAGTTGTTGTACGTCTATGTGGCAGCCTCGAATCAAGCCATCAGCTTAGTACTAGTAAGTGACCAAAACGAAACATAATATCCCATTTACTATGTGAGCCATGTATTCACAGGTGTAGAAATCTAATATCCCCCATTGGAGAAACTAGCCTATGTCATAGCACTAGCACTCAAAAATTCCGCCTGTACTTCTAAGTGTATTTAGTCATGGTACTCACCAATCTCCTAGTTTGACAGACCTTACAAAAGCTAGAGATCTAGAGAAGTCTACTCAAGCAGTCCATTAAACTAAGTCAGTTCAAGATAATTTTTGAACCATAAAAAACTATTAAAGGTCAAGCCTTGGTAGACTTCCTAGTGGAAACTACCTCATATCGTATCAGGCCATAATTTGAATCTTGGGAAGTTTGAGTAGATAGTTCTTCTTGTCAGTTAGGCTACAAAATCAGTGTTATCCTCTTAAGCCAGGATGGGAGAGTGGCCAAATATTCAACTCAGCTGAAATTTGAAGCATATAATAATGTAGTTGAATATAAGGCTCTCTTGCTTGGTTTGTGCATAATGATAGTAATAGGAGCTAAGAAGCTAAAGGTATTCAGTAATTCTTAACCCATTTATTCATAGGTTAATGATGAATATAAAGCAAAATATGAGATCATGACTAAGGACCTGATTGACGTCCGAAAGCTCATAGCAAGAATAGACTAGGTAGAAATTTGTCGTGTGCTTCGGGATAACAACACTGAAGCAGATGCTCTAGCTCAGTTAGCTTTAGCCTCATCTAATTTGATTTTGAGGTAAATTATTTTAGAGAATCTTCAACAACTGAGCTATTCCAAGGTTGTTGAGGTAAATGCAATAGACTTAGAGCCTAGTTGGATGGATCCCATCATCATATACATTGAAAAGGGGCAACTTCCCGAGGAAACAAGAGAGACTCAGAGGACCAAGAAGCTTGCTCCAAACTTCACTTTGGTAGATGGAGAATTGCACAAAAGATCGCTAACAAGGCCACTAATGTGTTGTCTGAAACTTGAGGATGCAAACTATGCCCTTCGCAAAGTCCACAAAAGGATATGCATTGCCAAGGGGGAGGAAGGTCTCTTGCACACAAGCTCCTTAGGTAAGAATATTATTGGATCAATATGGCCTCCAAGGCATTTGAGTTTATCTCCAGATGTAAGCAGAACTAAAGACATGCTTCCATGTATCACACTCCCACAATTTATCTCCAACAAACCTAGTTTGCCTAACCTTTTGACCAATAGGGAATAGACATACTGGATCCATTTCTTTTTAATCTTTAGGCAAAGAAATGCTATCGACTACTTCACTAAATAGGTAGAAGCCGAATCCCTCGCTACTATTACCAAGAAGAAGGTCTGAGAGTTCCTCTAGCAAAATATAATCTATAGATGCAGACTACCTCAAGTATTAGTCTTAGGCAATGAATGGCAATTTAATAGCATGAGCTTTAAGGAATATTGCAACAACTTTCATATTAAGAAAAAAGGTTCATAGTGGTTGCTCACCCATAATTTAATGATTTGATTGAGGTAACAAACCAAACTTTACTCACAGTCATAAAGAGGTACCTTGAAAATCCTAAGGATTCCTAGGTCAACGAACTATTATAGTCTTGTGGTCTTATTGGACCACTTCCTAGACAGCGACTGATGAATCGCCATTTATAATCACCTACGAAATTGAAGTGGTCATTCTTATAGAGATCAGCCTCACTTTGCCATGACTCAGGGTCTATGATCCAAAATCAAATGAAGCCAACAATTATGCAAAAAAAAAAATAAAAAAAATCTAATTTTGGAGGTTCAAGAAAGAGCTCATACTAGGATTACTGAGTACCAATGGCGAGTGGCTAGATACTATAATGCTCAAGTCTGAAGGAGGGAGGTATGGCTGGGGAATTGGGTAATATGCCAAGTCAAGCTCATAGATCAAAACTCAAGAAAGTTGTCTCCAAATGGGTTAGCCCTATGAAAATCATTCATGTAGTAAGGGCATGATGCCTTCAAGCTTGGACACTCAAATGGTAAATTGCTCCCAAGAACATGGCCTATTTATAACCTCAAAATCTTTTATCTTTGAGACAAATTATCTCCTCTTTATTTCATAGGAAAAGTTTTATCTTTGAGATAAATTATCTAGAAAGAAATTGTGTCTTAAAGTGCCATTTGGAGAGAACTGACAAAAAATCTCAGTCCTTCGAGGCAAAGGACCTTGGTCTATCTAAGACAAAAGACCTCAATCCTTTGAGACAAAAGTCCTTGGTCTATCCAAGGCAAAATGACCACAAGCCTCCAAGGGAAAAGACCTCGGTCTTTCGAGAGAAAAGACCTTGGTCTATCCAAGGCAAAAGATCTCAGTTTTCTAAGAGAAAAGACCTTGGTTTACCCAAGGCAAAAGACCTCTGTCCGTTGAGGCAAAAGAGCTTGTTCTACCCAAGGAAAAAAGACCTTAATCCTCTGAGATAAAAGACCTTGGTTTACCCAAGGTAAAAAAGCCTCAGTCCTCCAAGGCAAAAGACCTGGGTCTACCCAAGGCAAAAGACCTAGCTAAAAAAAAAAGACCTTGATTTTTCGATGCAAAAGACTTTAGTCTACTCAAGGCAAAAACCTCGATTTTCTAAGATGAAAAAAGCTTAGTCCTTCAAGGAAAAAGATCTTAGGCTACTCATGGTAAAAAGATATTGGTCTACCCAAGATAAGAAAACTTTGGTCTATTTAAGGCACATATATCTTGCTCTACACTTGTTTAAGTAAACTTTGTATTCCTACTCTAACTTTGAGTTTAACTCATGATGAGCTAAATTTAGACATAAAACTATAAGTTGAATAGGGCCCAAGTTTCAATTAGGGACAAAAATAAGATTTAACCTAAATCAAAATTCTCAATTTACATATAAGGCCTTGAATTTTGAGACTTACATATAAATCCTATGATATAAAAGTTTACAAACTAGCCCTTGGGATTCCAAACTTTGCATTGCTAATTTTTATAAAAAAAGCCTTATTCAATGAGAATTATGGTTGTCCTTGGACCAAATATATTTTTATAAATAAGCCCCTGTCCAAAATTATTTTATAAAAAAGACCCTGAAAGTTTCAAAATTTCATAAATAGGTCCTTTTTGTCAAAAGACCCTTGAAATTCATAAAATTATATTTTGGTTTGAATTTTTCTAGAAAATTTGTAAATATCCCCTCCTAAAAATTCAATATCCAAACATGGTACAAATCTTGGATCTCTTCATTAAAAAAATAAATCCCAATTAATGGATTGCATACCAATAAAAAAACATAGAACACAATTTCAATCAAATATCACAATCTCACAATATTTCAAAACCAACCAATCAAATATTTAATTATAAATCTTCTTGAGACCTATAAATTGGTGAAGACCTTGCACAAAAAAAACACATGAGAATGAGAAGGAGATCAGAAGGTCATCATCAAAGAATCCATCAAGGAAGGTCAAAGTTTGAAAAGGTGAAAATTTGGACTTAGTTTTGTTCCTTTTTCTTCTCTCTATTTTCTCCCCTCCTCTCCTATAAGGTTATCAATGTGCTTTGCTTCCACTCTCGAGTTTTGTTGACCTGCCTGCAAGTAGCACTCATGGCAACCTACTCCATAGTCTCTAAGATGCTGAAGAAGAGCAGCTCCACTACATGACCAACAACGCACTCCCCCTCTTGCTGCCATCCCGCCAAAGAGAGGAAGGACCAAGTCCAACCATGTTTGGCCCTACTTGGTAGGAAGACTATGAGATCAACTACCACACCCACATCGTGCCCTCCTCTAGTGTCACTCTGAGCCTCATGCCGCTCAGCAACCAAGCCCTAGGATGCCTATCACCAAAAAAGAGACAAATCTAGGTTTGGCTAGAGTCAAACTTGATCGGGAGATGGAGGAGACAAGGGAGGAGAAGGGTTGTAGTCACCCTTGTTGATTGCCATTGAATCGGCGGGCCAAATCTGGTCATGGGCATAAAGAAGGAAGGAAGGAGGGCTTTGCACTGGGAGGACAGAGAAGAAGACATAGGCAGGTTAAGGTTTTGTGCAAGGAAGAAGTAAGAATTAGGGAAGGAAAAAAATAAAAAAAGGATTATTGGCAAAAAAAAAGAATCTGACCAACAACAACAAAAAGGGGGTTTCTCTTGTTTCAGTTTTCGTGCCATTACTACTGATCTAGAGCCAATCTGCGGTCTCTCTTGAAGGTGTACTCTGATCTAGGGCCAACTTTTGAGCTCGACCGAACACTATTTTTTTACTAAGACCAATTTGCGAGCTCGCCAAATGTCTATTCAGACTAAATTTAATCCATAGACTCGTCGAACATTAATTCGAACTAAGAACAATTTGTGCTCATCGAACATCTATTCAAATTAAGGGTAGCTTATGAGCATGCTAAATATCTAATCAGACTAAGGCCAGATTGCTAGTTTGTTGAACATCTAATCAGACTAAGGCTAGCTTTAGAGCTCACTAAATGTCTATTTTGACTAAGACCAGATTGTCGGCTCACTAAATGTCTATTTAGACTAAGGTCAATTTGTGAGCTCGCTAAATGTTTAATTGAACTAAGGCTAGCTTGAGAGCTTGATAAATGTCTATTCGAACTAAGACTAGCCCACAGGCTTGTTGAATGCTTATTCAGACTAAGGCTAGCTTACGAGCTTGCTGAATGTTTATTCAAACTAAGACCAGCTTGTAGGCTCATAGAACATCTATTCGGATTAAGATTAGCTTGCGAGTTTGTTGAATGTCTAATCAAACTAAGGCTAACTTGCGGGCTTGCTGATTGTTTATTCAAACTAAGGCTAGCTTGTGGGCTTGCTAATTGTCTATTCAGACTAAGCCCAACTTGCGAGCTTGCTAAATAGACTAAGGCTAGCTTGTGAACTTGCCGATCGTCTATTCGAATTAAGGCCAATCCGTGACCTTGCCCAGAGTTGTCATGATAGCTTTTAGGCTCTCAAACCAAATCGATGAACATAAATTGATTAAATTAAGATAACTGAATCATATTGGGCTCAAATAGAACAAATGGACAAAACTAAATTGACTCAGATAGACCACCAAATAGACCTAAATTGATTAAATAGATGGACTAAAATTCAATTGAATTAGACCCAAAATCCAAGTTGAGACCCAACCCTGACTAGGTTCAAATCAAGTTAATTTTAGATCAAGTCAAGTTCAAATCAAACCCTATTTGGATCAAACTAAGCTCTAGTCAAACCCTAATTGTGTTAAATCAAGTTCAAACTGAAAGCTAATCATGCCAAATCAACCCAAAGTCAAACCAGAATTAGGTCGAGTCTGAATTAAGACCAAACTAAACCAAATCGACTTGAACTTGAATTGAAGTACATCAAGATGCAAACCAAAACCCAATGAAGGTCCAAATGCATCGAACCCAAATCCTTCAATAGGTTGAGACAAAATCCAATAAGAACTCATTCGAGGTTTGACCTAACATCCATTGAGGATTCAATAAGAACCCATTCTAGGTCAGATCCAAGAAGAATCCATCCAGAACACATCAAGGGTCGGATTCAAGGTCCATTAAAGGTTCAATAAGAACCCACCAAGGGCTTATACCAAAGATTCATTAAGAATCCATTAATAAATTGATAACTGTCCAACACAAAGTTAATCTCGACCCAAATCAAATAAAACTAGACTCAAGCTCTGAACATTGAACTAAATAATGTCAGACTTGCATTAAAGTTAGTACTACTCCAACTAGAGTCAATGATCTATATTTGACAAATATTCTTTTGAAAATCAATGCTAAGCTTGGTGGACTGAATTTGTTATTGCAAGTTGAACATCCACCATTAATACTTTTGGTTTCAAAATAAAAATAATTAGTATGAGAATGGATATTGAATATGATTTCCTTGGTTAAACTGATGTTCCTTACATGGTTGCGATAGTTAGTGCATAACAACGACCTTATTTGATGCTATAAAACATTGGTGCAAATCCAATCACCAAAGGTTCTGGGAAGAGGAAACCAGAATATATATTATTATCTTTTAGGAAGGAGCCAATGAATCATAATTCAATCAAGTTTTGAACATCATTTTGAATTAAATTAGACTCGAATCAAAGTCAGGTCCTGAATGTTGGACTGAACCCAACTCAAACTTGATCCAAATCAAGTTTTTAATATCAAATTGAATCAATTTACACTCAAATCATAATAAAGTTTTGAATATTAAATGAATTCAAACCAAACTCAAACCTAAACTAAATTAATTTGAATGGAATTGAACAGGGTCAAGTTGAGTTCCACTGGGTATGCTAAATCTTTGACAATACTCTTAAGGTTATGAACAATGGGTGATGTTTCCATCCTAACCCAAACCAGAATTTGCTCAAATAGAACTAAACTGGGTCAAACTGAGTTTCATTAGGTGTGCGACAAAAGCCCTTGACAGCACCCCAAGGCTATACCTAATTCCATAAGTAGTGGGTAATGCTACTTTTACACTCATGAAGTTATCATTTACACCTCATTGGCTATGAAAATACTTCAAACTCATGAAGTCAACACCTATGCCTCATTAGCTATGAAAATACTTCAAAGTCAATGAAGTTATCACTTACATTTTATTAGCTTTGGAAACACTTCAAAAATAAAAAAGTTAACACCTATGCTCCATGGACTATGAAATACTTCAAACTCAAAGAGATTAACACCTATATCCCATAGATTATGGAATATCTCAAACTAAAGAATTGTACACTGATGTCTCACGGGTATGAAATACTTCAAAATCAAATAGCTTAATACTGATGCATCATAGGTTATGGAATACCTCAGAGGTTCACATTAATACCCCATGGACTATAGAATACCTCAAACCTCATAGGTTAGCACCAATGACCCATGAGTTATGGAATATCTCAAACCAAATAATTTAACACCGATGCCCCATTAACTATAAGATATTTCAAAATCAAAGAGATTAATACTAATACACCATAGATTTTGGAATACCTCAAACCATAGAAGTTAATATTAATGCCCTATGGGCTATGAAATACTTTAAATTCAAAGAGGTTAATATCATGTCCCATGAGCTATGGAATACCTCAAACTAAAGAAGTTAACACTAATATTCCATGGATTATGAAATATTTCAAAATCAAAGAGGTTAACACTGGTGCCCCATAGGTTATGAAATATCTCAAATCGAAGAGGTTAATACCGATACTTCATGGGCTACAAAATTCCTCAAACAAAAGATATTTACACCAATGCCCCATGTGCTTTGGAATACCTCAAGATCAAGGGACCAAAAGTCATCACCAACACTCGAAGCCATTGGAAACTCTTTCATCCTTCCATGTCCCACCAAACAAGACCATCAATGTTTGATGAGAATTAAGTTAAAACTCATTTGAGTCAAAACATCACATGGTCTAGCATCCGGGAGTGGGATAATAGTACACATCAGAGCTTTTTTTTCCCCCATTTTTTCATTTTTATTTCTTTTATTTTTATGTTTTCCCATAATAAAATCCATTGTAAAGTAAGGGTATGCCCTTACTTAAGCCATGTACTATCTCTCTCAAATCAACAAAATGATGCTTTCTCCCTTTCTTTTGCATCTCTATTATGTTAGTTAGGTATCTTGCTTTAAAAGATTCTTGATGATCATCGAGGTAATTAATAACAGAGGCTTATGCTTGTTATAAGTCAATGTTCCTATAATACCAAATAACACACTTTAAATTAAACACATTTTGATTTGTGCATTAGGATCACTTCTCGAGGTCTCTGCCATTCTCAGGCTACTGAAATCTATCCCATGAATTCTAGCACACCCAGTGAAACTTTTCTCCTCCAAGTATAAAAATCAAGCTAATATAATAGAGACATTAACAAAGAAGAATTATAATTAACAACTAATCAATTTTGTTCTCCTTTGCAGAAGAAAATATCAAATGGCATTAATGAAGAACATCTCCATCCCAAGGTACACCATAATCCCGGGGGCAGGATCAGCTGTACATCTACCTTAGTCAATGATCATCACAGAAGTAGCTAAAGTTTAAATCAAGTTTGAAACTATCTCTAAGGTAATCCAGCTCAAGAAGGCAACTGCTATTACCCCAACTGAAGTTGTTATCATGCACAAGCCTGTTTCTTACCTCCCATCAAGGGAAAAGAGGCCCAATATCATTATTCTTAATCAAAAAGGCTATTTAGATGAAGAGCCAAAAGCCATACCTCAACTAGTGAGGATATTAGTCTTCCAGATGCTAGGACTGAAATAAAGCTCAATGTTTGATTGCCTTCGCCCAACTCCTAATAGGGGGCAACCAAAGATTGGGTCAACAAGCAGTACCAAGAGGCAAGCTGACGCTCTCAAAGATAGCCCTATTTGAAATACCCACCAAATATATCAATTATATTACTATATTCGAAGAGCATGAACCATTTGCTAAGATCCTCTTCGGGGAAGAAGCATAATGTACCATCGAATAAGAACACTTATGAAACATCTATATTTCAAAAAGATTGAAAAATCTGATGAAGAAGACAACTAGAAACCCTAAAGAGTCTAGGATGGTGATGAGAAAAGCCTCATCAGAATAAAATGCCCCACCTTCTCTAAGAATTAAGAAGGAAAAGAACAGAAATAAGAAGAGGAAGCTAGTTCAACCGAATGAATACAACATCAAGAAATTAGTCATCTAGGAATACATCAATGCTCTAGAGGAATATATCCAAGGAGAAAGAAGCCAAGTTACTCTTAAGAAATTCCTCTCTAATGAAATCATAGTTTTACTTGAAGGCTTTGACACTGGGAACCCAAAGGATGAACTTCCAGTAGTGATGATCAAATTCATGACATAAGGTGAAAGAAGTGAATAGATCCATTAGAGATTTTACTGATGAAATGAAAGATCCCATAGGTCTCCCCAAAGGCTTCTCCTGAGATAACTATCTTAGAGAGTGGTTTATCTGTAAGTACACCTATAGCATGCTCAAGCTGCAACTAGATATGATGAAAGAACAAGCTACAACTAACATGAAATTTGTCAAGAGGCAGATACAAATATTGAATGAACATATGTAGGCAATGGCTACCCACATGGAAAGTATGTCAAAAATGACTATTATGCTCTATAAGGAAATTGAGAAGATGGAGGAGGTGCTACGAGAGAAAGAAAAATCACATAAAAGATCCTACAAGGGTGATAAAGAATCACTTCCCAACCTTCTTTGGGATCAAAATGATCACTTGTGCCCCATGGTGACTCATACATCTAAGGTGAACATTAATAAGCAGTTATCCCAGCCTCCATCAGGCAATCTAACAACAAATGCTCAACTTACTAGGTTTGGTGAGGTCCCAATTCTAGAACTTATGGAAGAATGCACTCTATCTACTTTAGAGAAATTATGCATATAAGACATAAACGATGAATATTAATCTATGTTTGAGACAGAATAACTTTATTCAAGAGGCCATACACCAACAAACTCCAAAGGAAGAAGTATGCATTTTGATAGAGGATTAAGTAAGCTAATGATAAAGCTCATTCTGCCCCCACATCAAGCCAATCTAAATATCCATAGAAGAAATATCCTAAATATAAAATCTTGAAGAAGGTTATACCAACATATGAAATAAAATGGTTTATCCAAAAAGTCTCTAAAGACCTCTCTACAACGAAGCCTAATGTGCCTAATTCTAATGTTAAATAAGATGATTATCAACCAGTCACATCCTCGAAAAACATCCACGAAACTATCAATTAGGGGCAAGGATTCACTACTTCCTATCACATGATAGGCTCCATAGTGATTCTCAAGATAAACCTTATTAGTCCATGATACCAGATTTTGATTGAGGAATACACACTAGGTAAAAATCTGAGGTGGAAAGGTGTTACCCCCAAGACAAGCTCCAATGCCTAAGGATAAGAACACTCTCAAGGACATGGAAAAGAAAATTTAGATAAATATGGATATTGAGTTTTCATAAGCTGAACCTGCATCAAGAAAGTCAAAAATATTATAACAGTTCACCTCAAAAAGATGCTTGCTATGCTACGTGTATTTGATGCCCTCATGATGTCATAGAAACTCAAAGATACATTAGTGCACATCTTGCAGAGTCAAACTAATTACTAGGCACACTTCACTAAATAGAAGATAAAAGAGCCTTTATATGCATGTCAAACTACTACCATCACATTCACAAATAATGACCTATTGTCTGGAACAACAAACCACATTAGGCTATTGTATGTCATAGGGCACAATGATGGGATCAAGATCAATTGGATCTTGATTGACCTAGGCTCTTCCATCAATTTGATGACTCTTCAAACTCTACGAGCTCTAACTCTAGATGTGTATCTCCAGTTGTTTGAAATTATAATCATCCAATGGTTTGATTAGAATATCTAAAGAGCTCTAGGGGATATAATCATACCTTTGAATATGGGCAAGTTAATTTTTAATAGATGTTAAGTTTTATGCGATCGATATCGAGGCATCATACAAAGCACTGCTAGGGAGACCACGGCTACATGAAAATAAAATAGTGTCATAAACCTTACATCAATACTTTAAATACTTCAAAGATAGAGAAAAACACCTAATTAATGGAGATGTACATCCTTTTGATGTTCATAAGGTGCATTATGATGATCAAAATATTATCAGAGATCTCATGCTGATAAAGGGTCTGCTTCTATCAGTCAAGTAAAGTAGAAGATTACTATTCCAATCTCTGCCCCTCCTCATCTTGGAAGTGACACTAACTCATACTCTATAGATGAAGATATTACACAAATCTTCTTAGGTAGTTACAATTATGATAAAGATGACAATAGGGGTCAAATGGAAACTACTCTCATTATTACAAAAGTTTCAAAAAACTTTTTTATACCATTAGATGAGCTGAGCATCACTCTTGTGGAAGAATTAATTATCTTCTATGTTCCCCTATGACACAAAGGAGAGAAGGATATCTATTTTACAAAGCGATCCCCTATGCCTCAACCATACATAAAAGCCTAGGGACTAAAGATCTAGTAGATGATAGTGACCGTCAGCCAGTAGTAATGCCCAAATATTTTTCGAATCATCTTCATCAAGTAATCACGAAATTCGATTATGGACGTCCACAAATAAACATAGAGAGTCATTTCTTTAGGAATCTATGGGATCCACCCTAGGGGCATGCTTATATTCTTAGAAGAGGAAATAAGAATACTAAAAGATTTGGATATGTCACTCCAAACATCCATACATACATCATGGTCACCATTAGACTTCTGTCTGGTACTCAGGATGACTAACAGCATGGAAACCCTTTGACACATGCACTGAAGTGGCCATGACTCTCCAGACACCACAAGAAGGTAATGTCCTCAGTGAAATTTCGTCAAGACTAGTGGAAAGGGGGCATGATACAGCCAAAATGCCCTCAAATGTACCTTTGCTAAATCTCACTCAATATGAGAAACCAATTGATGCGGAAATGATCCTTAAACTAAGAGAAGCTCCACTAGAGCTCATAGATGAGGGGCAAGCCATAGTTGATGAGCCAATGAAAATCAACATAGGCTCAGAAGAAAATCCCAAGCTAACCTTTATTAGCACTCAACTCTCAGAGGAAAACCAAACCTAACTCAAAGTAGTGCTCCAAGAGTACATTAACTTCTTTGCATGGAGCTATAAGGAGATGCCTAGACTAGATTCTAAAGTTGTAGTCCATAAGTTAGTCATCAATCATGAGCTTTCACCTATCAAATAAGCATTAAGAAAGATAAAACTTAATCTAGAACAAAAGGTGATAGAAGAAACCAAGAAACTGATTGAAGAAAGCTTCATCAAAGAAGAAAAGTACCCTAATTGGGTGACAAGTATCATGCCAGTCAAGAAGAAAAATGGCTAAATTCACATATGTGTGGACTACAGGGACTTGAATAAAGTATGTCCAAAAGATGACTTCCCATTACCAATAATGAAAATCATGATTGATAATATGATTGACTTCGAAATATTCTCCTTTATGGATAGTCTTCAAGGTACAACTAAATCAAGATGCATTCTGATGGTGAAAAACATACAACCTTTAGAATATCAATTAGCATCTACTGCTATAGGGTGATATCCTTCAGACTTTAGAATGTGGGTGCCACTTATCAAAGAGTCATGACCCACATTTTTTATGGCCTCATACATGAGCAAGTAGAATGTTATATGGATGACTTAGTAGTTAAGACTAAGTCAAAAGATAAGCATATTGAGGACCTAAGTGTGGTTTTTGACCGCTTTAGAAAATATACCTTAAAGATGAACTCTATGAAATGTGCCTTTCTCCAAGTTGATGAAGAAGAATGCCCTATTCATTTGGAATCAAGAATGCCAATGAGCCTTTGAAGAGATCATGCAATATCTCTTCAAGCCACTAGTCTTGGTAGCACCTTTTCCTAATAAACCCTTGATCCTCTACATGGTTGCAATGGAAGGGTTTCTGGGGCTCTTCGCACCCAGAATAATAAAGGGAGCAAAGAAAACACATTTTTTCTATTTGAGTAGAATGCTAGTGGGGGAAGAAAGCAACTACTCTTCTATCGAAAAGAATTATTTGGTGCTCATATTTATGGTCAAGAAGCTAAGATATTATTTACTTTCTTATCAAGTTATTTTAATATCGAAGATTGATCCTATAAGGTACTTGATGACTAGGCCTATAGTTACTGGAAGACTAACAAAGTGGGTTTTAATCCTCATGGAATATGATATCAAGTTCACTACCCAAAAAGTTGTTAAAGGGTAAGCCCTCATCGGCTTTCTCATAGCTTACCCTATGCTAGATGATTCTCAGCTAAGTTGTGAGCTCCTTGATGAAGAGGACCTTCTTGTTGAAAAGGGGAGCCTTACTAGAAGTTATACTTTGATGAGACATCATCTATCAGACCAGGGATCAGACCAAAACTTTCACAAATCAATGTAGGCATTAGGCTCCTCTTTATCACTTCAAATGGGGGCATCTTATGATATTCCTATTCCCTCTCAAAATCATGTACAAATAATAAAACTGAATATGATGCCCTAATTGTAGGACTGGAAATGGTCCTCAACCTGAAAATATCATGCTTATATATTTTTAGAGACTCATAACTGGTCATTAGCAAAGGATAAGGAGAATACAAAGTCCACAAACTTGAGCTCTTGAAATACCATGAAAATGCTCAAGAACCCATGAGGCAAATCCTATATGTCCAAATAACTAAGATTCTTTGATCTATTAATGTAGAAGTTGATTCTTTAGCCAAATTAGCCAAAACACTGATAGATCTTAATCAAGGAAAAATTCTAATCATAGTCCATAGCAGATAAGTGATAAGCTCAGTCTTTAGCATCAAACATGAGAGGACTAAATCTAAACTGATAGAAGAGATCATAGATTGAAGAATACCATTTACCAACTATCTCAAAAATGGGGAACTACTAGAAGATAAATTAGCACTAACACAACTCAAAAATAGAGCCACATGCTTTCTGCTTATCAATAATACTCTTTATAGAAGGTCCTTCGATCAATTACTTCTATGTTGTCTCTCAGGAAAAGAAGCTAAAGAAGTTATGCATGACGTGCATATTGAAGATCAAGTGTATAGGCTACTACTAACCCACAATGGTGAAGGATTGCATCGAATATATAAGAAAATGTCACCAAAGCCAAATTGACGGCGATTTCATCTACCAACACCCAAATCTTCTACACTCAACTATGTCCTCATTGCCATTTGAGGTATGGGGTATGGATATTATTGGCCCAATTGGACCATCTTCTTCCAAAGGTCACCGCTTTATACTCGTAGCAACTGACTATTTCTCTCGGTAAGCTGAGGTGTTCCATTGAAAGAGGTAAAAGTGGATACCATTATTTGCTTCTTTTGAGAAAATATCCTATACCGATTTGACATCACTTGAAGCACCATTTCTGATACCATCCTTTAGGAGCTTCAAAGTGGGATGATTTACACATTATTACAAGATAGATCAGAGATATTCATTCATCTATAATGCAAGTGCAAATAGCCTCCCTGAGGTATTCAACAAAACCCTCTTCAAGATATTGAGGAAACTAGTTGCTAGAAACAAGAGAGAATGGCAACAAAAGTTTTTTAAAGCATTATGAGCCTATCACACGATATACCAAACCCCTACCCAATCAATGCCATATGCATTGGTATTTGGGACTGAATAGTCCTACCATTGGAGGAGCAAAATCCCTTTTTGAGAATCACCTTGCAAGAAAAAATTACAACATAAGATAATATTTGTCTTCACATTGACAAGCTAGATTTCTTCAATGAACCAAGGCTCATAGCTTAATAAAACCTGGAGGTGTGTTGAACACAAATGTCCAGGGCCTTCAATAAGATGGTCTATCTCAAATTCTTTTAGAAAAGAGAAATGATCTTGGTCCTGAGAATTTCCATAATCCCAAGCTGAAACAAGAAAGGTAAGTTCGAGCCTAATTAAGAAGGTCCTTATATCATTGAAAGGATATTTGAAAAAGGATCCTACCAACTAATTAATGACAAATAGAAAAGGCCATGCCATCAATCAACACTTGATTTCTCAAAAGGTACTATGCCTAAACCTTTGAGGGCAACAACAACAACCAAAAATATCTATGATTTGTCTATAGTAGAATGTCCAGCTTCGTCTAAAGGGAATATCTGGTCAATCATGTACTCCATGTTTCCCAAGACAAAATATGGATGCAAAATCTTATCCGATTTATGTGATAGTCAAGTCCATGACCTATAAAAATCCACTTCTTGTGGAAATTCAATCAAGTCCACTTCTTATGGCATATCAAGTCCACTTCTTATGGTAAATTAAGTCCACTCATTGAGGTAACTCAAGTCTACTCCTTGTGGCAACCCAAAGTCCACTCCTTGTGGCAACTCAAGGTTACCCTTTTTGTAGCAAATTAAGTTTGCCATCACATAACAAGTCAAGTTCAATGCCAAGTGAAAAATCAGAACTTGTTTTGTGGGATCGGGATGTTAGAGAAAGAAAAAAAAAATACAAAGTTGCAAAACCAAAATCTAATGTGAAGCAAAGAAATTCCATAAAGCCTTGATAATATTTCTAAATAAAGAAGACCAAAACAAGTAGAGGCTCTAGATAAAGGCAATAAAAATGATCCTAAGATACAAAAAGCTTAATGGTGCCCTTCGACAACATGGCAACTTAGCAATCACTTACTCACGCTTCTCCATCATCACCTGAGGGGACAAGTGATATATTAAGAGACAAAAGAATTTCAAGGTAAGAATGAGATAGGAAACCATTAGTTGATGCTGAAGATGGTAGATAGATATCCATAGATGCAAATATCCTTGGACTAAAGCATAACTCAGGAACCACATCTATAGTAAAAGAAGAATTAGTCCACATGTAGTGCAAAAGTTGTCAAAGTTTAGATGTCTCTTATCATTGAAGTCTAAAATATCATTAGGAGGGTCTCCAAAATTCTCATCCACCTAAAAAAAAGAGATTCTCAGCTTAAAAGGGGAAAGAAAAGAAAAGAAAAATTATCAGTACTTATGGATACTCACATTTGATGAATGGCTAGCCAGTGCAAGCCAAGAAGAGGCCAAGTTGAACTACTCTACTCAAGTCCATATTAGAAGACTGGCACATTGGTTTCGATGAAGGAAAGATTGTCCCTAGCTCTACATTTATGTTAGCAATGAGAAATGAGGAGGTCAAGTCTCGAAATGGTATATGCAAACTTGCCCCTACGCTCCCACCTATAAATGGACTTGCATGTGTCACCAAGCACCTCAAGGCGCCAAATGCATGGGGGTCATGTATAGATCAAGGTGCCTCTTGCCTCAGACTTAATCTAGGACCTACATTACCTAAAAGCTAGCCATCACTTACTCAGTAAGGGGGGAATGGGTACTCTCTCCATCAGGTCCAGGGTGAGCAAATTTGCAAGCTAGAGCCTCCGGTGCCTCTTGGGTCCTCTGCTACTTCAACCCTTTGTTGCTCACCACCTGTTTTCCCTTGCTATTTGAAGCAAACTTGCTCTAGAATAAAAACTCTGGATTAATAATTATCCTCCTACACTATTAAACCATATTGTGGCATATGAATGAAGAACCTCAACTTCTCACTTGATAACAGGGATATAATACTCTGAATCGTCTTGGATGTGAGTGAGATGTAACTAATAGCTTGCTAACTAGATGAGACATGATAGTGGTGTAGGAGCAAGAATTATCTCGAGGAAACCCTGAGCATGCCCAAACTACCGACAAAATCGATGTAGATTATAAGACTCTGGCAAAATATTCCCCTAAGCGAAGCAAAAATACACCATGCTGCAAAGAAATGATGTACTCATAAGCCTCTAAAGGTAATGAAAGTTGAGCCACATCCACTAACATGTTAGAATTTAAAAGAGTGTAAGAAAAAGCTCCCCACTTAAAATTTCAAAAATCCCATACATGCATCCTATCTTCTTTAGGAGAGAAAGTAGAAGTAACCAACAGGAACTAAGCATGAACAACATAACCTTTTGATCTCATTACTAGGCTCCAATTTAGTGTATATCCTCTAATAATTCATGTAAATCCAAGCATAAAGCAAGTGGATGGGGAACCAAGTGCAAGAATTACCTGGCCCTATGGGACTATCCACCATCGCTCTAAGGCCTACATATATTGAGCCTAGCATTGCAAGAGCTAGAGCAACCTTTTATCTATGCAACATTTTGCAGGCTATCACAAATGTCTCTGGATGAATGTACCACCTACTATGCAACATGATGAAGCAACAAAATCACATATGAAAGTAGCAAAATAAGTCTCAAGACTGAACTTTGGAAGGACGTCTCTTGTGTTATGCATAATATAGTAGAATTTAGTTGGCTTGTCCATCAAAATCCTCTCATAGACAAGTTCAATCTAGTGGTTGAAATACACCCTCTTCTGACTATTTGGGAAATGTGTCACCATCTAATCATAGATTTTGAGAAGGTCATGAAGAGTATAACTAAAGTTGAGACTCATATGATAGTCAGTAGGGACATATTTGTCATAAAAAGTTTTGAGAATGGGAATCCTAGCTAGTTGCCTTATATCCTATAAGGAGATGTTGACCTCACCATATGGAGTGTGGAAGGTGTTTGTGCCATGATTCCACATCTTGATTATGCTATGCAAAATCACCAAATCTTTGGCATATTATGCTTTAGATGCTATGACTCCTCCTAGGATGCCAAGACTCGTAAGTTGGGTTGAAAATTGAGACATTACGTCATCAATCCACTCTAATTTGCAAATTGGCACTACTCCGGCAAGTGGAAAAGATCGCCCCCAAAAAAATGAAAGGCTATTCAAGATGTAAAATCCTAGTGTTTTTTAAGATTCTCACTGCCTAAAGTGTTTGATGGGTTCCAACATAAAAGACTCTCTCGCTCTATTAGCACATGACATCCCTTCTTTGGAAAAGTATGCAAAAAGTTGGTAGGTGTCAAACCACACTAATTTCTAATGTTCCTGAGGTTCGTATGTGATAATCACTTAGCATCAGTTCCCAAGACAGGAAGAAAGTATCATAAAGTCAAACTATCTTCTTTCCCATTTTGAATTTTCTTAAACACAAAAGATTTCATGATGCATTTAAAGGAAAGGAAAAGTAAACAAATAAAGGAAGAGAGAGGAAGTAATCGCAAAACTATAGACCTATTGAATACTTGTATAGAAGCAATGTTGAAAAATAAGACACTCACCCTTCTTTTTGCATCCACTTCCTTCGCCAAGAAAGCTCATGAAGAGCATGCAAAGGGGGCATTTTATTTAAGTAAACTTTGTATCCCTACTTTGACTTTGAATCTAACTCATGATGAGCCAAATTTAGATATGGAACCTAAAGTTGGATTGTGCCCAAGTTTCAATCAGGGACAAAAATAAGATTTCAACTAAATTAGAATTCCTAATTTACATACGGGGCCTTAAATTTTGGGGTTTACACATAAATCCTAACACATGAAAATTTACAAACTAGCCCTAGAATTCTAAACTTTACAAAAAAAAAGTCCTCACTGCTAATTTTCACAAAAGAAATCTCGATTCAATGGAAATTATGGCGGGGTCCTCAAACTACATACATTATTACAAAAAAGTCCTTGTCAAAAATATTTTTATAACAAGGACCCTAAAAGTTTTAAAATATTATAAATAGGTCTTTTTTGTAGAAACACCCCTAACATTTGTGAAATTATATTTTGATCCAAATTTTTTTGAAATATTTGTAAATATCTTCCTGAAAATTCAATATTCAAATATAGTACAACTCTTAAATCTCTTCATCAGGGAAATAAATCCCAATTAATAGATTACATACCAATCATAAAACATGAAAACACAATTTCAATCAAATATCACAATCTCACAATATTCCAAAATCAACCAATCAAATATTTGATTGCAAATCTTCTTGAAACTTATATATTAATGAAAACCTTGTACTGTGGGATCAAAATTGACCACTAGGAATAATGGAGACCTCGAGGAGCAATCTCAAATCATAAATCAAAATTTATTTTAATTTAAAGTGCACTATCATGTGTTGTGAAAACATGACTTCCAATAAGCCCAAGCTCCCAATATTAATTACCTCAATAATTGTTAGGAGCCTCCTAAATGAGAAACCTAGCTAATAAAATAGAGACACAAAAAGGAAAAAAAGAAAGTATTTAATTGATTTCAAGAAAGATGGTACATGGCTTAAGCAAGGGCATACCTTTACCTCACAATGAATTTCAACATAAAAAGCATGAAAGAAATGAAAAAGAGAAAGAGTAGAGAAAAAGTTTTGATGTGTACTACTGTCCCACTCCCCTACGCTAGACCACAAGGTGTGCGTCTCAAATCGACATAGTCTTTGGTAGGTGTTAATGGCATCATCTGATAGGACATGAGGAGAAAAGTTTGAAGCATTTTTGATAGCTTTGAGCAATAGTGATTCTTTATTTGAAGTGTTTTCATAGCCAATAAGGAGTAGGTGATAACTTTTTTAGTTTTTTGAAGTATTTTCATAATTGATAAGGTGTAGGTGATAACTTCTTTGGTTTTTGGAGTGTTACCAATAACTTATAAGGTTAAGTGTAGCTTTGAGAATTGCATCATCAACTGCTCTTTAGGTTGACTAGCTTTAAAATGTGTGTTACCAACTACTTCTAGGGTTGGCTAGCTTGAAGAGCACATCGCCAATTGCTTCTATAGTGGGCTAGCTTAAAAGGGCATATCGTCAACTACTATTGGTGTTGACTGGATTGAAAGTACATGTCATCAACTATTTTAGGGTTGACTAGCTTAAAGGTGCTCATTGTCAACTACTTCTAGGGTTGACTAGCTTGAAAGTACATGTCATTAATTGCTTTTAGGGTTAACTAACTTGAAGTATGACCAATAACTTTGAGCGTATTGTTGGTTGACTTTATTGATTTGGTAGCGTCAACAATGACTATTGGGTATAGCTTTGAAGTGTTGCTAAAGACTCTTGTAGTGCACCCAATGAGACTTAGATTCATCTTATTTAGTTATATTCAAACTAATTTTGATTCAAGTTAGAATAGTAATATCATCTATTATTCATGGAATTGGAGTGTTGTTGAGGGTTCAGCGCACCCAGTAGGGCTTGGTTGAACCCTATTTAGTTTCGTTGAGACTAGTATGGTTTGGGTTTGAGTTTGATTTCATTTGGCTTGAGTCAAGTTTGAGCTTCTGTTGGATCTTTATCAAGTTTGGATTTACTAGACTTTGGCTCAAGTTCAAGTAAATTTAGTGTAGCTTGGTTTCAATTCTGGCTTAGTCTAGCTTGATTCTAGTTTAATTTTGAGTTTGCCTTTTAGTTTAGACTTAACTTAACCCAATTAGGATTTGATTTAAGCTTAGTTTAATTCAAATTGGATTTAATTTGAACTCAACTTGATTTTAAATTGACTTAACATGAGTCTGATTAAGGTTGAGTATGAGTTTATTTGGTTTAGGTTAACTCATTTTGGATTTTTAGAGTCTAGCTAGATTTGGATTACAATCCATTTGTTTAATTAATTTAGGTCCATTTAAGTCAACTTGGCATTTGTCCATTTATAGTTATTGAGTTACTTCATATTAATTAATTTGATTTGAGGGTCCTTAGCTATTTATAATAATGTTAGAAAAACCTGTGGCCTGACTTTAAGTGTGCAAACTCAAAATTTGGGTTAGTCATGAGCTTGAAAGCTAGCTTAGATGCAAACCTAAGGGCTGATTGGGTGTAAATCTGAAGACTGCCTAGATGTGAGCTCAAACACTGGTTGAGGTGTGAGCCCAATGGTAACTAAATGTGTGCCCGAAGGGTAACTGAGTGTGAGCTTAAAGGCTGATTGAGTGCAAGCCCAAAGGCTAATTGAGTGTGAGCAAGAAGGTTGGCTGAATGCCAACCCAAAGGCTAGCTAAGTTTGAGCTCAAAGGCTGGTTGAATGAGAGCCCGAAAACTAGTTGAGTGCAAGCTCGAAGGCAACCTAAATGTAACAAGGATTTCCCATCTTTGAGAGGCCACAAGTGGCCATTGCAGAGTCATGGGTTCGCTGTCTTCATCGTCATCTTCAAGAGGTTGGGGGTGGCCATAGCAAGATTATTGATTCACCACCTTCATTGCCGAAGATTGAGATGGCCGTGATGTTGAAAATTTTTTTTTTATCATTTTTTTTGCCAATTTTTCCTTTTTTTTATGCAACAAATTTTTTATATTATTCTTATTCTTATTCTCTCTTTTTCTTCCTCAAGCTCAAAACCTTTCTCCCCTATTTTGGCTAGACTTTTTTCTCTTTTTTTTAGGCCAACAAGTTTTTAAATATTTTTTTACCCTCCTTATCTTCTTCCTCAAGCTTCCCACACCCCCCCCCTTAATTCTCTTCATGAAGCACAACTGTGCCCAAGCAGCTCGATCTCCTTTTCGATCGGATCTAACTATTTTTGTCCAGATGTAGCTTCTCTCCCCCAACAGTGAGGCAGAGGGGCATGTCTATCCCTTATCTCCTGGTTGGATCTAGCTAGATTTGGCTGGATCTAGTCCTAGTCAGCACTAATTCATTGCAAACTTTTAGCGGCGGTGGCTTGGCGACAGAGGTGGTTCATGAGTAGTAGAGGAAGCTCACAAGTTCAAACAACAAAGGCAGTTCGTAGGTTCAGGTGCTAGAGGCAGTTCTAGGGTTTTGCGAGTAGTTGCATGGAGGCTGCACAGAGGAAAGGGGGCCAAAGGTGGCTGGCAAGTGGATAATAGCTACTTTGCTAGCAGGTGGCTCACAGAGGTGAACTCGGGCAGAGCTCATGGAGGCAAAGGCCGGTGGGTGCACTTAGGGAAGGCAGGGCAACGGTTGGCTCCTTTGATGAACTCAGGCTATGGCATATAAGAGAAGTTGGCCGAGCTTAGCCATGTCCACATGGATCCGGCCCTTGTGAAAATAAGAGCTTGAGAAGTTGGCAATCAATGGAGGTAGTTCAACAATATTGAGGAGGAGAGCAAAGAAACACAAAAAAGCAAGAAATCAAACACAAGATAAGATTCGACCATCTTTTTTTGTTCTTGGCCTTGGATTCTCCTCTAGCTTGAATGCCCAAAGTACCAATCTCTTTTCTTCGCCTCCAATTTTCTAATCTCTAAATTCAGCTCTCACTGATCCTTCATTTTTTTTTGCTTGTAGGAGACCATGGGATTTATAGGTTTGTGAAGATCCGATCAATCTTCATTCAAAATTTTAAATTTATAAATATGAATGATGATTTATTATTTTAAATTAGTTATGGATGTGATTGAATTAGATGAGGATGTTTTGGTTTGAATTGGATAAGTACCTTGAGAGTTGTAGATGAGTTTATTTGCCATAAATTTAAAAGACATACTCACCTTGGATATTGAAATTACAAAGGTGTTATATGTAATTTTTTAGAAAAAATTATACTAAATTATAATTTCATAATTTTCGAGTTTTTTTTTTTGCAAAAGAATTTGTTTATAAAGTTTTGAAACTTTTAGGGTCCTTTTTGAATAAAATTTGGACCTATTAGCAAAGAAATATTTTTGAGAGACTTATTTACAAAAAATTATAATTCTAGGGGCTTATTTGTAAATAGAAAATTGTGAAGGAATTTATTTGTAAATCCTAGATTTCATAAGGATTGAATCACAATTATCAATCTTTTAAATGGTTTATTTACAAACCCTAAATCTCATAGTACCGATTTATAATTTTAGGATTTTATTAAAATTTTAGTCTTATTTTAAGGACCTATTTGCAAGAAAAAAATCTGACTAAAGACTCATTTATGAAGATTTATTTAATTTAGAGGTCTATTTGCAAATTTTTTATATTTTTGCCATTTTGTCCCAAGCTTTAGATGAATTTTGGGCATAATTATGGTCCACAAATTTAGCCCAATTAATCCATTTGGATTAGGTCTAACTAGAGCCCAAAATTTTTAATGATTTAGGTCTGGATTAAACTCAATTTTCTATCAAATCAAATGCAATTTAAGTCAACTGAGATTCACATTTGAATCATAATTTAGTGACTTACAAGTTTCTCTTTTAATCATATTTCAATCAAATTTGATTATAATAAAAATCACTTCAAACAAATTGCTCCCTTCATAGCCTCTTCTCGAGTTCTAACATGAGGATAGTGTGAGAACAATTTTCAAACATATGCCTCTACATCAACATTTTAGGAGTTGACTATATGAATTTGAATTATAATATGAGAATGGACTTAGATTGCCACATGAGATTGAACTTAGTTTACCACGTGAAAGTGAATTTAATTTGTCATGTAAAAGTAGACTTAATATTGTCACAAGAGAGTCGACTTGACTGCCATGTAAAAATGGACTTGATTACTATTTCAAAGTGGACTTAAGTTACCACAAGAAGTGAACTTAGTTTGTCATATAGAAGTAGACTTGGATAGCCATGTGAAAGTGGATTTAAATTGTCACATGAAATTGGACTTGGTTTGCCATGTAAATACATGCTTAGTAGCCAAACAAGATGGATAGAGTTTTGTGTCCATGTTTTACCTCGAGAAACATGAAATACATATTTGATTGAGCATTCTCTTTTAAGGAAGTTAGACATTCTGTCATAAATAAAATATAGACACTTTTGATTGTGATTGCTATTGCTGCTAGGGCTTAGGCATAGTACTTTTTGAGGAATCAATCATTGATTGGTGGCATGGGCCTTTTTCCCTTGTTATTGATCAGTTAGTAGGATCTTCCATCAAATATCCTTTCGATGATATAAGAGCCTTCCTAATTAGACTCAAATTTGTCTTTTTTGTTTCAATTTGGGATTATGGGTCTTCTCAAAACTAAGATTAATTTTCTCTTCTGAAATGATTTAATCTGAGTCATCTTGTTGTAGGCCTTGGCCATTTATGCTTGATACTTTTTTAGGTTTTGTTGTGTCGTAAGCCTTGTCTTGTTAAGAGTTTAGCTCATCAAGGAAAAGACAAACATTGCCTTATATTGTGATTTCTTCTTGGAAGATAATCCTTAGAGAGGGGATTTCCATCTCCAGTGGCAAAACTGCCTCAGTCCTGAGCACCAATACATATGGCATTGATTAGGCAAGAGTTCGATATGCAGTACGATAGGCCCATAGTGTCTTAGCAAGCTTTTGGTGCCAATCTTTCTTATTTCTAGTAATAACTTTCTTTAGGATCTTGGAGAAGGTCTTGTTGAATGCCTCAGTGAGCTTGTTAGCTCTGGCATTATAGATGAATAAATATCTCCAATCTATCTTGTGGTGATATGCGAATCGTCCTACCTTTAAGCTTCTGAAGGACGGTCCATTATCAGAAATAATCCATCAAGGAACACTGAATTGATATAAAATACTTTTTTGAAAGAAGTGAATAATAGAATCTACTTTTACCTCTTTTGATGGAATCGCTTTAGTCCACTGAGAGAAATAATTGATTGCTACTAGTATGAAGTGATGACATCTAGAAGAAGATGGTTCGATTGGGTTAATGATGTTCGTACCCCATATCTCAAATGGCCATGAGGACACTATTGGATATAGAGGATTTGGGTGTTGATTGATGAAGTCACCATGAATTTGGCATATGTGATATCTTCTTGTATATTTAATGCAATCTCCTACCATCATGGGCCAATAGTAGCTCATATGCTTAATCTTCATCATCATTTTTGGGCTCAATTGATGAGCCCTACAAACCCTAAATTGCACTTCATACATAACTTTCTTAGTCTCTTGGTATGAGAGATAGTGTAGAAGTAGTTTATTGAAGGATCTTCTTTAAAGAGTGTCATTGACGAGTAGAAAGAACACGGCTCTTTTTCTGAGTTGTGTTCATATCTGGGAATTCTTCTCTTTTAAGGTAGTTGGCAAATGGTATTCTTCAATTTGTAGCCTCTTCTATTACTTTAGATTTAGTTCTCTCATGCTTGATGCTGAAGATTGAGTTCACCACATGTCTACTATGGAATGTGATTAGAATTTCTCCTTGATCAGGGTTAGCCAGTGTCTTGGCTAATTTGGCTAAGGAGTCAGCTTCCACATTGATGGACCAAAAAATCTCAGTATTTGAAAATGAGAAATTTGTCTTATGAGCTCTTGAGCCTTTTCATGTTATTTCTGGAGCTCAAATCTATGGACTTTATATTTACATTAGACTTGACTAATAACTAGTTGTTAATCACCAAAAATATATAGGTGTGATATTTCCATATTGAGGGCCATTTCCAATCTTGCATTAGGGTCTTATATTCAACTTCATTATTTGTGCATGGTTTTGAGACAAAATAGGAATATCATAAAATACCCACATTCGGAGTGACATAAATAAGTCCAGTGCCTGCTTTGATTTGATCCTTGATTTGATGGATGATGCTCCATCAAAGTATAGCTTCTAGTAAGATTTTTCTTCTTCGACCAAAAGGGATTTTTCATTAGGGAGCTCGTAACTTAGAGGAGAATCGTCAATATGAGCTGTAAGAAAATCGATGAGGGCTTGCCCCTTAATCGCCTTTTAAGGAGTAAACTTGATATCATATTCCATGAGAATTAAAGCTTACTTTGCTAGCCTCTCAATGAGTATAGGTCTAGTCATCAGGTACTTTATGAGATCAATCTTTGATATTAGAATGGCTTGGTGAGAAAACAAATAATGTCTCAGCTTCTTAACCATGAATATGAGAGCCAAACAATGCTTTTCAATGGGAGAGTAGTTATTTTCTACCCTTACTATCATTCTACTTAGATAGTAGAGTGTATTTTCTTTATCTTTTTGATTATTTTGGGCAAGAAGTGCCCCCTAGGATCCTTCCATTGTTGTTGTGTAGAGGATTAGGGGCTTATTGGGCAAAGGCATTGTTAGGACTGGTGGCTTTAGGAGATACTACTTGATCTCTTCAAAGGCCTATTGGCAATTTTGATCCCAAATAAATGGAGTGTCTTTCTTCATCAACTTGGAAAAAGGCTTACATTTTCTAGAGAAGTTTGAAATGAATCTTCTTATGTATATAAGTCAGCTTTGGAATGACCTCAATTACTTTAAATTATTAGATGATGGCATATCCAAAATAGCTTTGATCTTAGATAGATTGATTTCAATCCCTTGATGTTTGATAGCAAAGCCAAGAAATTTTTTTGATGATATGCCAAAAGCACACTTCATAGGATTCATCTCTAAGTTATATTTTCTAAGTGGTCAAATACCACTCTTAGGTCTTGGGCATGCCTATCTTCGGTCTTAGTTTTAACCACCAAGTTATCCACACAACATTCTACTACTTGTTGTATGAAGTCATCAAAGATTTGAGTCATGCCCTCTGATAAGTGGCACCTGCATTCTTGAGCCCAAAGGGCATCACCTTATAGTAGTAAATGCTAATTGGTGTCTTGAAGGTCGTATATTTTTCATCATCAGGATGCATCTTTATTTGGTTATATCCTAAAAAATCATCCATGGGAGAGAATATTTCGAAGTCAACCAGGTTGTCAATCATGATTTTTATTATTGACGATGGAAAATCATCTTTTGAACATGCTTTATTTAAGTCCCTATAGTCCACACAAATGTAGATTTGGTCATTTTTTTTCTTGATTGGTATGATACTTACCACCTAATCTAGATATTTTTCCTCTCTGATGAAGCATGCTTCAATTAGTTTTTTTGTTTCTTCTATCACCTTCAGTTCTAGGTTGAGTTTCATTTTTCTAGGTGCTTATTTGATAGCCAATGTATGGACTGCAACTTTAGGATATAGTCTAGACATCTTATTATAGCTCCATGCGAAGCAGTTTATGTACTCTTGGAGCGCTACTTTGAGCTAGGCTTTACTTTCCATTGAAACTTGAGTGCTGATGAAAGTTAGCTTGAAGTCCTCCCCAAAACCTAAGTTAACCTCCATCAGTAAATCGACTGTGGCTTGCCCTCACCTCAAGTTCTAGTGGAGCATTTTTTTGGTTTAAGGATTATTTCTTCATCAAATGATTCACCATGTTGAGTAAGGTTTGGCGAAGGTTCATATGAAGGCAATTTCAGTTGCAGTATACCTCCTTTCTTTTGGTTCTGTTAAAATTTCACTGAGGATGTCACCTTCTTGTGATGTCTAAAAGGTCACAATCACCTTGGCGCACATGTTAGGAGGTATTGATACCATTTGGTAATCCTGAATATCAGAGAGAGGTTCAATGGTAACCATGAGACATGTGTGGGTGTTTGGAGTAATATAGCCTAGTCCTTTAGGGTTCTTATTTCCTCTTCCAAGAATGTAGGCACGTGCTTGTGGTGGATCCTATAGATTCTTGAAGAAATAACTCTCTCTCTTTGTTTATGGATGTCCATAGCTAGATTTATTAATTATCTAATAAAGCCAGTCTAAATATTTAGACATAACTACCAGTTGATGGTCACCATCGTCCGCTAGATTTTCAGTCCCCAAAATTTCATGTATGCTTGGGGCACAAGAGATTGCCTTGTAAAATAGTATTTTTATTTTCTCCTTTACACCAATGAGGAATGTAGAAAGTCATTAATTCTTCCACAACATTGATGCTCAACTCATCTAATGACTTAAGGAACCTCAATAATAAGGAGAGTATTTTCTATTTGACCTCTGTCATCATCTTCGTCAGAAGTATAACCAGTCAAGTAGACTTATGGGGCTTGTTCATCTAAAGTGGCTAGATCTAAATTGCTTCCTAGGTAAGAAAAAGCAAAGATCAGGCTAGTAATATTTTATTTTACTTGATTAATGGAAGCAGACCCTCTATCAGCATTGGATCTCTGATAGTATTTTGCATCATCATAATTATACCTTATGAATTTCAAAAGTATGTCTTCATCAATTGAGTATTCTTCACCATCATTGAAGTATTTAAAATATTGATGTAGGATTGATGGTACTACTTTATTTTTCATATAGTCATAGCTTCCCTAGTAGTGCTTTGTATGACGCATCAGTATCAATCACATAAAACTTAGCATCTGTCATCAACTCACCTACTTTTAGAGAGATAGTTATAGCTCCCAAAGCTTTTTGGCTATTCTGATTAAACCTTTGTATGGTTATAATATTGGATGATAGGTGATACATATCCAAAGTTAGAGCTCTTAGAGTTCTAAGAGTCATCAAATTGACTGAGGAACCTGGGTCAATCAGGATGTGATTAATCTTGATCCCATTGCTATTCCTCGTAATGTATAATAGTCTATTATGGTTTGTTGTATCAGGTACCAGATCATCATTTGTGAAGGTGATAGCAAGGGTTTGGTATGCATATAAAGACTCCTTTATCTTCTCTTTAACAAAGTATGCTTGGTAGTTGGCCGAATTTTACAAGATATGCACTAGTGTATTCATGAGTTCTTGTGACATCATCAAGGTATTCTTGAGATGGGCTGCTATGTTGTATTCCATCTTTTTAGGTCCAGGTTTGGCTTGTGAGGGCTTAATGCTCTCACTTATCTAAATTTTCTTTTCCTTGTTCTTGGGGATATTCTTTTCTATAGGCATTGGAGCTTGTTTTAGAGGTAACACCTTTCTACCTCGGAGTTATATCTGATTTGCTCTCCTTAGTTAAAATATGGCATTATGAGATAAATAAGGTTCATCTTCGGAATCACTCCCAAAGCTAATTATGGAACAAAAGGTAGTGGACCCTTGCCCCTAGTTAGTAGTTCCTTGAATATCCTTGGAGAATGTGACTAGCTGATAATCATCACATTCAATATCAGAATCAGGCACGTGGGATTTCCTCATAGAGAGATCTTCAGAAATTCTCTGGATGAATCCTTCTATTTTGTTTGCTGCCATAACCTTCTTTAAGACTTGTATTTAGGATGTTTCTTCTGTGAATATCTAATCTGGCTTAATTATCAATATTCATATTAATTTAATGTAGGGGCAGAATGAGCTTTAGCATTAGCTTATTTGATCCTCTCCCTACTCATCGTCTGTGCCTTGTATACATAATTCCTCTAAAGTTGGCAAAGCGCACCCTTCCACAAGTTCTAGGATTGGGACCTCACCAAACCTAATGGGTTGAATATTTATTGCTAGATTGCCTGATGAAGGCTGGGATAGTAGCTCATCAGTGTTCACCTCAGACGTATAAGTCACCATATGACAAGTGGTCATAAACTTAAATAACTCTCTTTAATAATGTCTATCTTTCTAGATCCATCTCTGGAGTATGTGGCATGAGTGGTCATTTTGATTTTGAGGATGGTCAATAAGTGGTTTCTCATCACCCTTATGAGGTCTTTTGCATGGTTGTCTTTTCTTCTAGCACTATCTCCATTCTCTTGACTTTCTCACAGAGTATGGTAGTTGTATTTGTCATACTTTCCATGTAAGAAATCATAGCTTGCATGTGTTGATTCAATGTTTGCATTTGCCCCCTAACAAACCTTATGTTAGTTGTAGTTAGTTCTTTCATAGTATCAACTTGTAGTTTGAGCATGCCATAATTATACTCATGGGCTACCACTCTCTATGATAACCATCTCAAGAGCAGCCCTCTAGGAGACTTGTGGGATCTCTCATTTCATTAGTAATACCATTAGTGAATCTATTCACTTCTTTTTGCCTTAAACCCTAAATTTTCCTAATATTGAACCTCCAACGATAAATATAGCAGTGCATGTTACTACTAAAAGTTCACTTTCTTCATTTCCTCCATCAAGGTTCTCTAGTAAAACTGTGAGTTTGTCAGGGAAGAATTCTTCAAGAGTTACTTAGCTTCTTTCTCCCTCAACATATTCATCTAGAGCATTGATGTATTCTTGGATGACTAATTTCTTGATATCATATTCATCTGGCTAAACCAACTTCCTTTTCTTACTTTTGTTCTTTCTCTTCTTGAAGCATCAAGCAGGTAAGGTAGTTTGTTCTAATGAGGCTTTCATTATTACCATCTCAAGTTCTCTAGGATTTCTAGTTATTTTCTTCATTAGTTTCTTTAGCCTTTTTGAAATGTATACATTTCATAAGTGCCTTTATTTGGAGATACATTGTGCTTCTTCCTCAAAGAGAATTTCAACAAGTAGTTCATGGTCCTCGAATATAGTAATATGATTAATATATTTGATGGGCATTTTGAGTAGGGTTACCTTCGAGAGAGTTAGCTTGTCTTCTTGGTATTGCTTCTTAATCCAATCCTTGAACACATAGCAATTTTCAATGGTATGCCTTAAGACTATGGTAAGGATAATAGTTTAAATGATCTATTTTGTTAGCCTCATATGGCCACTTGGATTCTGGCAATTGGAGACCCTAACTTTAGGACATCCTAAAAGATTTTACCTGCTCTTTCACTTTTGAAAGATATTTCTTTCTGAGCCTTTGTTGAAGATCATTCGATTATTCCACTTCTCCATCTACTCCAAAAGTTGATGGCTTCTGAGGATTACCCTTGTTCATGGTGGGTGGGGTTTGGAGGTTTCTTTGCGTAGTTGCTATGAATGCATGCCTCATATTTTTAGAAGACTCTCCACACTTTACCTTATCTTTTCTATTTTGAAAGTTTGTAAGCTAGATAAGGTTGGTGGACCAATCCTTTCTAGCTTCTTGAATTGTATGATGAGGTCTTGGAAGCTATGGATAGAAGAGGCACTCATATAGGATGCCATCCATTCTCCCTTATGTTGCTGAGGACAAAGTTCATTGTCTCAAATTGGCTCATGGGTTATTTATACTTAATGTTGAGATTTCTTCACCATGTGATATAATCCAAAATCGACTCATTATTGCGTTTCAATGTTGAGATAAGGTTTGCAATGTTCAATTTATCTCGAACTCCTCTAAACCTGATTCGAAAATTTCTTTCATTTGTGCCCAAGTTTGTATGGATTCTTATTGTAAACAACATTCTACTCAAATGCTATCCCTATCAAGCTTGCTGAAAATTGGTGGAGTAACAATGAGGGTTTGTTACTTGAATCTCCACACAGAGTTACAAAATGAGCTATGTGCTATTTAGGATCTCCCAGCCCATTAAACTATTTGAAATTAGGCACTATATAGCCTTTGGGATATGGTACTTGTTCGTGATGGCTAGGGTATGGTTTGCCAACATTGGTTACCCTACCCGTCTCACTTCCTTGTCTCAACTATGCAGCTACCATTTGTTGTTCCTACTATTGTATGTATACTAGGAGTTTCATCTTGTTAGGAATCTCTAAAATTGGGGATTGGGTACCCCTTACTAGAGGAGGTGCTTGTGAAGGGCCTACATTTTTGTGGATCTCATGTATAGGAGATGTGCCTTCTGCTACCTCTGCTGCTTGAGATTGCTATTGAGATCATTCTAACTTATCAAGTTTTTGGCTTATTTGTAGCATCATCTCCATCAACTCCTTGATCTTTTTTTGAGTTTTTATCTTTCTCTTTGCTTTGTTGTCTCAATTATTCTTGCACTGCTTCTATGGTCACTTCTTAATTAGAGATTTTAGTTATGATCAAGGCTTCTGTTAGAATATGATGGTTCCTATTCTGAGAATTAGATCTAGGCTTTGGGTTGAGGCTAACTTCTCCCACCAATCGAGTTGTCTCATTCAAGAGTCTACTCATGGAGCGAGTCGCACACCCTTTCTTTGACATAGTAGCAAGGATTGGTTCATAAGGGCCCTCTTCTCTTAGATTTTTTCATCAGTAAATCTCATTGGGTAGCCTCTTTCAGTGTTTGATTGGCTGGAGTGCAGGCTCATAGTCCCTATCAGAGTCACGGTGAGAAATGATTCTGATAGTATGGATAGTCTCCTTTGGCAAACCCTTGTGTTTGGTTGTAACTTTATAATGACTCTTATGGTTTTATTTTGCAATTCACCCTTTTGCCACAGTTTTGAGGGAGACTGTGCCCCCTATGGTTTGCTCTTACCCTTCTGTAAATTGCTTAATGGAGCAAAAAAGTTGGAGGTAGGTATGATGATGACTAACTTCATTTGAGAGGTAGGCTTCCCAAGTTAGCTATAAATTTTAGTAGCTTTCCCTTTACTTGTGACAACTAGGATAAGATCTTCTTTATTGATGCTTGTGTCTAGATATACTGTTGATTACCCCCTGTGATGAGCTCGGTGAAGATGGCCAAAAACTGAGCTTTGCTTCGATCCTAGCCTCTGGAAAACTGATATCCTTATTAGTTAAGACATGGCTTTTGGATCTTCATCCGAACAACCCTTCTGATTGAGAATGATAACATTGAGCCTCCTTCCCCTGGATAGAAGCCAAAAAATAGACAGATTTTGCATGATAACAATTTTAGCTGGTGCAGTAGTAGGTGCCCTCTTGAACTGGACAACTTTAGAGATGGTCTTGAACTTGATCTGAACTTTAGCTGCTTCATAGGTCCAATGGTAATTATGAAGCATATACGGATGCTTAGAGTTATGTAACCCAATTCTTTAGAATTCTTCATTGGTACATTGAAGCAAGATAGTCTGCACTAATTGGCCGAATCAACAAATAGATGCTTTAGTAAATGCTGGTTAAACTATAATAGTTCAATCCAATAGTTCATCTTATAGAATGTCAAATTGACATATGAGGTTTGAGAAAATTAACCTTGTGAAGTAATGTTCTCCCTTTTCTTTTCGATTGTGATATTGGAAGAAGAAAATAATGTAGAGGATATGCGTTTGTGCTTATTTGAAAGATTTTTTTTTTGAGATTTCTTTTAGTAGATAGGTGATATGCCTTTTCATCTTTGATTAAAACCTCCTACTTGATTTGGTTTGTTGAAATTTAAAAATGATTTTGTTTTAGGATATGGTAGGTCACTAATCGATCTCCCCTTATATTTTTTTTCAAGTGTAATATTTTCTTCAAAAACTTATTTTTCTGCCGACTTTACTACTTTTATCATGATTTTATTGGTTTGTTACTTTTCTGATTTTGGCTTTGATATCAAATGTCTCCCAACCTCAATTATTCAAGGTTTGCACACCCACAGATGTTCTTCGGGTGGTTTTTCTTAGTCAATAATACACCAAGATGAGACTACATAAGTTCTTCTAATTCGGCATGCGATCCAATTTTTTCTCCTTTGTTTCTTTTTTATTTTTTTAATTTTTTTTTACTAGTAGCCTCATTCCTTTTTTGAGGATCCAAAGTTTGTGTATTTGTAGATTTCAACTGGTCTTTATTCTGTGAGTCTGTCTCTCTTGGTTTGCTTTTTCATATAAGAGTTGTTTATCTAGGATTTTATTTTCATTTTTCATTTGGAGGTAATCTTTTACATCTAAAAGAAGATTTCTAAGAAGTTATCTTTCGATCTTAGCACTTTTATCTTCAAAGCAACTTCTCTAGTAAGATTCTAATTACTTGTATATTGGTCGCTATATTTTTAGGCTTGCATTTCCGAAATTAACTTAGGATGTAGGTGGGTGGGGAGGTGCAGGAATTCTAACTCCATCATATTTTATCACCGATCATCCTTACCTTCAAGCATTACCCTTATATTTTTTTAGAGACCTTATCCCTAAGACAAAAGGTGATTCACCTGAATAACTTAGAAAATTTTTTGTTTTGTCTCTTAAAAAAGTTTGTTTTCACATCAAGAAATACAAAATATATACTTAACTAGTCAGTTTTGATTAGACGTTCTGCCATCGGCTAAATATTTTTTTTTTTGGCTTTTGAAGATCATGCAAATATTGACCCTTTCATATCGTAGATTTGGCATAAGTAACATTTTTTTTATTTATTAATCACTCTGTCATTGGAAAATGGTGTTAATCCTTTCTCAAGTGAAAAACATTGAACATGTATCCTTCTCGTATTCTTCTCTAACTCTTATGGCATTGTCAAGGAGTTGGAGGTAAGGATTATAGTATCTAGCTTCAAATTTGATTTGATATCTCAAAATCGACTGAATGCTGTATTGATTCTTTCTTTTGGTACGTTATAAGCAATCAAAGTTTACTTTTGTCTATTACTTTATCTTTGAAAAACTGATAACCCTAGTTTGTGCTAATATATCCTCCATTTTATTATCAAGATTTAACATAAAGAAATTTGGCCTTTACTACTAGGGTGAACTTGGTCTTTGCCCCTAGATGGATTTGATGTTTGCTCTCTTGAGTGGACTTGATCTTTGCTCACTGGGTGGGAGGTGAGGGGTTGATCCATACTAGGCAGGTGAAGTAGTAACGAGATCAAAGATAGCATTACCAATGCTAGGAGTGTGATACTATTGGTGAAAACAGAAGCACTATGTATGAGTTGGATGGAATTTAACATATTTTGATTGCTAAAATGGACTCCAATTGCTCCTCATTGATTGTTATTTTGTCATCAAGATTTGGCATAATATCATTTGATCTTAGCCTCTTTGAATGGGTTGAACCATTCCTCTCTGGGTGGACTTAGTCCTTGCCTCTTGGATGGGGGGCTTTTGTCTCATTGATGGGAGATCCTTATCCCTTGAATGGGAGATGAGGAGTTGATTTATACTTCTATGAATTTTAGTTTCCCCTGTGGTGACTGTTCGTTGATGAATTTTACCACAAATCCTTCATCGAGAATGATGGTGCAGATTAGGGCAGGACGACCACTTACTTTCTCTTTCTCTTAATAAAAAATTAATCATTAGATTTTTTTTTTCTTTGGATATGTGTCTATATTATCTTGGTTTCTATACTTGGAGGAGGAATCAAGTCCCATTAGATGTGTCAAAATTTGTGGAATGGATTTTGATGGCCCAAAACAACGGAGATCTCAAGGAACAACTTTGATATACAAATCAAAATACTTTTAATTTGAAATGTGCTATCAAGTATTGTGAGAATGTTGACTTCCAATAGGCATAAGCTCCTATTATTAATTACCCTGTCAATTGTCAGAAACTCCATAAAAGAAAAAACCTACGTAATAACATAAAAAAATAAAAAAATAAAAAAAAAGGAAAGAAAAAGGTATTCAATTAATTTTATGAAATAGTACAGGCATAAGTAAGAGTTTGCACGTACCATTTCTTAAAATAAATTGAAAAGTATACTCTTAATTTACAACAAATTTCATCACCGCTTTATGAAAAGGTATGACAATAATAAATAAATAAGAAAAAAGAGAAGAAGTGAGAAAGAACCTATGATGTGTGTTGTTACCCCATTTTTGTGTGCTCGACAATGTGGTGTGTTAACTTGGATGGGTTTTGAGTTGGTCTTAACAAATGTCTATGGTATCGTCTAGTGAGATATGAAGGGATGAAAGTATTTTCAATGGCTTTGAGTGTTGGAGATGACTCTCAGAGTTTGAAGTATTTTCACAGCCCATGGGGCATAAGCGTTAACTTTATTGATTTGAGGTATTTCGCAGCTAATAAGGCATAGGTGTTAATCTCTTTAAGTTTAAAGTATTCCATAGCCCATAGAGCATTAGAGTCAACTTATTTGTTTGAGATATTATGTAGTCTAGGGGCGCAATTATTAACCTCTATAATTTTGAAGTATTTCATAGCCCGTGGGACATCGGTATTAACTTTTTTGGTTTGAGGTATTTTGTAACTCGTGGGGCATAAGTGTTAACCTCTTTGATTTTAAAGTATTCCATAACCCGTGGTGTGTCGTATTAACTTCTTTGATTTGAGATATTCCATAGCTCATGTAGTGTAGGTGTTAACCTCTTTGATTTTGAAGTATTCTATAGCTTGTGGGGTATTAGTATTAACTTCTTTAATTTGATGTATTAGATAGCCTGTGGAACGCAGGTGTTACCTTTTTTTATTTTTAAGTATTTTAGTTTAAGGTATATCATAGCCCATGAGGCACAGTTATTAATCTCTTTTATTTTAAATTATTTCATAACCCATGGGGTATTTGTATTACTTTCTTTGGTTTAAAGTATTTCATAGCTCATAGGGTGCACGTATTTGCCTCTTTGATTTTGAAGTATTTTATAGCCCATGGAGCATTAAAATTAGTTTTTTTGGTTTGAGGTATTGGATAACCCGTGTGACGCAGACATTAACTTCTTTAATTTTGAAGTATTTCATAGCTCGTAGGGTATCAATATTAATTTCTTTGGTTTGAGGTATTCCATAGTCCATTGGGTGCAGGTGTTAATTTCTTTGATTTTGAAGTAAAACTTTAAAGTGCAACGAAGGCTTTTATAGTATACCCAATGGAACTCAGTTTGACCCTATCTAGTTCTATCTAAACTAATTTGGGCCATATTTGGGTTCTAGTTAGGTTCAATATTCAAAATTTGATTTCAATTCAAGTTTGATTTGGCCCAATTCATTGTTCAAAATTTAATGGAATTGTGATTCCTAACTCCTTCCTGGAAGATGATATGTTCTAGTTTTCTCTTCCCAGAATCTTTAGTGATTGGGTTCACACTGATGCTTTATTGCATGAAATCAGAGGCCACAGCCAGGGATTGACTACCACAACCATTGAGGGACCACATGAAACTTTCATTTCCAAAATCATTATTGGTATTGATGGTGAATATTCAACTTGCAATAACGAATTCAATTTACCAAGTTTGGCATTGATTTTTAGAAGAACATTTATCAAGTGTTGATTTTGATCTGAGTCTGATTTGATTTGGTTCCATGTTCAAAACTCGATTGTGACTCAAGTCTAGTTTTTATTTGATTCAGGTCAAGTTCGACCTTGTGTTGAACCTTTATTAGTTTGTTAATGAATCCTTAATGGATTTTAGATTCAAACCCTTGGTGGGTTCTTATTGGATCTTTAATGGACTTGGATCTGACCTTTGATGGGTTCTTGATGGATTCTTATTGGATTCTATCTCAACCCATTAATGACTTTGAGTTCGACCCATCTTGGACCCTCATCGACTTTGGGTTTGCATCTCAGTGGACTTCGGTCCAAGTTCAAGTCTAGGTTCAGTTTGGTTTTAGTTTAAGCTTGGTTTGATTCTGGTTTTACTTTGGGTTCATTTAGACCTAATTAGCTTTTAGTTTGAACTTAATTTAACCAAATTTGAATTTGATTTGAGCTTACTTGAACCCCAAATGAGGTTTGATTTGAACTTGACCTAATTTCAAATTGACTTAATTTGAACTCGATTAGAGTTGGGTCTAAGCTAATTTGATTTTGATTAACTCAATTTGGATTTTGGGTCAAATTCAATTTTAGTCCATCTATTTGATCAATTTAGTTCTATTTTGGGATTTATTTAAGTCAATTTTATTTTGTTCATTTGTTATAGTTGAGTCTAATGCGATAGAGTCACTTTATGTTAATTAATTTATTTTGAGGGTCGGTTTCACGGCATGTGGCTGATATGAATCAATATATGCCTCATCTACTATTACTCCTTCAATATTTCTATATTCAAATTCATAGTCAAAGTCATATAGTTGTTGTGTGGTGCAAGACTCTGTAATTAACTCTTTACAATTGTCATTGCCTAATATATCATCCAAGCATCAAAGTATTCTCTTAGAGTCATTTACATAATCACATGCCACTCTGGCTATAAAGAATGTGTCACATAAAATGCTTAATAAGTTTGACACATGAGAATATAATGCTCATCTCCATGTTGGTTCGGTAAGGAACCAGACTATCAGTAAAGGAACTAGTAGTCCGATAAAGACTTCTTGTAGATCTAAACACCGATATCGAACAATTGGTAGAGGAACTAGTCATCCGGTAGAGACTTCTTGTAGGTCTAGTACACTAGTATCAGACGACCAGTAGAGGAATCGGTCATCCAACAAAGACACTCTTAAGGTCTTGTACACCAGTACCAGATGAAAACCAATATGCAAACTCGTCCAATAAAGAACTAGTCGACCGACTAAAAAATCAAACAGTCGAAAGATGATTTCTATCAGAGTTTAGGGTTTCTAAACTAGTGTAGCTACAAATGGAGAATATGAAAACTATCTCTATGTGGATGATTTTTAGTTTGAATTCTGCCATTGGTGCTTGATTAGTGTAAAATTTTGCTTATCAAATAGTTTACCAATTCATCTGTCTTGGATTTTTTCCATTGAGCTTACAAATTTTTTAATTTTAGCAAAATTTTAGTAAAGTCCAATTAAATTTTTATTTAGATTAAACATCAAAGAGAAGAGATTAGAAACTATCTCAGAAGATCTATCAAAAGAAGAAAATGGTACCTATGAACCAAAGGATCTAGCAAGTTAGAGTAGACAGAGCAATGGGGTGAAGCAAATAGTAGCAATGGCAGAGTAAATGTCCTCCAAGGATAGTCAGCTTTGGGCTAGAGTAGACATTGACCTAGGGTAGGATCTCTGATGGGTAGGTAGCGAGTAGAATTTTCGATGAATGGAAAGTTTGCACATAGAGAGCCAGCGGGGATGAAGGTATTGGGATTCGCAACGAAAGGTTTACGAATCACCTTATTTTGAAACAATACAAGAAATGAGAAGTAATATAAGATAAAAAAATAATAAAAAAAATATAGCGATATACATGATTCACTCAAAATCGAGTTACATCTATGGGGGGAGCGAGAGATTCACTATCAAACGATTTTATAAGAGTATATAAGAAAGATTATACTCTTTCTTACCCAACTAAACTCTTTCACCAAGCCTCAGCAATGCCTCCATCTTCAAAAATAATCTCCAAAAGAACATCACAAGAAACCACTATAAGATACTACCAAGAGCACTAGAAAGACCCACACATGAGAGCTGACACTCTCTCTCTTTCTCTTCTCTCTATTCTCTCTAGTTCAATCTCAGTACTAAACCATACCTAAACCCTATGTATTACTAGAACATTTATAGGCTCTTATTGAGTCTGAGTTTTACTCTAATTATAACTCCTAATATTACATAATAAGTATTCAAAATCAATCATAAATATGAATCCAACTTTGAATTTGTACTTTAACTCAAACTCTAATCTAAGTTTGAGACACCTAAAACTCAATAATCTCCACCTTGGCTTGAACTCGGGCGTGCCACCATCATGAAGCTTCAGCCATCATCTCTCATCCAACCCCTCCCCCTGAGCTACTAGCTTATTCAGCTAATCACAAGATGCAAGCTTGAGTCAACCTCAAATTCAATCTTCATGCCTACAGTCTTGTATTTTTGAAAGCCTTTCGGATGACCTGTGTCTACTACTATAGTAAAAGTAACTCGAAAAGAACGTCTATCTTCCATCAAATCACTCCAAGTATCATGCTTCCCTTTTACCACTATAGCCATCGGAACTCCACCTACAATGGTGTTCCCTACTAATTGATAAATATTGCTGCACTTCTCTCCTTTCATCAGAATTCTAATACCACGTGTTACCTTCATGATTCCATCTCTCGTTGAATAATTACAGCCTTTTGAGTCTAGTACACTAAGTAAAATTAGATTCTTTTATATTTTGGGGACATGTCTTACTCCAGTAAGAGTATGAATCGCTCCATCAAACATCTGAATTTGGACTATTCCCATATCGGCGATCTTATAGGTTGAATTATCACTCAACCATACAGTACCTTTCTTCTTATTCTCCTCATAAGAAGTAAATAAATCTTTTCTAGAGCAAATATAATAAGAACTGCTGGAATCTAAAATTCACTCACCAGAAATATCGATTTTTGTGGATACTGCAAGAACATCTTCATCTGCACTATTTTCAGAAGTATCATCCAATATTGCTGTCACCATATTAGAAGACTCTATCTTCCCATATTCAGGGCAATATCGTCTAATATGGCCATACTTCTTACACTAATAACATTGTACTTTTGCTTTCATTTTTGATTTGGACCGTTGTTTGCCTTCTCCATATTCTCTTAATCTTCTTCTTTCGTGAGCCACCAATCTTTCACCAAGCTTCATATCAATATTAGAGTTTCTTTTTTTTTTATTAGAAAGAAGACTAGCTATCACATCTTCTATTTTAAGAGTTTCTTTATCGTCTGCTTCAAACTTCACATCAACTTTAAACAAATCATTGAAAATCTTATTGAAGGTATTCAAGTGATGTAATATAATTATAACTTCACTCATATGTAGTCCGTACAATTATTGTTTTAGGTAGAACTTGTTCATGAGGCTTTTTGACATGTACAACTTCTTAAGTTTTGTCCAGATGTCCACCGTTATCTCTTCATCAATGATATTGTACAAAACCTCATCAGTCAAATTTAGAATAATTAAATTCAATACCTTTTGATCTATCTCCTCCCAGTCTTCATCACTTATTTTGGATGACCTCTTTTCTTTATCTTCTAACATCTTTTACAAACCTTAACAAATAAGAATCGCATTTATCTTTTTCTGCCATAAGATAAAATTTTTCTTACCGTCAAACTTCTCCATCTCAAGTAAGGACTTTTTCATCTTGATTGTTTACTCCTAAACTCTGATACTAATTATCAGGATTTGTAGCGAAAGATTCACGAATCACCTTATTCTTAAATAACACAAGAAATGAAAAGTAATATAATATAAAAAAATAATAAGAAAGACACAGCGATATAGGTGGTTCACCCAAAATCAGGTTATGTCTATGGAGGGAGCGAGAGATCCACTATCAAAAAATTTTACAAGAGTTTATAAGAAAGATTGTACTC
The DNA here is from genome assembly GCA_005019695.1 of Trichopus zeylanicus subsp. travancoricus. Taxonomy (NCBI): domain Eukaryota; kingdom Viridiplantae; phylum Streptophyta; class Magnoliopsida; order Dioscoreales; family Dioscoreaceae; genus Trichopus; species Trichopus zeylanicus. Next base: position 475,966 of record RXID01019385.1, on the reverse strand, counting down.
TTTCTTATCTAACTAAACTCTTTTACCAAGCCTCGGCAATGTCTCCACCTTCAAAGAGAATCTCCAAGAGAACACCATGAAGAACCACCATGAGAGACCACCAAAAAATACTAGAATGACCCACACATGAGAGCCGATACTCTCTCTCTTTCTTTTTTCTTTTTTTTCTCTATTCCTCTCTCTCTCTATTTCTCTCTAATTTAACCTCAGCACTACACCACACCTAAACCCTATATATTACTAGAATATTTATAAGTTCTTATTGAGTTTAAGTTTTACTCTAATTATAACTCTTAATATTACATAATAAGTATTCAAAATTAATTATAAGTCTAAATCCAATTTTAGATTCTGACTTTAACTCAAACTCTAATCTAAGTTTGAGACACTCAAAACTCAATATGAAGGAACTAGTGGCATCGATAGTCGACAGTCATCTTTTCATGAGGAATAGAAAAGCTGAGGGAGGATGTCGTGCTAGGGGAGATATGTTGAGCTTTATAGCTACATTAGTGGCACTAATTATTTTAGCACCACTAATATTCAATCATAAGCAACACTAAGTAATTAACACTACTAATGATGATAATTAGCGGTGTTAAGTAATTAGTGTTGCTAATAGACACTTAATACGGGTGCATCATTAGCCATCATTGATTAGTATTGGGAATCCCTTTAATTCTTCTAGTGCACATCATGTTGCCAAGAACTCCTAAGTAGCATATGACAGACATCCATGTCAACCATGTCACGAACTACCTCTTCTTCATAGGTCTTACCAATGCACAAAAGAACCTTACAAATTTCAATTACCTTCATCTCGGAACCCTTTTTAGTCCATCCATTTTGATAGGGTGATGGATGGGGTTTGGTTGGCACCTTTAAATAATTGACCAAGTTCCTTGAGATTAGATTTTTCACAACTATAACCATCAATAATCAAGTTGCACACATTCTTCAAAACTAAATACCTAGATTGAAAAAATTGTTTGTGTTGTGATAGATCTTGCCTCTTGGAAGTACACATGGTGTGTTGTAGCACATAACTTATCAAATTTCCTTCTTCTTCTGCAATCTTATCTGCCTCTTCTTCATTTTTTTCATCAAACTCATCTTCTTGCTCTATTACATGCACCGAATGTCATTATGGGCATTCATGAGACTTATGTCCAAGCTCTTGGCATTGAAAATACATGGAAATTGTTGGCCTAGCATAGGAATTCATTAGTTTTTGGGCCTGCACTAGCATTTTTCTTACTTTGAGTACTCCTACCCCTATGATTATTACTACCTCCACTAGTTTTAGTCTCTATTGAGGCTTGATTCTGCCCCATAGGTTGTGAGCCAACTCTACTATCAGCTGGACACATAGATTTCGCCTCCTTTTTTTGAAAATTGTCACTTCATTTCACTTCTTGGGATAGCAAACACTAAATCCTAAAAGCTAAGGTTTGAGCTTGATCAACCATCCATGCCATTTACATCTATATTTTATGATGGATAGGGAGCGATAAGTCTCAAGTGTATCAACCAATCTACTACTCATCGGTTTCCAGCAAGTGACAACAAGATTGTAGCCTTAAAAATTCTTCGTTATACTTTGCAACCATTCGACTGCCTTGGACATCCAAGTGACAATTGGTATATCACTTACTCGTACTCATCTAAGCCCATGAGACAACTAGGCTCTGCCCATATTACCTCCGATTTTGCTGTAAATTTTTCTACCATGCTTTGGCACCTTCTCTTAACTTGTAAGCAATAAATTTAACTCTTCCATCCACTGAAATTTTCATGACATCGAAATATTTGTCAACTTCAGAAATTGAATCAAGGAAAGACTCAATATCAAGATTATCGTAAAATGGAGGAATGTCAGCTTCAATATGAGATTTTGCTATTCTTCACTGCTATCTATAGGGTGGTTAAACAGTACCATCATCATACTCTGTAGGTTCAACATGATTTTCTTGTTGGACAGGGTGAAAATCAATATCCTTGAGGTTCTCAATCTCCCTACTCCAATTGTTTCTTGTCATTATTCAAAGTGAGATGATATACTACCTCTTGCACTCTTCTAAAATTTGATTGGTGCAACTCTCTCTCCTACTACTCAAACGAACCATCATAAATCCTCATAGTTATTGTCATTTGTTGTGTTAGCCATTAGGATACCAATGGGCTATGATAACAACTAATATATGCGAAAACATAGAATAGACTAGATATTATTCTAGTTGGAAGTAAAGTAGCAAACCACCTCAGTGAATCAAAAAGAATAAGAGAGTGCTCTCTATTTTCTGGAAAAATAATTCTATCTATTTTGATGCCCCCCACCCCGCATCCCCCCCTCCCACCCCCACCCTTTGATTGGTGCGATCAAACCACTATTCAAGGTTGGTGACTCTCGCTCTCCTACTACTCAAACGAACCATCGTAAATCCTCATAGTTATTGTCATTTGTTGTGTTAGCCATTAGGATACCAACTTATTGGGATTCACAGTGGAAGGTTCACGAATCACCTTATTCTCAAACAACACAAGAAACGAGAAGTAATACAAGATAAAAGAAAATAACAAGATAAGGCAACAAGAGATCCACTAACAAAAGAAAAAGTCTTTTACAAGAGTTTACAAGAAAGACTTCACTCTTTCTTACTCAACTAAACTCTTTCACCAAGCCTCGGCAACGCCTTCACCTTCAGAGAGAATCTCCAAGAGAGCATCATGAGGAACCACCACGAGAGACCACCAAGAAGCACTAGAAAGACCCACACATGAGAGCCAACACTCTCTCTCTTTCTCTTCTCTCTATTCTCTATATTCCTCTCTCTCTATTTCTCTCTAATTCAACCTCAATACTACGTCACACTTAAGCCCTATATATTATAGTATATTTATAGACTCTTATTGGGTCTGAGTTTTACTCTAATTACAACTCCTAATATTACAAATCAATCATAAATCTAAATCCAACTTTAGATTTCTACTTTAACTCAAACTCTAATTCGAGTTTGAGACACCTAAAACTCAACAATCTCCACCTTGGCTTGAACTCGGGCATGCTACCATCACGAATCTTCTGCGTCATCTCTCATCCAGCCTCTGCCCCTAGGGTACTAGCTTATTCAGCTAATCGCAAGACGCGAGCTCCAGCCAACCTCGAATTTGCTCTTCATGCCTACAGTCTTGTACTTTTGGAAGCTTTTTGGATGACCTGTGCCTGCTGTTGTAATAAAAGTAATTCAAGGAGAACGTTTGTTTATCTCCCATCAAATTACTTCGAGTATCATGTTTCCTCTTTACTACTGTAGCCATCGGAACTCCACCTGCAATGGTATTCCCTATTAATCGATAAACATTGCCGCACTTCTCACCTTTCATCAGGATTCTAATACCACGTGTCACTTTCATGACTCCATCTCTTACTGAATAATTACAGCCTTTTGAGTCCAATACACCAAATAAAATTAGATTCCTTCGCATCTTGGGGACATGCCTCACCCTAGTAAGAGTACAAATCGCTCTATTAAACATATGGATTTTGACTGTTCCTACACTGGCGATCTCACAGGGCGATCTCACAAGCTGAATTATCGCCCAACCAAACAGTACTTTTCTTCTTATTCTCCTCATAAGAATTAAACCAATTCTCCCTGGAGTAAATATGATAAGAACTACCAGAATCTAAAATTCACTTACCAAAAGTGCCGATTTCTATGGATACTGCAAGAACGTCTCCATCTGCACTATTCTCGGAAGTATCATCCACTATTGTCGTCGCCATATTGGAGGACTCTATCTTCCCACGTTCAGGGTAATACCATCTAATGTGGTTATACTTCTTACCTGAATAACATTGTACTTTCACCTTCAATTTTGATTTGGACCATTACTTACCTTCTCCACGTTCTCTTAATCTTTCTCTTTCGTGAGCCACCAATCCTTCACCAAACTCCATATTAATGTTGGAGTTTCTCCTTCTCTTATTAGAAAGAAGACTAGTTGTCATATCTTCTATCTTAAGAGTTTCTTTACCATAAAGAATTGTGATCACAATATGATTGTACGAAATAGGAAGAGACATCAGGAGAATCAGTGTCTTATCATCCTCTTCAAACTTCATATCAACTTTCAGCAAATCATTGATAATCTTATTGAAAGCATTTAGGTGATGTAATATAGTTGTACCTTCGCTCATACGCAGTCCATACAACTGTTGTTTCAAATAGAACTTGTTCGTGAGGCTTTTTGACATGTACAATTGCTCGAGTTTTGTCCAGATGTCCATCGTCGTCTCTTCGTCAATGACATTGTACAAAACCTCATCAGTCAGACTTAGAATAATTAAATTCAATGTCTTTTGATCTATCTTCTCCCAGTCTTCATCGCTTATCTTGGTCGGCCTCTTTTCTTTTCCCTCTAACATCTTTTGCAAACCTTGAAAAATAAGAACTGCTTTTATCTTCTTTTGTCATAAGGCAAAATTTATCTTGCCATCAAACTTCTCCACCTCAAGTAAGGATTTTTGCCATCTTGGTTATTTGCTCCTAAACTCTGATACCAATTGTTGGGATTCATAGTGGAAGGTTCACAAATCACCTTGGTCTCAAACAACATAAGAAATGAGAAGTAATATAAGATAAAAAAAAAATAACAAGATAAGGCAATGAGAGATCCACTATCAAAAGAAAAATGCTTTTACAATAGTTTACAAGAAAGACTTCACTCTTTCTTACTTAACTAAACTCTTTCACCAAGACTCGGCAACATCTCCATCGTTAGAGAGAATCTTTAAAAAAGCACCACGAGGAACCACCACGAGAGACCACCGAGCAGCACTATAAAGACCCACACACGAGAGCCAACACTCTCTCTTTTTCTCTTCTCTCTATCCTCTCTATTCCTCTCTCTCTCTCTATTTCTCTCTAGTTCAACCTCAATACTACGCCACACTTAAACCCTATATATTATAGTATATTTATAGACTCTTATTGGGTCTAAGTTTTACTCTAATTACAACTCCTAATATTACAAATTAATCATAAATCTAAATCAAATTTTGGATTCCTACTTTAACTCAGACTCTAATTTGAGTTCGAGACACTTAAAACTCAATATCAATTGACATATGTGAAAACATAGAATAGACTAGATGGAAGTAAAGTAGCAAACCATCTCGATGAATCAAAAAGAATAAGAGATTGCTCTATGTTTTTTGGAGAAATAATTTTGTCTATTTTGAAGCCCACGCCGACAACCACCCCCCCTCCTCTCTCCTTAGTTATAAGTTGTTTAAACCCTATTAATCCCAAATAAAATTAAATAAGTGTCCAAATATAACTAAAAACTGTTGCACATTTGAAATTACAAAACCTTAAAAACCTCACGCCTAAAACTCCTATAGAAATTACTGCTGCTATGCCAAAACTATTCAGCTTAAGTAGCAAGATATTTAACTCCAAAAATAAAAGTGGGCAACCAAATTGGAGGATTGGGAGAAGCTGATGATGTTAACATGAGTAATTGGTTGGAGGTGGCTGGTGCGTCAACTTCTGATCCACAGCGTATCCCGTGAACCAATCACTGCAGCCTATACGAGGGATGTAAACCAGCCGATCTTGGCTCGACTAAACTCGACTTCAAAACCAGTGAATTCGAGCTGAACCGAGCCGATTCCGCTCAAATATAATTTTTCAAAAATTCATTATTTTTTAATAATTTACATTAAAATAAGTATAAAAAATTATAAAAAAATATCAATTATAATATCACTATTATAATTCACAAATAAATATAAAAAATATTAAATTCAAAAATTTTATAAATAATATTAATGATATATATAATATAAAATATATAGATATTAAAAAAATTATGCTAATTAAATGATATTTAAATATAAAAAATTATATCAATTACACCATCATAATTAAATAATTAAATAAATATTATCTATTATATGTTATAAAATATATTTTTTATATATTAAAAAAATAAATAAACTCTTGAACTGAAATCAAGCGAATTAGATTTTGTTCAAACTCAACTCATTGCAAACGAGTCGAAATAAGTTGAGAAATTAACTCAAACTGCTCATAAGGTACGGGCTAAATTAGCACCCTTAATATATTCCATACATGGACTTGCAAATCAATTAGTAGCTCGTGATCTCCATTTCATTCCCAATATTATTAAAACAGTTGCATGATTCCTTCCGGATGCTTTTCCATTTCCTGAAATGGAATCACCTGTCCAACCTTCAAAATAGTAGAAGATTCTCACCGAAGAGTGTTTATTTGAACGCATGCTATATAATCAAATTTATCAAATAATTATTATTGAACACATATAATAATCATCGAACATGTAAAATATTCACAGAATATGAAACAAAAAGTCTAAAATTAAAATCTAAATATATCTAATGAAACCAAATATATGAAACTCATTTTACTAAATCAAGATTGGCAAGTGAAGATAAAGCGTAACATGATTGATGGTAGCTAGAACCTATCCCAAACTCCTCTCCCGGTTCGTTTCGAACTCGAACCAACCTTTAGCTCTCCCAATTTCCTCGAGTTCGGATCGTTTACGGTTCCATCGGAAAACTTCTTCCCAAACCAAATCCGAACCAAATTCGTATTTGAACCCGACAGGACAAAGATCTGTTTATTCAAGACACAACAAGCGTGGGCTCATCTTCTAGTTGAACAACCAATCCCTCGCCGAGCAAGAAGGTCTATAGCACGCTGAATCCCTCGGGCACAAAAAGATCAGAAATTCCAGAGAGAAGAAAAGGTATGCGCTGCTTTGAATTTTTCATTTTTCTTTCTGCATCAAATTGCTTCAAATTCGGGATTGGCAAGAAAAAAAAAGGGATAATTACGGGTGACCCTCCGTAATTAGCCTTAATTACGGTAAATCCTCTCGTAATTTCCGTAATTATCCTCATCCCTCAAATTCCGCCGTATTTACCCACAGCCCCTGATTATTATTTAATCAAAATTTTGTCAAAAAATTCCGATTTTACCCCTAGTGATTTTACATATACCCCTAAAAACTTACTTTTTTATATTTAACCCCCTGGATTTTGGATATTTGCAAATAACACCCCGAAAGAAATCAGATTTACAAAAAAGTCCTGAAAATTCGGATTTTTGCAAATAAACCCCCGGAAATTATTCCGATTTACAGAGAAGTCCCCGAAAATTTGGATTTTTGCAAATAACACCCCGAAAGAAATCAGATTTACAAACAAGTCCTCGAAATTAGAATTTTTGCAAATAAACCCCTGAAATTATTCTGATTTACAGAAAAGTCCCCGAAATTCGGATTTTTGCAAATAACACCCCGTCGCGCGGGCGGGGACGGGGGGAGGCCGGCAGGCGGCGGGAGCGGAGGCGGAGGCCGGGCGGGCAGGAGCGGAGGCGGAGGCCGGCGGCTGGAGCGGAGGCGGAGGCCGGGGCGCCGGCGCGCCGAAACGCGGGCGCGGACGGCGACGGCCGAGGCCGTTCCGCCCCCGCGTGCCGGGGACGGAGGCCGAGGCCGGCGCGCCCGCACGCGGAGGCCGAGGCCGAGGCCGTCGCGCCGGCACGCGGGCGCGGACGGCCAAGGCCTAGGCCGTCCGTCCCCGGCACGCCGGCGCGCCGGCCTCGGCCTCCGTCCCCGGCACGCGGGGGCGGAACGGCCTCGGCCTTGGCCGTCCGCGCCCGCGTGCCGGCGCGCCGGCCTCGGCCTCCGTCCCGCGTGCGGAGGCCGTTCGCGGCCGCGTGCGGAGGCCGTTCGCGGCCGCGTGCCGGCTGGCCGTCCGGCGCGCCGTCGGGCCTCCGGCGAGGGGTGTATTTGTAAAAATTAGTTTTTTAAAAAAAAATTAGAGTTATTTTTTTAAAAAAAATTTAAGGGTCTATTTTTTAATTTATAAATATTAAATTTGTAATTATAAATATAAAAAACACTAATGTCTTTTTTGTAAAATTTTATTTAAAATATGATTAAAAATATAGACTTATTTATAAATAAAAATATTGAAGGGGTCTATTTGTAAATGTACAACATGAAACTTGTAATTTTAATTTTAAGCGATGACTTATTTGTAAAATTTATTTATAAAATAAATAATTTTGGACGTATTTATAAAGAAAAATATTAAAGGTGGTCTATTTTTAATGTAAAGATGTAAAAATTAGTTTAAAAAAATTTAGAGTAATTTAAAAAAAAATTTAAAGGTCTATTTTTTAATTTATAAATATTAAATTTGTAATTATAAATAGAACAAAACACTAATGTCTTTTTTGTAAAACTTTATTTAAAATATGATTAAAAATATAGACTTATTTATAAATAAAAATATTGAAGGGGTCTATTTGTAAATGTACAATATGAAACTTGTAATTTTAAATTTTAAACTTTGAAACCTTCGATGACTTATTTGTAAAATTTATTTATAAAATAAATAAATTTTGGACGTATTTATAAAGAAAAATATTAAAGGTGGTCGTCTATTTTTAAATGTAAAAAATAGTAAACTTGTAATTTGAAATTTGAAAAATTTAAACTTTCACTGTATTTTGCGTGAAATTTAATATAAAAAATGATTAAAATATTGATTTATTTTAAAAAAAATCAAGGAATCTATTTGTAAATGTACAATATGAAATTTGTATTTTTAAATTTTAAGTTTTGAAACCTTCAATGATTTATTTATAAAATTTACTTATAAAATAAATAAAATTTGAAGTTATTTATAAATAAAGCCACTTCCTAATTAATGACAATCATTCATGAGATTTTATAACATATAGCCTGTCTGAACAATAATAGAAACTTGCAGTTTGCTAGAACAATATAGCCTAATCAGTAATCAGATAGTAATAGCAGCTAGAAAGTTCAAGACACAAGACAATATAACAAGTTCTGCTGTTGTCCAACAAAAGCAAACCTTTAATATTCAACAAAAAAAAGGAAACATTCGATTATTCCTTATAAATCAAAATTTTTAAATACATTAATGAAACAAGTGTCATAAATAACACTCCTCATTTCTCATTCAACAAAAGAGAGGTGGATAATAAAAGATATGACAGTTCCTCCTGAATCGCTAATCCAAAACCTTGCCATCTAACTCTCCCCAGTCTATTTAGCAGAAATATGTACCTGCAAACAAAATGCACCAATAGTTATGATAACCAAGCAACATGACATCATCATCATTTTCGAGAAGACTGTTTACCCAATGAAAATTGATCCTAGAGATTTGACGAACTTCCTGCAAAAAAATACAGTCACATTTATTATTGTATTGTTTCAAAATCACATAAAATAAGAAAAACAATTGTCAAGTTTTTAAAAGAAAAACTCACATGGTAAATGCATACTAAAATTTGAAGTCATTACGGTAGACCTTCCTCTTCCTCTTCCCCTGCCACGTTCTCCAACATATTGGTTTCTCACTGATTGTTGAGTACTGCTAGATCCAGAAACATCAATTTGTTGTTGCAGTCCAAGAGGCTCTTTACACGCTCTCTTGTTGTGTCCTAGCTGACCACATCTACTGCAAGCATATATTGCTCTACTTGATGTTTCCATTGGATCTTTAATCCTTTTCTTCTTAGGCCTACCAGGTTGTCTTCTTGAACGTGGAGGAAGTACTTGCAAAGCATTTGGCACAGACACCCAAAGTTGCTTACTTGGCAATGGAGTGACAGGAACATCATATACTCTTTTGTATGTCTCCAGAGTATAGTAGTCATCAACAAAATCAATAGGATCAAGCCGAATATCAAGGAGAGCAACAATACCGTGAACGCAAGGCACTCCTGTCAGCTGCCATTGCCTACAATCACAAATCCTCTGCCTTATATCCACAATCCATCGGCCTGCAGGATCACTAACCTCTGAAATATCATCAGAAGACCTCCAAATACGGTATCCGCCCTGTGCCTGTGAAACTTTCCTAATAAAAGCTTCTATTCTTGGTACTAGCTTTCCAGACCAGTGGGATCCTTCATTTTTTCTTGTGGCAAATTTCACCATTATCTTCTGCCTGATGAAATCAAGTAATTCAAGAAAGGGAAGCTCCCTGCCATCTTGAATAAAACTGTTAAATGACTCAGAAATATTGTTAGTCACATAATGACATTTCACTAAATGATTAAAGTGACTTCTACTCCATGCAAAATCATTTATTTCTTTCATGTACTGCCAAGCTGGTATGGATAGCTGTTTAATCCTTTCCATGTATTTCACGAATTCAGTAGGCAAAAATGTATTTGAAGCATTAAAAACCAAATTTTCTAACCTTTTCCCAGGGTACGATCTTTTCAAGTTTGCAATCACATGTCTGATACAAGCTCTATGCTCAGCATATGGGAAAATATTCTTCACAGCATCAGAAAGACCCTTCTGCCTATCTGAAATAATAGCCAAGCTATTCAAATTTCCAATAACCCATTGCAAGTTATGTAGAAACCATAACCAAGATTGGTATGTTTCTGCTTCTGCAACTGCCCATGCAACTGGAATTATGTTATTCTCCCCATCAATTCCACAAGCTGAAAGCAATGTGCCTTTATATTTCCCTTTCAAGAAGCATCCATCAACTCCCAGTATAGGTCTGCATCCAGTAAGAAAAGCTCTCCTACAAGCATGTAATGACATAAAACATCTCTGAAAAGACATATCTGGACACTGAGCAATGTGCACAATATTATCAGGATGCCTCATCTCCAACTCTACCTTCAGCGAATGAAATAAATTAAAAGATTCTTCTTCATTACCATGAATAATCCTGTAAGCATAATCTTTTCCCCTCCATGCCTGCATATAAGTCAGTCTGAGACTGTATTTCTCACTCATCATATTCTGTATTTGCTTGACTGTGATTTGCTTGTCAATACACATCCAATGCAAAACTTGATTGCCTACCCATTCAGCATTTGCCATTTTGTTTCCAGAAGTATTGATAGCAATACAAGTATGAGCTGATTCCATTTTTCTTATTTGAAAACCTGAACCATCAGATCTCTCTGAAGCATGAAGCCTCCATCGGCAATTCGCAGCAGCACATCTGACTGTTACTCTGTTACGCTCATTCTTCACAAACAAAGGCTGAAATCTGTGCACAATACAGTACTGTCTAAGAGTCAATCTGAATGCATGTACATCTTCAAATATATCTCCTATGTTCAAAACATTGGCATTCAAATTATCTTCAAGTAAAGGCAATAAATCATCTTCCGCTCTGTCTTCTACTCCTTCTTCTTCGCCTTGTCTTATATTTTCTTGATCCTGCTCAGCAACTAACTCATCATTATCATCATCATCCTCCTCCTCATCTTCATCATCATCAGAAGAATACATCAAACTATGAAAACTAGAATCAGAAGGACAATCATCTAAATCTGAATCAATATATTCATCTCTTTGCACACTGTGATACACAGAAGATTCTCCTGTCAAAGGAGTCAGCCTTTGTGCAGACACCACTGATAAAGGATCACCTATGTCCTCCACTGATATATAGATATTGCTATATTTCAAGTCTTGAATTATTGTCCACATTGCTTCCAGCTGAATTTCACTGCTAATTGACATATAAATTGGAGGACTGCTGTTTGGATACAAATACTTGATCACAAGTAACTCATTTGTCCTTGCTTTGACCAATTTACAAGCTTCGGTCCATAATTCTGCAAATGTGTATTTTCTTGTATCAACCAGTAAAGATTTCTGCCTACCAAATACATATTTTCTTCTTTGAGTATGCTCAACTTCCTTCCAATATCCTCCATAATGGAGCACTAATCGTACCAGATTCTCTGAATCAGCCATCTGTAAATACACAATATCAAAAATTAGATATAAAAAATAGATAAAAAAATTGTAACAGGTGGCTTGGTGGAAAGGGTGGTGGGGGTTGGAGTGGTGGGTAGGCGGGCGGGGTGTCGGAGCTCGTCTGGGGTAGGTGGTTTGGGGGGGGGGGTGCTGGGCGCGGCTGTCGGAGCCCGTCTGGGGCCAGGGACGGGGACAGGAGTGGGGGCGGGGGGTGCGGCGAGGGCCCAGGGGTGCTAGTGAGCCAAGGGGAAGGGGCGCGGGTGTCGGAGCCCGTCTGGGAGCAGGGGGGCGGGGGCGGGGAGGGGCAGGGACAGGGGTGCCAGTGAGGCAAAGGGGGAGGGACGGGGGTGTCGGAGCCCGTCTGGGGGCAGGGGCGGGGACAGGGGCGGGGGTGTCGAAGCCCGTCGGGGAGCAGGGGCAGGGACGGGAGTGGTGGATGAGTTCGAGGCCGTCAAGCAGGAAGGAGGTGGAGGCGGGGTAGCAACGGCGCGAGGGAACGGCGGAGGAAGGTGGAGGCGGGGCAGCAACGAAGAACAAGATGGTGGCTTACTGAGGACAAAGGAGGGCAGCAGCGATCGGACGGCGGTGTTCTCGCCGGCGGGGCAGCAACGGCGCGAGGGCAAACGGCGACAGCGATGGCCACGTCGTGGGGGGCGCAGGGCAGAGCAGCGACGGCGTGGGTGGCGCAGGGCAGCGAGCGGACGGCGACGGCGAGCCGACGGGGCAGCGACCGCAGCGGCTGCGCAGGGACCGACGGCGGCAGCGGTAGAGCAGAGCGGCGGCGGCGGCGGCGCAGATGCGTTTAGGGCTACACGAAGAAGAGGGTTTTATAAGAAAGTTATGGACTTTTTTGTAATTTAGAATAATTTTGGGGTGTTATTTGCAAAAATCAAAATTTTTGGGACTTTTCTGTAAATTTGAATAATTTCGGGGTGTTATTTGCAAAAATCCGTGCCCGTGCGCCGGGGAAGGAGGCGGAGGCTGGGGCGCCGGCGAGCTGGTGGCGGGAGCGGAGGCGAAGGCCGAGGCCGTTCCGCCCCCGCGTGCCAGGGACAGAGGCCGAGGCCGGCGCGCTCGCACGCCGGCGCGGACAGCCAAGGCCAAGGCCGTCCGTCCCCGGCGTGCGGGCGCGCTGGCCTCGGCCTCCGTCCCTGGCACGCAGGGGCGGAATGGCCTCGGCCGTGGCCGTCCGCTCCCGCGTTTCGGCGCGCCGGCGCCCCGGCCTCCGCCTCCGCTCTAGCCGCCGACCTCCGCCTCCGCTCCCACCCGCCCAGCCTTCGGCTTCGCTCCCGCCGCCGGCCGCCGCCTCCACTCCCGCCGCCGGCCGGCCTCCCCCCCGTCCCCGTCCGCGCGACGGGGTGTTATTTGCAAAAATCCGAATTTCGGGGACTTTTCTGTAAATCAGAATAATTTCAGGGGTTTATTTGCAAAAATTCGAATTTCGAGGACTTGTTCATAAATCTGATTTCTTTCGGGGTGTTATTTGCAAAAATCTGAATTTCGGAAACTTCTCTGTAAATCGGAATAATTTCGGGGGGTTTTTTGCAAAAATCCGAATTTTCAGGACTTTTTTGTAAATCTGATTTCTTTCGGGGTGTTATTTGCAAAAATCCAAAATCCGGGGGGTTAAATATAAAAAAGTAAGTTTTTAGGGGGTATATGTAAATAACCGGGGGTAAAATCGGAATTTTTTGACAAAATTTTGATTAAATAACAATCAGGGGGTTATGGGTAAATATGGGCAAATTTGAGGGGGTGGGGGTAATTACGGAAATTACGGGGGGTTTACCGTAATTAAGGCTAATTACGGGGGTCACCCGTAATTATCCCAAAAAAAAAACAAACATTAATTTTAATATTTTCTGGATTCTAAGGGTAACAGAATTTTAATTGTTCTCTCTTCCGTTCAAGCTCGATCGTTTTCACTGTTCTTACTTTCATTGGCTTTTTTCTTCAATTGAAGATTCTAAAGGAAAAAAAAAAGATGTTTCCTTTCTTAATGTCATTCCCGGACCGAATTGAAGTTACCATCTTTTTGCTCAAGTCAATCCATAATCTTCATTCTGTAGGCAATGCCTATATTGAATGCTCTCGGCAGGTGCTTCCTAAGGCTCCTTTGATATATAGAGGATGTTACTTAAGTAGGGCAATACTAAGTGCAGATCCAACCTCAAGTCTAGACTATATTATTTTATCTCTCTTTCATGGCAGGGGAATGCTATCAATGTGCAAATTAGGCGACATGAATTGGGCTGATATAGAACACAAGTTTTATCCAATTTCTTTTAGTTGTTGTTCAAGTATGACTTTTTTTCAATGACCGAATTTATACAACACAAAGGCATGGCATAGCGGAATTGTCAAACTTGGCCAAAACCCAAAGGTGGAGAAACCAATTCTAATTCCTGAAATCAAACAGTTTCCTCCGAAGTATTGTTGTAGAATTTATTTGGTGGAGTCATCAAGTAATCTCTTGTTTGTGTTAAGGTATATTTTATACCCAGAGTCTAGAGGAGAACGTGTAAGGACACCTACATTCCTTGTTTTTCAATTGAACTCTAGCACTAGAAATTGCTTCGAGGTAAAGTCCTTGGGAAAACAAATATTGTTTGTGGGTGGAAGCCATTCATTGGCTCTTCCTGCTCATAAGCATAGTTGCTACAAAAAAAAATGTATCTACTTCATAGACGATGAGAATCCTATTATTAGAGTATCGGATTGTGGGTTCTATAATAATGGTGTATTCGACATGAAGAGTGGTACAATTCGACCATACTATCCAAATGAGATATTTTAGGGACAAACACCATTATGAGTTATACAATTGCCAACAATTTACCCAAATTATTGTAAATTGCATTGAGGTGAAATGGGTGTTTTGACTCATTGGTTTGGGTTTAAATAAGTCATACCTCTATTATTTTGCTTTTTGTATGTTATTGTGCTATTTCTTTTAATAGGATCCTTGCTTGGTAAGTTTCATTTTTTTATTTTCTTGAGACCAATTCATGGTTGAATATGCTTATAAACATCTTCACTTCAAATGCAATTAGTGGATATTCTACTCTTCTATTGTGTCCAAATTTTAAAGGTTTGTGATAAGCATCTTCCTCATAATAATCGTATAACTTTATTTGTAACAAAGCTTGTAAGCACAATAATTGCAGAAGATCTTTAGTTGCTTACTGTTTGTGTCTACTTCGAAAAGACGGTTGTAGGCAATCATTGACAAGAAGAGTGCTCACTTAGCAATGTTAGTAGAATTTTACTCCAGATTATATCTTTTGCATGAATTAGTGGATTGATTTTGTTTAGAGGAGGCTACAATTATTGTAATAATGGATGGAACTTGTTTCAATAAAAATTCCACTGCAGGTGTTGGGTGGTCGCTAATATCAATTGAGAAGGTGATGGAGACCTCAAGTTAGGACTTTGTCAAGTTTAGAAACTGAGCTTCTTAGTACCGATGCAGCAATGCGTGGCATTGGGCAGTTCTAATATGTGCAAGAAAGAATATCTTTATATTGCAAGTAAGTTATTGACATCACGACTTGCAGAGTAGAGAGCCTTGGTCCTGAACATCGAATCACTCATGAAGCTAGAAAGACACATGAGGTACTTCATATGTTAAGATTTAATATATTATCTGTAGATTGCCTAGTGAGAAAGGTGCCAAATGTAGGTTGCAAAGTACTAGAATTTTAATTTCCTGAGCAATTTGTTATCATATGTAACTAATTTATTTTGATTAATATACTTTGTTGCCTTGCCAAAAATAAAATAAAATAATTATAATTGCAAAAGTCATATAGTATGTTAAAAATTTAAACATAATGATAAGAATTACATAAGTAATTATCGAGATCCAATATTAATTACAGTAGTCTAGATAATTAGTATTTCATCAAAGCAAAGACTCTCCATCAATACTAATTATGATACAAAGTCTAGATAATCACCATCTCATCAAAGAAAAAGCTATCCATCAATTCTAATTATAATAGAGGTCTTGATTGTCTCTCCATTAATAGTAGTTATAGTAGAGTTTAGATAAGTTCTCCATCAATACTAATTATAGTAGAGGCCTAGATAAACAACACTCCATCAAAGCAAAAGCTCTCAATCTACTCATCCTCCTCCTCAAGAGGACAGCCCTCGAAACTATGTGCACACTTTCATTCGCATTTTTTCTTTTTCCTCAAGCAATGTAGCAAAGATGGCACATTTATCATTTTTGAAGGTCAGTTTATGTTTTTCCAATAAAGCTTTCACATCAAAGACATTTCTACAGCAGAAGCACTGATTTTCCCATTCTTTCTTGTTATGTTGGCCAATATTCTCGATGTGGCTATCCATCCCACTCTTTGTTGAATCCCCTTTTTGTGTTTTAGACAAAAGTAGGTGTCATCCAGTCGTAGTTCAACCCTATCGTCATTTTCCTATAGATCAACAACACATTATTTATTAGGACCTTTCAAATGAGTAGGTCATGTCAGTCTACTATATAGATCCATTTGTTATTAATGTTGGCTTATTTGTAAAGAGCTTACTTGCAAAATCTTTAATGTTTCTTCCTCCACTGTCTTTGTTCTATCGTGGAGAGTTACACTAATGATGGATTCTTGGCTACTTCTTTTTAAGAGAGTTACAAGACCCATAAGGACCGTTTGATTTAGTATCAGGATCAAAATCAAGACCAACATTAGTGAATCACTTTTCTAAACCAATATTTTTTTATCAAAATTAACCCTAAAATAATTTAAAGTTCGAAAAACTATTTAATTTTTTATAATAATTTAATTTAATAACAGTGTAAAATAAGTAATATTAATTTTACAAGATAAAAAAAATTTAAAAAAATATTAATTCTAATCCTGATCCCAAACTAAACAGTGTCATAGGCTTCTAATAGATGACCTCTCACATACAATATATAAATACTATTATCAAATTAATGTTTGACATCTAATTTTTTCTTTAGAGAATCATTGTTGTTACTTTACAATAGGGTTATTTTGAAATTCGAAAATTTAGTTGTTCAACGTCAAATTTTATGCTTATTTGCATATAGTATCTTGGAATTTCACAAAAATATAAAACACTCGTCAATCTTTTTAATAATTCACATTCATATGTGTATTTATGTCAAGTTTGGATGTCTCAAATTCGTATTAGAGTTTAAGTTAAAGTAAAGATGCAAAGTTAAATTTGGACTTATGATTAATTTTAAATATTTATTATGTAATATTAAGAGTTGTAAATAGAGTAAAATTTAAACTCAATAATAATGTATAAATATTTTAGTAATACATAGAGTTTAGGTGTGGTGTATTGTTGAGCTTGAATTAAAGAGAAATAGAGAGAGGAATAGAGAGCATAGAGAGAAGAGAGAAAGTATTGGCTCTCATGTGTGGGTTTTTCTAATACTTATCAGTGATATTTCGTAGTGTTTTCTCATGGTATTTTTTTGAAAATTCTCTCTGAAAGTGGAGATTAGTAAAAGAGTTTAATTAGATAAAAAAAGTGAAATCTTTCTTATAAACTCTTGTAAATACTTTTGATAGTAAATCTCTCGTCCCTCCATGGACGTAATCCAATTTTGGATGAAACATGTATATTGTCGTGTCTTTTTTTATTATTATTTTACCTTATATTACTTTTTATTTTTTGTGTTATTTGAGAATAACGTGATTTGTAAATCTTCCGTTGTAAATTCTAACAATTGGTATCAAAGTTTAGAAACAAACAATTGAAATGATAAGGTTCTTATCTGAAGTAGAGAAATTTGATGATAAGATAAATGTTATTTTATGACAAAAAAAGATGAAGACGGTTGTTATTTATCAAAATCTACAAAAGACGTTATGGTACCGTTTGGTTCAAGATTAGGATCAAGACTACTAAATCACTTTTGTAAACTAATATCTTTTTATCAAAATTAACGCTTCAATAATTTAAAGTTCGAAAAACTATTTAATTTTTTGTAATAATTTAATTTAATAACAGTGTAAAATAAGTAATATTAATTTTATAAAAAAATCTAAAAAAGACTAATACTGATCCTGATTCCAAAATAAAAGGACCTAGAGGATAAATAAAAAAGTCAAATAAGATAGGTAATAAAGACTGGAAAAAGATAGATCAAAAGATATTGAATTTAATTATTCTAAACTCGACTGATAAGGTTTTGTATAATATTATTGATAAAGAGATGACGATGGATATGTAGATAAAACTTAAGAAGTTATACATATCAAAAAGCCTCATAAACAAATTTTACATAAAACAATAATTATACGGACTGCATATAAGTGAAAGTACAAATGTATTGTATTATCTGAATATATTCAATAAAATTATTAATAATTTACTAAAAGTTAATGTAAAATTTGAAGATGATAAAACATTGATTCTCTTGATATCTCTTCTTATTTCGTACAATCATATTATGATCACAATTTTTTATGATAAAAAAACTCTTAAGATGGAAGAAGTAATAGTGAATTTCTTTCTAATTAGAAGAAGAGAAACTCTAATATCGATATTAAGATTGATGAAGGATTGGTAGCTTACAAAAGATGAATATTAAAAGCATATGGAGAAAACAAACAATAGTTTAAATCAAAATTGAAGGCGAAAGTATAATATTATTTGTGTAAGAAGTATGATCATATTAAACAATATTATCCAGATCATGGAAAGATGGAGTCGTCAAATATAATGACAACAGTAATAAATAATCCTTTTGAAAATAGTGTGAACGGAGACGTTCTTACAGTATTTGTAGAAATCAATATTTATGATTAGTTTACTTCTTATAAAAAAATAAGAAGGAATATACTATTTGGTTGGGTGATAATTCAACTTGTGAAGTCGCCAGTGCAGGAATAGTCCAATTCTATTAATACATATGGTTTAGATGTGGTATAGTACTGAGGTTGAATTAAAGAGAAATAGAGAAAAGAATAGAGAGAATAGAGAAAAAAAGAGAGTGTTGATTCTCATATGTGGGTCTTTCTATTACTTTTTGGTGGTCTATCGCGTTGGTTTCTCATAATATTTTTTTAGAGATTCTTTCTGAAAACGGATATGTTATCAAAACTTGGTGAAAGAGTTTAGTTGGGTAAAAAATAGTGAAGTCTTTTTTATAAACTATTGTAAAAATTTTTAATAGTAAATCTTTTGCCCCTCTCCATGAATATAATCCGATTTTAGGTGAATCACGTATATCGCTATCTTTTTTTATTTTTTATTACTTCTTTTTTTGTATTATTTAAAAATAACGTAATTCGTGAACTTTCCGCTGCGAATTCCAATACATCTATTTCTCTTTTAGACTATCAAGCATTTGACTTCTACTTGTAACACAAGTTACTTGGCAATATTCTGTTTTGATTGGGATTGTAACTAGCAGCGAAATTGCTATCAGCTAAAAAGAACCATCCACTATTGCATCTAATAGCTTTGCCATGTTGGATGGACTTATCAAGAGTTATCTTGACAAATTTTGTGCCTTTTCTTTCACGTAAAGGCAACATATGTGAAAAATTGCCAGAGAATGTTACTTCTGAAAAACTGAATGAGCTTTTCCAACATGGGGAGGTCACAAAAGTTGTGCTGCCATCTGCTAAAGCTGGGCAGGGAAAGCAAGATTTTGGATTTATTCATTTTGCAGAAAGATCAAATGCGTTGAAGGCTGTGAGCGGGACCCAAAAATATGAGGTTGATGGTATTTTATTTTATTTGATATACGGTATTTATTGAGGTTATTTTGCACTAAAGAAAGTTATGTGATAACATTTGAAGATCTTCTTGCTGTTATTTCAACCTCCTTCAAGTAGTTGTCATGGATTCATGGCACACAATGGTATCTAAATCTCCTATTTTACGCATTATTTTGACATTGTATGGTAGATGGGAAGGTCTAGTGGGTTTTAACTTCATGCTGATTTATGTGAACTGACAATTTCCTTCCCTTCTACTTGTATCTAACAACATACTCCTTTCCCATGGTTCTTTTAATATCTATTCCATCTCAGACTTTGTGTTAAAAATATGTTGCCTCCTCTACATTATTGCCATATTTGCTATGCAAGAACAGGCCTGTTGTCACTTGTAGTCAAAGAGCAGCCCTTTAATCTTTCTTTTCTTTTTTGTTTAACCAACAGGACAAGTCATTGTGGCCTCTCTTGTTAAGCCACAAAATAAAAAGAAATTTGACCATTGCAGAGCTGGGCCTGCTCCGCGTTATCCCCCGTATCCTTCTTATGGATACCGTGGAGATCCACATGGGGCATATGGGGCTGGATATGGTGCTGCAGGTTTCGGCCAGGTTTGTCTTCCCTTGCATTTCAATTGAATAAGCCCTACACTTAGTCACTGTTTTGTTTATTGTCTTCTGTTCCTCCAGCTTTTTTATCTATATTCTCGTGCTCAAAGAAGTTTGGTTTGTGAAAATCTGCAGCCTGTGACATATGGTAGAGGGCCCATGGCGGCTGGAATGAGAATGGTGCCTATGGTTCTACCTGATGGTCGTCTTGGTTATGTCCTGTAAGTTGCAAGAGACATTTCATTGGTTGCCAATTGCTATACTGCATTTTCTTTTCTTGTTTCTTATTCTCCATTTGCCATATTCTATAGGCAGCAGCCTGGTCTACAGTCTTCACCCACCCCCTCTCAGAGGGGTGACTGGAGTGTCACTTCAGGTGAAAGTGGAGGCAGGGGCAGCGATAGAGACCATGGATGCCGGTATTGCCCGTATTAGCTTTCAGGTAATCAAGTTCCCAACTCCCGAGCATAAATTCTTACATCCATTATCCATCAGTACCCACTCTGTATCTCCTAAGCTTCACATATTGGCGGGAGAGCTGCATCATTTGCCGACAAGATGTTAGGATATTTGTTGACTTGAAATGTTTTTGGCATGTGCATCATGAGTCCAATATCTAGCATCTGATTTTGCACTAGTTTCCAATTGAATTTGCTGTTTTCAACCCTATTATTGCTATGTAATCAGGTACGACAGTCATGGGCTTTGGACGTATCACATTGATTACACTGACAGAGTTTATTATATTAGCATCGACGATTGGATGATTAATTCTTCTGTTCCATGCTACTGTCCTGTATTTGAAATCCATTCTTTCCCCCCTGCTTTAAATTAAATTTGAATTTTCTTCTCATGAACTCAGAAATTTTTTTTATGGTTATCTTGGTGCTTTCCGTGAACTTGCTCTGCAGCACAATCTAATATAATAGCTTTTAAACATTCCTTCCACGCCAACCATTCGGCAAGCGCGAGCTTCTAAAAGGCTTTATTTGATCTCTGTTCTGTCCAGGAAAAATAACACGTGTGCAGGTTTTTGCCTTTTCTGACACGCGTTTCTGCTCCTTTTGGTGCCAACCTCAAATCTTTGGTGTCTGGTTAGTTTAAAGCATTGTTTTAAATATTAGTGGAAATGAAACGTTTTCGTTTTGATTTTGGTTTTGATTTTGGTTTTGGCTGTCGTAAAAACGTTTCGAAATTATTATAGTTTCGATTTTAGTACTATTTACATTTAGGTATAATATTTATTTTTTTATATTAATTTTATATTAAAATGTTAATTTATCTTAAGTGGTTAAAATTTTAATCCTCTTTTAAGAAAACAAGGATTTGAATCTCCCTGGTTGTAAATTTTATTTTTTTCATATTTATAATAATTTTTAATCAAAATTTTTTTTTTTATTTGATATTTTTTAAAAAAATATATTTTATTTTTTTTATTTTTTAATATTTTAAATTTAAAATCAAATTTTAGTAAAAAAGTAAAAAATAATTTGATCGAAATAAAAACGAGTGGAAAGTATTGATTTCTTTTGATGCGAAAATCGATTTTTAAATTAAAACTTAAAATCTTAATTTAAAGTCATTTGCCTTAGCTTCATGTAAGATAAATTGGATTTAATACATATCTGATTGCCAGATAAATTCAAGAATAATGGATTATAGCAGAAGATAGTAGGTTGCATGTAGTGTTTCACATGCATCTCTTGGAGCGTGTTGGCCAATTTAAGCAGTAAGTAGACAACGAGCTGTAAGGTTATTCGAAGGACACTGAGGGCAACCCTTTTTTTAATCGCTGCCTCCTGCAAGTCTAGATTTGTTGGCATCAATGGACACCCTATTTGGCATCAATGGTCTAGATTTGTTGTTATCCTTGACGACTGAAACTGATTGCCCACTTTGAGCTCCTTCCACGTGGAGCTACAGAATCAGCTGTTTGCTTTTTCGTTCAGCCTTGGGTATGTCCGATAAGGGATTCAATCCAATTGAATTTTGACTGATTTAAATTTTGAAGCTGAGTTTGTAACATGAAACAAAGAGAATGTTTGGGAGTTTTCAATTTATGACTTCTTGTTATTAGAGGTGAGTATAGTCATCAAGATGATATCTGACTAAGTCTATTTGTCAATTATTAATTTTCGATATAGAATACATTAGGCTCCATGTTGTTTGGAATCAAAATTAAAATTAAGTTTATCATTAAGATTAAAATACAAAAAAAAAATATATATAATCAAATTTTTTTATATTTAAATATTAATCTGATCGGTAAATTATGTAAAATATTTTTTGAACTATTATGTCATTAAATATATTATTTATTAAAATTTAAATAAATAAAAAATAAAGGTATTATAATAATTTAATTTTTTTAAAATAAAATAAATCTAATTTGATTTTTTTATATTTAAATATTAGACCGATCAAAAATAAAATAATTTTCGATTTTGATTTCGAATCAAATGAATTCTTAGATTATATTAGTGTTGATTCAAGGAGCACAATGGTCTCGAATCTTGAATATGTTTGGAGTGCATGGCTGAAATATCCGTTGTTAGAATTCTCTATCATCTTTTAGGCTGGCAATCCACTACAAGGATTCCACTGGCCGCTCTCAAGTGATCGCGATCAAGAGCCACATTGAATGAGCAAGGAATACCCTGCTCGTAGAGGCCCGGCATGCACTAGTAAGACTCCCTACTGGCAAACGTTTTCTATTTTTTTTTTTTTTTTTTTCTGTATTCCTTTCAAATTCTCTCTTATGGTCATCCATTTTTGCAGAGAACTTTCTGATCTTTTCTGAAACTGCATACAAATTTTCATGTTATTGCAAATACTTTATGTAATATTACAATTCTATCACTCGAAATTTGGAAAATTGAAGATTTGAAATTCAATTTCTTTTCAAATCAATTGTAATAGCTATAAACCAATTATTCGAATAAAAATAATTTAATATTTTACGTTAATTTAATTAATTTAATTAAATTAAATTAAATTTTTTTTCAAATTTTAATCCAAGTATTTTTTTTAAAAAAAAAGTTATAATATTAAATTAATGATATTTTACTAAAATGATAATATAGTTAATTTTTTATAAATTCTTATAAATTTTTAAAATAAAAATTAGAATTTTTTATTAAACTGGTTTTGCATCGAAACCATCACATGAAGGAATAACCCCAAAAAGAAATAAAAAAATAAAACACAGGGCCGTTCGGGCACTGCTCTCCACTGAAATCGCGCCTTTTTCTTTATGCACGCGCTCCCACAAAATAAAAAGGCAGATTATTCGACCAGCTTAAAATGACCACGTTTCCAGAACGAGGAGCCCCACGCCAAGCCACCCAGCCAGCCATGGCCCCGCTGCTCCCCACCACCCTCATCCTCCTCTCCTTCCTCCACTCCCTCCCAGCCCCCTCCCGCCTCCTCCTCGCCTGGAACACCACCGTCCCCCCCTGCCTCTGGCCCCGCGTCTCCTGCTGCCACTCCTCGATCACTGCCCTCAACCTCTCCAACCTCGGCATCACTGGCAACCTCTCCATCGCCGTCCCGCACCTCTGCCGTCTCCCCTCGCTTCTCGACCTCGACCTCAGCGGAAACAACTTCTCCGGCCTAATCCCTCCTTCTCTCTTCCTCTGTCCCTCCCTCGCCAAGCTCAACCTCGGCGACAACGCCCTCTCCGGCCAAATCCCTTCCGAGATCGGCCTCGCAACCCGCCTGACCTTCCTTGGCCTCTACAACAACTTCCTCTCCGGCCCCATCCCCATCGAGATTCTCCTCCTCCCCCGCCTCCGCGAGCTAGAAATTAACACCAACAACCTCACCGGCCCCTTACCTGACTTCCCGGATCACTGCTCCATTTCCAACCTCTACATCCACGAGAACCTCCTCTCCGGCTCTATCCCCCGTAGCTTGTCCAAATGCACCGGTCTTGTTGAGTTCTATGGCTCTAATAATCGCTTCTCCGGCGTCATTCCGGACGACATGTTCATTGGCTTCCGTCGCCTCCAGTATTTCTATTTGAACGGCAATGAGGTCGCCGGCAAACTGCCAACGAGCTTGCTGAAGCTTCCTAGCTTGTCGGGGTTGGCTCTTTCCGGGAACCTTTTCAATGGCAGTATACCGGAGGTCGTTGGTGAATGCCAGTCTCTGACCATTCTTTCATTGTGGGGGAACAACCTCACCGGTCTTCTCCCTCGTTCGATTGGGAGGCTTCAAAAGCTGGAGTCTTTGCTTGTTTCCAAGAACCAGCTCGTGGGGCCTCTGCCGCCGGAGCTCGGAAACTGCAGCTCTTTGGTGGAGATTGAGCTCCAATACAATCTCATTAGAGGTCACATCCCACCGGAGATTTGCAGGCTCCAGAACCTTCAGAATCTCTTCCTCTTTGACAACAAGCTGGAGGGAAGCATTCCTCCGGAGATTGGGAACATGACTAGTCTTGTGCATTTGCAGCTGTATAACAACAGTTTGATTGGCTGGATTCCTCAGGAGATTGCACATTTGAGGCAATTGAGGTATGTATCTCTGGCTTTCAACAAGCTCACCAGTGAGGTGCCGGTTGATCTTGGACAAAGCTCAGGTTTGGTAAAGCTGGACTTAATGGGGAATGATCTCCAAGGCATGATCCCTACTGGTCTCTGTGAAGGCGGTAATCTCACTGTCCTCGTTCTAGGGCGAAATCGTTTCAAAGGGAGCTTTCCAGCAGAGATTTCCCGATGTGCGTCTCTTTGGAGATTAATCTTAAGCAACAATATTCTTGGTGGGAATATACCTGAAAACATGAGTGCGAACCCTGGGATTTCGTATTTGGACCTCAGTGGTAACCTGTTTGATGGCCGCATTCCGTCAGTGCTTGGCTCTTGGCACAATCTCTCGATGATTGATATATCAAACAACTTGTTATCTGGGCCTATTCCTCCTGAACTTGGTAATCTGATGAAGCTGGAGAAGTTGAGGGTTTCGTTGAACAGGTTGAACGGATCTATACCTACAAAGTTAGCTAACTGCACAAAGCTTCTGAGATTGGAACTCAGTAATAATCTTCTTTCAGGGAGCATCCCTGTGGAGATTGTTACAATGGTGGAGTTGCAGAATCTCTTGCTCTCATCAAACAAGCTCTCTGGAGGTATTCCTGATTCTTTTACATCTACACAGAATCTTTTAGAATTGCAACTTGCAGACAACTTGCTGAAAGGTTCAATTCCCTCTAGTTTATGTAATCTACAATATATATACTTGGCTCTAAATCTGAGCAGCAATAGATTGAGTGGAAGTATTCCAGCTAGTTTTACCAGATTAGATAAGCTGCAAATGCTTGATTTATCAAACAATTCTTTATCCGGTGATATTCCATCTGGATTGAGCAACATGGTGGCTCTTTCCTTTGTAAATTTATCATTCAATCAACTATCAGGCAAGCTTCCTTCTAGTTGGATCAAATTTACAGCTGCATTGCCTGGGTCATTTATGGGTAATCCAGAACTATGTCTTCAAAATGAAGAAGGGAATTATTGCAATAATAAGGTAGAAGAACATGGCCGCAGAGCTAGATGGGCAATATTGACCATAGTTGTGCTTTGTGTCATTTTCTTGGTAGTTGGAGTATGTGTAGCCAATTGCTTAGCAGCTCTGCGAGCTGGTCATCACTCAGCTTCTTTTCAGTTGTCAATTCGTAGTGTCAACTTGAATGAAGACTTGCCAGAAGATTTGACATATGAAGATATACTGCGAGCTACTGAAGATTTGAGTGAGAAGTATGTGATTGGGAGAGGCAAGCATGGGACTGTTTACCGAACACAGTTTGGGGTTGGAAAACTTTGGGCTGTGAAGAAGGTTGATCTATCAGAGTCCTGCTTTACTCTTGAGATGAAGATAATGAACTCTGTGAGGCACCGAAACCTAGTGAGAATGGCTGGATACTGCATAAGGGATGGGTTTGGCATGATAGTTTGTGAATTCATGCCTGGAGGAAGTCTTTTTGATGTCCTGCACCAGAGAAAACCCCAAATTGCAATGGGCTGGAAAGTCCGGCACCGGATTGCATTGGGCATAGCGCAAGGCCTGTCCTACCTTCATCATGATTGTGTGCCGCAAATCATTCACAGAGATGTAAAATCAAGCAACATATTGATGGACTCTGAATTAGAACCAAAGATCGGAGACTTTGGAATGGCAAAGCTGCACTATGATTCGGACGCAGGGTTAACCATGTCTGCAATTGTAGGAACTCTTGGATACATTGCTCCAGGTATTGGCAGAGTTTATCTTTTTTTATCATATCATAGTTTCTTGTGAACTTTCGGTTAAATCTTGCAATCAATGATTAAACCATTAAGAGAAATTAGATAATACTTCATGCTTATTTTGCTTCTAATCTAAATTCCTTTTGATTGTTTTTTGGTTCAGAAAATGGATATTCAACAAAGGTGACCGAGAAATGCGACATTTACAGCTATGGGGTTGTTTTATTGGAGCTCCTTTGCAGGAGAATGCCAGTGGATTCAAGCTTCGGAGATGGGGTTGATATTGTCACCTGGATGAGATTGGGAAGGCAAAATGC
Source organism: Trichopus zeylanicus subsp. travancoricus (assembly GCA_005019695.1). NCBI lineage: Eukaryota > Viridiplantae > Streptophyta > Magnoliopsida > Dioscoreales > Dioscoreaceae > Trichopus > Trichopus zeylanicus. Next base: position 449,243 of record RXID01019385.1, on the reverse strand, counting down.
AGATAACCATAGCATTTTCTCTTTACTTGATGAAGAAATCTACTACTGGATGGAAGACCAGAAAGTCAAAGCGTTGGAACTGTTGGATTTAGCACTATCCTGCACTGAGTGGGCATGTGATACCAGGCCCTCCATGAGAGAAGTAGTTGCATTGTTGATGAAGATGAATAGCATATAAATTAGGAAGAATTTGTTGTCCAAAAATGCCAAGACATGCAAGTTGACTGGGCTAATTCACTAGTGAATGCTGAAGCAAGTCTAATCATGATATGTGACTATCATCATCAAGCTTCCCTTGAACATATTTTGATTCAGAGTCTTAAATTGCTTATTCTCAGAGGTGCTCAATTCTAGATGGCATACTGGCATGATGAAGTTTATGGTCGTGACGGTTGTCACTTCTCATGCAACCTAGAGTTCTTTTATGAAGGTGAAAGTTAGAATTGAATATTTTATTTGTATATATATATACTTGTATAGCAATGTTACGACAAGATATGCTTTGTGCCTCCAGCTGCTCTGGAGATGGAAGTGCAAATGGTTACCCCGCATTTGAAATGTCACTAACATATTAATTACCAAAACACAAGACAAGCATGTTATCATTGGTAACCTTGATAAATTTGCTCAGCCTGAGTATGGCCCCATTCATTTTTTATCTACCAAATTATGGGATTTAAGCTACACTGGAGAAGCATCAACATATTGTTCAACAAGCTATGCTCCACAGGTCCTCTTCTTTGTGCTGTAGGACCTTCATGATGTCATGTTTGTTGTCTAGGAATCTTCCTTTTAAGATCACATTAACTTTGTACAGAAAATTTATACACCGTCTCTGACTCTTAGAACCTTTAACATGGTTGTTTCTTGTTTGTCGTTTCCTTCACAGTGTGTTTTCTCATGGCAGTATGCAAGGGACCCTTAATAATATCTTTGAAGAATTCAGAGTGGCTTTAAAAGTTTATTTGAATCTTGAAGGGCATCATCTGATAAGGCATCAAGAAAGCAATTAGGACTGGTGTTCTTTGAAAGCCAAGTTACTCAGGAGGCTATTTATTTGCAAACATCCTGAAAGAAGTACTTGTTGTACCGGACGTGATTCTTCTATTCAACAAGTCTAGAGTTGCAAATGTATTTACAGTATGGATAGATGTTATAAATGATGATTGTGCCTTGACTTTCAAACCCAATCGGTTTGGAGAACTGGCTTGATGCGATTGGGAAGAGTTTTGGATACTCGTAGTGCCCCACTAATTTGATGACATTTTCTACTGTAGGCGAGGAAATATGGGGATGTGATGTATTGTGTGATGTACTAGAAAAACTCTTGTACACCGTTGGTTTTGACATAGATTGATAAATAATCTTTTATTCAACATTATTTGTGGACATAACTTTTGATTTTAGTTGATGTTGAAGTTCTGCTCTATGTTTTATCTGCGAGGCATCAATCAAGTTGAATCATGTAAATTTATGATTATGTTTTATTCTTTTATTTTCTTGTCCCAATTTTTTTTTTTACATTTTGCGTGATCCTTTTGCCCTAACTTAGGATTTATCATTTACAATAAATCATACGTATTCAAATGTAATGTATGATTTGGTTTTCTGAAGGACTAGAGATATACTATTATTAGTTTTGGCATCAGGTTGATAGTGAGCTCTCTATTGTGTTGTTACTCGTGGACATAAAGGTAAATTTTTGTCTGTCTTATTATTATTATTTTTTTTGTTTTCTTCGAGACAAATCCAATGCATTCCGAGAAAACTCAAAATCATTCACATTGAAAGTACAAAAAAAAAAAAAAAAAAAAAAAAAAAAAAAAAAAAAAAAAAAAAAAAAGAACAGAAAAGGCAAACAAACAATTCGCTTGGCTATTCATCGAAGCCCTACTAACCACCTTTGTGGGGCATACGAGTCCTACCCGACGACTTACTGGTTCGTGCGCATCCTTCGGCTCTGCTACAAAGACGAGGCCCACCACTACAAAAGAAGTCCTTTCAATAGGTGTAGGACCACATGTAATTTGAGCAATAAAGAGAATCTCATGGTCTTTTTTTAAGAAAAATTATCAAAAAATTTTTAAAATTTTTCATCAATCTTTCATATTTTTAAAATTTTTAATTATTATATATCAAGTGTAATAGATTAGTTATACATTAAAATCTGATATACATAATAGATAAATTTAGATCCTATCAGTTTAGATTTTTAAGATAACATAGTATTTGATTTACTATATTAATTCGATTTAACATGTTTAAGCTATCTAATATTTAATCTCTAAAAGTAAAATAATGTGTTTATCACTATTTACACATATTTATTTAATATATAAATATTTTATTTCATATATAAAATATAATATCTATAAGTAATAACAAACTCACATTTTTATTTAAAAAGTGAATTACTATCGGAGTTAATTTTGAATTTCAAAAAATTTAAGGGACTGATAAAAATTTTAAAAATATGAAAGATTAATAAAAAATTTTAAAAATTTTGAAGAGTTTTATAGCAATTTTTCTCTTTCTTTATCATTGTGCAAGTTTCCATATTAACATCAAACTTGCTAAGCTATTTCTAACCTGTATTGAGCTAGAGCTAAAATACATATACTTATGTATATTGATATGCTGCCATACGTACGGCGCATTCTCCCCGCTTTTCACTAACCAAACAATCCTTTATGGGAAAAATTTTGCTTAATAAACACTTCAAAACTCTAGATTTAACCTCAAAAGACAATAAGCCAAGAATTAATGATCAAATCATCATGCAAAGAAGTACTCTGATATGAAAGTGATTTGCTATTCCCTCGTTGAAGAAATGCTTATTCAAAGCTTAATTAATAGAACTTAATTGATATAGGATAACTATATCCCCTTTACAGTAAAATTAGATATTCCGTTCAAGTTCAATTCCAACTCCAATTATGATCTGTCAGAATTGGTATAATTACAATGTAAAGGTCTTAACTACTAATATATTCATCCAAATTCAGCAAATAACTATTTGCTGGAAAGCTGAGATCGATTTCTATAATTTTTTTATTTACTATTTTGGCTAATTTGAATTATGTATTGGTCAAAATTAGGATTTATTTATCATTCTGAATCAATAACAATTCTTGTCCAATAAGGAATAAAATTTAGATATCTTTATTTATATGTTAAATAAAATTTTTAATGGAGTATAAATCTTATTTTTAGTCGACATTAAGTAGGACTCTAAGTTTATTAGAAGACTATACATACAGTCCCAAGTTGTAACAAAAGAAGAGATTTTTCTATTAATAATATTCTCTTATTTTGAATTTACTCTCTTCCATCTTCCTTGTGGATTCAAAGATCTATTATTGTGAGAAGACAGTGATATTCTCCCTATCCCTCATGTCATCTCCCATTGCATCAAATGGTATCAAAGCGACGTTGTTCCTGAGCTCAACTTTGCGTTGTGCATTCAATTCAAAATCATACCGAATAGAATCGAATAAACCGAACAGAAATTTTCGATTTTTAAAATTCAAAAACCGAACCGAACCGAAATACTATAAAAATCGAACTAAAATCGAACCGAAATATTTCGGTTCAGTTCGGTTTAAACTGAAAACAGAAAATTTAAATCGATTTTATTTTTTCAGTTTAAATGTAATTATATTCAAATTAAAATCAAAAACCAAAATCAAAACCAAAACCAATATCATGTATTTATATATACATGTAATTCGGTTTGGTTTTTACGATTTTTCAAAATCAAAAATCGAAACCGAAACCGAATATTAATTTTTTTATTTTTCAAAATCGAACCGAACCAAAAACCGAATAACCTGAATCGAATAGATTATTCGATTTCGGTTCGGTCAGTTTATTCGGTTTGAACCAAATACTGCACAAGTCTACTCAACTTCATTGATTGTAGTTGGTGGTGACAACTGCATGGACAGCGATTTAGGAGATTATCAAATTTTAGATTTAATCAAACAAAATTTTTTTGCTTCTATCACTAGGAAGTATGAAGCTTTAAAATATATTAAAACTAAGAACCAAATTCATCAATTTCTCATCGAAAAGACTCGCGTTCCGATGTCTTGTAGATCAACATACGAAACTATTCAGGAAAACAAAAACCTTGGTGAGGTGAATATTTCATACTTTCATAGTTATGAGAATTTGTTTATTTGGATTGATAAAGTTGAGAAATTTTTTAAACTTATGGAGATTTCTGAAGAGAAGAAGGTGAAAATTGTTGAATACAAGTTTGATGGTTATACTTCATTTTGGTGGAAGCAAATTCAAATTCAAAGAATACGTAAAGGCAAACCAAAAATTCGCTCATGGCCGAATATGCTTAAACTATTTAATATAAAGTTTTCAAAAGGTGATCAAAATCAAGTAAGACAGATATCTTATCCAAGGGCTTCTGGAATTAAAATCAATGGAGACAACCATGAGGTATTCATTTTACATCTTAGTAACTTTCCTCTAGTATTGAATTATCAAGTCGAAGAAGATATTGTGGATCGTGTGGAAGATAAACAAACTAGTACAGAATTTATTGAGGGCCTCAAAGATTCTTTGTTTGATGAGTTAGAAGATTATACAAAAGTAGTTTTAGATGATAAATAGAATTTTTAAGAGACTATCGATGAAAATTCATATGAATCAGTTGATAATATTGAAGGTTGTAAGGAAGAGTTTTCAACTTGTGAAAATATTGATTGTGCTACTCTAGATTATTCTTTGAATTCATCAAAGCTAACTCTCTTGAACAACTGGGGAAAATTCCTACAGGATTTACTACTATGTAAGATTCAAAATTTGCAATGATATATTCGGATTATTATAGTAATTGTCAGCAAACTTGTGAAGAATACTTTCATTCCATGACAACAAATCATAAGTTGGTGTGTACAAAAATTTTATTTCAAATAAAGTTAAAGGAAACCCTGTAAAAGTTCAAGTGGTTGTGCTGAAAGAAACTAGGAGATCAAAGTACTGAAGACGTTACTCGAAGAAATCTTATTGGTTTACATCCTTAAGTTTTATATTGGAAAGATTCAAGAGGAGCACAATTGCAACAATAGAGACTCCAATCTTTGACTTGAGGACAAGTTTTTTACACATGGAGGGGTCTGATATAGGATAATTACATCATTTTTACAGTAAAATTAGATATTCAGTTCAAGTTCAATTCCAACTCTAATTATAATGTGTCAGAATTAGTACAGTTATAGTCTGAAGACCATATCTCCTAAAATATTCGTCCAAATTTAGTAAATAACTATCTGTTGGAAAGCTGAAATTGATTTCTATAATTTTCTTATTTACTATTTTGGCTAATTCGGATTCTGTATTGGTCAAAATTAGGATTTATTTCTCAGTCCGAATCAATAACAGTCTTTGCCCAATAATGAATAGGATTTAAATATCTTTATTTATATGTTAAGTAGAATTCTTAATGGAGTCTAAGTCTTATTTTTAGTTTATATCAAGTAGGACTCTAAGTTTATTAAAGTGTTATATATATAGCCCAAAATTATAACAAAATTTTTTTTCTATGAATAATATTATTTTATTTTGGGTTTGTTTCTCTTTCTATTTTCCTTATGAATTTAAGGATCTATCGTAGTGAGAAGACGGTGATCTTCTCCCTATCCTTCGTGTCATCCGCCATTGCATCATTAATAAAACATATCAAATTGGTAGATGCAATCGAAAAGGCAGCAAAAAGTATTGATAAAATCTTCATGAAATTCTTTACAAAAAATAAAATTTTTACATGTAATCTCTTAAGGTTTGCTCTATTTATGAGTGACTCACAATTCCAATATTTATTAATAATCTTTTTTTAAAATTTTGTAATCTACAATTTCTCATAAAATTTTAATCACAATTTAAGCCAAAAAATCTCCTTTATTTTAAAAATAATTTTTATATAAACCCATAATTTTTTTAAAAAAGTATAAACACTCCTCATTTTCTAAAAAAATATCATTTTTATTAAATTTTTATAAAAAAGTTTTTCCTTAATTAAAAATTTGCAAAAAAGTTCTGAATGTCATCAACATTTATAAAAAATCATGAATTTTTATAAAATTACAAAAACAACTTTTTAAAAAATTGTAGAAAAGTCCTAGTTTTTTAAAAATTCCCATTTTCATAAATTTTGTAAAAAAAATTTCATAAATTTTGTAAAAAATACCTCATTTTCAAAAATTTATATAAAAGTACTCATTTCTAAAAATTTTACATAAAAATTCTCATTTTCTTAAAAACTTGCTTAAAAGCCTTCGTTTTAATAAAAAGTAGATTTTCTTGCAAATATTTTTTAAAAAGGATTTTTGTATAAATTATAATAATATTATAATGCAAAAACAATATGAGAGTTTATGTGAGAATTGACTAAGGGTAAAAGGAAAAAATTTGATTTAAAATTGATTGAAATTTAATTAGGTATGTATGTTATAAAAATCAGAAAAGGTGAGAGTTGTACGTGAACACCAAAATCATAAGGGGCTATTTATAAATAGAGCATATCTCTAAAGTTGTTCTTAAAAATACAAAAAAAAGTCAATTGTATATAATTTATTAATATTTTAGCAAATTATATATTTTTCTCGAAACTTGAAAATTTTGTATATATAACAACTAGAAATCTTTCCATTGTATATTTATCCTTCAAATTTAAAAATAGATATTTTTCTTGAGTTATTGAATATGTTAAAAAAATTTTGGCTGTAGATTTATTGTTAAAGTCAGAAATATTTTAAAAATATATATCATTTGATATCGTCTAGGTTGAATCGAAAAATTTAAAAATATCTCTAATCAGATGTAGATAAACATAATGGAGAATATGAATAAAAATAAATTCCATATTTAGTTCATATTAGTCCCAGATCTAATCTATATTGAACCCTAGTTCTAGTCAATATTGGATCGAAATAGATTTAAATCAGATCAGAGACAAAATTATTATTTTACATTTTAGATTTAATTTTGATTTAAAATAAATTTAAAATAGGTTAGGGGCAAAATAGTCATTTTTTATATCAAGTTAAACTTTAACTTGAAATAAACCTTTCAATTGAACAAAAAAAAGTTTTTTACAATAACAATTAAGTCACCAAAACCTTTTCTAATAATATTAGGAGTATTTTTGTATTTTTATTTTAGCATAAATGATGTTAGACGGTGTATAAATTTTGAATATTTTTAATTTTAATGGTAAATTTATACCCACAATTATTTTTATAAAATATTGAGTAATAAAAATAAATATATAATTTTTTAAGCTTAGAAAAAAATATGTAATTTGACAATATTTCAAAGAGTTATATGTAATTTTAAAGTTTAAAAAAAACAATTTGATAAAGAAATTATTTATTATTTTTAAATTTATAGATAATTTGATAAAATTTTATGAAATTATACATGTAATTAATCCAAAAAACATGTAAAAAGGTCGGCCAGCTAGAACTACATAATAATAAAAAACAAAGTTCTTCAATTGTCGGCAATGCATTATCCGTTCGGAGGAAATCATCTTCGCCATACATTCCATCCGTAGATTTCTACGTACATTCATGCATGGCACGTAGAATACGTATGCGGCGCATGGATGGTTAAGGACTAGAGTTCGGCTTGGGCGAAAGAACCCAGTGCTGGCCGTGCGGCCGAACCTTGAGCCCCTTCACCTTGGCAAACAGTGTCACCGCCCGGCGAACCCCCATGTTGTCGGCCTTGGTGAAGTAGTCGTGCCCGAAAATTACGCCGCCCGGCCGGAGCACCGCCCAGGCCATGTTGATGTCGGCCCATGCCGAGTGGAAGTCGTGGCCGGCGTCCACCTCGATCAGGTCACCGTACACTCCCCACTCGCATAGCGCCCTCAAAGTGGAACTCGTCGAGAAGGGCAGAGGGAGTATCCGGTCTTCCTCGCCGGCGTTCTTCACGGCAAGCATGAACTGGGGGAGGAGGAGAGCGTCGGCATGCAAGGGGACGGGGAGGTCGCGTCGGAGGAGGCGGCGGGCGTTTGGCCAGCTGCGGAAGTCGTCGATGCAGAGAATTTGGGTAGAGGTGAGTGACAAGTTGCGGGTGAGAGCTGCCATGTGGAGCGCGGAGGCGCCGAGAAAGGTGCCGAGCTCGATGATGGTGCGGGGCCGAACCTCGGCGATGAGGTCATGGAAGACTGGCGTGGTGGAGCCCCACCCGCGTGGGTTGGACCTCGGCGGGAGCAAGTGTTCGACGGTGGAGGCGGCGGGGAAGCCGGAGTAGGGGGAGACACCGTCATAGAGCTGGTCGATGATGGTTTGCCTGATGTCGGTGCTCGCGATAGGTTCCGAGCACTGCATGCGGAACAGGAAAAGATCATGAGGCGGCGGCGGCCGCGGCGTTGACGACGACGAACTGTTGTCATGTTCAATGGCGGTGGAGTTTGAGGCGGGGGAGGAGGTGGCCTGGGACTGGACGTGGATGAGGAGGTGGGTGTTGGAGGAAGGTGGAGAAGATGCGTAGGAGGAGAGAAGGCCGAGAGTGTAGCCGAGGGAGAGGAGGAGAACGGAGGTGGTGGCCTTGGCCAAGAAACCCATGGCGGGGATCTTGGGGGATTTGGCTTCTTCTTTCATGGCGGATTTCTTCTTGGTTGGGAGCATGGTGGCCGTGGTGTTGTCGAGTAGTTATGAAGAATTAGTTCGAAGGTAGGAGACGAGTTAGCGTCGAGCGGTAGAAGCAGGTGATGCGTTAATTTTTAGGGTTAGATGGAATATAAAGGAAGCAAAACATATATATATTCTTCTTGGAATCCATCACTGGATTGAATTCGAAATATATAAGAGATCAGAAGAATAATCGTGTTAGAGTGTTAAAAGAAAAGATAATTGAAATCAAATCAAATCCGGTCCAAAAAAAGAAAAGGAATCGATGGTAGTATTTGGACAATGTTATATTTTAGCAAGTCGATTTGTTGTAGATATTTGATTTGACACTCAAAATAAGCATTGAAACGTGAGTTTTGAACGAGTCCGACTTAACCAAAGACAATTTGAAAAGAATTGGGTCGAGTTTACTTGCAGAGCTTATACGGAGGCAGGGTTAAACACAGATTTCAAGTCAACCGGAACTCAAATTGTATTCGAACGAAATTTTTGTGCAGATATTGTTTGTATATATGTTGTCCTAATCAAATAGCATTAGTAAAACCAAAGGCGAAATCATCGTAGAAGACCTTGTTTTGTGGTCTAGATTAAGTTCAATACTAAGACTTTCTATACGGCTAACACCACAAATTTTTTTTCCGGAAAAAAAAGGCTAAGCTGTTGATCAAAATAATTAGAAATTATAAACATCAAACAATTATTAGGTGAGCTGATTAGGAGAAGTTAATTCGTCTCTGTCGAGCTTGGCTCTAATTGTTGGTGCGGTGGTAATCCCTCTCAGCGACGAAGCAATAAAGAAACATAATCACGCGAGGCAGATGTCTCGTATTTGCTTTCGAATGATGCATTTCATACAAATATTAATGTTGGATCTTTGACTTGATGGGCGTCTGAAGAGTTTTTTTTGACTTGATGCTGCACTTCCAGCTTGTTGTTACACTTTCCAATATGGGTTTGGCCCAGTAAAACAGGCTTGTCAATTAGTCGCAGGCCCATTAGATCGTTTTGCAAAGGCAGAGCCGCAGAGGCTCATTTTTTTTGCAATTCATGTTTTGTTTTGGCATTTTTTAAAGGAAAAAGTGGATAAATCACTGTTAGTGTAACGAGAGAGCCAATAATTTCTGGAAAAAAAAAGAAGAAAAATCAAGTCTTTACAGGTGCGAGACCAAAAGGTTAGGTTTTAATTGGAATATTTCCACAATAGTTCCAAAATGTGGTAGAAACTTATAAAAGATTCGAGTCTTCGAAATTTATCTCTTATCTCAATGCAAAGAGGGGAAACTCATCGCTCACACCTGCTCACACCTCAGAATTAGATGATGCCATTGAATTCCAAATCAGCTCTCTCTACTGTCATGCACATGCACATTCCAAGATATTAACAGAAGCAAAAATCTTGACATTTGACCTCTCGCTCTAGTCAATCAGGACACAATAACACATTGTCTGCTTCCCAATAATAAGAGAGAGTGGACCTCCAAGTCCATCGCCATAACATACACATGACAATTGAGTAATAGACTTTCAAAGAGAAAGTTTGTTTCAGATGGTGAGGGAGATTTCTAGAATAGCTATTGAGTATCTTAATAAAAAAATTATTTAATTCACACTAAGATTTTTAACGATATTTAATGATCAACACTTCTAAAAGTATCGATAATTGGCTTTGCTTTAAAATAAGGGTCATCAATTATATTAGTTCGCTCTATCACACTAAATATTAGGTCATCTGAACAGCACATATTAAGAATATATTGTCTTATATTTGTTAAGTTTGGACCATGAGACATATAACAAAGAATCTGTTGTCTTATGTCTATTACGTTTGAATGACCAAATGTATTGTTTGGTCAACAGAATGGGTGAATCAAAGTCAAATGTGACTTGTTTTTTTAAACCCTAGTCCCAATTAGACCTAGATCTAATTTCTCCTCCTCCTCCCTTGTGTAACCTTTAACCTCAGTTGCATCCGCATCTCTTTCACCTTGTGTGTATGCCCTACACTTTTGATATTGGGTACCCCTGCCCTCGGCCATCTCTCTCACCGGCCTCCCCTACTCTTGCCCTTCTCTCTCATTGATCTTCCTTACTCCTAGTTGTCTCTCTTGCCAGCCTCCCTTGCTCCCAACCCTCTATCTCATCGGCCTCCCCCACTCCTTTCCCTCTCTCTTATCAGCCTCCTTCAGTGTCATCACTCTTTGATAAGTCCAAAGATCCCACAAATTTATATGTTGATCCCTTCTTGAAATATTGTTTTGGATTTGTAATATTAGAAAGCATCAACATGTTTTGTGTTTGAGATCTTGAGCTTGATTGATATCGTGATTAGTCCAATATACGGTTATCAAAGTTTTAGATTAATGGTGGGTAGATTTAGAAAATTGGAGGAATGGTGAATAGATTTGGAAAATTTGAGAAATGAACCCTTATGGAGTATTAGAGAGCCTATTTTGGACTTAAATTTGGACCGTTTGGTTTTTTCTGAATTTTGAAGTTGAAATAGCAACATCATTCAGAAGGTACACTCGATTTTTACTTGTCTAGGACTTACTACCTCAGGATATAGTAACAAAAGTATTTAGGAGCTCTGGTGTCTATTGCTTTCATACTTAAGTATACTTATAATTTTCCAATATTGGTTGGTGACTTTGGTGATGTTGTGGTGGCAATCTCAAATTTTTTTTTTCTTTTTTTACTGGTCTGTTTCTACAATGGATAGGGATGTCCTCGCAGGACTTTCTAGTAAGGTGTTCATTTATTTTTTTGATGCACTACATTCTATTATTGCAAATTTTTTTTTTTGCAAATTTTAGAGACAAGGTAATACGCTATGTTGGTGATATTAACTTTTTTCTATGACAAATTGAGAAAAGGAGTGATGGATTAGAATAACTTGAGTTAAAATTTATGTGAAAACAAATGAAAAGAAAATGGTGAGGTGATAAATGACATAGTCTCTAATACAACTGTAGATGTTTTTGGATCCATGATAGGTCTTTGGTATTGCACTAGGTCTATGTTTGTAATGAGATAGAAAAGGAGAGATTAGAAGATTTACCTCGAAATTGTTAGATTGTATTCTACTTTTGCATGGAAAACTTGAATTTAGATACTTATAGTAAATTAGCTCAAAAAAATGTAAGTATCAAGTTACAAAATTTGGGCTTTTTCTAAAATTCTCGATGGTGTAGCTGTTTTATTGGGTTGTTTGTGGTGGGATTAGGGGTTTACATTTGTCAAGCAGCGGAGTAGAGGGAAGTTCATAGTTGACAATGTCAATTAAAATGCTAATAGTTCTATTCCCTCGTTAGATTTCTCAATTAGTCTAGAGAATGATTTCTTAGCTTATAATTGAATAGAAGAAAGTTGAGAACTTTTCCTTTTTTGTTCTTTTCATAAGGGATAGGAAGAAGATCACCATCTTCTTATCATAATAAATTCTTGAATCCACAAAGAAAATGGAAGGAAACAAATCTAAAATAAGATAATATTATTGATAGAAAAGTTTTTTTTTGTTATAATCTTGACCTGTATATATAATCCTCTAATAAACTTAAAGTCCTACTTGGTGTAGACTAAAATAGAACTTAGACTCCATTAAGAATTCTACTTAATATATCTTAAATAAAAATATATAAATTCTATTCCTTATTGGAGTAGGACTGTTATTGACTCAGATTAATAAATAAATTATATTTTAACCAGTACATAATTCGAATTATCCAAAACAGTAAATAAGAAAATTGTAGGAATCAATTTCATCTTTTCAATGAATGGTTATTTGCTGAATTTGGGTGAATATCTTAGAAGATATAGCCTCTGGACTGTAGTCATATGAATTCTGATGGACTCTAATTGGAGTTGAAATTCAACTTGAGCTAGATCTCTAATTTTACTATAAAAAAGATGTAGTTGTCCTACATCAAATCTCTCCACTTGTAAAAGACTTATCCTCAAGTCAATGATTGAAGCATGGTTTTACGTTTCGGCAGAAACCGAGCCGTTTCGGCTGGTCCCAAACAGAAACCCTATTTTGGGTTTCAGTTAGGGTTTACTGTTCATTACTATTTATCTTCACCAACGAGCGCGGGCGGGAGCTCGCAGGGCGAGAGCGCGTGTTGGCGAGCGCGCGGGTGGGAGTGCGTGCGGGCTCGAGTGCGCTGAAGCGGGAGCTTGCCGGGCTCGCGTGCGCTAGGGGTGAGCAAAACCGGTTAACCGTACCGGTTTTGCTCATTTTAGAACCAGAATCGGATTTTAGTTCTCAAAAAATTAAGAACCGAAACCGTACCGGTTTAGGTAAAGAACCAGTTTTTCGGTTCCGATTCTAAAACTGTTATACCGGCGAAGGCAAGGGTGAGGGCGAGGCGGGATCGCTGTGAGAGCAGGGGCGAGCGTGAAGGAGAGGCGGCATCACTGTGAGAGCAGGGGCGAGCGCGAAGGCGAGGAAGCGTCGCTGCGAGCTCGGGGGCGAGGTGAGGGCGAGGCCGAGGCGGCGTCGGCGCGTTGCTGTGAGCGCAGGGGCGAGGCGAGGGCGAGGGCGAGGGCGAGGCGGCGATGTCAGCGTGTTGCTGCGAGCGCAAGGGCGAGGCGAGGGCGAGGCCGAGGCGGCGGCAGCGGCATCGGCGTGTTGCTGCGAGCGCAGGGGCGAGGCGATGGCGAGGCAGCGCAACAATTAGGGTTAGGATTAAGGTTTTGATTAAATATATATATATATAAGGTTAAACCAGTATGGTTCCGGTTCACCGGTTTTTCAGATAACGCAGAACCGGAACCATACCGGTTTGATCTGAGAACCGATTTTTCCGGTACGGTTGTCAATCGGTACGGTTTGGTATACCGATTTTTCGGTTTTTTTGCTCACCCCTAGCGCGCACGATCGGGAGCTCACCGAGCTCGCACGCGGGTGGGAGATCGCCGGGCTCGCGCGTGGGCTAGTGGGTGGGTGGGAGCTTGCTGGGCTCGTGCGCGCGGGAGCTTGCCGAAGGAGGAGGGGGGAGGAGAGGGGGGGGGGGGGGGGGGGGGGGGGGAGCTTGCGCCAGCTTCGTGTCCGAGCCCAAGGTCCCTGGGCACTAGCTTTTCTGCCACCGCTCCCTCGCCTATCTCGCGCCCATACCGACTTGACCCGTACTCTCGTAAGCTGAGATCGGTCTTACACTGAAGCCAGCGATATCGCCAATTTGATTTCAACGTCCTTATTGGTTTCTATCAGATACTATTCACGTACATAATATTATTTACATAATTATTCATTATTATTAAAATTCTTTAAACATATTATAATTTTTTAATTTGAAGTTAAAAAATAATTAAAATAAAGTTAAATTTTAGTCAAAATATAATTAATAAAAAAAATATTTTTGTTGAAACTGAAATGAAAATGATTTTGATCGAAACATGTTGATTTTTTTTGTTCACGTGCATGTGTGAATGGTCGTTCCACCGAAAATAAAGGCAAAAAAAATTTATGTCGGTCTTACCTCCATGTGAATCGCTGTTACGAGATTGCGTAGAACTAGTTGTTCTCATATGTGTATAAATGTTCATCTGGATCGTTCAGGTACTGAATTAATAATTCCATATCCAGATGTTTTAAAGTCAACTGATGATGATGATGATTAATTGTATTAAATTATATTTAATAAATTATGTATATATTAATTATATTTTAATAATAAGTTAAATTTGCTTATGTTAATTTTTTTAAAATCATATTCATATTATTTCTCATATATTATTTCCAAACTCAACTGATGATTATTATGATGATTAGTTGTATTATCTTAGAATTTATAAATTATGTATGTGTGAAATACATTTTAATGAAAAGTTAAATGTGCTTATGTTAATTTTTAACTTTTAATCATATTCATATTATTTCGTGTATGTTTTTCTAATACACTAATATATATTAAAAGTAGACTATATCAGTGACTAATTATCAAAATTAATTTTAATTAACTAAAATAATATTTAATATTATGATAACATTAAGTATAAATTCATTCCTAATTTTTCAAATTTTTCCAAAATTTTTTCAATATTTTATCGTATTTTTAATTTGAAGTCAAAATACAGTCAAAATATAGTCAAACTCTGGTCAACACTCAATTAATAATTTAAAAAAAAATTTCGGCCGAAACCGAAATACCCGAAACGTATTGGTTTCACTGGGTCCCGAAATCAAAACCGAAATCGCACTATAAAACCTTGGATTGAAGTCTCCATTGTTGCAGTTGTGCTCCTCTTGAACTCTTTTCAATATAAAACTAGATGATGAAGGCCAATTAGATTTTGCTGAAACATGTCAATTATTTGATCCTTATTCTTCTAATGCCTCAACATGTTTTTCTGTACTATTAATCGGTACTTACACTTTTACTCAATCCCTAAAGTAGTCTTTATGACCTGTAGGCTTTTATATTCAATTATGCATCTTGAGTAATCATAATAAACTTTTGGATATAATAAATAACAACTAAAATTAGGTATTATTTCGTCATCCTTAAGTGGTAAAATTTTTTTTTCCATTTTCACATCTTCACTAGTAAATTTTGGATAAGATGATTGGTTATCTCCAAAGGTAATATTGTGATTTGTATCACTAATAACTTTACAACTTTGATTGTAATTCTCAATATGTGCAGATGACTTCTCTTATAGACTGAAATTTTCTTAAGAACTGTTAGTAGGCATGTATAAATCCTCATTTGGACTTGTTTCATCCACAGAAAAGGTATTTGGAATTACTTTTCCACTATCATCTTCTTCTTTGGCATTCATCATTATAAAAGAACAAGGTTTAATATAGCAAGAAACTATAGTAGAATCCAAGACAACACTAACCTCTAAATGATTTATCTCAAAATTTGTGATTTTCTTTTAAAATTTTTGAGAAGCTAGATTGAATTTTATTATTTTTTGAATCTCATGCTTCAATTTGGTATGTACCTCCTCATAATGAATAAAATAGTCCTCTTGTAGGAATTTTTTTTCTAAAAGGTACCGCATCTCTAACTATATTTGGAGATTTTGATGACCTTCTTTTGCACTTTGTTATTGAAGTTACTCTCATCATGATGAAATTTGTCTCTTGAGTTTCAATTCAACAATCTTAATTTTCAATAAGTCTTTAAGTTATTTTGCCTAATCGAGAAAGTTTTCATATCCATAAAAATCAAAATACTGATTTGAAGAAATAGTTTCATGTGATAATTTCCAAGACGTCGGACTGCGACTCTTTTTGACGATCAATTGGCAAACTTAGTTTTTACTTTCAATCTGCTTAAAACTTCATACTTCCTAGTGATAAAAGTAACAAAACTTTATTTGATCAAATCTTGAGTTTGATAGTCTCCTAGAGTATCGTCCATGGAGTTGTCGCCACCAACTACAATAAATGGAATTGAGCTCAGTAACAACGTTGCTCTATACCACTTGATGCAGTGGGAGAGAGCACGAGAGATAGAGAGAAGATTACTGCCTTCTCACCACGATAAATTCTTGAATCCATAAGGAAGATGGAAGAGAATAAATCCAAAATAAGAGAATATTATTGATAGAAAAGTTTTTTTTTGTTACAACCTTAATATGTATATATAGTCCTCTAATAAATTTAAAGTCCTACTTGGTCTAGACTAAAATAGGATTTAGACTTACTAAGAATTTTACTTAAAATATCTTAAATAAAAATATATAAATCCTATTTCTTATTGGGGTAAGACTGTTATTGATTCAGACTGATAAATAAATTCTAATTTTGACCAACACAAAATCCAAATTATTTAAAATAGTAATAAGGAAATTGTAGGAATCAATCTCAGCTTTTCAATGGATGATTATTTATTGAATTTGAATGAATAGTTTAGGAGATATAGCCGCTGGACTATAGTTATATGAATTCTGACGGATCCTAATTGGAGTTGGAATTCGATTTGGGCTGTATCTCTAATTTTACTGTAAAAAGGATGTAGTTATCCTACATCAGATCATGTTGTTTGACTTTGTTTGACTGGGTTTATGAGTCTATATTTGTCAAATAGCTGAGATGAGAAGCTTTAATGTGCTACAAAACTGAAAATTTTGAAGCATTTGGATATTAAGTTGCTAAATGTCTACCTATGGAACTTTGGCCCTCAATGTCCATATGCCTTCTCTCTTCTAAACTTAAGCACTAGATTTCATGTCCTTGTTGTTCATTAACTAATTCTAAAATTATTTTTTTCTCTTGAAAGTTTCAAATTATCTTTCTAAGGGCATGTTTGTTTTATAAAGTTTTCATCTTCTAAGAATTTTAAAATTCTCAAATTTTAAAATCTTAAATTTGGAAGTTTTGATATATGTTTATTTTGTAAGATACGTAAATTCAAAATTTTAAAATTTTGTATTTATTTTATTGGACCTATAAATTCTAAAGTTATAAATTTTGTATTTTGTTTGATTATAGAGTTTAGCACATAACCTCACATGCTGAATTTTAAAATCCAAAATTTTAAAGTCCAACCAATTTTGAAGAAACAGTAAACTCTACATTTACTAGAATTTGGAAGTTTTAAAAATTTAAAATTATGTATAACAAACACCAGATTTTATAGTTTTAGAATTTGAAAATTCAAAAATTTTGAAATCTTACAAAACAAACATGCCCTAAGTTTTAACTAGTGGTTATAGTCTTTCAACTAAAGACTTCAACTATTTTTTATAAAATTTATATGTAGTTAGTTATGCTAATCCTATTATGTTATTTTTGTATATAGAATTGAGTTATTTAGGAGAAGAATTTGATTAGTTTAGTCAAACCAATAAACAAGATGACTCCCATATAAGTAATTTCACCTTATTTAAATAATATGCTATTTAAAATTATTTAAATTATAATTTATAAACAAGATTATACTATTTGAATTTGGAGTAATGAAAATTGAATTTTTTTATATTATAATCCATTTTGGCATATTTTTTTTTAAATTAGCTTTTATTAGTACTTATAAGTGTTAGCAAAAATATATTTTATTTAATATTTAAAAATAATTTTAATGTATAACACTTTGTTGTGCTCGACATGGGACCATAATACTAAGTGAACAACATAAGTAATTAAGGTCTACAGAATATATAGAGTTAAGGGTTTATTATAACAACGAAAAAAAATAGTCCAAATAAAATTTTAAAAGAAAAGCAATTCAATAGTATTACATCATTTTCTCGCTACAATCTCTCAAAATAGGAAAAGATATAACCTAAAAGCAAAAGCGACTCTAAACATGAGTACGTCCATATAAATTGCTATCATTACCACTAGCTTCTATAGTTTACTTCCCTGTGGATGAAGAAAATAAATGAAATGAGCCAAAATTCTTAGTGGAGAGTTACCGCTCCAAACAATATGAGAGGTCAATACAGAGAATGTGATAATAAAATTAACAATAGTAATAATAATAATAATAACAACAATAATAATGATCAAGAGAGTTAATATTAACAGTAAAGAATAAATCAACAAGAAGATAATTATCGTATCCATAACAGTTAATGGTTAGTGACAGTAACTACGAACTCTCCTATTGATCTTACGGAGTTGGTCATACCCCCATTAAGCAGGGTTGAACCAAATACACATAAAGCAGTCTATGGGTATACCTTACCAATCTTACGGAGTTGGTCGTACCCTCACTAGGCAAGATTGTATCGAACTACACATAATTTAGTCTATGAGTGTAGTTATACCCCCTATCAAGTAGGGTCATACCACGTTGCACTCTCCATTGAGATGAAGTGGTGGTTTATCTAGTCATACGACGGATCATGCCTCTTAACACTTAAAAGTCTTGCTACTATCATGTCTAATGATCTTTCTAATCTTTTACCGAAGTAGGAAATTATCAACTAGTATCATACTAATAAAGTTTTACTGCATGTGTCTCCCAACATACTAAAGATTCAGTCATAATAAATATTGAGTCAAGATTATTGATAAATAAAAAAGAATTGACTCAATCAACAAATCAAAAAATTCAGCTATAAAATATCATAAAAAAAAGATTTGAGATCCCAATAAATTTAGCATGAAAAACCGAGTCCAATGATTCTTAAATCACCTAATTTGGAGTTTAAATGAAAAAAATTATGGACAATCGAATAAGATTATATAATTCAGCCCCTAAACTAAATATAATCATATTTTAATCCTTTGGACATAATTTAATTAAAAAATAATTTAACAAAAACTCCCTGAATTATCCCAAATTACTATTCAGTTCTCAAAGTAGTTAATTTAGACCAATTTGTATTTGGATCCTCAGATCATTTCAATTATTAATTCCAAACATTCAGCCAATAAAGTTTTTCACATAAACAATTGCTAAATCACAAATTAAGAATTCAAACCTCCAGGTTCTCTAAATCAGTATTCACATATAAGCCCAACAAAACCTCAAAATTGCATATTACCCTTAATGAATCTAATTCAAGTTTAATCTAATTACTCTTATCCAAGTCATGTTCCAATTGAGTCCAGATCTAAATTGAAGTTCAATCTAACTTGATTTAAGTTAAATATCAATTAATTTACTTAAACAATCAATTCACCAAATTCATATTATCATCAAATTGATCTAAAAATCCATCAATTGCCAGATTAAATCAAAATTTTACTTAATTCATATCTTTATATAATTAAATTCTAAACCTCAAGATTATTCTCAACTCATTTCATAATCCCCATCGAATCAAAATCAGGTTTCAGTTTAAACCATCAGATCATGACTCATTGCTTAATCCAAATCGATTGAGATCGTAACCATAACCAAGACCACATAATAAATCAAAACCAAAACCCGACTCCACCCAAAACCTAAATCCTCTCCTCCCTCCCCTCCATCTCACAGCAACTCCACAAAACCCTAAACTAGCCTAACCACTCCACCGTTGCCAGGCCGCCACTGCTGCCAGGTCGTCGCCAACGCCAGATTGCCTCCGCCGCTAGGCTGCGCCCCGGCCGGCGGCCGTGCACCGCGCCACCGCGTCCCCAAGCAGCAGTGCCGGCCTCGCGTTGCCTGCAAGGCCGTCACGTCACCGTCCTAATGAGCTACCCTGCCCTTCCGCCGCCCCCGCGTTGGTCGCCGGCGTCCTCCGGCGAGATTGCTGCTCGCGAGGAGAAAAAAAATAGGGGTTTTGCAAAAACACACCTCTAAAACGTTCATTCACAACAAGTTACGCCAAACTTTCAAATATTTTCATAAAGTCTTTTTTTTAAGACTTTTTTTTACAAAAAGATGTCCAATCAATAGAAAATTTAAAAATTTAAGAGTATAATTGAATCCAAACAAATTTCTAGGAAGTTTTATTGAAATTTAAATAATCATTCTACACTTAAATATTATGAGAGCCAAAAGGTTTAAAATAAATCTCAACATTATATCTATTTTTGAAAATAAAAACAATAGAAAAGTCAAAAGGCGAATTTCATTTATTTCAAAATTTGATAATAACATGTTCTCACTCTCGGGATCATTTCTTGTTTCTACCTTCAAATAAGTTTTCAATCAAAAATATATTACTATAGAAAAAAATCAGTTATCATATTTAGATTTTAAATATCTGATGATACATAATTACAGAATATGTGGATAGAGGATAGTGAGTGGTTATGAGATTATGAATTATTGGGCTCTGATAATGAACGGTTACATAGTGTGTCATTAAGTTTGATCAATTAAATTGTCTTTCGTTATTTTTTTTTAAAAAAATGCAACAAATAAGCTCCTTCACTGATGTTTTTTCAGAACCAGTTGCTTAAAATATTAGCATTATCGGTAGTTTTCCAAAACCGCATAAAACATTGGAGATAAAATATCATTAAAATATCATCACAATTTTTATCGATGCTTATGATAAATCATAAAAAAATGTCGTATTGTATTGAAAACACTTTTTGAAATATTAGAAGCGTTTTAACAGCGTCGTAAAAACTCTTAAATTGTAGTAGTGGGCCCATGTACTCGTCGAAGTTGTCTAATTGTGCAATTTTATTTATTTTAACCAAGATAAAAATAAAATTAACAAGAACCGACTTCTGTTGATACTAGAAGGAGCAAATATCAACGCTCAATCTTCCAATCCATTTTCCCGGCTTCCCGGAGCCGTGATGCGCGTTGACATTTGATGGTGTTGCTGCATACGAGGCTACTAACTATACACAATGCTGCTGCCCTTCGCACTGTTCCTCTGTAAATTTAAAGTGCTCTGTTCACTTCAATTGACCCAGGACCATTTCACCTTCCCAAAGACCAAAACAGAACGTGATACCTCCAAATCAAAAATCAGCAGGATAGACTTCAGATTTCTTAATGTGCCCAATCTTGGAAATGAAGCACCAACCCTCGAACAATCTATGAAATAGGTTCTTGGTTTTTCGAAAGAAAAAGTTAATGGAGCAAGAAGATAAACTGAAAACTACAGTTGCTAATTGAAGGAGCCGTGACTATATATGGAGATCTATGGCTACATACATGCTTGGACCACCGTCATTTGTTTTTGGGTCTAATCAAGTAGTTAGGCATAACCAACAAAATTAAAATTGAAGACGACGGGCGTCTGATAAGGAGGCTTATAAATTTCACATTCATGCCTCACCCGCTTTCTCCTTTTTCCTGTTATTAGGCAGCGATAATGCAGTTTGTGTAATTAATTTTATGGGGCTCTCCCTGTCTAGACTATATCTCAACAGTCGATCTTGTTTCCATCAATAGTTGCAGGAAGTGACACATCCCATGAAGTTTCATAAAAGATAATTCACATACGAGTTCATCTATGTGAAATCGCATGTTAACGGGATGATATCGCCAGTACATGACAGTGAGATCTTGTCAACAAGCAGAAATGCAGATTCCCGTGAAGGAGAACTACGGAGAAGCTTTGAGAGTGAATGCACTTCAGATATGCCGTACGATTACTGTCTGTCCTGAGACTTAGACTTAGCTCCAATCTCAACTGTAAAGATGAGCTATTAAATACCATCGGAAAGCAATTATCGTGAAAGATGAGGTATCTACCAGGCACATCAAATGAGATTTTGGCGTGATTTGGTCATGGCCATTAATGTACGACTTCCTTCAACGTTGAAGTGTCCAATGTGTCATCTCTAAAGAATGCTTTGGTCTTGTTTCTTTGGCAAGTTTAGGGTGTAAGTTGAGCTCAACCTATGGGAATATCCCCCGAAGCGTAGAATCAGAAAGCTTGATTTTGTTTAGGGACAGTTTTTAATGTGAATTTTAACTCATATTAGAGAGGTCGAAACAGATTCGTGATCCATGGTTTTCAGAATTCATATCCAGCGCTCGCTTGGTTCAAATATTTGGAAACAGCTGGTCCACACTTTTGACTCAATTATGCAAATGCTAGCTCCTTGAATTAGGGGAAGAAGAAGAAGAAGAAGAAGAATACAAATTACACAGCGCAAGAGCCAAAATTCTCTATATTAGAGGTCTGCTAGGGTTTATCTTCATGCCTCAGAAATGGAAAAACTTGCGATTTGGATTTCTGGTTGGGTTGTTGTCTACAGCCTTGTTGAGAAGAATAGAGAGCAACAAGAAATAGGAAAAAAATAAATGGCAAAAATGTTATCGGCAGGATATCTGAACTTTACACGAAAACTGCAAACATGATCAGTTTAGCACATTGTTTTTCACTGGCTTTGTGGATTACAAGGCCAAACTGACGAAAGCTAGTGACATTCGTAGAAACTTCGCTGCAGGATTCCTCAATGGCAAGACACTCCTGATATCATGCGCATGGATGCGTCTACGTTTACTGCGGGATTCCTCAAGCTAGTATTAACTGTATTCTATTTTACTCTCATTTTAATTGGTGAAATGCACAAAAAGACCAAAAAAAAAAAAAAATCTTAACATGAAATCCTTTAGAGAGAAACTCAGCGAAGTTATTGAGATTATAAAATGGACCGTGTCCTGTTTGTCTACATTAGTATCATTCTAATGTATCTCAACTAAAGATTCGGTTTTAAATTTCCAGAACTCTAACAGGACACGACTAATTACTCTTTAACTGTCTGATAAAGATTTGTGTTCCACTTAATTAGACGTGCCCAATGCATATCCCTTTTATCACTCTCAGAAGAAAACCTTAGTATTTGTGAACGTCTGATCAATCTGATGCAGCTCAAGCAGAAACCTCTAGTTGAAGGCAATTTTGCACCAAGTTTTAATAATCTGAAATTTAACATCCAAGAAAACTTTCAACCGAACACCACCTAAAAATTTGATTAAGAAACTCACAAGTCTGAGCAATGTCACCGTGGGGTTCACAAGATACACAAGGAAATAATCAGGGAAGCGATATTCAATGATGTGGTGCAAAATTAATCTCCATATATACTCTGCAATGCTGAATGCATGATGTGCTCATTTACTTGATATTCACGGTCGTTACCTCATCATTTTCTCAATGCTCTTCAACTTGACTTTTGCTCTACTGAAAAAGCTACTGCTCTTTTAGTGGTATGAAAACGTAAGATTTAAAAATAATATAATTTTAAGATTTATTTTACAATAGAACTTTTTTTTTGTCATCTAAAATATTAAACCTTCAACCTTTGTTTATAGATTCAGTATACCTCCCCGTCGTGCTCTACTTGTGATCGTGAAGCTATCATTATTAGTCGTGGATGCGGCACCCTTAATATTGGGGAGGGTGCATCATGGCGAGTAAAGACTGTGGGTTTAGTCGAGGTCATGGAACGGGAGAAGAAGATATAGATATAACACTTTAAAAAATTCTAATGCTATTTCTGAACCAGCAAATGAGGGTTGGTACTGGCAGTGAGGGAGGAGGGGGCAGAGGGAATAACCCCAACCCTTTCCTTACACAGTTTAAAAAAATGGGGCCTCTAATATTTTCTAAATGTGATATCTCGAAGAGGTGGACATTGGCTACAAAAGGTAGAGAAGACATTTGAGATTATTAATTACTCAGACAAGGAAAAGTTGAAGTTGGTGATCTATCTACTGTAGGACTATTGATGCCTGGTGAAGGACTACTTTGAGATTTCTGGGAAAGACAGGTGAAACTACTAGTTGGGAAGAATTTAAGGAGTATTTTTTATAAAAATATATCATTGCAGCAGTTCAAAAGAAAATACGACAAAAACTTTTTGATATCTATCAAGACAACTGAATAGTATAATAATATGAAATTGAGTTTAACAGACTTTGCCGTTTCCTCCCAGGCTTTGTCTCCAAGAATGAGGAGTAAATTCAGTTATTTAAGGATGGACTCACTGAGAGGATTAGAGAGTATATTGTCTATTTTAAGTTCAAGATCTATAAATAGGTTGTGAGCAAGGCTCTCTTAGTGGAGAAGACACAGATTCATTCTCAGCACTGAGAGAGAAGTCGTTGAAGAATCCTTCCAGGTCGCCAACCTGTGCTGAGGTACGAAGCCGAAGAAGAGATTAAGGTCTAGGAAGGCAGGAAAAATAAAACCCTAGGATGAGATGAGTCGCGGGTTACAGACACTCAGAGACAATATCGTGTTGGGTCAAGAGCGTCATATAGTGATATTATAGTCATTTTGCACCTCTTGATTTATGTGGCTACCTCAGCGAGGACGCTGAGCTTTTGAAGGGGAAGATTATAAGGCCCAATAGGCCGGTAGGCTAGTGGATAGGTAATGAGATTTGTAATTGGCAATAGTTGTCTTTAGTTTTATATCGATAAAGTGTAGGAGTTGAGACTAAGCTAAATATAATGACTACCGTAAACTTAATAACGATGCTTTTTTTTGGAGAGTTGGAAAAAATAAAACTCTAAGATCGGGTGAGCCACAAGTTACAAACACCTAAGGACAATATTACATTAAGTCAGAGGCATTACACAGTTGTATTTAAATATGGACCCAATAACAAGATTTTTTCTGGAGGAGTTAGGAAAAATAAAATCCTCAGGTTGAGTGAACCATGAGTTGCAGATGATTAAAGATAATATTATACTGGATCGGCTGCATTATATAGTAATATCAAATTCACTCTGCATTTTTTGATTGATGTGAGTTAGCTCAATGAGAATACTGAGCCCTTGAGGGAGGAGATTGTGAGACCTAATGAGCTAATGGGCCAGTGAGTAGATAGTAGGACTTGTGACTGGTAGCAGTTATCTTTAGTTTCAGATCGATAATGTATCAAAATTAAGATTGTAGTAAATATGATGACTACCATAAATTCAATAACGAGACCCTTTTTTGAAGAATAAGAAAAAATAAAATTCTGAAATTAGGTGGGACACAAACCGTAGATATCTGAGGGCAATATCATATTGAATTAAGGGTGTCACACTTCCTTTTCTTCTTCTTTCTCTTTATCTTATTCCCATGTCAAATAAATTTGGTGTTATTTAAGCAAGGTGTATTGTTGCAAGATTAAATTCTCCATAAAACAACTCGTTTGAGACAAGAATGTGAAGTTTATTTTATTTTATTTTTTTCTCTTTTCTTTGATTATCGATCTTGTTTTCCTTGGAAAACATCACGCCAAAAACTTCTGAACCTATTTCTTGATAAACGCCTAGAGACTGACCTACAATCCCCGATTACCTGAATTTTCCAACAGTCAATGAAAAATTAGGATTGTCAAACAGCTATTAGGCCGTATGCATCTGAAACTGGAAGCCGGATTGGTGACGTGCATTAAATCGATTCGAATACTTAAGGGAGAACGATTGAAGAACCAGAAAGGATGACCAAGACTTGAAGAAAGCAACACCAGCCGGCTAGTGTCGTCCAACAATCTCCGTTTCAAGAAAGCAAATGCCTCCTCATCGAGGATCCTTTTTATCTAGACTTGGCAAATGGCTACTGATAAAATAGAAGTTGTAGTTAGTATCATGATCAGCAGCGGAGAATGGTGGGCAATCTAAATATAAAAAATATCCGGGGGGTGTTTTGAGAAGAGTTGATTGTTTAGAATAATCAGAGAAGATTATAAAAGGAGAAGAGATTGTTAACCAAAGAGACAGTGTTAGCAGGGGAGTTCAACCACCACCTACCCCTTTCCCTTTGTCCAACAAGCGATTTCAATGAAACAATCAATTCTCTCTTCTCTCTCCACCCTTCTCCTCCCTGGTCCTCCTCCTCCTCTCTCTCTTAATCCAAACACTTCTCCATTCCCCTTCCTCTTTGTTCTCCATTAGCCTGCATGGTGCTCTACTACTAGCTCCAACGAGGAGCCAGTCTCAAGTAAAACAGCAACGCTGAGTACACTATATTGGTGATGGGGTTTTTCCTTCTCTCTTCTTCTCCGACTCTGGCAATGGCCACGGCGAGGTTGGTGTTGGGCTCAGTGGGGAAGCTGACGAATGATGTAGTGAGCTTCTTGGTCTTCTCGGCTCTCGACCTTCTTGATGTGATCCTCTGTTTTGTGTACAAGATCGTGGATTATGGCGTCGAGTCTGAGTGGCGGCCCTGTTACTGCGCCAACTCCGCCAAGGACATGATCACTAGCAGCGGCAAAATCTTGGTCTCCGAGCGCGGTGGCTCCAAGGTGGTCTGCCTCTGCTCCAGCAAGCTGCAGCTCGAGGACATCTCCGACACCCTCTACTCGCGCCCGGCTCTCGTGTCCGAGCTCTCACGCTCGACCGTTCGCGAGCTGCAGCGACTCAAGACTAAGAAAGGCGCGCTTGTCGCTGTCAGAACGTCGGTCGGGGCCACCACCACTTTCACCATCAACTCCGCCATCGTCGAGATGCTGCAGGGCAAGATCGGGGGGCGGCGGGCGGAACCGGTGCCGTGCTGGTCCGACTGCAGCTGCAAGACTTGCTCCGCCTGGGGCACGCCTGGCAGCTCCCGGGAGACGCTCTTCGTCCGCGCCGAGGGGCCCCGAGGTATGTATGTGTCCCAGTATTCATTTGCACTACCAAAACATAGGCCAAAAATTTTCAAGAAAGATGATGCAACTCGTAGCAGATGGTGCCGCGACGGAAGAGGACGTGCTTTTCATCCACGGGTTCATATCGTCGTCGGCATTCTGGACCGAGACGGTGTTCCCTAACTTCTCAAAGGAGGCAAAGTCGAAGTACCGCCTCTTCGCCGTCGACTTGCTGGGATTCGGTCGCAGCCCAAAGCCCAGCGACTCGCTTTACACGCTCCGGGAGCACGTCGACATGATCGAGCAATCAGTGTTAGTTCCATACAAGGTGAAGGCATTCCACATAGTCGCGCACTCGCTGGGCTCCATCCTCGCGCTCGCCCTCGCTGTGAAGCACCCTGGCGCCGTCAAGTCGCTGACATTGCTTGCTCCAGTGAGTAAAAACAACTAATTAAACACAACCTTCTCATCTACATCACTCTTAAGTTGTCAGCTGACGTGAAGTGTTACGTGTAACTCTGGCAGCCATATTTCCCGGTGCCGAAAGGGGAGCAGGGGACGCAGTACGTTCTCCGTCGAGTGGCGCCGCGGCGAGTGTGGCCGGTCATGGCTTTGGGCGCGTCGCTGGCATGCTGGTACGAGCACATCAGCCGCACAATATGCCTTGTGATCTGCAAGCAGCACCGCCTCTGGGAGTTCATCTTCAAGCTCGTCACTCGCAACCGGTACGCGAAAACTAGCTCTTTCTAGCTCTCGTTGTAGTCTCAACATATTGAATCACACGTATTCCATCTTCATTCATTTCTTCATTTCGACGGGGAATCGATCCTAAACCTGAATTCAAGTCAATCATAAAGAATCATAAGCTGCAAAATCTTCGAGCTAATAGATAATGCCAGTTCAGCAGGCGTGACTTAGGGGCCTTTTTGGCACCTGGTTTGTGTGGTGAGCTTTCCGGAGCCTGTGAGGCTTGCCAATGTTAGCTCACCGTCCCACAACAACACATGATGGCTCTGTCTCTGCCCCATTCAAGAAAAGCAGCGGGCCCTCTCGGATCCATTTCAATCAATTGCTTGAAAACGACCCAGAATTTAGTCTAATTTTCGCTTGCTGTTCACGTGCTACAGGATCCGGACATTCCTGATGGAGGGCTTCTTCTGTCACACGCACAACGCCGCATGGCACACGTTGCACAACATCATCTGCGGCAGCGCGGGCAAACTGGACGGATACTTGGACGCGGTGAGGGACCATCTTAGCTGCGATGTCACGGTGTTCCACGGCAGCGACGACGAGCTGTTGCCTGTGGAATGCAGCTACTCCGTCAAGTCGAGGATTCCCCGGGCGCGGGTGAAGGTGGTGCGGGACAAGGATCATATCGGAATCATTGTCGGAAGACAGAAGGCTTTTGCCAGAGAGCTCGAGGACATATGGAGCAATAGGAGCAAACACTAATGTGAAAAATAAAAACAGAAAAAGAAAATCCAAAAAAAAGGAAAAGGAAAAATACGGCGATCACTTGGTTTGATGATGGAAATGATGAAAGATTTCATCATCGTTTTTTCACAATTCGAAAATTTTTAAGTGGAAGCGATGCGCTTTTTGTGAATTGTTAAATATTGTTGTCATTGTTAAAGCGGGAATTGTGAAAAAAAAATACATTACCTAAAAATTAGAAAAATTTGATGAAGTCATGGAGCCAAGATTTTAAGTATTAGTTTTGGTTTCGATTTCGGTACCCAGCAAAATTGATATGTTTCGACTGTTTTGGTTTCAGTTTTGGCCAAAATTTTTTTTTTACTTATTAATTGTGTGTTGACCAGAGTCTGACTATATTTTGACTGTATTTTGACTTTAAATTAAAAATACGATAAAATTTTAAAATTATGAAAGAATTTATAATTAATTTTACCACAATATTAAATATTATTTTAATTAATTAAAATTAATTTTGATAGTTAATTACTGTTTTTATATATTACTATGTAAAAAAAATATATGAGAAATAATATGAATATGATTAAAAAGTTAAAAATTAATATAAGTAAATTTAACTTATTATTAAAATATAATTGACACATATATAATTTATTAATTATAATGTAATACAACTAATTATCATCATTATCAGTTGAGTTTAAAACATCTGAATGTGGAATTATGAATTCAGTACTTGAACGATACAGATGAACATTTATAGACATACAAGGCAGAATAACTAACTCTGCGCAATCTATTAATAGCAATTCACATGGGGGTGATACCGAAACAAATTTTTTTGGCTTTACTTTCGATGGAACAGTCATGCACGCATGCACGTGAAAAAAAATCAATGTATTTCAATCAAAATCATTTTCATTTCAGTTTTAACCAAAATATTTTTTTATTAATTACATTTTGACTATATTTTTTAATTTCAAATTTAAAAAATTATAATATGTTTAAAAAATTTAAAAAATAATGAATAGTTACATGAATAATATTATGTACGTGAACAGTATCTGATAGAAATCGGCAAGAGTGTCGGAACTAGACTGGCGATAGCGCTGGCCCCGGTGAAAGGTCGGCCTTAGCTTACGAGAATAGGGGCCAGGTCAGCCAGGGCGCTAGGTGGGCGAGGGAGCGGCGGCAAGCTAGCGAGCGCGTGGAGCCAATTCGGCGAGGGCACTCTCGGACATGAAGCCGGCGAGCTCGCCCCGCGCGCGTAGCTCGCTCGCTCCGCCCGCTCCGCCCGCTCCGCCCGCTCCGCCCGCTCCGCCCGCTCCGCCCGCTCCGCTCGCCGCCAACGAAGATGAAACAATAAACCCTAAACCGAAACGAAATTTATGGTTTCGTTTCTGCCGAAACTTTAAATCTTGCATGGAGCCCATTATGTGGCAGGAGACGAGACCTTGTGTAGAAGAACACACCGCCACTCTTGATAGCACCACCCGAAAAGACATGTACTGAACCGTGATGATCAATCGATATCACAAAATTGAGATTCAACAGTTTAGATTAGTTGTTGTCCTCAAGCCGATCCGGTTTCATGGTGGCGAACTGATTGAGTGAGATTTGGGGGAGTGGGCAGTGAGTAGGGGTGAGCAAAAAAATTGAAAAATCGGTATATCGAATTGTACCGATTGAGAATCATATCGAAAAATCGATTCTCAAAACAAACCGGTACGGTTCCGAATTTTAATTTTGATAGAACCGAAAATCCGGTTCCGATTTCGCTTTTATATTTTGTAAAAAACTGGTTTAACGGAACCGTACCGGTTATTAAAAAAATGTATAACATAAAAGTTTAAAATATAATTTTTTTATATTATATATATATTAATATATTTGAAATTATATATTTATAGGATTATAATGAATAAAATAAAATTTTTAGGTAATTTGTATATTAGTGTATTTAAAATTATTTTTTATACAATTTTAATGTAAAATAAAATATTTTAAAATAAATAATTAAAAAAATCAGTATACCGGTTGTAAAAATGGTTTAAAACCGATTCAGAATTGGAATCGAAAAATCAGAACCGGAATCGAAAAACTAATTCTTAACTCAAATCGATACGATTCCGAAAAACCGAAATTTAATTTCAGTTCTAAAATATCCAAAATCGGTCCCCTAAATCGGTTCCTAACGGAGAGGCCAATCAGGCTGGGGTGCAGGGGCATTAAATCCGGGCCACGTTGGTTGTCCATGTCAGGGATGATCAAAGCGGGGTAGAGAAGTTTCAAAACAGGACGCGGTCAAGCTTGTGCCAGTAAAAGGCATTAAAAGGTGTCACCGCCTCGGGCGGGAGCAGGCAGGGCCCAGTTAACCATACTACTCTGGTCTTGTCTTCTTTTGGGTTGCCGAAAACTCTTGAAATTTCGTCTTACACAATTATATAGATCACGTAATACATGCGCCTGTATATGAATGTACATCAAAATAGTTGTCAAGTCCTATGCCATTTTTTTTAGCAAACCTAAAATTTACTATTTTAATAATCTTGCTAAAGCAAGTGATAAAAAAATATAACTGAAACAGTTTGTAAAAGAAAACTAAATGTAAAATCTAACTAAATGTAAAATCCTAAAAAAACCAAATGACATTTACCCGGTATTAAACGGTCAGAAAAAGCAAAATAGAATTACAACAATTGGGACCAACTCCTTAATTGTGATTAGCTATATTTGACCTCCTCTTTTTAGAAACTTGTTTCACTATAAATTATGGAAAAGGAATAAAGATCGGTGTTTCTCAATAAACTCTATCAACCCTCTCAATTTTTCCTTGTTTTTAACAAAGCAAGAAGATAACCAGTACTTTAAATTAGAGAGAATGGAATGAAGAGTTTCTTTTCCAGATTTTTTTTTGTTCTAAAAAATTCTATTGTTCCTTTCTAACCATATTCTTTGCATTAGTATAAGCACAAGTAAATAAAATTACTTTCCTATCCTTTTTGCGTGTTTTATTTCTTCAATCATACCATAGATCTTGATATGGGACCATCTGAAACTTGAAAATTTGTTAGGATCTGCACCCAGATAGAACTACCGAGACTGCAGGAACATAAATGTGTTTAGTATTTTCTAAAGCACTACCACACAATGATAATGGATGTAAATCAATTTTTCATCATCTTATTATTAAATTCTTCACCGTTAGAATTCTATCTTGAAAAACCAACCAGATGAAGATTTTAACTTTTAGAGGGCAAGGAAGTCCCAATAGCTTGAGGGGGAAGCTAGAATAACCCCTATTAGTTAGAAAATTGTAATCAGATCTCATAGTAAAGACTAATCTCATCTCCATTGTATATTGTTAGTTTCTTGATAAAAAAGAGCATGTAGTAAGCATTTGGTTTTTGAATCCATACTGTAAATCTCTAAAGAAGTTCTCTTACCGACTAAAGGGCCTTGAACTTTTCACTCCACAAACTTTGATTTCCTTATTCTTCCCAAATCTAAATGCTTCAGGGTATAGCATTTCCAAACTACAACCATTTAACCATCTATCTTTTTGAAAACAAGTCAATTGTTTATTGTACACACCATAGTCAATATTGACCATAAATTCTTTCTTTACCTTTAAAACCCCTTTTCAGAAATAAGAATAGATTTTGGGATTCTTTTGAGTTTGCAGCACATATAACTCCCCTTTGTAGTAGTTGTCCAAAATAATTTATTTACAGGGGCTGATTGGGTTATTGAATAACTTTCACTATCATTGAAGTAATAAAACTTGATTAAAAAATGTAGTATCCTATACCCTAGCCCACCATTTGGTTTACTTATACAAACCAAATCCTTGTTGGTCAAATGAAATTTGTGTTCATCTTTAGATTCCTGTAACATAAAATGTACTTTAATCTAATCCAACTTTTTAATATGCATTTGGGAATGTAATAGAAAGTCATCCAATATATTAAAGTGAAGGACAGGATTGAATTTATAAAGATCGGTCTACCTCCTATAGACAAACCTTTTCCTTTTTGAACTTTCAATTTCTTTTCCATCTTACTTACAAAATGGCATAGTCCTCTTTGATGTGTTCTCTATCTTTGATAGGAAGGCCAAGATACTGAAAAGATAGCGATTTAGTTTTACAGTTCATAATGTTTGCTATCTAATTTATAATGTTCTGATTAGCAATACCTACACTTACCATTGAGCTCTTATGAAAATTTATTTTCATTCTAGAAAGCCCTTTAAGCATATAGAGTAAAGCCTTTAGATGGAGAAATTGATCAAGTTTTGCATCTGCAAAAATTAGTGTCATTAGCATAGTATAATTTAAAACCCTAAACAAACTTTTACTCAATCTTACCCTTTGAGCCCTCTGAAGCATTTTATGTAGATAATAAGTTATAAGGATAAAAAAAATAGGGTGAGAGGGGATCACCCTATTTGATTTCCTTTCTGCTAAGGATCCTACCATGAGTATTTAAATTCAATAAGATAGATACTATACCTATTTCTAACAAATCATATATCCATTGTAACTATTTTTATCCAAAATCTCTAGCATCCATAAGCTTGAATAGGAAAAAATAATCTATATTATCATAAATTTTTTCAAAATCTTGTTTAATCATAGCAACTAGTCTCTTTTGTTTTTTACATCTAAAAATCAACTCTTGAGCAATTGCAATACAGTCTAAGATATAACTACTAAAAATAAATGTAGATTGAGTTGGATCAATCATATCATATACTTGCTTCTTCAATCTCCTAGCTAGGACTTTAGTAAAAATTTTGTGTATATAATTTAGAAAGTAGATTGACTTGAATTAGGTATATTAAGAATAATAACCACTTTTAATATTAAAAACCAAATTCATTAACTAATGGTTAAATTATAAATTCTCAAGTAAGAAATCAATCATGAATGTTATAAAAAGAAATGAGCAAAGTAAAGATCGCATTGTAATTTTTACATGGTTTGGTGATCAACCGTGTCTGCTCCATGGTCCTTGTCTTGATCTCGAAGACTTGAACTCTCCACTAGAGTCATCACTTTATAGGTGAAGTCATCCTCTTACAACTTTCCTTCCAACCAAGAAAATTTCTACTCCAATATAGAGTCTTGAATCTCTCATACTCTAATAACCTATGAGTATTTACAATTGATGAGAAAGATGAAAATATGCACTCAAACCTTACTACAAGACCTCTCAAAGGAGTACAAGCGCTATTGAAAATTTGAAAGTTGAAGAACAAAGCTTAGAGCTCTTAGAGGCTAGTGGGCTATTGGAAGCTTGTATTCTCATATCAAGATTGGTTAAGATGTGCAAAAGTTTTTTATTGAATAAGTCCCAACCCCTTAAATACTCATTAGTATGAGAACTAGCCATTACTAGCTATGCTTTGTCAAGTTTAGGTGCCCAAACTATAAGGTCGAGCATCTAAAATATCTCAATGGTCAAATTTTACTAGCCATTAGGATGTTTGGTTATCAGGTTTGGGCATCCGAATAGGTATAGTTTGGGTGATTGAACCCTAAAATTATAGCTTTTGATCTTCAGGTGTTTGAACTTGAGATTTGGGCATCCAAAGCTGTCAATTATCTTAGGGTTTTTCCTACTATATTCGAGCATTTGAACTCTAAACTTTGGGCATCTGAATTTAACAGAAAAACCTAATTGGTTCATTGCAATTCTAGTCCTCATTTGACATCTTCTCACAACTTATCTTGGATAAAAGTAATAGACTAGTAAAAGCATTTTATGATGAGTTTGAGTGATAGCCAAAACTCTAAACTAAGAATTCACATTGTAAATCTTTGACTCAAAAAATAAATAAAAATTCTAAACCTAGTGAGCCATCTTGACCTCTTGAGGTTTCTTCAAACTATCTCTAATTCTTCAAGTTCCATCCATTGATCCACCATCACACCTTATTTTTAATATTATCTTCATGTCCATCTAGACTTGAGGCTTCTGAACGAGCTTAATCTTTATTTTAGACTCGGTTTGGATACTCACTACACATGCTCAAGATTTAATCAAATATAAAATTTATTTATTATCAAAACTATAATGGGCATTAATTACAACCCACGACTTATATGAAAAGTAAACCTATACTTAACAAGCACACCGATCCTCGCCCTAGTGCAATACATCATCCTTTAGCCTAACAAGTCACCCACATTGGCACCTGAAAGAGGTAAATAATAATCTCATAAGTATATTAACATGCTCAGTAAGTGAACCATCTACCCTTAACATAAAAGATATATTAAGTTTGTAGAGAGAACCACATGCACAAAATTCTCATGTACAATAATTTATAAGGAAAATATACAATGATAGTCAAGAAAAGAATCATAATCCAACTAGAGCCACCCAAGAATGATAACATTAATGTATATGAGGAGTAAGAATGTCAACACAACCATAGCAACCAATAATCTCAAAGAAAAGAGTATCAATACTTCTAAAACAATTAACAATTAATAATGTATTTAGGGAGAAATGTATGGCAAAATATTATTCTGAAAAAATTCATAATTCCTGAGTGGTCATACTCAAGACTTTCTAAGAGTTATATCCATTGTGCCTATAAGTGGTGAGTGGTGTCCTACTAATACCATATGAAAATTACCCCACAAGTACTGACCTACATAGGGGTGTCTAAGTTTGAGCAAGTTGGTCTCGACTCAAGCTCAGGTTGTTTGAGGGAAGGTTGGCTCAAGCTAGTCTAATCAAACTCATGCTTGACTCAGTTTAACTTTTGAGGTCAAATGAGCTGAGCTTAAGTCGAGCTCGAGCTAATCTTAATCAAACAACACAAATCCATAGGTTTACAAATGCTAGCAGTAGAATAGTAATTCAGGAATAAGCTAGAATGGTGACGTGCAAGGTTAGATTATTAGGAATGTGTGGCAGTGCAAGGTTGGGCTTACGGGCAGATGAGCCATCCACCCTTAACCTAAAAGATATATTAAGTTTGTAGAGTGAATCACATGCATTAAATTCACATGTACAATACTTTATAAGGAAAATATACAATGATAGCCAAGAAAAGAATGAGAATACAGCTGGAGCCACCCAAGAATGATAATATTAGAATATATGAGAAGTAAGAATGCCAGCACGACCATAACAACCAAAAATCTCAAAGGAAAGAGTATTCATACCTCTACAACAACCAACAATTGACAATGTTTTTAGGGAGAAATGTATCATAAAAGATCATTCAGGAAAAACTCCCATTCCTAGAGTGGTTATACCCAAGACTTTCTGAGAGTTATATCTACTTGCACTTCCTACAATTGGTGAGTAGTATCTTGCTAATCCTATATGAAAATCACACCACAAGTATTGACCTACCTAGGGATGTCAATGAACTAAGTTTGAGCAAATTGGCCTTGGCTAAAGCTAAGGTTGTTTGAGGGAAGGCTGGCTTGAGCTTGGTTAGTCAAACTTGAGCTTGACTTTATTCAACATGTGAGGTCAAATGAGCTAAGCTCGAGTCGAGCTTGAGCTAATCTCAATCAAGCAACACAAATCCACAAGTTCATAAGAACTAGTAGTAGAATAGTGAGCTTAGGGATGAGCCAGAATGGTGACATGCAGTGTTGGATTATGAGGAACGTGTGGAAGTGTAGGGTTGGGCTTAGGGCCATATGAGAAGAAGTGTAGGGTTCAGCCATTGAGGATGTGTAGTCGTATGAGGTTGGGCTCCTGAGAGGACAAGAAGAATTGTAGGTCAAGCCGTCAGAGATGCATGATGGTGCATGGTTGAGCTTGAGAGTAGACACGGCACATGGTCAAGCTCAAGGGTGGCTGTAGTGCATGGTCAGGTTGGAGGGCGGATGTAGCACATGATTAGGCTCGAGGGCAGAAGAGAAAAAAATGCATAGGTTAAAGCTATCATGGATGTGCAATGTGGGGTCAGCTCTATGGCGAATGAGAAAAAGATGAGAAGAAAATTAGGGTTTGTAAGAGGAGATGTGAATATATAATAATATATATAAAAATTTAAAAATTTAAAAATATTCGAGCTAGAATTGAGTTGCTTAGTTCTACCTTGAGCTCAACTTGTTTATATAATGATCTCATTTTTGAGATTGAGCTCAGCTTATTTTCTAACGAGTTGAGCTGAGCTTGAGTAGCTCGTGAGCCACAAGCCAAGTTAATAATCCTAGGTCTATCTATCTCTAAAGACAAGATGATCTTAAATAGATTAACCCAATTAAACCCTCAACAACTATGAATGAACAACAAAGGAAATATTAATAAAACTAATAAAATTCTTTAATTCAATTTGAAGTATAAAGAAGGTTTATTCAACTATTTTAGAATTCATAAATGAAAACTAAACAAATAATTAAATCCAATGAATCTAGAATCACTAAATTTGGACTTCAAATGAAAAAGTTATGAAGAATCAAAATCTAGCTACAAATAATACCCCTATGAATATTTAGTTATATAATAATATATTTCATTAGTTTAAATAAACATATAAAAATAATTTATTATTTTAGCTCTTTTACAACAAAAACCTTGAATTGATGAAATTCACAAGTAAATTCAAAATCACAATTTATATATCTAAAGTTTACACTTAACCCCATGCCATTTTTAGAATTGGCATTTCTATTATTTAAATGAGGTAAACAGATTTTTAATTACATTTTTACATAGTGCTCCTTACAAAAATAACATTTACAACTAGTTTCCAACCACACTTTATATAGTAGATTTTACATATAACCTCATGTAGTTTAAAAATTTACTTTTTGATTATAATTAGACCTAATTTAACTCAAATTCAGAGTCTAGTCAAATTACATTAAATTTGAACCAAAATCAAACTAAAATTAGAACTAAAACAAAGATGGAATCTAAACAAAATCAAGTTAGTTAACACCCAAACTAAAAACTAAATTAAAACCTAAAATAAGATCAACCCAAAACCAAATTGAACATCATCAACCTTAACAACCCTTTCCCCCCAGCTCCCCACTTGCCACACTACTATTGGTTGGCCATAAGACCACTGTCGATTGATTATCAATATATCCTTGACCAACTATTGAAATGCCATTGTCGTCTCACCACCATTGCTATTGTTGTTATTGCACTGTCATAGATTGCAACTAGAATTTTTAGGATTTAAGTTTATGAGAATCAATATCTAACCTTAGTTTGGTAAGATCATTAATCTATACACATACTATTGTTTGTCCATATAATTTTAATTCATAGCTTCATGTATAGGTGAATTTTTTTATGAACAATAAGAAATAATATGATTTTCATGAGATATTTAAGGAATTATCAATGAATAATAGTGATAAAGTGAAGGACATGGGCAATTGGAAGTAAAATGGAGGTCACCTATCTTGTAACCATGCTTCACCTTCTCACAATCCAAGGCCTCCTCTCTTACCAGCAGGACCTCCATCCAACTCTTCTGATTGCATCTCCTTTGATGCATGTAAGGAACTAGGTACATAACTTTTCTAGATTATCCAAAATTCTCAAACAACTAATGAATAAATTTTAAATCCTGAAAGGTTAGAAAAAATTCACCTCATCTTGTCATTTTAACCATATGATAATCCTTATCATAACCACCTGATAATTATTATCCCAAACCACCAAAAAGTTGTGATATAATATCCTTCTCTCCTTAAAAAGAATGTGGTCCTCAAATTCATGATCGACATACCTTGAATACATAGTTACAACTTAACCACTCTCTTAATACATAAATATAAAAAATATTCTCAAAATAATAAGTAACCAAATCATAAAGCCAACTTATATTTATATAGAAATCTCTACCTCATTCAATTACAAATCATCTACAAGAAAAATAATGACTAGATCAAGTCACCATAGATTAATATACAAAAGTTTCCTAAATATAACAAAACTGCAACCAAGCCCTACACTAAGTAAAACCTCCCAAGTGACAACTTCATAAAAAAAATTTTCTATATTCATATGAAACCTCCTCTAAATCCTCCAAATTATCAATTCCATAATTATAAACACAAAATTTTGCTAAACAACACTTTAAATTGTAGAATTATAATAATTTTGCTCCCAATCTAAATAATGTGTCAGTCCATTTCACAATCTTCTTTACATCTAAATCCCTAATATTTTCTTTTGTAGTTTTGATAATGACATACCATGTATTTAATGGTTTCTTAAGTTATGTTACTTGTACCTTAGCCAAAGTTGTAAATAAAGTTCAAGACTGTTCAAAAGCTTCAAAGAGAAGATATAAAGATGATTGTGAAGATTGAAGTGTGATGATGATTCAATAAATAGGACTTGAAGATGGCTCAAGAAATCATATCGACTTTCTAGATTTAGACTTTTATTTTTTTAGTTAAGTGAAAATTTTAATTTGTCGATCTAGTTTTTAGAGATCCTGATTGAAATTCTAATTTAAATAAGAATACCTTCATCGACTTATTGTTTATTTAAGATAAATTTAGAGTTTGGTATGAAAGGTGGCTAAAGTTGTACATATAGGTTTTTTGTCAGCTTTGGATGTTTGAATATGATGGTTTGGATGCCCCAATATTTCAGAAAACCACTGACAACTTTGGATACCTGAACCTTTTGGTTCAGATGCCTGAAGTTCTCATATAAAATAGTGTCACTCTCTATTATTTGAAACTTTGGTTGTCCATTTTTTACTTCTATCGTTCGAAGCGAAGGGTTTGGATGCCCGAACCTATATTTTGGACACTCAAATCAGCGATATCACCTTGTAATGGCTAGTCAAATTTGACTGTTGGAGTAGATTAGATGATCAAACTTAAGTTCCAAGGGCCCAAACATGGCAAGAAACAACCAGTAGTGACTAGTTCTCACCCTAACCTATATAATGACTTAGAGCTTGTTTTAATGAGAATGTTTACATCTTTCATTATCTTTGAGAGAGGGAACAAACTTCTTCAAGTCTTCTAACATTACAAGAGCTTTAGATTTAGTTTTAACTTTCAAATCTTCTTGCCTTTATAGTCATATTGAGAGACTCTTGTATTGAAGTATAATTATAAATTATATTTTTATTTTTACTTGTAAATACTCGTAGGGTGTTAGGAGTTTGTGAGGGACAAATATTTGGTGTTGGAGTTGGCTATTGTTTGATTTGAGCAAGAGTTGTATGAGCTTGGCTTTATCCGAAGAAAATGACACTTGCAGGTTACGAGTTGGTATAAAGGCTTGGCTTGACATCAAGAAGTGACATCATTAGTGAAGTGATCAAAGTTTTCAAGAGTGAGGCAAGAGCTGTAGAGTAGGTATGATTGGTCGCCGAATCACGTAAAATCTTAGTATATTCTTTCCTAATCTCATTTATTATTACAATTGTATTAATTATGATTTTGAGAATTAAATTTGGCTTTTTAATTTGCTAAAAGTTAAGATTCCTTGTAAAACCTAATTCACCCCCTCTTAGATTGCCTTTTTGGGCCTTCACTAAATTATCTAGAAATCCTTGCCACCAAGTAAGATACTAAAATTTACATATATTATCTTAGTATAACCAAAATTTATATACGAATTCTCAAGTCAAGCCAATTGTCATACTTGAAATATAACTATTTTGACCGACAAAAATATAATGAAGTCCTTAAAAATTATAAATCTCAAATTATACTCTCATATCCCAATTCAAATAAAATCCCAAACTAAATAAACCAAATCCACAAGAATAGTTAGTTATCATCAATTATTGTATTCTAACTTCATTCTACACTCAAACAACTTGTTCCTGAATTAAATTCTAATCCAAATCAGTATGTTGTCAAATTCAATTCAACGAATTAAAATTATAACACAATCATTAATTATATTCCCTTTAAAAATAATTCAATAAAACCAAACTCCTAGCCTAAGCATGATCAAATAAAATCCAAATCCAAGTTTAATTCACATAGTTCTATTATCCCATTCTTGTAGATCCCTAAATCATGAGCTCTAATGCTACATGAGTTGTCACACCTCATTATCACCTGCCATTGGGCTTGTAATAGGACATGAGCAAACATTATACAATACCAAAATATTAGAATAAAAGAATATATAGGCTAATGAATGTATTATAATTTAACTAAGAATCCAACAAATACATCCCAAAAAATCTAGGATTATAACTAATATAGTATCCCCTACATGATAATCCTTATCACAAACCACAACTTATATTGAAAATAAACCTACACTTAACAACCACATTGATCCTTGTCCTAATATAGCAGGTCATCCTCTAGTGCCAATCAATCACCCACACTAGCACCTAAAAGAGATAAACAACAATCTCGTGAGTATATTAACATGCTTAGTAAGTGAACCCCCACCCTCAACCCAAAAGATATATTAAATTTGTAGAGTGAATCACAAACACAAAATCCACATGTATAATATTTTTCAAGAAAAATGTATAATGACAATGAAGAAAAAAAATGACAAGAGTTACCTGATAATCAATAATATATATAAGAATGCCAACAATACAAGAATAACCAATAATCTCAAAAGAAAGAGTATCAACACCACATAACAGCTAACAATCAATAGTATATTCAAAGATAAATACATGGCAATGGATCATCTTGGAAAAAACCACAATCCTAGGATGCGAATGCTCTCAAAATTCCCAAGGGCCATATCCATTTATACTCTCCACAAGTTGTGAGTGGTGTCCATTTGCCGCAATGAACACATCTCCTACACAACTAGAGATTGGTGGCTACCATGTCTAGCAATCGTGCTAATCCTATAAGAAAATTGTCTCATTAATATTGGCCTACCCAGAGGTGTTAACGAGGTGAGTTTGGGTGAGCTGACCTTGACTTGAGATTGGCTCATTTAAGAGAAGGCTGACTTGAGCTTGGCCATTAGAGATCGAGCTTGACTCAATATGAACTCGAGCAACTCAAGCTCAACAAGATTCAACTTGTGAGGTCAAACAAGCTGAGTTGATCTCAATCAAGCAACAAAAATCCATATGGCCTCAAATCCTAGTGGTGGAATAATGAGCTTTGGGGCGAGGTGGAAGGGTGACGAGTGTGGTTGACTATTGGGAACACATGGTGGCACAATATTAGGCTTAGGAGTGGATGAGAAGAAGAGTAGAGTTGGGCCATCCAGGATGTGCAGTAGCATGAGGTTGGGCTCGTGGGAAGATGAAAGGAAGCATAGGTCAAGTCATCAAAGATGCACCATGGTATATGGTCAGGGTTGAGGGTGGGCTCAACACAGGGTCAAGCTCAAAGGTGAAAGAGAAGAAACACAAGGGGTAGGGTCATCATGGATGTGCAATATGGGGTCGACTCTAGAGCAAATGAGAAAGAGATGAAAAGAAGATCAGGGTTTGGAAGAGGAAATATGAATATATAATAATATATCTAATATAATATAAACAATTTTTAAAAATACATTTGAGCCAAGCTATATAGTGGGAATCGAGTCACTTAGTTCTAACTTGAGCTGGACTTGTTTACATAATAAGCTCATTTTTGAGCTTGAGCTTAGTTTGTTTTCTTATGAATTGAGCTGAGCTCAAGCAACTCACAAGTCATAAGCTAAATTGATAACCCTAGACCTACTTGTCTCTAAGGACATATTGATCCTAAATATATTAACCCAAACCATCCCTCAATAATTGCTGACAACTATGTACTGATAAAAAAAAATATTAAGAAAATTTATAAAATTATTTAATTTAATTTGGAGTAGAAAAAAGGTTGATTCAACTATTTTAGAACCCACAAATGGAAACTACATGAAGAATCAAATCTAACAAGCTTGAATCACTAAAGTTAAAGTTCAAATGAGAAAGTTACCAACAATTAAATTCTATGTTACAAATAGCATCCTTCTGAATATTTAGTTATATAATAATACATTTAATTAATTTAAATTCAACCTACAAAAATTATTTTTTATTTCAGAATTTTTACAACAAGCCCCCTAAATTGATAAAATTCATAATCAAATCTAATGAACCATGACTCACTAAATTTAGAGTTTAATAAGAAAGTTATGGAAAATTAAATTCTCATTACAAATAACACTCTTGTGAGTATTTAATTATATAATAATATCTTTAATTAGTTTAAATTAACTTACAAAAATAATTTATTATTTCAAATTTTTTTCAACAGGCCCCCTGAATTGATAAAATTTACAATCAAATCTAACAAATCTTGAATAATTGGATTTAGAGTTCAAATGGAAAAGTTATGAAGAATTAAATTCTCATTATAAATAAACTCTTGTGAATATTTAGTTATATGCTAATATCTTTAATTGGTTTAAATAAACTAACAAAAAATATTTATTATTTTATTTTTTTTACAATAGGTCCCTGAATTGATAAAATTCACACCCAAACCCAAATCACAATTTATATGTCTAACTTTTATACTTAACACTATGATATTTTCTAAATTTGCATTTCTATTATTTCAATGAGGTAGGAAAAAAAAATATCTTAATTTCATTTTTATATAATGCTCCTTACAACAATAAAATTTACAATCGGTTTCTAACCACACTTTGTACAACAAATTTTACATATAACCTCTTGTAATTTCAAATTTTACTTTCTGACCACAACTAAACCTAATTTAACTAAGGTTTGAAGTCCGGTCTAATTACATTAAATTTGATGCAAAATCAAACTAAAATTATAATCAAAATAAAAATAGAATCTAAACTAAAACCAGGTTAACATCCAAACTAAAAATCAAATTTAAACCTAAAATAAAATCAACCTAAAACCAAACCTACCATCATCAACCTCAACCACCCTTTCCCCCTACCTCCCCAACCGTTGGACTAATGTTGGTCATTGCAAGACCACTGTTGATTGATTATTAGTATATTGGGATTCACAACGAAATGTTTATGAATCACCTTATTCTCAAACAACATAAGAAACAAAAAAAAATCAAGATAAAAGAAAACAACAAGAAAAGATATAGTGATATAAGTGGTTTACCTAAAATTGGGTTGTGTCCACAGGAGGAGTGAGAGATCCACTATCAAAAGACTTTACAAGAGTCTATAAGGAAGACTATACTCTTTTTTGCCCAACTAAACTCTTTCACTAAGCCTAGCCAATGTCTCTGCCTTCAGAGAAATTCTCCAAGAAAATACCACGAGAGAAAACTGAGAAATACTAGGAAGACCCACACATGAGAGTCGACACTCTCTCTGTTTCTCTTCTCTCTATTTTCTCTATTCCTCTCTCTCTATTTCTCTCTAGTTCAACCTCAGTACTACACCACACCTAAACTCTATATATTACTAGAATATTTATAGGTCCTTATTGAGTCTGAGTTTTACTCTAATTATAACTCCTAATATTATATAAAAGTATTCAAAGTCAATCATAATTTGAATCTAACTTTGTGTTGCTATTTTAACTCAAACTCTAATTCGAGTTTGAGACACCCAAAACTTAATAATCTCCACCTTAGTTTGAACTCGGGTGTGACACCAATATGAAACTTCAGC
This sequence comes from Trichopus zeylanicus subsp. travancoricus, assembly GCA_005019695.1. Classification (NCBI taxonomy): domain Eukaryota; kingdom Viridiplantae; phylum Streptophyta; class Magnoliopsida; order Dioscoreales; family Dioscoreaceae; genus Trichopus; species Trichopus zeylanicus. Next base: position 405,732 of record RXID01019385.1, on the reverse strand, counting down.
CATCATCTCTCATGTAGCCCCTCCCCCTAGACTACTAGCTTTTTAACTAATCGCAAGACGTGAGCTCGAGCCAACCTCGAATTTGCTCTTTATGTTTACAATCTTATACTTTTGAAAGCCTTTCAGATGATCTGTGTCTATTGCTATAGTAAAAGTAACTCGAAAAGAATATCTATTTTTCATCAAATTACTCTAAGTATCATGCTTCCTTTTTACCACTATAGTCATCGAAACTCCACCTACAATGGTGTTTCCTACTAATCGATAAATATTGCTACACTTCTCTCCTTTTATTAGAATTATAATATCATGTGTCACCTTTATAACTGTATTTCTCATTGAATAATTACAGCCTTTTGAGCCTAGTACACCAAGTAAAGTTAGATTCTTTTGTAGCTTGAGGACATGTCTCACCCCAGTAAAAGTATGAAATGCTCCATCAAATATCTAGATTTGGACTGTTCCTACACCGGCAATATCAGAGATCGAATTATTGCCCAACCAAATAGCACATTCCTTATTATTCTTCTTATAATAAGTAAACCAATCCTTATTGGAGCAAATATGGTAAAAACTATTAGAATCTAAAATTTACTCACCAGAAGTGCTGATTTCTGTGGATATTGTAAGAATATCTCCATCTGCACTATTCTCAGAAGTATCATCTACTATTACTGTCACCATATTGGAAGACCTATCTTTCCACATTCAAGGGAATGCTGACTAATGTGTTCATACTTCTTACATGAATAACATTATTCTTTTACCTTCAATTTTGATTTGGACCATTTCTTGTCTTCTTTACATTCTTTTAATCTTTCTCTTTTATAAGCTACCAATCATTCACCAAGCTCCATATCGATATTAGAGTTTTTTTCTCATTAGAAAGAAGACTGGCTGTTATCTCTTCTATTTTGAGAATTTCTTTATAATAAAAAATTATGATTATAATATGATCATACGAAATAAGAAGAGACATCAGGAGAATCAGTATCTTATCGTCCTCTTCAAACTTTATATCAACTTTTAGAAATTATTGATAATCTTATTGAAGATATTCAGATAATATAATATAGTTGTACCTTCACTCATACGCAGTTCATATAGTTGTTGTTTTAGATAAAACTTATTCGTGAGGCATTTTAACATGTACAACTTCTCAAGTTGTGCATAGATGTCAACTATTGTCTCTTTATCAATGACATTATACAAAATCTCATCAATTAGACTTAAAATAATTAAATTCAATGTCTTTTGATCTATCTCCTCTCAGTCTTCATCGTTTATCTTGGCTAGCCTTCTTTCTTACCCTCTAATGTCTTTTGCAAACCTCGACAAATAAGAACTGCCTTCATGTTCTTCTTCCATAAAGCAAAATTTATTTTATCGTTAGACTTCTCCACCTAGAGTAAGGGCTTTGCTATCTTGATTGTTTGCTTCTAGATTCTGATACCAATTGTTGGGATTCACAGTGGAAGGTTCATGAATTACTTTGTTCTTAAATAACACAAGAAATGAGAAGTAATATAAAATAAAAAAAAATAACAAGAAAGGACACAGAGATATGCGTGATTAAAATCGGGTTACGTTCATGGAGAGAGCGAGAGATTCACTATCAAAAGATTTTACATGAGTCTATAGAAAAGACTGTACTTTTTTTGACTTAACTAAACTCTTTCATCAAGTCTCGGTAATGTCTCCATGTTCAGAGAGAGTTTTTAAGAGAATACCATGAGGAAGTACTACAAGAGACCACCGAAAAGTACTAAAAAGACCCACACATGAGAGCCAACACTCTCTCTCTTTCTTTTCTCTCTATTCCTCTCTCTCTATTTTTCTCTAGTTCAACCTCATCACTACACCATACCTAAACCCTATATATTACTAGAATATTTATAGTCTCTTATTGAGTCTGAGTTTTATTCTAATTATAACTCCTACTATTACATAATAAGTATTTAAAATCAATCATAAGTCTGAATCTAACTTTACATTACTACTTTAACTCAAACTCTAATTCAGTTCGAGACACCCAACACTCAATATTGGTATGTCTCTAGTCAACTGTTGGAATGCTGCTATTGTTGTCGTTGTCGTCATTGTTGTTATTGTCACATTGCCATTGCCATCGCTATTATTATTGCATTATTATATATTATAGCTAGATTTTTAGGATTTAGGTTCATCATATCTAACCTAAGTTTGGTGAGATAATTAATCTATACATATACAAGTGTTTGCCCATGTAATTTTAATCCATAATTTCATGTATAGGTGAATTTTTTTTTATGAACAACAAAAAAAACATGATTTTTATGAGATATTTAAGGAATTATAGTGAAAAATTAAAGGGCTTAGGCAATTGGAAACAAAATAGAAGTCACCTACCTTGTAACCATGCTTGACCTTCTCACAATCAAAGATCTCCTCTCTCGCTGATGGCGCCTCCGTCTAACTCCTCCGATGGCATCTCCTTCAATGCACGTAGGGAACTAGGTACATAAATTTTCTGAGTTATCCAAAATTCTCAAATAAATAATGGATAAATGCTAAATTCCAAAAGGTTAGAACAAATCCACCTTATTTCCTTATTTTAACCATATGATAATCATTATCACAACCACTTGATAACCATCATCCCAAACCACCTAAAAATTTGATAAAAGATCCCTCTCTCTTTAAAAGAATTTGGTCCCCAAATTCATGATTGACGTATCTTGCATATATACTTACAACTTAACTCCTCTCTCAATATATAATTACATAATAACTCTCAAAATGATAAGTAATCAAATCATAACTCTAACTTATATTTATGTAGGTTCTCTATTTCATTCGATTGCAAATCATCCTTAAGAAAAATAATAACTTGATCAAGTCAACATAGATTAATATGAAAAAGTTTCCCTAAATATAACAAAACTGCAACCAAGCCCCTACGCTAAGTAAAACCTCTCAAGTGACAAATTCATAAAAAAAAAAAATCTATATTCATATAAACCTCATCTAAATCCTCCAAACTATCAATTTCATAACAATAGACACATAATTTGCTAAACAACACTTAAATTGTAGAATTACAATAATTCCACTCTCAATCTAAATAATGTATCAATTTACTTCACGATCATCTTTACATCTAAACCCTCAAATTATTTAGAAATCTTACTGTCAAGGAAGACACCAAAATTTACATATAATAACTTAATATGGCAAAAAAATTATATACTAATTCTCAAGTCAAACCAATTGTTAAACATGAGATATAACTATTTTGACCAAAAAATATAATAAAGTCCTGAAAAATTATAAATCACAAATTATACTCTCATATCACATTTTTCAAAAAAAATCCCAATAAAATAAACTAAATCCGTAATAACAGTTGGTCATAATTCAATCATTGTATTCTAACTTCATTCTAAACCCAAACAACTTATTCCCAAATTAAATCCTAGTCCAAATCAGGATGTTTTGAAATTCAATTCAACCAATTAAAATTATAACACAAACACTAATTAGATCTCATTTAAAAACACTTCAATAAAACCAAACTCCGAGCCTAAGCTTGATTAAATAAAATCCAAATCCAAGTTTAATTCACATATTTCTATTATTCCATTCCCATAGATCCCTAAATTGTGAGCTTTGATACTATAAGAGTGCCATGACTCATTATTACGAACCATTGGACTTATAATGGGATGTGAGCCAATATCATGTAACACCAAAATACAAGAATAAAAGAATATGCAAGCAAATGAAGTTATTATAACTTAACTAAGAATCCAATAAATACATCCCAAAAATCTATAATTCTAATGAATGTAATATTCTTTACATGATAATCTTTAATGCAACCTGCAACTTATGTCGAAAATAAACCTACATTCAACAAGCAAATGTAGCATGTCATTCTCTAATACTAATTAATCATCTGCACTAGCACTTGAAAGAGGTAAACTAATCTCATGAGTATATTAATATGCTCAATAGGTGAACTTCTCGCCCTCAACCTAAAAGATATATTAATTTTGTAGAGTGAACCACAACCACAAAATCCAGATGTATAATATTTTTCAAGAAAAATATACAATGATAATCAAGAAAAAAATCACTACACAACTAGAGTCACCCAATAATGTATACGAGGAGTAAGAATGTCAACAACACAAGAACAGCCAACAATCTTAAAAAAAAGAATATTAATACCATCATAATAACTAATAACTAATAGTATATCGAGGGAGAAACGTGTTGCAATAGATAATCTTGGGAAAACTCCCAATCATAGGGTGGCATACTCTTAAAATCCCTCGAGGACCATATCCGCCTGTACTCCCAATAAGTTATGAATGTTATCCACCGGTTGTAGTGAACATATCTTTTATACAACTAGATACTAGTGGTCACAATGTCTAGTGACCCTGCTAATCTTATAAGGAAAATCATTCCACTAGTATTAGCTTAGGATTATCAATGAGCTGAGTTCTAGTGAGCTAACCTTGGCTCCAGCTCGGCTCATTCGAGAGAAGGCCAACTTAACTCAGCTATGACTCGATATGAACTCGAGCAACTTGAGCTCAATTTGATTCAACTCATGAGCTCAAATGAGCTGAGTTGATCTCAATTAAGCAACAAAAATTCACATAACCATAAATCCTAGCGGTGGAATAATGAGCTCGGGGATGAGCTGGAATAGTGACATGTGGGGTTGGATTGTCGGGAATGCATGGCAGCACAAGATTAGGCTTGGAGGCTGGTGAGAAGAAATGCGGGGTTGGGTCGTTGAGGACGCACAACAACATGTGGTTGGGCTCATGGGAGGATGAGACGAAGTGCAGGTCAGCCCGTCAGAGATGCACCATGGTACATGGTTGGGCTTGAGGGTGGGTTTAGCACATGGTTGGGCTCAAAGGTGGAAGAGTGGAAGAGAAGAAATGCGTGGGGTAGAGTCATCGTGCATATGCAATGCAGGGTCGTCTCTGGAGCAAATGAGAAAGAGATGGAAAAAAGATCAGGATTTGAAAGAGAAAATTTGAATGTATAATAACATATATATAATATAATATATAGAAACTTAAAAAAGCATATTTGAGCTAAGCTATAGAGGTGGAACAAAGTACTCAGTTCTAGCTTGAGCTTGGCTCATGTTGATAATGAAATCATTTTTGAGCTTGAGCTCAGCTCGTTTCTTAATAAGTTGAGCTAAGCTCGAGCAACCCGTGAGCCCCGAACAAATTAAATTGACACTCCTAGATCTATCCGTGTCTGAGAATAGGTTGATCCTAAATACATTAACCCACATCATCTCTCAATAATTGCTAATAACTATGTATAGACATTAAAAAAAATATTAACAAAATTAATAAAATTATTTAATTTAATTTGGTGTAGAATGAAGGCTGATTCAACTATTTCAAAACCACAAATGGAAGCTAAACAAAGAATCAAATCAAGCAAATATTGAATCATTGAATTAAGTGTTCAAATGAAAAAATTATGAAAAATTAAATTCTATATTACTACTAGTAACACCCTTCTGAATACTTAATTATATAATAATACCTTCAATTAATTAAAAATCAACTTATAAAAATAATTTATTATTTCAGCTTTTTTACAGTAAGCCCCCTGAATTGATAAAATTCACAATCGAATTCAAATCACATTTTACATATCAAAATTTTAAACTTAACCCCATGCTATTTTATAAATTACATTCATATTATTTAAATGAGGTAGAAAGAATCTTACTTACATTTTTACATAATGCTCCTTACAACAATAATATTTACAATTAGTTTCTAACCATACTTTATATAGTAGATTTTACATATAACTTTTTGTAATTTCAAAATTTATTTTTGATTAAAATTAAAAATAATTTAAATAAGATTTAAAATTTGGTCCAATTACATTAAACCTGAACAAAAATAAAATTAAAATTAGAGCCAAATCCAAAACATAACTGTTTATGTTGCTTTTATCAATCTAAATTTTATTGAAATTTGACAAGAATCCAAATCTAAATTATGCTTGAATTTGAGCTCAAATCTGAGTTTTAGATAGAACATAATTGTGATCAAGTTTGGTCTAAATTTAAGCTCATATTGGATCTAAATTATTAAAAAATTTGAGCTCAAATTGAGTTAATCTTGAGTTCGATTAAGTGGATCCGAAGTTAGATCAAAATTGACCCAAACACCTATTAAAACTAGACAAAAAGGAGAAACGTTTACAAATAGATCACTAGCTAAATAAAATTTTTAAAAATATGCCTTTTACTAAAAATATCATTGTAAATAAGTCCCAAGTAAGATTTTTATGAATGGATCCCTGGTCAAAACTATCTTCACAAATAAATTTTTGGATCAAATAATATTTTTATGAATAATTCTTAATTGAGTAAAACTTTTATAGAGATGTTCCTTACGTTGAAAAACTGTTACACACAAATCCTTAAAAAATTTCAAAATTATAAATGGTCTCCTACAAAATACAGAGTTTACAAATAAACCATTTGACAATTATATTTACAAATAGGCTCTTGCAAAAGTTTCTCAGTATTTGTCTAAATTTTGTAAATGAACCCACCAAAATTTAAAAAATTATAAATATGAAATTTTAACATTTTGTTAATTTACAAACAAGCTCTTCAATAGGTTTTAATTTAAAATAATTCTGAATTTCATTATTTACAAATTAAAATTTCTAAAAAGGTCACTGACAGCATTAAAGCTTTACATATAAGTCTTTATGAGTGATTTGTATAAGAAGGTCCCTGATTTTTTAAAATTACAAATGAGACTCCAAGACAGAGATTTTACAAATTACCCCTATATTTTGTGATATTAAAAATTGATAAAAATTTTGAAATCTTGTCAATCTCATCCAGAATGTCATCCAAAATAAATAGAAAAAATCATAAAAAACCCAAAGCCATATCCACAACCATTCAAAATTTAAAATTTTTTGTGATCAACTCAACCTGGTCATTCTTAATATCTTAAAATTTTGAATTAGAATTCATCCTATTATCTTGATGATGGTATAAAAGCTAATTGAAATTCTATAAATTGGTAAGGAGGAATGAATGACCTGAAATAGAAAGCGACTAGTTACGGAACGAGAAAGAAGATAGACTTTGAGCACATAATACAAAATGTTGATAAGATTCGAAGCTTATCTTTTATTGTCTTTCTTCTTCTCTATCTCTCGGTGTTCTTTGCTTCCTTCCCTTGTTTCTGCGAGGTTCTTGATAATGTTCTACTACTCATGCACCCATTGCCCCCATCCGTAGCTGCTTCTAGCCTGGCTTGGCCGTCATTGGCTAGCCAGCCTCGAGTAGGTTGATTGGCCGGTCCCTACACGCTACTACATGACACACTGGCAGCCCTGCACATTGCCACACTTTGCTCCAGTGGCCCTACACACTGCTGCAGTACACCCTGCAGCTTTGCCAGTTTCCTTCCCATGCCACATCTATCATTGCTAGCCTCTTATCTGTCTGTAGATCTTCTTAGTCAATTATGATTTAATTTTAGTTTTGAGTTGTGCAGCAAATTGATTCATAACTTTGATTTGACTCAACTCCTTTTTTATGACTATATATGCTTCAATGATTTGCATCTTCAACCTACAAAGTATACGAGATGCTCAAAAAAGTTGTGGGAGTCTTTTCATTAGGTGCTGGATATAACCATCCTACCAGCACTTTTTTTTGAGTTTACCTACAAATAAAGAAAAAAAAATTCATGAGTTTTTTTAGTGTAGCATCCAATTTAAAAGAAAAGATGAAATTATGAAGAAGAAAATGAGTCTAAAACTTACCCACTAGCTTAATAGAAAAGGGCTTGAAGGTCCTTTCCTATCCCCTTTTTAGTGTTCAAGTATTTAATTTAAAATATAATTAAAACTAAACTTCTAATCTAAATGTATCAAATGGAATAAAAGTAATACGAAAAATACAAAAGAATCGTAATTAAATCTTTGATCAAAACTTTGATGTGAATGATAAATTCAACATTGGATCTCAACAAAGTTTTATAGTGTTCGTAGAACTTCTCCTTCTTCATTAAAACACCAAGAAAATCTCTGTAAAATAATAATTTTTGCTCTAATTTTCAGGGTCTCCTTGCTAGTGAAAATTGAGTGATTTTTATATGTTGAGAAAATAAATATTTAGAAAAGATTTCGGCTGCCAAATTCAGGTGATTTTCTAGTTGATTGTGACACAAGGACTAGATGGTGGGTGGGTTGGGGGTGTGCCATTTTGCTGGCATACCAAAAAGATAGGGTGCTAGCATTAGCTCCTAGAATTTTAAAAATTCAAAATTTGAATTTCCAATCTAGTACATTTTTAGCCTATTTTCAATTTATTTTCAATATATTTTCTCATGGATTCATGACCCATATTTTTGGTGCACTTTTTGTATAAAAATTCAAAATTTTAAATGTATTACAATTTTGTAAGTAAACTCTTGGAAATTAAATTTTCACAAATAAGTTTGTTTTAATGCTATTTTCTAATAGACAACTTTAAAATGTCAAGTTCAGAATATTTTACGGTAAAAAATATAGATTTTATAGAAAAACTCTCAAAAATGTGATTTTATAAATGGATCTATGAAATTTATAAAATCTCGATTAAGTTTGATTTTAAAGATTAAAACACTAATTTATTCAAAAATATAAATCTAAGACGTAATCTAAGAATACCGATTGGAGTATAGTACTATTATAAATATAGTCCTTGAAAATTATGGTATCATGAGATTTAGTTGATTGGGCCAATTTGAGACTATATGTCTACGGTTTAAAGAACCAAAAGGCCAATATTTACAAATGCCTCTCGTTTGGTGAGATGCTGAAATAAAGTTCAAGCTAAGGATAAATTGACAACCACCTTTGAAGATAAATTGATCAACTTTTTGACTGACTTGTTAGCTTCGAAAAGGTTTAATAGATTGATTTAATATATTAGAGATTTTGGATCAATCTAGGGGCTTATAAGCTTGCCTGTGATTATCATGCACGAAGGGAGAAGAAATAAGGGGTTGATGTGGATACACCAAGAACATGATGTTCCTTTGTGGTCCAAGGAATTGCCACTATCCTTACAAAAGGGAGATAAAATTTTGAAGTTGGTAAGTTAGTCAAAATAGAGTAGATTAAGCAATTGAATCTTTTAGTTCGATTCTACTAAACTATCAAGAAGATGATGAAAATAATGCATGCATGATGGTGTAATGCAGGTGCACTGATGGATCTAAAGAATGCAAAATTCTAGACGTAGAAAATCAAAAGTCTACCAATCACTGGTCAGGTCAAGAGGTCCTTCTTGTAAAAGGGGACTATAGGCTACCTTGATCTTTCCCAAGTAGAGATTTTTGAAAAAAAATAACCTATGTTGATATCACTTTTTGACTAATAAAGTGAAGAAACTGCACATGGTGGGACATGTTTGAAGATATCTTCTTCTTCACTTCTCCTCCCTTGGGTGAAGACTTCTTCTTCAATTCTTCTCTTTTTTTCTTCTTCTTCAAGGAGGAGGATGCTTGGTTCAGGCTTGCCGATGAGGAGGTGGCTCTATTTGATGGTGGAGGCAATGATAGCAGTGATGAACATCCTCGTCGACAAATAGTGAGCAGTGATTTGCCTCGCCCCGAGCTGCATGAGGAGAGGTAATATGCATGCTATGAAAGAGAGGTTAGCAAAGTGATTACTTGCTATGAGAGAGAAAGGTTAGCAAAGTGTTTAGCAATTCATAACTTTTTTCATTTTTTCCTAGTGCACTAAAACTTTGGAGCACACTTTATTTTGTGCACCAAGTTCTTGGTGTGCAACCATTTTTTGTGCCATGCTTTTGGCATACTTTTGAACAAGATTTTTTTCTGTCAGGTTTTTGACACCTTTTGAATCCTAGGCATGAGGCTTCTAGTACCTAGAATTAACTAATTTTCTTTTTGTAGTACTTCTGATGATCCTCCTTCTATTCAGATTTGAGATCCTAACTGGTTATGTGTAAGTGTGGCTTAAATAATTAACATCTCATGTTTGACCAAGGTTGTGAGCTCTTTAGCCTCCTCTAGGTGAGCCACTTAGGTTCTTTGACCTCACGCTCGACTTGTCTCTACTCTCATGAAAGCTCTAAAGCTGAATCTGCTTTCAATTGTCAAGAATATACTTTTCTTTTATGTACTTATCCTGTGCTCTAAAGAAAATGGTTAAGTAACACTTTTATTTAGATAAGAAACAAAGTGGATCTTGCCCCTCCACTTTTTCTAAAAATTATTTTAGACAAATTCCTCCATTCTTCTTGGATGTAATCTTCTACTTGATTGGGTCAGCTTGAACTTTAGAATTTTGTCTCAAATTGTGGGTGGTTGATCAATTAGACTTTCTTCCATCCCTTACTCTAATATGATATTTTCTTTAGGAATTTGTTTGAAGTGATTGGTCTATTTTTGCCATACTCTTATAGTTGGTTGACACTCCCTAACTTGGCTTTGGCTTTTAGATGTCTCTTGACCTCAATCTTCACGATTTACATACGTACAAACGTTATCTGGTACTTACTCCTTGGGTAATTTTTCTTGGTCGATAAGATATCGAGATGAGGTTGGGTTAATCCTTTTAATTCTGGCATGTAATCCCATTTTCTCCCTCCTTTCCTTTCCTCTTTTTTTTTTTTTTTCTCTTTTTTGACTTGGCAATCTTATTCCTTTATTGAGAATCCAAGGTTTGTGAACTTGTAGATGCTAATTGGTTCTTACTTCTTAGGTCAATCTTTCTTGATTTGGTCTTTCATATAAGATTTGTTCATTTGGGACTATACTTTTCATTATTTATTTGAGAGGGGTCTTAATAAATCCTTAATAGATTTTGGGCTTAACCCTTATTTTATTTTTTAATGGATCTTTAATGGATTCTTGATAATCCTTATTAGATCCTTGATGGATTTAAGTTTGAACCAATTTGTCTTGGATTCAGTTTGAACTTAGTTTGACCCAATTAAAGTTTAATTGAAACTCGATTTAACTTGATTAGGGTTTGGTTCAAACTTGGTTTGACCTAATTAGAGTTTGGGTCCAGAATTGTTTGGTTTGAGTTCAAACTAACTAGGCTTGATTAGGATTTTGATTTTAATTAATTTGGTACAAGTTCGACCCGATTAGGCCCAATTAGTGTTAGGTCTAAATTTGATTGGACCCTATTAGGATTTATGCCTGAGCCAATTTGATTTAAGCTCACCTAGGCTGCTTTGGGTCCATTTTAATTTTAGTTCAGTCTATTAATTTTATTTGATCAAATTTGGATTCATTTAATAGTTCGTTCAAATCAAATCAGTTCAGTTGCACTTAATTATTTGACTTAATTTAGCTAAGCTAGCTTAATTCCAATTTGATCAGTTCTATTATTTTAATTGATTTACTTTAACTGAATTAATTTAATTAATTTGATGGCCATAGGACAGTCCTATGATTTGGGAGAATCCTCAGGCTGTGTATTAATCAAGTGATTTTTGGGCTAGTTCGCAGGTTGATCTTAAATCAATTTGATTTTTACATGAGCCTGCAAGCTAACCCTGACTTAATTTAACTTTTGAGTGAGCCTACAAACTGGCACTGAGTCAATTTAACTTTTGTGCAAGATCGCAGGCTAACCCTACGTCGATTTGGCCTTTATATGAGTCCGCGAACTAGTCATGGGCGAATAATGAAGTTTGATTTGCTTTGTAAATAGAGGTAATATGAGTATTTCATCATAGTCTATTTCTTTTTTTCTTTTTTTTCTTTTTTCTTTCTTTCTTTCTTTTTCTTTTTTTTTTCTTTCTTTTTTCTCTCTGCAACTAGAGCACACCTTCTTCCATTTTTATTTTTATTTTCTCTTTCCTTTACAACTAGTAGCCAACATTTATTCCCCTCTCAACAACATCTTATTTTATTCTATTTTATTTTTTTTTCATGTTCTTCTTTCTCCTCTTATAGGGTGAGTTTCTTCTTTGATTCCCAAATCTAAATATATTTTAAGAGGTGGCAGCTTTGAAATTTGTTCAAATGGATAAGTGGCTCGCTAAGGTCCATCAATGGAGACCATCCCTAGTGACAAATAGAAGAAAAGTTTGGGTCTTGGTCAAAACTAAAGATTTTTAGTTTCAGGGACGAATTTTCTTCTCTAAAGTTGTGGTAGATTAGGCAACACTTATTGGGATAGACAGGACATTGGAGAGAGCTTTAAATATCATATGTAAAACATTCCAAAGGAGATCCAAGGTACTATTGGTAAGACTAAAGCAGAAGCAAGAATTGAGGTTCAAGAGGAGTTCAATGAAAACATAGCCATTGATGAGGAATGAGATGAATCTAACTGGTATTGGGTCCAAGGTAGAAAATCTGCCAAGCTAATATATAAACTTTTGTAGTTAAGAGGTCCCAACGAAGATAAGGGAGATGATCAAGGATAGAAGAAGTAGATGCTAGACTACCCCCAGTATTTGAGCTATGCCATTTCCTTTTGGTGGGTGAGAATGGCTAAACTATAACTATATAGAAATGCAATTAGAGAGGTGTACTATGTTGGGTTATAGAGCAATATGGAAAATCATGGCAAACGAAAATCTCTTGCAAGGTCTAGGCTTTTTGTTCGAGGTGAATGGCGAGACTGCAAGTGTTGGATGGGGTAGGCAACATGAAGTAGGATGAAAATTGCAACACTACCCCAAGATCATCCAACTCTTTTGGAAGTAGAGCCCCTTTTGGTAGAAGAGGTCCCCCTGCTAAAGCAAAACCTCCTAATGAAGAACCAATCCATGTTACTCTGGCTTAGGCTTTTGAAAAATCATTAAGGGCATCTTCTACTCCACTACTAAGGAGTAGCATTAGAGTCATAAGGTCTATCTATAAGATGCGTGAAGATATATGTACTTTTAAACCTTACATTCCTATTCATATTCTTCTTAGAAAAGAAGAACTAGGTATGTTCACTTTTTTGGTCTATAGAAAAACTTACCTAGTTAGGGACAATTTTTGAAATCAAATTGGATATGGATAACCTTGAGACTTTAGCAATCTACTAGGCATTGCAAATGCTAGAAAAAACATATATCAAAAAATGTATATATGGGGATAGAAATGATAAAAAATGATAATTCTATCAATGAATATCAAGGGGATAGGAACCGATTAGAAGAAAAGATTTGTTAAAAATATAATATGTGATGCTAAGGTAAATATAGTGGGAATCCAAAAACAACATTGGGAGATATCTGTAAAGGAACCCTCCAATTTTTGGGAGAAAAAAGAATAGGTAGTTAGATGAAAATGTCATCTCAAGGTACTTTTGGGGAAATTTTACTTAGCAAAAAATAGAGGGATTTTCTCACTAGTTGATTATCATGTAGGAACTTATTTTATTTCTGTAGTCTTATCACAATTGGATACTCATGAGAAATTGATATGTACCACATTCTATGCTCTACATGTATGAGAAAGGAGAGTAAAATTCTAGATAGAACTAAACACAGTTAAATAAAAATGGGATCTACCATGGTTAACATTAGGTGATTTTAATGCTATAAGATACAATATAGATAGGAAAAATATCATAGATAACAACATGGACAACAAAAAATTTAATGGGCGGATTCTTGAATATGATCTATTGGAGATTCCTTTCTTTGAAAGAAGATTCACATGTCTAATAGGTAGGTGGAACCAAGGTCTGCAAAATAGATATATTTCTAGGCTCTCTAGATTAGAAAGCAAAATTTCCCTTGGCCATAGTTAAGTATCTCCCTCAAACTACATTTGACCATATTCCTATTATGCTATCTTTTGACAATAGTAGGAAGATAAAAAAAAGGAGGTTTCTATTTGAAGAGAAAGGCTTTGTTAATATGGTAACTAACAAGTGGAGGAGGTATTCAAAGAGAGAAGATGGGGTGAATAACATTGTGAAGAAACTGAAGACATTGAGGTATGATCCTTCTTTATGGTACATAAATCACTTCACCAATGTAATGGCAAAAAGAAAAAGAATTAATGAAGAACATTGATACTCTAGAGAAAGCAGATGAAGATATTTAGTTATTAAAGAAAAAAGGGTAATCTAATTACATATAAATTAGAATTTGATGATGTTCTAAAGAAATAGATTTTAGAAGGAGATGCCAACACCACCTTTTCACAAATTAGTCAGTAATAGAAGGAGGTCCGATATGATTTCTGAATTAAGAGATGAAGAACAAGTGTATGTTATAGAAAAAAAGCATGGCAAAACATGTGGCAGATTATTATAAAAAACTATTTGATTCTACCAAGGATTGGGTAGTAGAAGCATATTGAAAAAAATTTACCTACAAAAAACAAATTTGTTGCATGTAGAAGTTGGATTTTCAAAACTAAAGTTTAAAAAGCTATCTAGGATATGATTGAGCCAAAGACACCTAGCCTTGATAGTTCTCCATCTTGTTCTACAAAAAATTTTGGGACACCATAAAGGAGGATATAAGGCAGTTGTTCAATGATCTATGCTCACGAAATCTCTTTGAATAAAACCAACCATACCTTGATTATATTAATCCACCCAAAAAAGAGCAAACAACCTAAAAGACTTCAAACCTAACTTTCTGCTAAATTGTATACTGAAGAATTTTACCAAAGTCTTTGTAAAGAGATTTAAGAAGAAAACCCTAGACCTAGTTAGCTCAACTCAACCTGCCTTTATTCTAAATAGATCTATATTGGAGAGTTTTCAACAGCAAAAGAGATCATATTCAGATATAAAAAACAAAAGACACAAGGAGCTACATTGAACCTAGACTTTGAAAAAGCTTATGATAATATAAATTGGTCCTTTCTACTTTAGGTTGATGGATGTTGAGGGAGTCGAAAGAGTGTCGAATCGAAATAATATAGTGGGTAGGCTATCAAATAATCCCAAAGCTTAAGCTCTTAGGATATGGACTTTTTTCACTATATATATTGGACTCTATTTATCCAATATCCGATGTGGGACTAATTCATCACACTTGATATTATAATAATCTCTCCCCTTTAGGTGTGATTTGAGCACATCAATTTTAATACTCTTAATCATGAACTCTTTTACTTGACCAGTTCTACCATGTGATCCATACTAATGAATTTTTGTCTCAATTTTTGATTTTTTTTAAAGAGAAACTAATATACGACTCAATTCAGTCGTATCATCACGGTAATTTCGAGTTTAAGAGTTTGCACAACTTTGAATCTAAAGCTCTAATACCATTTGTTGGGAGAGTCGAAAGAGTATCGAATTGAAATAATATAGTAGGCCAGACACCAAACCATTCCAAAAGTTTAAGCTCTTGGGATATGATTTTTTTTCACTACATATATTAGACTTTATCTATCCAAAATCCGATGTGAGACTAATTTATTACACCTAATATTATAACAAATGGAAAACAGGGCTTTAGAAGAAAATGGTTGCATTAGATTAGGGATATGTTAGAAGTTTACAAGGTTTTTATTTTACTAAATGGTAACCCCTCATGGAAGCATCTTTAGCAAAAACAGAATCAAGTAAGGTGATCCACTTTCTTCTTATTTATTCATTCTAGTAACAAATTGTCTACACAAAATGTTTCAATTTACTTAAGATATGGAATTGATCAAATGTTTGTATGGTATCTTAAACCTTTATTATGTTAATAATACATTTATCTTTAGAAAAGTTGTTTTCGAACAATTTTAATACATGAAGGCAATACTTTATCTATTTAAAAGTCTCTTAAGGGTGAAAATCAACTTTCATAAAAGTTCTGTTTGAGTTTTGGATTAATTGACTAACTGTAACTAAAAAGATGATTGAAATTACAAGATAGAAAACTTATCCTTCAATTACCTAAGACTTCTAATTAAAAATAAATATTTTAATAAAGTAAAATAATTATTCTTGATTATTAAAATAAAATAAAAGTTGGAAATATAAAAAGGTAAGAACTTATCCATAAAGAATTATGATGTTAAATTTAGTTCCATCACCTATTACAATATATTGAATCACTTGTTATTACTTTTTCACACTATAAAAATATAGATTTTGTCAAAAGATTTATGCAGCGGTCAAGAAAACATCAATATTTTTTGGTATTTATTGATAAACACCTACAAATAATGATGTTTAATATAATACATAACAGAATTTTTCGGCAGTTGTAATTACACGATCTAATTTTTTCGGCGTTTGTCAATTAAAAATGCCGAGATTTCCCATAAACTTGCCTTCTTCCTTCCTTCTTCGTAAAACCCTAGCCGCATAGAGCTGGTTTCCTTACCCTCCCGACCGCTGCCCGTGTTCGCGCTCTAACGCCCGGCAGCAGTGTTCGCCGCCGTTGCTCGCCCTCCCGCGCCCGCCGCACGCAATCGCCACTGCCGCTTAGCCTCCCATGTTACCCGCGCTCGGCCTCCGCCCGTTGCCCTCTGCCCGTGCTCAGCCACAGCTTGCCACCCTCTGCACGCACTCAGCCTCAGCTTGTTGCTGCCGCCGGCCGCCCTCTGCACGTGCTCGACCTTAGCTCACCACCGCCGCCCGCTGTTGGCCGTCCGCACACTCTGCGAGCACCCTCGTCCGTGCTCACCCTCTTCCGGCGATCAACCTCAGTCCGCCATTTGCGATCGGCCTCAGCCCTTGCTGCTAGGATTTTCCACCAGAAAGATGCCATTCTCTCTCTCCTGTTACACATCTGTCCATATGGACATATAATTCCATTAGAAATATGATGTTTATAATTTGACCATGTGGGCAACAGCAACAAACCTATTTGTTTTGGTGGTTTAATTTGACAAACTCATATTATTATTAGTGGCTATATAATGAAATTTTTTAATCTTTTCGGTTAGTTATGATATTATGTGTGTGTATGAAATGCATAGAAAAAAAGTTGTTGATTAATTATGGTCACCTAAATGATAAAAATAAACTGTTGTGAATATGGTCCAGAATATATATATATATATATATATATATAAGAAAAACAGGATTAAGAATTTGTTCTTGTTCTTCATTAGTTCTTCTTCAAAGCTATATACAAACACATAAAAATTGTACAAACTTTCCGTTGTAGCATTTGGTTTGGCTTATATGCTATAGATTGAGTACTTCTTCTGGCTGAGGTTGCAAAACTCTCTTTTCATGTATTGATGGCCATAGAATTGTTAACACTGTTCTAGTTTCACTGATTTGGTTTTTGATGTTTTAATTCCCGGAAGTGATATATTAGGATTTTGTGCTATGATTGATGTCAAACTGAAGTTTCTCTGTAGGATCACAAAAGATGGAATTTTTCAGTCAATTTCTTATGATTGATTAAGTATCTAGCTTTTTAATAGCATGATTAGCTTTTGAATCAAATGTAATTTTCATTGTTTTCTGACATTGACTTAAAACAAGGCATTTCAACTGATGCATGCAGCACAACTTAAATATGGAGATAAAATTATGATTTTTCTTTTTTATCAAAGGGATTTTGTTAATCCTTGAATATGTCCTGCTTGGATGGAGCCCATAAAAAGGTGGGTTTTGGATGCATGAATTAATAGTTTGTAAGATAATGTGATAAAATTAACCCTTTTATGTGCATTCTACTGGTTTAAAATTTGAATTGAGCATTATCATTCATATAGTTCAACTGAATCTTAAGTTCTTAATTTTGCAGAATATCAGCAACAATGGCTTGGGTAACAGTTTAGCATTTTAAAATCAAGGGATAATTACCTATAAATTTCTGTAATTAGCTTTAATTACTCACAACTCCCCGTAATTTCCGGAATTACCCACACCCCCTCATTTTCGAAAATATTTACCCACACTCCCTTAATTGTTATTTAATCAAATTTTTCCCAAAAAATTCCGATTTTACCCCGTTATTTTTACAATTAAATCCTTAAAAACTTATTTTTTTATATTTAGGGCCTCAAAATTCGATTTTTTACAAATAACACCCCGAAATTACTCCGATTTACAGATAAGTCCCCAAATTCGGATTTTTACAAATAACACCCCAAAATTATTCTGATTTACAGAAAAGTCTCTGAAATTCGACGGCGGCCGGAGTGGTGGCGAGTGGGCGGCGATGCTAGAGCTGGCGGCGGGAGCGGAGGCGGAGGCGGAGGCTGGCGCGCCGGTGCACCGGCATGCGGGCACGGACGGCCAAGGCCGAGGCCTTCCGCGCCCGCGTGCCGAGGACGGAAGTCGAGGCCGGTGCGCCGGCACGAGGGGGCGGACGGCCTCGACATGCGGGATGGACGCCGAGGTTGGTGCGCCTGCAGCAGGCACGGACGGCCTCGGTCTCCGTCCCCGGCACGCGGAGGCCTCTGTCGCCAACCTCCGTCCCGTCCAAGGCTTCGGCCTTCGTCCCTGGCATGAGGGGGCCTCCGTCCCCGGCCTCCGTCCCCGGCATGCAGGGGCCTCCGTCCCCGGCACGCGGGGGCGGACGGAGGCCGAGGCCTTGGACGGGGACGGAGGTCGGGGATGGACGCCCCCGCGTGCCGGGGACTGAGGCCGAGGCCGAAGCCGTCCGCGCCTACTGCCGGCGCGCCGGCCTCGGCGTCCGTCCCGCGTGTCGAGGCCATCCGCGCCCTCGTGTCGGCGCGCCAGCCTCCGTCTCTGCTCCCGCCACCGGCTCCGGCGTCGCCGCCCGCTCGTCACCACTCCGGCTGCCGTCGAATTTCGGAGACTTTTCTCTAAATCGAATTAGTTTCGGAGTGTTTTTTGTAAAAATCCGAATTTCAGGGACTTGTCTGTAAATCAGAGTAATTTCGGGGTGTTATTTGCAAAAAACCAAATTTCGGGGCCGTAAATATAAAAGAATAAGTTTTTAAGGGTTTAATTATAAAAATAACGAGGGTAAAATCAGAATTTTTTGGGAAAAAATTGATTAAATAACAATCAGGGGGGTGTGGGTAAATATTTTCGAAAATGAGGGGGTGTGGGTAATTCCGAAAATTACGAGGGATTGTGGGTAATTAAGGCTAATTACAGGGACTTATAGGTAATTATCCCTAAAATCAACTGCTATTAGTGACTGCCCATTGAAGTGGAATTCAATTGAGTTGCAGTCATCTGTTCCATGACTGCTTTTTATCTGTTAATATCTGCTTCAGGTTGTTTTGTTTGTAGGAGAGTCTTAATTTGTAGAACTTTGAATTTGAAACAATATTATGCATGTGATACAATGAACCTGATTTTAAAGGGATTGATATTTGTGCTCAGTAAGTTCTGCTGTCATGGGTAGAATTCTCCATCATAGCTTTTAACTAAAACCATCATCCTCTAAGCAGTTATTTCTCCTAGTATTTGTTAAGCTATTGATGTAATGGTGAATCGAATTTGCCTAGCATCACCATGATAAACAAAGAATAACAAGTGAAAAGACTAGTTTCACTTTGATCTCTATAGTATGGTGATCCATTTACTACACTAGGTATCCATCCCAGCAGGTAGGCCACCACAGTAACGTAGAACGATTGTAAACTCTTATTTTGTTGAAAAAAATTGGTTGTACTTGTCTTGATCTATAATGTTGGCCTATAGAGTGAGCCAAATAAATGAAAAATTTTCTTCTCCTAACTATTTAGAAAATATAAAGCCTTAAAAGTTGCAAATTTGGTTGCAACTTGTAGTATGAAATTGTATTTCGATTTTCTAATTCAATTTTTCTTGGTAGGCTCCCTAACAACTTTCTAAGCATAGCACAACAAATTTGGCTTCACAAGCTAGGAAGTACAAAGAATCCTATCCAGCAGCACAGTGACAGAATGTCCAAGGACAAGCCATTTAATATTGAGAAGTCTACTCTTGATACTGAAACTGATAAAATTAAATGTAATACAAAAGAGAAAGCAGAAACTATGTGAAAATTATTTGTATGAACATGTTGAACATGTAGCACATGTATTGATGGGCAAATGTTGAAAGCAATATTACTATAGTAATAGCCATTTTTTTGATCTGTAGTGCACATTACTATTATAGGATTACTATAGCAGCATACTATTGTAGGATACAGTAGTAGGTTATTGTAGTAGTAGAGTATTTCTAGTATTTTTGTAATAAAACACTATAATTTTTCCAGCATTTACAATACAAACGTTGGGATTACTGTAGTAATAGTCAATTCTACCCTTTTTGTAAGAAAATACTGGGAATTTACTAGATATTATGAAATAGGAAAGAAATATTAAGAACATAATCTCTACTTTTCTATAGCAGCGAGATGATAAAATAATATGGAGATGAAATAAAACTTTCTCTGAGTTCAAGATAAAGGTTCCTTATTGAAAGAGGAGTCAGATTCCTATTCCCAATCAGTGTATGACACATTTCATGCTCTTTGAAAATCAAAACGTTTGTCTGGTTGATTTTTCAAAATAAAATTTTAAATAAAGAGAATTTTGAAAAGTGATAATGGAAGAGTGAGAAATACTTATGCACGATTTGTTATGATAAATAAAACACCACATACCATTTATTTTGTAAATGTAAGTTTACCAAAGAAATTTTGCAGCAAATTCTGACAAAGATATAGATACCTCATATTCCTAACTCTAACCTTAAGGTTTGGTCAAGCTAAGGAGCCGTATTCAACAATAAAATAGGGAGTCTATATACATCATAATGTTGACCCTATTGCAGATAATCTAACTAGTAAAAAAATAAGAGGTTACTCTAGGGAACGCCGAAGACAATAGGAACTATCTTTCAAGTAATTAAATCCACGATGAAATCATGGTTTTGTGTATGGAGAAATAAACTAAAGGGTCTAATTGTTATTGACAAAAAATTAACTTCAATTTTCATATTGCAATATAGTTGGTGCCAAAAAAGATATATATTGGATGCTGAAAGCCAAAACTAGGCCAGACTTGCATAAAATCTACTTATGTTCTTTTGTACTAGGATTTTTATCTTTTTTAGGAAGAAACTTGAATGTTTTTATTTTTTAATAATCTGTAATGACTACAAATTTTTGTATCATTTTATTCCTTACTTCTATTAAGAATATAATAATAAATTCTAGTTACTCAAAAAAAGCTAGAAAAAATTTTAATTACATTTTTACAAAATATCCCCTATGATAATAATATTTACAATCAAATTTTGCAAGTTTGTCATATAACCTCATCATTTCAAAATTTATTTTCTAATTCTAATTAAAACTAATTAATTAAGATCTAGACTTCTGTCCAATTACATTAAATCTAAATTAAAATTAGAACCTAAATCAAAATTAAGTTAAAACCTAAACTAAAAATCAAATTAAAATTCAAAACAAAATTAGTCTAAAATGAAACTCATCATCATCTACCTCCACCACTCTTTCTCGCCTAACTCCCCATTCATCTGACTACTGCCAATCAGTCATCGGATCACTGCCAACTAGCTACTAGGTCATCATTGGCGAACCATCAAACTACTATTGGCCAACTATCGTCATTGCCATCGTATCGTGCCATCATTGCCACTGTTATCACATCGCTATTACCGTCATTGTTGTGATTGTACCATCATAGATTACAACTAGTTTTTTAGGATTTAGATTCATTAAAATCAACATCTAACTTAAATTTTGGTGAAATCATTAATATATACACATAGTAATATTTGTAAATATAATTTTAGTCCATATGGGTGGATATGGTTTGAACAATAAGAAAAAACATAATTTTCATGAGATATCCTAGAAATTATTAAGGAATAATAGTGACAAATTGAGAGAATTAGGTAATTGGAGGCTATTTATCTCACAACTATCCTTGATCTTTTGCAATCCAAGATCTCCTCCCTCACCAATAGCACCATCGCCTTCTCTGATGCGTAAAAAAAACCAAGTATATAAGTTTTCTAAATTATTGAAAATTCTCAAATAACTAATGGAAAAATCTTAAGTTTTAGAAAGTTAGAACAAATTTATTTTATCTCATAATCTTAATCATCTGTAATTCTTATCTTAATCATTCAATATCATCATCCCAAATCAACTCAAAATCTTGATATTGAATTGTCTTTTCATACCAACTGATTGTATTTATAGATGGATCTATATATGTACTTCTCATAAAGAACTATTGGTGTGTAATAATTATTTTAGAAATAATCTCCTTTTTAATAAATTTTTAAAAAATATAATTTGGTAATGCTTCTAGAGCACATGATTGGATGTGGTGTGTGGGTGTTGGGTTTGTTTAGTTGCTAAGAACTGTTTGATCTAAAAAGTAGTCATCCATGATTCTCAAACTAAACAAAAAGTATATTATCGAAAAAGGATTTTAGAAAAATAATTTTTGTTTTTGATTGTTTATAAAAAACCACCTTAATTTTTAATATTAGTAAATAGGGTTAATTTGTATCATTTCACTTCATTATGCACCTTTTCTTCTTTTTGGGAAAATTCCTTTTATCCCTTTGATAATTTTTTCTTCCTCTTAAATACGAATCATGTTTTTTTTCTAAAAATCCCATGTGTAGCATATAGGCTTTATCAACCCCTTTAAAAAAATGTTGATGTGGTATTGCCACCTCAATCCAAAACCTATTCGAGATCAAATTTCCCCCCTTTTTGCTATTTATTTATCACTCCTACAGGAATTCATTTTTCATGTATAGGGCTTTTGAAATTAGCAATCTCCCTCCTTCGTGACATCAAACCTAGCAATTGCTCCCCCCCCCCCTTCCTCCTCCTCCTCCTCCTCCTCCTCCTCCTTATATGACATCCTGGACTAGCAAGATCTTGTTATCTAACCCGGCTATCACCCTTCTCCTATGCAATGTCCTAGGTGACGAGATCATGATATCGAAACTTGTGATCTCCCTCTACCTATGCAACATCCTTGGCTAGTGACCTTTTCTCCTCTAGCCCGATAAGATCTCCTCTATGTGACAAGGTCTAGCCATATCTCTCCGTCCTCCTATGCAACATCAAACTTGATGACCACTATGTGACCATGTTCAACTATATCTTTAGTAGTGGGTTGCTCTACTGTTTTTCTTGCTATCCATCCTTCTTTGGCTTCTCCCGACATCTGTTATCCTCTTGTGTGATTTTTTCTTGGCTTTCCCCCAGCTAGGTGATATTGCTTATTGTGCGACCAAAAATGGGTTTAATAATAGCTCAAGTTTGTGGTAACAATTTGAGATTTAGTTTAGATTTTTTTTGTTTAATTGGAATTTGATGGATTTATGTATCCAACATATGAAAAACAAATGCAAGTTTGGAGTGAACCATGTTTGGTTGATCATGAACTGATAGTGTGAATGATATTTCAATGAAGCACAAATTGGTATAATGAGCATTTTCTTTCAAAGTGATGGAATCAAAATAGAGATTTTGTTGAATATCACTTATTTATGCTGCCAAAATTGGAATAATTATATATATTTTTTGTTAGAATTCTTGGTAGTTCATAGAGATATATAAAATACATTATTTTGTAGTTTTACTTGGTTCTTATGGTTTCAAAATCTTGTGCATGTCTAATGTGTAGACAAATGGATAGATATTTGTTGGAAAAGGAGTATAAAATCATAAAAAAGTGAATGCATACATGCAGTAGTATGATGCATACATAATTGTACAAAAATGAATACATATATATGTAGAGGAATAGTATAATTTACCTTGAGTAATGTAGTATGTTGTTTTAAAAGATATAATATATTCATTTTGCTTTCATTTTATATTCATGTCTATTGTATGCATATTTTTCTTTTCTTTCTGTTTTTTATTAGTTTGAGGAGGTATTCTGTATTATTTATGGTATTATCCTATAGTAAGTTACAAATGGCATATTCTAGGACTTTTTTTGGTTGATCATAGATCATATCCACATTATTTTGTAGTGTTGATGTCTGTGCTACTTTCAAACATGATTGAGGAGCATTGGAGTTTAAAAGAACCTGCTATGTACACCTTCTCTGAAGCTATTAGATCCACCCGTGATGTACTAGGACAAGGTTTTGTTAGATGAGTTGATAGGTGTGTTTGACAAAGAAAGGTGAGGCTTTCTTTTGGGCAAAAAGGTTATAAAGTGGAAGGCAAAAGATATTTGCATGCTCTTAGATTTACCTCTATGTGATAGGCATGTTGATTATAATAAGAAGTATACAAATGAGACACCTTTTATGAGGAGGAAGATGATGTCTCTAGCAAACAACAAAAGAAATGGACTGAAGATACTATTGTTGGATCAGGTGAAAGCTATGAGAGTGAAAGAAGTGGAAGATTTTTTGAGGATGTTGATGGTATATTTGCTAGCATACCTTCTTTTTCCTAGTAGCAAGATGGAGATATCTAGATGGATTTATGAGTACATAGAGGACATCTCTAAGATAAGACACTTTGCATGGGATCATGCAATGCATTCTTTCTTGATGTAAAGGTCCCTTTATTATCTATCAAGTTCTCGGCTAAAAATGAAGGTCGCTAATATAGGCTAGATACCTAAATGGTTATTCTATTCTAATCCTATTTTGATTTGCAAAGGTAATTGATAATAGGAGAAGAACATTGTTTGATGTGGACCCTAAAGTTTTGGGCTATGGTGGGAAAAGCAAGGAGAGATGGACTAGGATACAACAATCTATTCAAACTATTCTCAGAGATAATGTAAGTATAATATATTGATGTATATTCATATATTTAAGAGGTATACATTTTGTATAAAAAATTCTTATTATTCATATATTTAAGAGATATACATTTTCCATGTTTATTAAGCAGATATAGGTGATGGTGCTAGATGAGGCAAAAGGACACCTTTTCCATGTAGATGGACAAGTTGATGTTGCCACCGGGATCAATCATATTTCTAATGCACTTTCTTCTTAATCTTCAGCCAACAATTATCCCTGGTCTTGATGGCTTTGAGGTTTGTCAAAACCAAGGGGACAACATTGAACAAGACATTGGCAATAAGATTGAAAATGATAAAGAAGAAGCAAAAAATGAAGAAGAAGATGAAGAAAATAAGGAAGAAATAAATGATCAAGAAGAAGAGCAAGCTCGAGAAGAAAAAAATGATGATGAAAAACAAAGAAACGAAGATGAAGAAATAATTGATACAGAAGAAGTGAACGATGAAGAACCTATAGCTTTGATTAGCCATGTAACTCGAACCCACTTCAAACAAGGTTGTTTGAATGATTAATTTAAGAGCAAATTTGTTGAACTATCTTTTACTAAATAAAAGTTTATTACCTTATTTATACTATGAAATCACCCCTGCTGAGTCATGGCATGTGAGCTAAAAGGTAGCAATCAATCATGTTGGTTACATTAGACTCGCAAAGCCAATCACAAGGGATAAGGACATGAGGAGAGCTAATGCTATGAGGGTGGAAAATGACAAAGAATTGGTAGTTATCACTCTTGGCATGCCATCAACTACTAAGGAAGCCTTCCTCAAAATGGACATCCTTGAGGAGTTAGATAAACTGAGTGACCATCATGTAGTTGCCATTTGCACTTTTTTAAAGGATTGTATTGATAGCTACTATTTTAATTTGTTGTATATGTAGCTTGTTGCAATGCAGTTTCTATCATAAGGAAAGAAAGAATAGTTGATTTCGTCAATTTGTTGATGCAGACATTATGATTGTGTACTTTGTTTGTATGTCCTAAACTATGACTTGAAAAGACTATCTTATGTTGTGAAGTTTTCTTGCTTTTAGGGCGTTGAACATATTTATGTTTGTTTTATTATTAACTTATTACTTATATGTGAAGACAAAGTTTAGTGTTAACATTGACATTGTTACTTGAAACACACTTTTATATAAACTTATTTTTGTCTTGTATCTAATAATATGAAAATGTATGTCCGACAAAATAAATGTTTGAGGCAGAAAAATGAATACTATATGTAGGAAAATGAATACAAATTGGAAGTAAAATGAATATCTATGCCAACAAAAGTGCATATACATAGCAAAATGAGTACTTGAGCCATTGGAAATGCATAGCAAAAATCTGTAGAATTGCCCAACATAGCTTGGCTTTGAATATTTTTGGTGTAAATTGTCAAAGTGGAAGGTAGCACAAGGTCCAATAGACTTTTGCTACTTAAGCCAATGGACTTCCATTTTGATTTTTCCAAAATCTAAAACAAGATGGCATTTGCTCTTTGGACCAATGAACTTTAGCTTTGACTATTTTT
Organism: Trichopus zeylanicus subsp. travancoricus; assembly: GCA_005019695.1. Lineage (NCBI taxonomy): Eukaryota > Viridiplantae > Streptophyta > Magnoliopsida > Dioscoreales > Dioscoreaceae > Trichopus > Trichopus zeylanicus. The sequence continues at coordinate 379,531 of RXID01019385.1, read as the reverse complement.
GTATTAAACCATCTGATTTTTCATAATCTAAAATAAGGTTGAAGTATGATCTTCCACCCAACAGGCTTCCTCTCTCAATATATTGCATCAAACCATCAGAGCACTAGACTTCTGCTCTGATTTTATAATATCTCAAATAAGGCAAATGACCGCTCCTTAGGCTAATTAACTTTTATTCTAACTATTTTTGCATCTACTTTCAGTCAATCTTCTCATAGTTTTGGGCTAAAATCTAGCCCATTTTAAGCTTGATTTTTCAGAGATTTGTGGCTCATGCTAATGGTGCACTTTTCACTCAAAAGTTTGGATTTTAAAAGGTCTAATCATACTATAAATTTGTAAATAAACCCCTAAATTTTAAATTTTTACAAATAAATTTTTTTAATGTGATTTTGCAGTGGACACCTTTAAGACATCAAAGTCAAGTTATTTTATGACATAAAATGTAGATTCTTTGCCAGTAAATCCTCACAATGTGTAATTTTATAAATAGGTCTCTAAAATTAATAAAATCTCAATTACGCTTTATTTAAATATTAAAGCACTACTTTTCTCATAAAATATAAATCTAAGGTGGTTGAAAATACAAGAAAGCTGATATGATACTTTTGTAAATAAAGCTCTCAAAAATGGTGTTATTGCATGAGGATTCAAATCGTAGGATTTGACAAATCAGTTGGTTTGAGGCCACATGTCAAGGGTTTAAAGAACCAAAAAGATAGATATTATGGTTCTCATGTGGAAAATTATAATGCTATAAAATATAACTCATTATAGATGCTATATTTCTGTGGGAAAAAAAAATGTTTTTTCCACATTCTTATATGGTCCAAGGTATGCTATTGTGTAAACATAGACTTGTCATATATGTAACAAACAAAACATTTATAAGTAGAAAAGTAATACTTATATCAAAAAAAGCATACATGTGAGAGGAAAATGAATACTTACATGTACTAAAATGAATACATGTTTGCAAAAAAAATAGATACTTATGTCTAGAGAAATGAGTACATATGTATAGTAAAAGAAACACTTGTACAGTGAATGTAGGAAATCACCAAGTTATTATAAATATATAAGAAAAGAGTGAGTGCATCACATATTCATTAGTCACCAACTTGGGATTTATGTACTTATCATTAGAAAATCAATATATGTTACAAAAAATTTTCAATACATCATCAAAATAATATGAACCACATTTTAAAGGGTTCATTAGTCTATATTGGTCAAAATATTCAAAACAAAATAAATTTGAAGGCCCATTTAAAAGCACAAATATTCTCATTTGCTCCTAGTTGGCCATGATGACATTACATGTCTTCTGAATATGGCTTACTTTCTTGCACTTGCTACATCTCAAGGGAAGCACATCAAATACTTGCAACTCAATCTACTTACAATGCTACTATCTAGGCCACTTCTTTGTTATGGGAGGCCACATTTATGGATTTCTTGTATCATCTATTCTGTTCATATTTGCAATGGGGTATATATCGAATACAAGTATGCCTTTTGGTAAGAATTGATTGTCAAATAGTTGTCACATAAGTGATACACATTGTCATTTATCTCTAACATTGCAGTATAAGCATGTTTGCATGGAAGGCCATACACTTGTTATTTATGACATATACATGTCCTCGCCGAAAAGCACCACATAGTTGGTTTTCTAGTCAATGACGTCAAATATATCCCCATCAAAATGACCCATGTGAACTCATCAAGCATCTTCTAGAGTAGCTGTAACTTTAATATGTATTTTCAAGCAAAAATGGGTTCTTCATATTGCCGCCTCTTGTCAATGACCGAATATTGAGATCATTATCTTGAATCTAAGGACAAACACATGCTAATGTAAGTAATGCTACACTATAATATATTACACGATAGTACCCTAAATAAAACTAAATCAAATAAAGTCAAACCACAATAAGAGAGAGACATTCATCCTAACCTAATCAAATCAACCATGCTTATTGTGGGTAGATATGTAGCTTCTTTAATCCACGCATTGAATGATTCAACAACATTAGAGGTTATTTTTCCACATTAAGCACCTTTAAATAAACAATAACTCCAATGTTATGTAGCAAACTTCTCTTTGAATCATTTGTATGCCTCCTCCCCTCATGTTGCATATTGGAATCCCACTGCCTTCTTAAATTCCTTCTTTGAATATTCATAAGTGGCACATTTGATTAATCTCTAGCATTCATCTTTCATAGCCTTTGGTATGTTCAATCTTGCACTATGAAAGTTGGCTTGAAGGTAATGAAAGAAATATGCATGTAAACTTTCCAAAAAAAAAAAAACTTTGAACAACATTAATTAAGCCCTTTGCATAGTCATTGATGAATGTAATGGTCTTATCATATATTTTCAAATCGAAATACAAAGCTTCTCTTAAATTTTTCAAGAACCATACCCAATTTACATTAGTTTTATTATCCATGATTACAAATGCTACATAGAAGGCATGTAAACAAATAACACATAATAAATTGAATCTACAAAGAATAATGATTACTTATTATTAGTAATCACCTTCAGTGCCATCTTTTCTTGTAGCACCTAGAAGAATTCCGTCATAATTATTTAATATGAATGTACCATCAAGGAAAGTCAATGGCCCACACCTGTATTTGAAGTCTTTGGTAGAAGCCGCAAAACAAAAGAAAGCCCTCTTTAATCTATCCCCATTCTTCTCAATTACCACCACATTTTCTGTATCAATTTCATTCACCATGTCTCGGTACCACAATAGAAGATTATAAAATGTCACATCTTCACTGTGTAACTCTACACACGTGGCCCCTCTCCTCTCCCAGGCTTTTCTATACTTTATATTTAGACTACAGTTATAAGATCTATCACTCTATATAGTGGTTTCTCTTTAATTTTGACTAAATAATATTTCTCACCCACTTCTTTGATGCTTTAGGATGATTTGCTCTTGCAAGAGTCACATCGCATATATGCTTAAGGTGACACTTTTTAATTTTTAAGACAAAAATGGAACCAATCTTTGATGAGTGGATCCTCCACTTGCAACTTGGCACCTTACATTTAATGGTTACAAGTGTCTTCTCATTCTTAACAAACAAGTAGTCAAAATTCTTTTTAATGGCATAATTTCAAAGTTCTTATTGAAAATGGTCCGTATTCAATGTTGACCTACCCAACTTATTGCACACCATTCAATCAACATTCTTGGCCCAACTTATACATGGTTCAAATAAGAATTGCTAAGCTTCCATCAATAGGAGTCACACTTTTCGTTATCATTATATACCTTTCGTTTTCAAAACAAAGAGCAATAAGTGTTACAATAATAGAACACATTTTACTTGTAAGATACACACATAATCAATATTATAATAATAATACATGAATACATTAGAGTTATAAATAAATATTGTTGCAATCCAATATGAATACATATTGGTCATAAAAATGAATACCCTTGCTCTACTAGATATATACATGGAGTTGAAAAATTTCAAAACTTATGATCTTGGTAGATCCTCTTACAATCAAATCGTACAAATGACACAAGTTTTCTTCAAATTAATGTCAAACTAATAGTTAGGAAATGAATACATTGTCTTAAAAAATGAATACCTAATAGAAAATGAATACATTGTGCTAAAAACTGCATATCACCTACTTACAAAATAAAAATAGCTTAATTCAAAGTGAAATCATACTACCAAAACTTTGAATGATATCACAAGCATAAATAATCATTTATTCATATATAAATATATAACAGGCTCAATATAAATAAAGTTGTACATATTGTCTTGCAAAGTAATGTGAAGCTATAGCTCGATGAATAAAGGAAACAGATAACTAGTTCTTTATATTGAAGAATGTCTACCACACATAACACATATCATGAGAAGCCAAATGATTGAATAAAATAATACCCATGAAATAATACCACCATTTATTTCATAAGTTTGTACTATGACCCGATCTCTGCCAGGCTATTGCTCACACTGACCATAATCTTCACAATCAGCTTCTCAGCAATATGATAAATATCTTACATCATACACACTTTTTCATTAGATTCAAGCAAAGTGGGTATCTTCTGACCATTAGGGAGAAAATACCTCAGCCACACCTTATTGGACCAAAAAAGTCGTCTTTCAAATATTTTTCCAACAACATAGTTTATTGTGAAAATAATAAAGACATCCGTTGCCCTTATATTATGCGATTACAAATATATTCTTGAAGGAGACCATCAAAGTGGTTTTGAGATCACATTGATGGATAATGGGTCTCAAATGGCCATAAAAAAAATGAAGGAAAATAAGAGTCAAGGGTGATGACAATTTTACCTCGCAAATAACTTCACAAAAAATGAAAAGACAAAAGAGAGCGAGGTCGGCATAATTGCCAGATGGCGGCGTAGTAAGCTACAAGCAGGGAGTGCTCAGGTCAAGGAGGATGCACAAAGGAGTAGATGGTGAGATGCTTTTGAGGGCCGGTGATGGAGGCATTAGGCACAAGTGCGTAGGGATGAGAGTAGAGGAATGGAGTCAATCTATTGGATCTAAAGATCTCCTAGAGTAAGCTCTTTGATCTGACAGAAATTGTAGATTTTATAAAATTTACTCTCTCTTTCTGTCTCAAGAATGCAAAAAAAAAAAAAAAAAAAAAAAAAAAAAAACAACGGACAATTCGATCTCAAATAAACTTTGGATTGAGATGACAATGTCATATCAAGATTTTTAAAGACATTGATGAAGCCTATGTGGTATATGGAAAATTTCCAGAAAGAAAAAAAATATGATTTGGATTTAAAAGGAAGAAAAAAATGTCATGAATAAAAGAAAATTTTTCTTTCTTTTTAACAATTCCGAACGGAACTTGGGCCTAATTCTTCAACCCGAACCTCGTGGCGCACGAAGATTTGTTCGGTATGTATCCTTCCTCGCTAGTTCATTGCACAATGCAGACATTCTGAAAAGATTCAGATTAATACTCCGAGAAGATGTAGTCGTGGATGGTAGGCACACGCACGCGGAACTCATTAATTAACATTCCACCGATTCAGGATTAGTTTCAGGGATTCATTGCGTTTCTGTCCCTAACGTCAAAGATCTAAAACCGCAAAATATACGGAAAAAAAAAGCTCATGTTCATTTGTATTTGGACAAATTAACAACAAATCAATTCAAATTCTAGTTAGTATTTATTTGCAAACCCACAGAGCAGCCTTAGAATATATCCCCTACACTTTCAGCCACCGCAAAAAGAGCCTCCCTCGTGATAAAATGGCAGAGTTGAAAACCGAAAGTGCATCTGAAATTGCTAGTCAATATCGAGGCAAATTCATTCGTTGCATGCACTTTCGCCGTCGCCAAATTGGACCTGTCTTGTAAGGAAGATGAAGACATAACACAACTCTTTCGTGATTCGCAAGCAACATTCTAATCGGAGACCTTATAAGGATGGGGGCCCCCTGGACATGGGGCCGTCCTCATGGAATCCAAGAGGTTGGGGGCCTTGTTTGCGGGTCTGTTACTGCTGGTGACCATCGCCGGGGCTGGAATCTTGACGCGGTGGGCTGTGGCTTTTCATCCTGACAATGAACAGCTGTGGATGGTACCCGTGGGGATTCTGATGCTTGCCACGCCCATCGTCGTGTCCTTCTCGCTCTTCGTCGCTGGGACTTGACATGAAGATCTACTGATCGGTTCTGATAGTTTTGCTCGAGCATTGTTTATGCATACACGGGAACTTGTACCTTCATCTAGTTTCGACTCTTCTGCTCAACATCAGTTTGGTTCTTGTTTTATGTTTCAGCGAGCTTGTTGATCATTTTTATCACTTGTCCTTTCGTAGCACGATCATCGCTCAGCGATTGTTGTGGCTGACACGTCAGTTGAACTTAAAGAACTTACGATTTGGTTTAGAAAAACAAAACGGCGGGCCTGCTGGACTATTTTTTTTTTTCTGGAATTGGAGGGTGGTTAAAGCCAACCCCAAGAATGTATTCTCATTCAAATTTGAAATGACAACAATCTTGCAGTGTCCCAGCAAACCAAAATAGCCATATAGCAGCAGCATTATAGCACCACGAGGGTAGACCTTCCACTGCTACTATCAACAACAACACTAATAACAAAAGAATAAGAAGAGGAGGAGGATTGAAGAATCAAAAAAAGATCATCACCGCCAGCGGCTGGTCCGGAGCAGCAAGCCAGCGGCTGGGATTTGCTCCCGCTGAGCGGATTGCGCTAGCGTGGCAGACATGCAAACATCCACCAGCGTCTGCTACGCGCCTGTGCACCACCGTTCCTGGCGCGCCAGCATCTGCACCTTCTGCGGAGTCCTCAAGTCCTGCCGTCGGCCACCTGATTTCCCCTCCTTTTCTCCCTCTTTTTACTTGCTGATTATTGTTGTTATTTTTCAGATGATTATTCTCCAATTTCTTCTATATACTAGGATTATTTATTTATATATTTAGAAAGAGTTAATTAAATAATAAAGTGGAAAAACTATTGAACACTGGCTATCAGGCTACGGCGGAGATCTGTTTCTTTTCAAAAAAATGCCAAAGTTTTGCCAGTTTGGTTGAGTAGACAGGGGCCAGAGAAGAGTGTTTCTGCAGTGATGATTTCATTGGGTAGCGGCTGGCAGCAATGTCAAACTCTGCAGGTGCTGGGCAACTGTTGTTATACCCATATTATTGAGACTATTAATCAAACCATGTCTTCCAACATATCTCTTTACACGATTTCAGAACTTTACGGTTCCTGATCATAATAGATTGTTATAGCTTTGATTTATCAACAAAACAAAACGTTGCAAAGGGCATATAAATATATGCTCGCCTTGTTATTCTAAATCCTTCAAAGACATTCTTCATTGATGAGAAGGCTTTGACATATGTGAATACTTGCAGAAGATGTGAAGTAAGAAAGATCAAGGATTCAAATTTGTGCCCACAAATACTCTAAAATGTGACGTAGGATGCTCAAAAAAAGTTCAGAAATATCAAAAAAAGCTAATGCAGAAGTCAAGGGATCATGATGAATGGTTTGATTCACTCTTTTATTTAAACTTAGGATTTAACTTATTTAATACCTTTTTTTGTTGAAGTTCTCTTCATTATGATGCCTTAGGTTTTATTCTCGGATTCCACCAATTCAAGACTAATTTTGGGCTAAATCCTATTCAGTTTAGGACTTGAGAAGAATGAATCCTTATTTAGGATTTTATTTTCATAGGTTAACTTATTTAGAACTTCTACTAACCCAATTAATGAGTTCAAACTGAGTTATATTCAGTTTAGGACTTGGAAAGCCAGAAACTTACTCAAATTGGACTTCTAGTATTTGTATAAATAGGCCTTCAGTACTATAGATGGGAAAACAACTTTTATTCTCAATAAAATTCTACTTCAGTGAATATTCTCTCTTCCTTGTGGATTCAAGGAGTTCTTAACAAAGGCAATGGTATTTTCCTCATCTACCACGTATGTTGTTATGTCAAGTGGTATCAGAGCGAGACTCTCTTTGTTTAATGTCTAACGACGATGTAATCAGTAGCAACCCTAGGGACGGTGCTCCTGTGGGTAATCACATCAGCTGTGAGTTTTTTGATTCGACCATGGAGGCAATCCAAAACTCACTTGCAAGCCTGATGCTGTGGATGGATCAACTTAAAGGCTTGAATCAACCACGTCGATGGATCGATGAAGTGACTCGCGATCCAATTAGTCGAGGAAAGGCTCCGCAAATGAATCCAAAGGGTTTACAAATCCTTGAAAAATCCAGCGATGAAGAAATTGAAGACATCCTTCATCGATCAGTTTCTGAGTATGATAGACGTCATGATTTTCGCTTGAAGATTGATCTCCCATTTTTCAATGGCCAACTTAGATCGAAGATTTTCTCGATTGGCTTGCTGAAGTAGAATGGTTCTTCGACTACATGGAGATTTCAAATTCGATGAAAGTGAAGCTTGTTGCTTATCGACTCAAGGGGGGTGCATCAGCATGGTGGGAACGCATCCAGTTGGAAAGGACACGCCAAAATAAAGCTCCAATTCGAGCATGGTCACAGATGAAGGCTCTTCTTGAAAAATAATTTCTTCCCATAGATTATGACCAGGTACTCTTTCAGTAATATCAAAATTGTCGACAGGGTAATAGCAATGTGAAGGCATATGCTGAGGAGTTCTATGACCTATCAGCACATAATAATCTAGTAGAGACTAAATCTCATCAAGTGGCAAGATTCATCAGTGGGTTACGCACAACTATTCAAGATAGGATTTCCTTGCAACCTATTTGGACAGTTAATGAGGCTGTGAGGGGTGCAACTCGTGTGGAGTCCCAAGTGGAGCGACCTGTCATCAGAAATCAGGTGGGGAGAACCATTGGTGAGAATTCAAAAGGAGCACAATCTATTCCTAATAGAGATGTAGCTACACAACCTCCTCGACCTCCCACATAAGTGAGTCTTGAAGCTAGACTTACAAGGCTATTAGGAAATGCCACATCAGCAAAGAACCCAAGTTCAAATCCTGATCTAAAGTGTTATCGCTGTGAAAAATTTGAACATCGTTCTAATATTTGTCCAGCACGACAACCTATGAACCTGGCTATTGAAGATAATTTTGTGGTTGACAATTTACATGACTCAAAAGATGATGATCTAGCTTGTGATCAAAAAAACTATGAAGATGGAATATTTGATGAGCCTGATGGTGAAAGATCATCTTCAGTAGTTCGAAATCTGATGTACATTCCAAAGTAAGAGGAAAACCTACAACGTCACAATATCTTTCGCACTCGATGCACAGTAAATGGCAAGATTTGTGACATGATTATTGATGGGGGAAGCAGTGAAAACATCATCTCCAAGACTATGGTCGACAAACTTCAATTGAAAATGGAATCACATCCCTCCTTACAAGATCAGCTAGATTAAAAAGGTTGGTGAAACCAAGGCAACTGAACGGTGTCAAATTTATTTTTCCGTTGGAAAATTCTACAAGGATGAGGTAACCTGTGTTGTTGTGGAGATGGATGCATGTCATATTCTCCTCGATAGGCCTTGGTAATTTGATAGAGATTCTACACATCGTGGGCGAGACAATTGCTACATCTTCTTCAAAGATGGAAAGAAAATTATCCTTACCCCCATTAGCGAAGAGCGTCGACCCAAAAGTTTACAAGAGGAGGGTCACTCTTTCTTGATTATGCAAAATTTTATAAGCGAGGCTAAAGAAACAGCTTAAATATTTGTTGTGATTGAGAAAGGAATGGAGACAATACCCACTGAAGCTCCAAAAGGCTTGCAACCCTCGCTAGATGAATTCAAGAAAATCATGCCCGATGATCTTCTTGATGAACTACCCCCAATGAGAGATATTCATCACCACATTGATTTTGTTCCTGGAGTAAGTTTACCAAATCTGCTCCACTGCAGAATGAGTTCAAAAGAGTTACAAATTTTACAAGACAAGGTTGAAGAGTTGATCAGAAAAGGAATGGTCAGAGTCAGCATATGCCCATGTGCAGTTCCAGCCTTATTGACACCTAAGAAAGATGGAAGTTGGAGGATATGTGTAGATAGTCGAGCCATCAACCGAATCACGGTAAAGTATAGATTCCCAATTCCTCGCTTAGAGGACATGTTGGACATGTTGGAAGGGTCAAAGATGTTCTCTAAGATGGATTTGAAGAGTGGGTACCATCAAATCAGAATTAGACCCGGTGATGAATGGAAAACTTCTTTCAAAACAAAAGGACTTTATGAGTGGCTTGTTATGCCTTTTGGACTCTGAAATGCACCAAGTACCTTCATGCGATTGATGAATCAGGTACTCAAACCTTTCATTGGTCATTTTGTTGTTATTTACTTTGATGATATCCTGGTGTATAATCATAATGAAGAAGAATATAAAAGGCATCTAACAGAAGTACTTACTGTGTTGAAGAAGGAGAAGTTGTACATCAACTCAAAGAAATGCCATTTTATGACTGACCATTTGGTGTTCCTGGGATTCATGGTAAGTGCCGAAGGCATTCATGTTGATGAAGAAAAGGTAAAAGCTATTAAGGAATGGTTGATACCCAGAAGTGTATCAGAAGTTAGAAGCTTCCATGGTCTGGTGACATTCTATTGGAGGTTTGTCAAAAACTTTAGCTTCATTATGGCACTAATAACTGAGTGTTTGAAGCAACGGAAGTTCTCTTGGACTCAAGAAGCTAATAGGTGCTTCGAGTTGATCAAGGAGAAATTATCTACTGCACCTGTTTTAGCATTGCCTAGCTTTGAGAAGTTATTCAAGGTAGACTGTAATGCTTCATACATAGGCATTGGAGCCGTTCTATCCCAGGAAGGAAGACCAGTAGCTTTCTACAGGGAAAAGTTGAGTGAAGCTTGAAAGAAGTGATCAACATATGATCTGGAATTTTATACGATTGTACAAGCAGTTCATCATTGGAAGCACTATCTAATTCAATGAGAGTTCATTCTATATATTGACCACCAAGCTTTGAAATTCATTGATAGCTAGAAGGACTTGAATCGCATGCATGGTCAATGATCGTCATTCTTATAGCAATACACCTATGTTTTAAAACATAAATCTAGACAAAAAAAATAAGGTGGTGGATGCTTTGAGCTGCATGGCAGCCTTGATGGTAACTATAAGCAACAAATTTGAAGGGTTTGATTATTTGAAGGAATTGTATGCCGAAGATGAAGATTTTAAAGAGGACTTTAGAAAGTGCCAAGCAGGAAAAAGAAGTAATTTATATCTCCATGAAGGCTTTCTCTTTAAGGGTTCTCGTCTTTGCATTCTAAGATACTCCTTGAGAGAAAAGGTGGTGAAAGAGTTGCATAGCAGTGGCCTAGCAGGACATCTTGGGCGTGACAAGAGCATTGCACTAGTTGCAGAGCGCTACTATTGACCACAACTTAAGAGGGATGTCAGTCGCTTTGTACAAAGGTGCTATGCATGCCAAACAGCCAAATAAAGCTCTCAAAACACTAGCCTTTAACCCCATTGCCTGTGCCAAATGCCCCATGGGAGGATCTATCGATGGATTTTGTTTTGGGCCTCCCCAGGACTCAATGAGGCTTAGATTTAGTATTTGTTTTTATTGACAGATTTTCCAAGATGACACACTTCATTCCATGTAAGAAGACAGTATATGCAACAAGGGTGGCTAATCTATTCTTTCAGGAGATTGTAAGGCTACATGGAGTGTCAAAAACTATCACTTCTGATCATGACACAAAATTTCTAAGTCACTTTTGGAAGACATTGTGGAGGCGATTTGATATGTCTCTACAATTTAGCAGTGCTTGTCATCCACAAACAGATGGACAAACTGAAGTGGTGAAACGAACACTTGTAAACATCATTTGGTGTCTTGCAAGAGACAAACCAAAGTAGTAGGACTATACACTTGTACAAGCTGAATTTGCTTTCAATAACATGAAGAACGGGTCCATGGGAAAATCGCCATTTGAAATTGTTAATGGAAGAAGCCCAAAGCACCCGTTGGATTTGGTGGTGTTGCCCAAATTGCCAGGAATAAGCATAGCTACAGACAATATGGTGGAGAGAATTATTAAAGTGCATACTAAGGTAAAGAAGAAATTAGAAGAATCCAATGCCAAATACAAAATTAAAGCGGACATTTATAAGCGTCCAAAAGAGTTTCAAGAAGGAGATCTAGTGATGGTGCACTTGAGGAAGGAATGGTTTCCAGCTGAAACTTACAACAAACTAAAATAGAAGAAAATTAGGCCACTGAAGATACTAAGAAAGATAAACAACAATGCCTATGTCATCGACCTCCCAAAGGATTTGGGAATCTCAAACACTTTTAATATTCAAGATTTGTTTGACTACCATGCACCTGAGGACTGCAAGTTATAACAAAATAACTTGATGATGAGTTCTTTACAAGAAGGGGACACTGATGTAGGATACTTAAAGGAAGTTTAGAAATATTAAAAGAAGCTAATTCAGAAGTCAAGGGGCCATGACAAATGAATTGATTCACTCTTTTATTTAAACTTAGGATTTACCTTACTTAGTACCTTTCTATGTTGAAATTCTCTTCATTATGATGTCTTAGGTCTTATTCTCGGATTCCACCAATCCAAGACTAATTTTGGGCTGAATCTTATTCAATTTAGGACTTGGAAAGGATAAATCCTTATTTAGAATTTTATTTTCATAGGTTAACTTATTTAGAACTTCTATCAACCCAATTAATGAGCTCAAACTGAGTTGTATTCAGTTTAGGACTTGACAAGCCAGAAACTTAGTCAAATTGGACTTCTGGTATTTGTATAAATAGGCTTTCAGTCCTATGGATGGGAAAATAACTTTTATTCTCAATAAAGTTCTACTTTAGTGAATTTTCTCTCTTCCTTGTGGATTCAAAGAGTTCTTAATAGAGGCAACGGTGTTTTCCTTATCTCCCACACTTGTTGCTACGTCAAAATGGAAATGACATTAGCATCTAGTAAGCTTCTTAAGAAATTTTTTCAAAAAAGATATCAATATTTATGGACAAAAACCAAGTAGCAATAATCCAACTGAAGAGAAGCAACACTGAATGCTAAAATCACACATACTGAAACCACTGGATAAGAATGAACAAAAATAAATTTTGGGGGTTGGATTTTTAGTCAGTTGTTCTAAACACTATTAACTTCCAAGTTCTTTATGCGGTGGAAAATTTCAAAATACACAAATTATGTGCCAACACTCATGAGGAACAAGAAGCCAATAATTTAGCAAATATCAATAGAAATTTATTAGAAAAATACTTGATGTGTCAAAGAGCAATGGTGAAAAAAATTGGAACACATGACAAATTGAAAGGTGGAGCCAAAATTAAAGCTGCCAACCTCATCATTGCACCCAAGCTCAACAATATTATGAAGGACTAAGTCATACAACTTGACCACCAAAAGATAGGCTACATAGCTCAGCTATCAGAAGTTGGGCTCCAGAATTTGGTTACAAGACAATGAGCTCCACAACTCGGACCACCAGAAGATGAGCTCCACAGCTCGACTATCAAAAGATGGACTTCACAACATAGCTATCAAAAGATGAGCTTCATAGTTCGATCACAAAAGACAAGTCCACAGTTCAGCCATCAGAGGGTGGGTTCCATAGTCTAGTTGCTATGAAATAGACTTTATAGCTTGTCCCTTAAAAATCAAGCTCTATAATCCCACCTAGGCGAGCCAACAACCTAAGAATGATAGACTGTCTAAATACTCTGCACCCTCCATTACCCTATAAGGAGCAGCCTAGGCAACCTCCTAGGAGACCAACTCTTGCACTACCAATCTTGCCCCGTCGTCTATGCCATCTATGTCACCTATACCACCTGCTACACTTGCCCTACCTAATGTGACTTGACTAAATCCTCCACAATTATAGTACAAAATATCAAGCAAAACATCAACAATATTTTTAACTAACTCACACACAAATATAGTTGAATTGCTAGAGGGGGGCCTAGTCAAGTTCTCTAAAGCATAAAATATAATAAGGCTCAAGGCATCTAAGTAAAGGGTGGCGAATCCCTTTTTTTTCCTCTACAAGTTCAATTTTTATATATCATTCCATAACAAACCTTAACTCTCTCGAAAATAATAGGGATAAAAAAGGATGACCTATTGACTTGAGTATCAAAGCATATTCTCCAGTCATAACCAAATAGGTAGTAATTTTCCTTTATGTAAGTTAAAATCGATTGAAGAGGACCAGAAAGAGCTCTTGAATTTTGACCCAAAACTGGATGGATGCAATAATTGATGCCTTTGTTGAGAAATTCCAGAAGATCCCTCTCTAAGAAGCTGATGGCAATTATGTCACTTTGATAATAGCTTCCTTAGAAGCAAGCGATGGCTAGTGCCTCAAAACAGTTGGTATCACAACAAGTCTCCTCAAGAGACACTTCGAATCCTTGTCCCTAGACGATAAGGGCCTTACCAAAATCAGCTCCCATCTGACTAAAAATGGGGTAGGGAGGGCAAGGAATGGAATCCACCTCGAAAAGTAGGCTCATCCAACCAAAAGCCTAGGAAGAAATTGGGAGCTACCTTGCCATGATTTGAGAGGACACCCATCAAGACGGCAAAACCATCACCACAATGGAACAACTTGCCCTTGCTAAGTCACCGAGGAGCAAAAGGAAACCAGGGGCAAGAGAATGGTGCGAAGGCACACCACCTCTCAAAAGAGGTCTGGAGTATAGAGAAGAAGCCCTTGTCATTTCTCTCATCGTAGAAGACTACCTCTTATGAAGGGTTCTTGTCGATACAGGACCATCGGCAAATATTCTATTTGTTAAGACATACTCTAAGATGACATGTGAATAGCTTTTGTGACCCTACAAGGGCAAGCTAACTAACATCTCTAGTGGTTCACTGAGCCTTGAAGGAGTAGTGAGAGTGTTGCTAACAGCCAGTGAAGGCCGAAAGAGCTCCATTTTCTTCATCGAATTTGTCGTGATAAGAGTCCAATAACCCAATGTGGGATCGGTTTCAGCAGCCTAGAGTAGCAGAGACCCTGAGAGTGACCTTGATATACAAATCAAATTTTATTTTAATTTTAAGTACATTATCAAGTATTGTAGGAATATTAACTTCTAACAAGTGTAATCTTTTGTTGTTAATTACTGTGACAATTGTCTAGGAATTTTCTAAAATAAGAAATCTAATTAATAAAATAGAGACCCAAAAAAGAAAATAAGAAAGTATTCGATCAATTTTAAGAAATGGTATATAGCTTAAGTAAGGGTATACCCTCACTTTATAATAAATTATAACATGAAATCATAGAAAAATATAAAAAAATAAAAAAGGAAAAGATAAAGAAAGAGCTCTGATATGTGTTACTATCTTGTTCCTATATGCTAGGCAATGTGATGTCTGACTTGGATAAATTTTGACCCAATTTTCAACAAATGTTGATGATTTGGCTTTGCGATATTGTCCAGTGGGACATGAAAAGAGAATGAGGGGTGAAGTATTTCCAATAATTTGAGCATTGGTGATAACTTCTTTTGGCTTGAAGTATTTTCGTTAGCTAATAAAGCATTAATAATAACTTTAAGATTTGAAATATTTTTTTTAGCCAATATGACATTGGTGATGACTTCATCTTTTTTGAAATATTTCCATTAACCAGGTAGACATAGATGATAACTTTATTTGATTTTTAAGTATTTATATAGCCCATTAGGTATAGGTGATAATTTCATTTGGTTTTAAAGTATTTTCATAGAATGAGATGTAGGTGATAACTTTGAGGTTTAAAGTATTTTCATAGCAGATGAGATGTAGGTGATAACTTCATTGATTTATATAATTAATGAGACGTGAGTGATAAATTTGTTAATTTTGAAGTGTTTCTATAGCTCGTAGGGCGTAAGTAATAACTTCATTAATTTTTAAGTATTTTTATAACTCGTGGGGTGTAAGTAATAACTTCGTTGATTTTGTAGTATTTTTGTAGCCCTTAGTGTGTAAGTTATAAATTTGCCGATTATTAAGTGGCATTACCCACCTCTTGTGAAGCTAGACATAGTCGTGGAGTGCTGCCAAAGGCTTTTGTAGCACACCGGCCGGAACTTAGCTTGACCTATTTTAATTCCACTTGAACTAGTTTTGGTATGGGTTAGGATGGTAATATTATCCGTTATTTATAACCTTGGAGTATTGCTGAAAGTTCAGCACACCCTGTGGAACTCAATTTAATCCTACGTAGTTCCATCCATACTAATATGATTTAGGTTTGAGTTTGATTTGGAATTAGTTCAATGTACAATACTCAATTTCAATTCAAGTTTGAATTGATTCAATTTGATGTTTAAAACTTGATAGAATTGTGATTTACTAACTCCTTCCTAAAAAATAGTGATATGTTTCAATTTTCTATTCCTAAAGCCTTTAGTGATTGGGCTCGCACTAATACTTTATAGCATGACCAAAGAAAGCGTACAATACATCCATTCTAAAATCACTATTGGTATCTATTTAAGGTGATTTTTGACATAATTAAAAATAATTAAAATATAATTAAAAGTAAGACTTATATGTCACTAAATTATATTTCAAATGTGGGTCTCACTTAGACTTAAATTATATCCGAATTTGATTGAAAATTGAGCTCAAATTATTAAAAAATTTGGGCCCTAAGTAGGCTTAATCAAAATGGACTAATTGAGCTAAATTTTTGGACTATAATTGATACCAAAATTTATTTAAAATTTAGGTCGAAATGACAAAATATAAAAATTTTATAAATAGACCTTTAGATTGAATAAATCTTCATAAATATATCTTTGACTAGATTTTCTTACAAATAGGTCTTCGAAAAAGAAATTTTACTAAAAAATCTAATAAAATCCTAAAAATTACAACTTAGTCTCACAAAATCTAGAATTTACAAATAAGTCCCTTAAGAGGTTGATAATTATGATTTAGTCCTTATAAAATTTAGATTCTGCAAATAAACCTGTCTAAAATTTATTATTTATAAATAAATCCCAAGAATTTTGATTTTTTTACAAATAAGTCTTTTAAAATTTTTTTTACGAATAAATTCAAATTTTATTCAAAAAAGATCCTGAAAGTTTCAAAACTTTATAAATAAGTCTTTTTTACAGAAAAGTCCCTTACAATTATAAATTAATAATTTAGTCTATTTTTTTAAAAGACAATTGCAAATAGGCCCCATAATTTTAGTATCCAGGATAGGTGCAAATTTTTAAATTTTATCATCCATAACAAACAAGTTTATCCATATCTCTTTACAAGATCATCTAAATTTTGGATAAGCATATCCATATCTGTCTATATCCACATGTATTATTCAAAATGAAAATAAAAAATTTGATTCCAACCCAACTCTATTTCTTCATGAGCTTATAAAAATTCATGAAAACTTGCAAATTAAAAAAGCACAAAAGATCAGAGAGAGAGGATTGAAGGGAAACAACAAGAAGAAGGCATAGAGACAATGGAGGAGAATAGGTTATGGTGATTCCTTGACTAATGTTCTTCTTCCCGTCTCTTTCTTATTCTATTATTTTCTACATCTATTGCTGCCCCATGTCATGCTAGGTTCTTGATCATGCTCCACAGCCTGTTGCCCAACCTTTGCCACTCTAGCCAAAACCCTAATCCCTTCTCCTCTGCTTCGACAGCCCTAAACCATCACCTGGCCACCCTTGATGCAAACTTGACGATGCTTCCATAGCCCTAGCCCACTAAGCTTCGCTGGCCTCCTCCACGCTCCGCCAAGTGTTGCCTAACCACCTCAATGCTCTGCTGAGCACCATTGTTAGCCTTCCCCATGAGTCACTGCTGCCTTTGTCTCCTATTTTTCCCCTCGTCGGGAGGAGTCACCATGCCGCACCACCCAATCTCACCACCACCATGTACTTACCACCCTTCTGTGTTAGATTCGGCCAAGATACGGCTAGATCTGATCATGGATCTAAAGAGAAGGGGAGAAGGACCTAGATCCAGTTGAGGAACAAAAAAGGACGAGAAGGGCAGCTCAAAAAAAAGAAGAGGAGCTTCAGTTTGGGGAGAGGAAGAAGAGAACTAGTTGAGGAAAAAGGAAGAAGCATAGGAAAATTTTTTTTTAAAGATGTTGTTCGTATCTCATGGGAGGAAAGGAGAAAATTTAAAGAAAAAAAGATAAAGAAAGGAGTTGTGGTGGACACTAGTTGTAGGAAAAAAAATAAAAAATAAAAAGGGCAGCCCATGTGGGAAAGGATGGGAGGAGGAGAAGTAAGAAAAAAATAATAAAAAGGTTATTCCTTGATGTTAGGGGAGAAAGGGAGTATAAGAAAATAAAAAAAAAGGGCTTGAAGGATGCTGGCTCCTAGCACATAAAAAAAGATAAAAAAATAATGACAAAAAAGATGAGAGAAGCTCTCTCACCTCGATCTCTGTGACAATATTACTACAGCCACTCGCGGCTCTTCGAAGATGGTGATGAAGATGGTGAGCCCATGATCTCAGTGTAGCCACCTATGGCCTCTCAAAAATGGCAATAAAGACGATAGACCTATGACATTACCTGCAGCCACCCGCAATCCCTTGAAGACGGTGGATCTCCATCACCATAAGCCAACCTTTGGATTTTCACTCAGTTTACCTTCAGCCTCACACTCAGTCAGCCTTCAGGCTCATACCTAACCCTCTTTGGGCTCATGTCTCAACTAGTTTTTGGGCTTGCACTCAACCAACCTTCGTGTTTACATCCAAGCCAGCCTTCAAGCTCGCACTAAGCTAGCCCTTAGGCTCACACTGAGGCAGCCTTTGGGCTTGCACCTACCTAGCTTTTAAGCTCATAGCCAAACTAACCTTCGAGCTTGTACTCAGTCAGCCTTTAGATTGGCACCTATCCATACTTCGAGCTTGCATCCAAGGCAACATTCAGACTTGCTCCCAATCAACTTTTGGGCTTGCACCTCTAAGCCAACTTTTGAGCTCACAAACTAAACCAACCCTGGGGTTTGCACATTTAAAGTCAGGCTATGGATCCACCTAAAATCATCAAAAATAATCAAAGATCCTCAAATCAAATTGATTAATGTAAAGTAACTCAATCATAACAAATGGACAAAACCCAGGTTGACTCAAATGAACTAGGCAAAGAAATGGACTAAAATCCAAATCAAGCTAGACTCACAAAAATCTAAATTGAGTTAACCTAAACCAAATAAACTCATACTCAACCATAATCAGGCTTAAGATAGATTAATTTAAAATCAAGTTGAGTTCAAATCAAAACCAATCTAGATTGAACTAAGCTTAAATCAAACCCTAATTAGGCTAAAGCAAGTCCAAACTAAAATGGCTAGCTCAAAGTCAAACCAGAATCAAGCTAGGTTTAGCTCAAACTAAAAAAAAATTGAACGTAATTGATTTGAACTTGAATCGAAATCCATCAAGATACAAACCTAGATTCGACAAAGGTTCAACATCGGGTAGAACTCGACTCAAGCTAAAAAAATCAAACTTAGACCCAAACTATATTAGTCCCGATGGAACTAAATAGGGTCAAACCATGTCCCATTGGGTGTGCTATGTCCTTGACAATACTCCTAGGCCATGAATAATGGATGATGTTACCACCCTGGCCTAAGCCAAAATTGGTTAGAATAGAACTAAATAAGGTCAGATTGAGTCTCACTAGGTGTGCTACAAAAGTTTCTAGCCACACTTCAAAGCTACACTCAACTCTATAAGTCGTTGGTGATGCTACCAAACTAAAAAAGTTAATTGCTAATGCACTTAAAGTTGTCAATCACATTTCAAGGCTATACCAAATCCCATAAGCTGTTGCTGACACTGCTAAACTAAAGAAGTTAATTACTAAAATGCTGCAAGTTGTTGACCATATTTCAAACCTATACCCAACTCTCTAAGCCGTTGATGATGCTACCAAATTAATAAAGTCAATCGATAATATGTTGAAAGTTGTTGACCACACTTGTTGCTAGTCAATCCCAAAAGTAGTTGATGATACACCCTTTTAAGCTAGTCAACCCTAGAAGTAATTGACGATGTACTCTTTTAAGCTAGTCAACCCCTAGAAGTAGTTGATGACACACTCTTCAAGCTAGCCAACCACATAAATAGTTGGCAATGTGCTCTTCAAGCTAGTTAACTATAAAAATAGTTGATGATGCGATTTTCAAAGCTATACCCAACCTTATAAGCTATTGATAATGCTACCAAACCAAAAAGAATTATCGCCTACATCTTATTGGCTAACGAAAACACTCCAACTCAAATGAAATTATCACTAATATCTTATTAACTAATGAAAATATTTCAAATCATGAAGTTATCACTAAAGCTCAAAGCTATCGAAAACACTTTAGGCCAATCCCAGTAAGATGCTAACAATGCTATCCAATAAAATTATTGCCGAAGCTCAGAGCTATTGAAAACACTTCAAACTTCTCCCATTCCCTTTATGTCCTATTGGATGATGCCATCAACACCTACTAAGGATTGAGTTAATTCGGGTTAGGCGCCACGTTGTGCAGTGTAGGGGTAGTGAGATAGCAGCACATATCAAAACTTCTTCTCTACTCCTTTTTTCTCTTTTTGTTTCTTCATTTCGTTAATATTTTCTACAATTCTATGTTGAAATTCACTGTAAAGTGAGGGCAAATCTTGTTTAAGCCATGTATCTATTTTCTTTAAAATTAGTCAAATGCTTTCTTCTTTTCTCCTTTTTGTGTCGCTATTTTATTAACTAGATTTTTTTTACTTTATGAAGCTTTTGATAATTGTTGGGGTAATTAACAATAGGAGATTGCACCTATTGAAAGTCATGTTCCCACAATATCTAATAGCACACTTTAAATTAAAACAAATCTTGATTTATGATTTGGGGTCACCCTTCGGATTCTTCGCTATCCCAGGTGGTCAATTTCAATCTCACAAATTTTGGCATGCCTAGTGGGATTTGACTTCTCCTCTAAGTGTGAAAACCTAGTTAATATTATAGAAATACTAATAAGATAGAATTATGATTGAAGACTGATCAATTATATTCTCCTTTGTAGAAGAAAGAATCAAATGGTAACAATGAAGAACATCCCCACTCCAAGATATACCATCATCCTAGGGGCAAGTTCAATCATGCAGTTACCTCAATCAATGGTTGCTATGGAAGTAGCTAAAGTTTAGGACCATCTCTGAGTTCATTTAGTTCAAGAGAGCACCTATTATTGCACAAGTTGAAGTGATTGACATGCAAAATTGGCCTGTTTCTCATATTCCATTAAGGGAAAGAGGCCTAATATCATAATTCCCAATGAGAAAGATTGTTTAGATAAGGAGCTAGAAGTTATGCCTCAACCAATAAGGATGTCAGTCTTCTAGAGGTTAGGACCAAAGTAAAGCTCAGTCTTCAGTTGCCTTCACCTAGCTCCTCATAGGAGGCAATCAAAAGTAAATTTTGACACATGCATCGACAAAGAAGAGCTCATCTTAGTTGTCACAATAAAGAAAAGCTACTGGAATCTTCGGTCTAGTTGGGAAGCCTACCCCTCGAACAAAGTTAGTCATTACTATCCCTACCTCTAACTTCTTTGCTCCATTAAGCAATTTAGAGAAGGGTGAGAATAAGTCACAGAGAGCATAGTCTTACCTTAAAACTATGAAAAAAAGGTGAATCTCCAAATAAAAGTACAAGGATCATTGTAAGCTGTAACCTAGAACGAGGGCTCACAAAAGGAGATCACCCACACTATTAGAGTCATTTCTCACCATGACTCTAGAAGAGACCATGAATTAGCACTCTAGTAGGCTAAATGCAAAAAGAAGGCTGCTTAAGTGAGGTTTACTAATGAAGAAATCCAATAAGAGAGGGCCATTGTAGACCATTTCTTGCTAGCATATTGAAGAGAAGGTGTGGCAATTTGCTCCATGAGTAGACTTTTGAATGAGATAACTCAATTGATAGGAGAAGTTAGCCTCAACTTAGAGTTTAGACCTGATTCTTAGTATAAGAACCATCATATTTTGATAGAAGCCTTGATGATAACTAAAAGCTCTAATCAAGGAGTAACCATAGAAACATTGCAAGAATGGCTGAGACAACAAAGTAAAGAGAAAGATGAAGCTCAAAAGAAAGTCATGGACTTAATGGAAATAATGCTACAAATACATTAGAAGATCGCTAAGTTGGAGCAATCTCAACAACCATCTCAAGTAGCAGAGGTAGCAAAAGGCACATCTCTTGTAGATGAGATCCATGAAAATGTAAGTCTTTCACAAGTACCTCCTCCTGTAAGGGATACCCAATCCCTGATTTTAGGAATCTCTGATAACATGAAACTCCCAGCATACGTACAATAATAGGTACAATGAATGGTAGCTACACGATTGAGACAAGAAAGTGAGATGGGTAGAGTGAATGATGCTGACAAACCTTACCCTAGTCATCATAACCAAGTGCTATATTCCAAAGGCTATACAGTTTCCTAGTTTCAAATAGTTTAATGGCTTGGGTAATTTTAAATAGCACATAGCTCACTTTGTGACTTTGTGTGGAGATTCAAATAATAATCCCTTATTGTTACTCAGCCAATTTTTAGGAAGCTTGATAGGGATAGCATTCGAGTGGTATGCTAGTCTATAACCAAGATTCATAAAGACTTGGGCACAAATGAAGGAGCTTTCCAAATTAGGTTTAGAGGAGTCAGCGATAAGGTAACTATCATAGACCTTGTCTCAACACCAAAATATGACAATGAGTTATTATAGATTATATCACACGGTAGAGAAATCTCAGCATTAAGTGTGAATAACCCATGAGCCAGTTTGATGTAGTGAACTTGGTTCTCGGCAACATAAGAGAAGAATGGATGATACCCTATCTGATTGCCTGTTCCATCCATACCTTCCAATACCTCATCATGCAAGTCAAGAAGCTGGAAAGGATTGGCCCACCAACCTTTTCTAGTTCACAAAGCTTTAGACTAGGAAAAGATAAGGTAAAACTCGGAGAGCCTTCCAAAAATGTGAGGGCTATATTCATAGCAATTGAGCAAAAGAAATCTCCAAATCACTCTATGAATAACGGTAATCCTCAAAAACCACCAACACTTGGGGAGATGGAGAAGTGAAATGATCCAATGATCTCTAATAAAGGCTCAGAAAGAAATACTCTTTCAAAAGAGAAAGAGTAGGTAAGATCATTCAAGATGCACTAAGGTTAGGTCTCCAATTGCTAGAATCCAAGAGGCCAAGCGAGGCCAACAAAATAGATCACTCAAATTATTGTCCTTGCCATAGAGCCTTAGGACATACCATTGAAGACTACTATATGTTCAAGGATTGGGTCGAGAAGTAATACAAGGAAGATAAACTGACTCTCTCAAAGATAACCCTATTGGAAAAACCTGCTGAACACATTAATTATATTATTGTGTTTGAGAATCATGAACCACTTGCTAAGATCCTCCTTGGGGAAGAAGCATAATGTATCCTTGAGCAACGACACTTACGAAATGTCTACATTTCAAAAAGGCTTAAGAAGTTAATGAAAAAATAACTAGAAATCCTGGAGAGCCTGGGATGGTAATCAAAAAAGCCTCATTAGAATAAACCACCTTTCTTGCTTGAAGCATCAAGCATAAGAAGAATAAAAGCAAGAAGAAGAAGTTGATTCAACCAGATGAATATGATGTCAATAAATCGGACATCCAATAATACATTGATGCTTTAGATGAATATGCTCAGGTAGAAAGAAGCCAAGTAACTCTTGAAGAATTCCTCCTTGACAAACTCAAAGCATTACTAGAAAATCTTGATGTAGGAAATGAGGAAAGTGAACCCCCGGTGGTAACATGATCTGTCATATTTATTATTGGAGGTTTACAAACAAGCCGATCTTTGCTCTGTTACTTCAATGATGAAAAAATTCAGGATGCAAGACAAGAAGAGGTGAATAGATTTACTGGGGATGATATTGATGAAATGAGAGATCCCTTAGGTCTCCCTGAGAGTTTCTCTCAAGATGACTATCTTTGAGAGTGGTTCTCCCATGAGCACAACTATGACATACTCAAACTACAGTTAGATATTATGAAAGCGCTAGCTACAACCAACAAGAGATTTGTCAAGGGGCAAATACAAATGTTGAACAAACACATGGAGTCTATGGCTATCTACATGGAAAGTGTGACAAATACGACCACCATGCTTTGTGAGGAAGTCAAGAGGATGGAAAAGGTCATAGCAGAAAAGACAAAACTATACAAAAGATCTCATAGGGGTGGTGAGACACTACTTAGACAAAACTATACAAAAGATCTCATAGGGGTGGTGAGACACTACTTACCAATCCTTCTCAAGATCAGAGTGATCATTTGTGCTACTAACTCTTGAGACAGGTCAAGAAAGCTAGACACTATCAAAGAGAGTTAGCTAAGTCTATAATCTCTTATCACATGGTGACTCATACGTCTGAGGTGAATACTGATGAGCTACTATCCCAGCCTCCATCAGGCAATCCAACAATAAATGCTCAACCCGCTAGGTTCAATGAAGTCCTAGTCCTAGAACCTATGGAAGGGTTTACTTTGCTGCCTTTAGAAGAATTATGCATACAAGGCACAGACAATGAATATAACTCTATGTTTGAGTCAGAGCAGCTTTATGAATGCTTCAGAAGGCCTTACACCAGCAAGCATCAAAGGAAAAAGCATGCATTTTGGGAGAGGATCAAATGGGCTAATGCTAAAGCTCATTCTACATCCACATCAAATCAATTTGAGTATCCACAGTCAAGCCAGTCTAGACATTCATAGAAGATATATCCTAAATACAAAGTCCTAAAGACGATTATGCGAGCAAACAAAATAAAATGGTTCATCCGGAGGATTTCAGAAGACCTCTTTATGGAAAACCCGACATTTCTAAGTATGATATTGAATGGGATGATTATTAGCCAGTCATATCCTCCAATAATATTTAGGGAATTACTGACTGGGGGTAAGAGTCCTCTACTTCTTATCACATTATTAGCCTCAGAAGTGATTCCAAAGATGAACCTTATTGGCCTGATGATGCCAAATTTCAACTAAGCAGAGCAAAATAGATACAACTTTGAGGTGAAAAGGTGCTACCTTTGAGACAGGCTCTAATGCTTAGGGATAAGAACATCCCCAAGGATAGGGAAAAAGAAATTTAAATAAATGAGGGCATTGAGCCCTTATAAGATGAACCTACATCCGAAAAGAAAGAATGCAACATAGAAGCCCATCTTAAGAAGAGCCTTGCTATGTTGAGTGTGTTTGATGACTTGATAATATCATAAGAACTTAGGAATATACTAGTGCGCATCTTGTAGAATCTAGCTAACTACCAAACACATTTTGTTAAAGAGAAGATAGAGGAGTCTTTGTATGCATGTCAAACTCTCGCCATCATCTTCACAAATGATGACCTGTTACCTGGAATAACAGATCACAATAGGCTATTGTATATTACAAGGAATAGTACTGGGATCAAGATCAACTACATCCTGATTGACCTAGGTTCCTTAGTCAATTTAATGACTCTTCAAACTCTTCAAACTCTATCTTTGGATGTGTGCCACCTATCATCTGAGATTATAACCATATAAGGGTTTAATTAGAATAGCCAAAGGGCTCTAAGAGCTATAACTATTTCTTTGAAAATAGGTGAGTTAATGACAAATGCTAAGTTTTATGTGATCAATACTAATGCATCATATAAAGCATTCCTAGGCAGAACGTGGCTACATGAAGATAAAGTAGTACCATCAACCCTACACCAATGCTTCAAATACTTGAAGGATGGTGAAGACACTACATTGATGAAGATGTACATCCTTTTAATATTCATGAGGTACATTATGATGATGCAAAATTCTATCAGAGATCCAATGCTAAAAGAGGGTTTGCTTCTATCAGTTAAACAAAGCAAAAGCTTGTTAGCCCAATCTTTGCTCCTCCTCACCTAGGAAGCGATTCTGATCCAACCTCTTTTGATGAAGAAGCCCCGCAACTTTGCTTGGGTGGCTATACTTCTAAAGAAGATGATGACAAAGGTCAAATAGAAAATACTCTTCATATTTCTAAAATTCTAAAACACTTAATTAAGTCATTAGATGAGCTGAACATTAATATTCTGGAAGAGCTAATTACTTTCCACATTCCTCCACGGCACAAAGGAGAAAAGAAAATACTATTTCACAAGGCATTCTCTTGTGCCCCAAGCATACATGAAATCTTAGGGACTGAAGATCTAGTGAATGATGGTGATCATCAACCGGTAGTTATGCCTAAATATTTCTTAGATCAGCTTTGTCAGATAATTGACAAATCTGGTTGTGCAAGTCTACAAACAAAGAGAGAGAGTCACTTCTTCAAGAATCTATGGGATCCACCCGAAGAACATGCTTACATTCCTAGAAGAGGAAACAATAATACCAAAGAACAAGGCTATATTACTCCAAACACCCACATGTGTCTTATGGTCACTATTGAATCCTCTCTAGTACTTAGGATGACCAAATGGTATCAATACCTCCTGACATGTGCACTGAGGTGACTGTAACTTTTTAGACATTACAAGAAGGTGACATCCTCGATGGGATTTCATCATAACCAAAAAAGAGGGCATAATACAGCCAAAATGCTTTTAGATAAACCTTCACCAAATCTCACTCAACATGATGACTCACTTGGTGAAGAGATAATTCTCAAAGCAAAAGAAACTCTACTAGAACTTGAGGATGGGGGCAAGCCATAGTAGATGAACTAATGGAGATCAACCTAGGCTTAGAGGAAGAGTCCAAGCCATGTTCATTAGCACTCAATTTTCAGAGGTAAGCTAAACCTTGCTAAAAATAGTGCTCTAAGAGTATATTAATTGCTTTGCATGGAGTTACAAGGAGATGCCTAGATTCTATTCTGAAGTTGCAGTTCACAAACTACCCATCAATCTTGAGCTTGGCTTGTCAAACAAGCACCTAAGAAGATGAAACTTGACTCGTAATAAAAGGTGATAGAAGAAATGGAGAAACTGGTCTAAGCAGGCTTCATCAGAGAGAAAAAAAACCCAGTTGGGTAGCAAGCATCGTACCAGTTGAGAAGAAGAATGACCAAATTTGCATTTGTGTGGACTACAGGGACTTAAACAAAGCATATCCAAAATAAGATTTTCCATTGCCAATAGTGGAAAACATAATTGATAATAATTGACTTCAAAATATTTTCTTTCATGGATGGTTTCTTAGGATATAACCAAATTAAGATGCATTTTGATGATGAGAAATATATTACCTTTAGGATGTCAATTGGCATTTACTGCTATAAGGTAATGCTCTTTGGGCTCAAGAATGTAGGTACCACTTATCAAAGGGCCTGACTCGAATCTTTAATGATCTAATTTACCAATTAATGGAATGTTATGTGGATGAATTAGTGGTCAAAACTAAGTCTAAAGGTAGGCATGTCCATGATCTAAGAGTGGTGTTCAACTACCTTAAGAAATATAATCTAAAGATGAATCCTATGAAGTGTGCCTTTGGCATATCATCAGAAAAATTCCTCGGCTTTATTGTTAGACATTGAGGGATTGAAATTTGCCCATTTAAGATCAAAGCTATCTTAGATATACCATCACCCAGCACTTTAAAACAATTAAGGTTATTCCAAGGTCGATTTGTATATATAAGAAGATTCATTTTAAACCTCTCTAGGAAATACAATCCCTTTTCTAAGTTGATGAAGGACACTCCATTCATCTAGGATCAAGACTATCAACAAGCTTTTGAAGAGATCAAGTAATATCTCCTAAAGCCACCAATTTTGGCAATGCCTCTGTTTGATAAACCCTTTATCCTCTATATGGTAGCAATAAAAGGATCCTTGGGGGCACTTCTTGCCTAGAATAATAAAGAGGGTAAGGAAATGCACCCTAGTATCTAAGTAGAATGGTAATCGGGATAGAAAATAACTACTCTCCCATCGAAAAGCATTATCTAGCACTCAAATTTGCGGTCAAAAATTTGAGACATTATTTGCTTTCTCATAAGGCTAGCTTAATATCAAGGCTTGATCCCATAAAGTACTTGATGACTAAGCTTGTACTCACTGGGAGGTTAGCAAAATGTGTTTTAATCCTTATGAAATATGATATCAAGTTTACTTCTCCAACAGCGGTTAAGGGGTAAGCCCTTGCTGATTTTCTCACAGCTCACCCAGTACTGGATGATTCTCCTCCTTTTGGTTGGAGAAGGGGAAACTTACTAGAAGCTATATTTTGATGGAGCATCATCTATAAGACTAGGGATTAAACCAAAGCTTTTGCAAATAAAGTAGGCATTGGACTCGTTTATGTCACTTTGAATGGGGGCATTTTACGATATTCCTATTCCCTCTCGAAACCATGCATAAACAAGGAAGCTAAATATGTGGCCCTAATTGCAAGGTTAAAAATGACTCAATATGGAAACATCACATCTACATATTTTTGGTGATTCACAACTAGTTATCAACCAAGTTCAAGACAAATATAAAGTCCATAGATTTGAACTTCTGAAAACCATGAAAAGGCTCAAGAACTCATATGACAAATTCCTCATGTTCAAATAACTAAGGTCTCATGGTCCATCAATGCAAAAGGTAACTCCTTAGCCAAACTAGCCAAGTCACTAACTGACCTTGATCTAGAAGAAATTCTAATCACAGTCTTCAACATCAAGTATGAGAAGATTGAATCTAAATTAGTAGTAGAGGCCACAGATTGGAGAATATCATTCATCAACTACCTGAAAAGTGGAAAACTCTCAGAAGATAAATCTATATAAATGCAACTCAGAAAGAGAGTCGCATGCTTTCTACTTGTCAATGACACTCTTTATAGAAGATCCTTCGATCAACTACTTTTGCGCTATATCTTAGAGAAAGAGGCTAAGGAAGTCCTATACGAGGTACATTCTAGAGCCTATGGGGCTCATCAATTAGGCCCAAAAATGATGATGAAGATTAAGCGTATGGGCTACTATTGGCCCATGATAATAAGAGTTTGCATCGAATATGCAAGAAGATGTCACCTATGCCAAATTCATGATGACTTTATCCATCAACACCCAAATGCTTTACATCCAATAGTATTTTCATGGCCATTTTAGGTATGGGGTACAAACATCATTGGCCTAATCGAGTCATCTTCTTTTAGAGGCCATCACCTCATGTTGGCAGCAATCGATTATTTCTCTCAGTGGCTAAAGCAATTTCATTGAAAGAGGTAAAAGCAGATATTGTTATTTATTTCTTTTAAGAAAATATTTTGCATAAATTTGGTGTTCCTCTAAGGACCATTTTTGATAATAGACCATCCTACAGAAGCTTCAAGATAGGACATTTTGCATACTGTTACAAGATAGATTAGAGATATTCATTCATCTATAATGCTAGAGATAACAAATCATTGAGGCATTCAACAAGTCCCTTTCCAAGATTTTAAAAAAGGTTGTTGCTAGAAACAAGAAGAAGTGGCACCAAAAGCTTGCTGAGGCACTATGGGCCTATTGCACCACATATTGAATTCCTACCTAATCAATGCCATATGCATTGGTGTTTGGGATTGAAGTAGTCTCACCACTAGAAGTGCAAATCCCTTCTCTAAGGATTGCCTTGCATGGAGAAATTACAAGAGAAGATAATGCTCATCTTCACCCTGATGAGCTAGACTCTTTAGATGAGACAAGGCTCGTGGCACAATAAAACATGGAAATATATCGAGCACAAATGGCTATGATCTATAACAAAATGGTTCAACTCAAGTCATTCCAGAAGAGAGAAATTGTCTTAGTTCTAAGAAGACCCATAACCCCAAACTGAAATAAGAAAGGAAAATTCAAGCCTAATTGGGAAGGCCTTTATGTTGTTAAAAAGGTATTTGAAGAAGGATCTTACCAATTGATCGATGACAAAGGGGAAAGGCATATGCCACCAATCAATGGCTGATTCCTCAAAAGGTACTATGCTTAAGCCTTGAGGGCAATACCATAATAACCACAAATATCTATGTTTTGTTTGTGATGGAATGTCTGGCTTTCTCAAAAAGGAATGCTCAGTTAAACATGCATTCTATATTTCTTGAGACAAAATATGGACCCAAAACCCCACCTATCTTGCATGGTTACTGAGCCCGTATTTACATGACATATCAAGTCTACTTTCACATCGTAAACCAAGTCTAGTTTCATATGACAAAGCAAATCCACTTTCATATGGTAAACCACATCTACTTTTACGCAGTAAATCAAGTCCACTTTCGCGTGGCAAATCAAGCCCACTTTCATGTGGCAAGCCTAGTCCACTTCCACATGGTAACCCAAGTTCAATTTCAAATGGCAAGCTTAAGTCCACTCTCATGTGACAAGTCAAATCCACTTTCATGTGGCAAACCTAAATCTACTTTCACATGATAAAATAAGTCTATTGTCGAATGGTAAATTAAGTCCACTCTTACGTAGCAATTCAAACTCATATTGTAAACTCCTAAAATACTGATTAGCAGCAAGTACTTGAAAATTGTTTGCACCTTCTTCTCTCACTAGAACTCGAGAAGAGGTTACAAATGGGGTAATTTGTTTAAGATAATTTTTGCTATAATTAAAATTAAGACTTATATATCACTAAATTATGACTCAAATGTAGGTTTTGGTCAGACTTAAATTGCATTTGAGTTCGACCAATAATTGAGCTCAAATTATTGAAAAATTCAACTCTAACTAGAGCTAATCTAAATGGGCTAATTGGGCTGGATTTTTAAACAAAAATTAAATCCAAAATTCATCTAAAATTTGGGCTGAAATGATAAAATACAAAAATTTTATAAATAGGCCCCTAGATTGAATAAATCCTCATAAATAGATTCTTAGCTAGATTTTTCTTACAAATAGGTCTTTGAAATAAGAATTGTATAAAAAAACCTAAAAAATCCTAAAAGCTACAAATTAGTCCCGCAAAGTCTAAGATTTACAAATAAGCTCCTCAAAAAAATGATAATTATGAGTTGATCCTTATAAAATTCAGGATTTATAAATAAATCCTTCTAAAATTCTTTATTTATAAATAAACCCCTAGAATTTTGACTTTTTATAGATAAGTCTCTCAAAATTTTTCATTTGCGAATAAATCTGAATTTTATTTGAAAAGAATCATGAAGTTTCAAATTTATAAATAAGTCCTTTTTATAGAAAAGTCTCCTGAAATTATAAAATTATAGTTTAGTCTCATTTTTGAAAAAAAATTTACAAATAGCTTCCATAATTTCAGTATTTGGGATAAGTACAAATTTTTTTAGTTTCATCATCCATAACAAACAAGCTTATCTATATCTTTTTATAAGATCATCAAAATTCTGAATAAGCATATCATATTCATCTACATCTATATCTATTATTCAAAACTAAAACTAAAAATTTGATTCTAGCCCAACTCTATCTCTTCATAAGCCTATAAAAATATGTGGAAACCTGCAAATTAAAAAAAGAAGAAGCACAAGAGATTAGAGAGAGGATCGAAGGGAAACAACTAGAAGAAGACATAGAGACAATAGAGGAGCATAGGATACGGTGATTTCTTGACCAATGTTCTTCTACCCTTCTCTTTCTTGTTCTATTATTTTTTGCATCTATTGCTGCCCCATGTCGTGCTAGGTTCTCGATCATGCTCCATTGCTTGCTGCCCAACCTCTACCACTCCAGCCAAAGCACTAGTCCCTTCTTTTCTACTTTGATAGTCCTAAATGGTCACTTGGCCTCCCTTGACGCAAACTCAACAATACTCTCATAGCCCTAGCACACCGAGCACTACCCGACCTCCTCCATGCTCCATCGAGTGCTGCTGTCCAGCCTTCCCTACAAGCCACCACCACCTCTGTCTCCTATCTTTCCCCTTGCCAGGAGGAGCCACCATATTGTGCCACCCAAGCTTGGCACTACTAAGCACATACCACCCTCCCGTGGCCGGATCTGATCATGGATCCAAAGAGAAGGGAAGAAGGGACCTAGATCCAATTGAGAAACAAAAAAAGGAGGAGAAAAGCAGCTCAGAAAAAAAGGAAGAGGAGCTTCATGGTGAGGAGAGGAAGAAGAGAACCGGTTGAGGGAGAAGGAAGAAGTATAGGAAAAAATATTTTTTTTTAAAAGATGTTGTTCCTATCTCATCGGAGGAAGGGAGAATATTTGAAAAAAAAAATAAAGAAAGGAGGTATGGTGGACTCCAATTATAGAAGCAACCCACGAGGATGGGAGGAGGGGAAGTAAGAAGAAAAAAAAAATTAAAAGAATACTATTCCTTGATGCTAGAGAAAAAAGGGAGTATAAAAAATAAAAAAAAGGGGCTTGAAGGGTGCTTGCTCCCAACACATAAAAAATAATAATAAATAAATAAATAATGATGACAAAAGAGGAGAGAAGCTCTCACCTCAATCTTCGTGCCAATATCACTGTGGCTATTGGTGGCCATTCGAAGATGGTGAACCTATAATCTCACTATGGTCACTCACAACACCTCGAAGATGGTGATAAATATGCAAACCTATGAGATAGTCTGCAGCCACCTACGGCCTCTCGAAGATGGCGGATGCCCATCACCAAAAGCTAGCCTTCGAGTTCACATTCAGCCAACCTTCAAGCTTACACTCAGCCAACCTTCGGGCTCACATCCAAGCCAGCTTTTAGGCTCACACTCAGCCAGCCTTTAGGCTCACAGCCAAGCTAGCCTTCGGGCTCACACTTAGCTAGCCTTTGGGCTCACACTTAGCTAGTCTTCAGGCTCGCGTCTAAGCTAGCCTTTTGGTTCATACTTAGCCAACCTTTGGCCTCGCACTCAGCTATCCTTCAGGCTCATACTCAACTAGCTTTTAGGCTCGCATCCAAACCAGCCTTTGGGCTCACATTCAGCTAGCGCAACTTAGCTAGCCTTTAGGCTTATATTCAACTAGCATTTAGGCTCGCATTTAACCAATCTTCGAGCTTGCACCTAGCTAGCCTTTAAGCTTGTGTCTTAGCTAGCCTTCAGCCTCACACTTAACTAGCCTTTAGGTTCACATCCAAGCCAACCTTCAGGCTTACACTTGGCTTGCACTCAGCCAGTCTTTGGCCTCACACCTAACCAGCCTTTGAGCTCCAAAAAAATCCAAATTAAGTTAACCTAAACCAAATAAATTCATACTCAACCCTAATTAGGCTCAAAATGGGTTAATTTAAAATCAAGTTGAGTTTAGATCAATCCAATTTGGATTGAACTAAGCTCAAATCAAATCTCAATTGAGTTAAATCAAGTCCAAACTAAAAGAGTTAGGTCAAAGTCAAACTAGAATCAAGCTAGGTTAAGCTTGAACTAAAACTAAATTTATTTGAACTTGAACTGAAGTCCATCAAGATGCAAATCTAGACTCAATAAAGGTCTAACACTGGGTCAAACTCGACTCAAGCTAAATAAAATAAAACTTAGATCCAAACTATATTAGTCCTGATGGAACTAAATAGGGTTAAACCATGTCCCATTGGGTGTGCTGAACCCTTGGAAATACTCTAAGGCCACGAATAATGAGTCATGTTACCACCCTTACCTAAAACAAAATTGGTTTGAATCGAACTAAATAAGGTTAGATTGAGTCTCATTGGGTATGCTATAAAAGTCTTTTGCCACACTTCAAAGCTATACTCAACTCTATAAGTTGTTGGCGATGCTACCAAATCAAAGAAGTTAATTGCCAACATGCTCAAAACTATTGGCCATACTTCAAAGCTATATCCAACCTCATAAGCCATTGGTGGCACTACCAAACTAAAGAAGTTAATCAATAATACACTCCAAGTTATCGATCACACTTCAAAGCTACACCCAACTCCCTAAGTCGTTAGTGATACTACCAAATTAATGATGTCAACCAATAATACACTCAAAGCTGTTGGCCACACTTCCAAGTAGTCAACCCCAAAAGAAGTTGACGATACACCCTTTTAGGTTAGTCAACCCTAGAAGCAATAGACAATGTGCCGTTTTAAGCTAGTCAACCCCTAAAAGTAGTTGATGACTCATCCTTCAAGCTAGCAAACCCCAAAAGCAATTGGCAACATGCCTTTCAAGCTAGTCAACTCCAAAAATAGTTGGCGATGGGATTCCCAAAGTTATCCACAACCTTATAAGCTATTGGTAATGGTACCAAACCAAAAGTGGTTGTCACCTATGCCTTATTGGCTAACAAAATTACTCCAAATCAAACAAAGTTATCATCAACACATTGGCTAATGGAAATAGTTCAAATTATGAAGTTATACCAAAGCTCAAAGCTATTAAAAATACTTCAGGCAAATTCTGATAAGACATCAATAATGCTATCCAACGAAGATATCGCCAGAGCTAAGAGCTATTGGAAATACTTCAAACTTCTCCCATTCCCTTTACATCCCATTGGATGATTCCATCAACAAATACTAAAGACCGAGTTGATATAGGTTAGATACCACATGGTCCAGTGCCGGGGGAGCAGGGCAGCAGCACATATTAAAGCTTCTTCCCACTCCTTCTCTCTCTTTTCTTTTCTTTATTTCTTCATATTTTCTATAATTTCATATTGAAATTCATTGTAAAGTGAGGGTATATCTTGCTTAAGTTATGTATCCTTTCTCTTTAAAATCAATCAAACGCTTTTTTTTCTTTTCTCGTTTTTGTGTCTCTATTTTATTAATTAGATTTTTTATTTTAAAAGGTTCCTGATAATTGTTGGGGGTAATCAACAATAGGGGATTGTGCTTGTTAGAAGTCATATTCCCATAACACCTGAAGTATACTTTAAATTAAAATAAAATTTGATTTATGATTCGAGATCACTCCTTGGGGTCTCTGCTATCCCAGGTTGTCTATTTTGAGCCCATAGTATCGATAGTGAATGTTCAATTTGCAATAATGAATTCAATTCACCAACTTTGGCATTGATTTTCGGAAGAAAATTTGTCAAACACTGATCATTGACTTTGGTTGGAATAGTGCTGATTTTCATTTAAGTCTACCTTGACTGAGTTCGATGCTCAGAATTTGATTTTGGCTCAAGTCTAATTTCATTTGATTTAGGTTGAATTTGGCCTTGTGTTGAACCTTCATCGGGCTTGGGTTTACATCTTGATGGACTTTGGTTTGAGTTTAAGTTGATTTGGTTCAATTTAGTTTTAGTTCAGGCTTGGCCTAGTTCTTGTTTAACTTTGAGTTTAACTCTTTAGTTTGAACTTGACTTAACTCAATTAGGGTTTGATTTTAGCTCAGTTCAATTCAAATTGGATTTGATTTGAATATGACTTGATTTTAGATTAACCCAATTTGAATCCGATTAATGTTGAGTCTAAGCTTATTTGATTTGGGTTAGCTCAATTTAGATTTCAGGTCCAGTTTAATTTAAGCTTTAGTCCATTTATTTAATTAATTTGGATTTATTTGTTGGTTTATTCGAGTCAATTTGGTTTTGGGTTCAATGTGATTAAGTCACTTCATCTAAATCAATTTGATTTGAGAGTTGTTGGCTATCATGATAATTTTGGTGAGCCCGTGAGCTAGTCTTAAATATGTGAGTTTGAGAGTTGGCTTGGCTCGCATACTCAAAAGCTAGCTTAGAAGTATGAGTCCGAGGATTGAATTGATTTGGCGAGCTTGAAGGCTGGCTTGTAGTTGGTAAGCCTAAATGCTAGCCTATAGCTTTGACAGGCCCGAAGATTGACCTATAATTTTGGCTTATTTGAAGCTTGGTCTAAGTTCAGTGGCCCCAAAAGTTAGTCTAAGTTTAACAAGCTTGAAGGCTAACCTATAAATTTGACAGGCTCAAAGGCCGACTATAGTTTTGGTAGGCCCAAAGGCTAGCCTGAGTTTGGTGGGTTTGAACACTGCCCTATAGTTTTGGTGGGCCCAAAGACTGGCCTATAGTTTTGGTGGATCTGAAGGCTAGCTTGATTTTGGCAAGCCCAAAGGCTGGCCAGTAGTTTTAGCAAACTCGAATGCTAGCCTATATTTTGGATAGGCTTAAAGTCTAGTTTATAGTTTTGGTGGACCTGAAGGCTAGCCTATAATTTTGATAGGCTCAAAAGCTAGTTAGGTTTTGATGGACCAATGGCTAATTTATACTTTTAGTAGTCCTAAAGGCTAGCCTATAATTTCAATAGGCTCGAAGGCTAGCCTATAATTTCAACAAGCCTAAAGACTAGTATAGTTTTGATGGGCTCGAAGGCTGGCTTATAATTTTGACTAGCCTAATTTTGGTGGGTCCAAAGGTAGTTTAGTTTTGGTGGGCACAAAGATTAGCTTAGAGTTGGTGGACCCGAAGGTTGGTCTATATGCAAAGTTGCGGATGGTCATAGTATTTGATGGAGTTTCGCCATCATAGAAAGGGTCACAGATGACTATGGTGTTATTGGAGATTTCATGAACAAGCTAAAGGCTATAGATGACCATAGTAGTGATGGTGCAAAAATGGAGACAAGCGTAGCTTCTTTTTTTCTGCCAAAAACCCCCTTTTCTTATTTTTTTTTTCTTTCTATTTCTCTCTTTCTTCCTCCTATGCCCTGTTCTTCTTCTTCCTCACAAAACCCTAGCCTGTGCCCTCTTCTCTCCATTGGAATCACTTCAAATCATATCCTAGTTCCTTGATCTCATGGCCAAATATGGTTGGGTCTAGCTGGATTTGGCCTCGATCTGGCGGCAAATGGTTGGGATGAGCAAATAGCTCGCGGAGGTTCCCAGCTTGGTCGGACTACATTTGGAGGGTCACACCTTGGGCAGCTATGGCTATGGCTTGAGGTGGCTTAGGCAAGGAGGAAGCTGGTTACAATGCCAACACAGGGCCAGGCAAGAGGAGGAGAAAGGAAGGTACGAGAAAGATCAATCAAAGAGAGAAAAAAGGTAGAAAATTACCTTGCTCTTTTCTTCAAACTTCTAACTTCTTGATTGAATTTTGGCTTTCTGATCTCTCTCATTCATTCGTATGTCTATCCTCTCTTGTTCTTCTCTATGTTATGCTGCTTGTTTATGCAAGGTCTTCAATAATTTATACACCTTGAAGAGAAATCAAGATCAAATATTTGATTGACTTGTTTTGGAATGTGATGTGATTGTAATATTTGATTGAAATTGTGTTTTCATATTTTGGGATGGACCTATAATCCATTGATTGACATTTATTTTCCTAATGAAGAATTTTAAGATTTGTACTATTTCTAGATGTTGAATTTTCAAGGGGGTTAGTGCAAAATTTTTCAAAAAATTTGGACCAATATGTAATTTTGTAAACTCTAGGGGCCTTTTACAAAAAGGACATATTTATAAAATTTTAAACTTTTTTGGGGACCTTTGTAAATAAAATTTGGACTTTTCTAAAATAAAATTTTCATATGGTCTATTTGCGAAAATTAGAAATTTTAGGATTTATTTGCGAAAATAAAATTTTGAGGGGTTCATTTGTAAACCCTATATTTTGTGAGGATTGATTTAAAAGTTCAAAACTTTCATGAACTTATTTTTCATAAAATTTTTATTCATATTTATTTGATTCGGGAACCTATTTGCAAAAATTTTGTAGTTTCATTTTGGCCTAGATATTTGATAAATTTCGGGCCCAACTTTGGTCTAAATATCTAACTCAATCAGCTCACTTTGATTTAAGCTCAAATTTTTTGATAATTCAAGTCCAAATTAAACTCAATTTTTAGTCAAATTCGATCGTGATTTAGGTCCAATTGAGGTTCTTAGTTGGATAATAATCCAGTGGTATTCAAATCCATATTTTGATTAAATTTTGATTAAATCTTTCTTTTTTTTACGTAAATTGACTCAAACAAATATCCCCTTCATATCCACTTGGTGATTTTTTTCAGTGAGCGAAATGGATGCAAACGAATTTCTCAAGTGCTTGCCCTTTGCATCAGCGTCCTGGGAGTTGGCCATATGTGGAGTGGATTTAAACTATTGAATGAAAGCAGATCGAGTTTGTTACATGAAAGTGAACTTGATTTATCACGTGAGATTAGACTCGATCTATCACATAAAGTTGACTTGAGTTGCCACAATGAATGGACTTAATTTACCACAAGAAATGGAATTGAGTTGTCCAAATGAATGGACTTGAGTTACCACAATGATTGGACTTAACTTGTCATCAGGAGTGGTCTTACTTTGCTACAATGAGTGGATTTAACATTCCATAAGGACTAGACTTTAATTTGCCATGAGAGTAGATTTAGCTTGCCACAAGGAGTGGATTTTAATTTGCCATTGGAAGTGGACTTAATTTGCCACAAAGAGTCGATTTGATTTACCAAGAGAAGTGGACTTGAGGTGCCATAAAGCATGATCTTGATTTACCACAAGAAGTAGACTTGATTTGTCATAATGAGTGAATTTGACTTATCACAAGAACATGGAGTTAATGAGTAAGCTTTGCTGGGGGCATGGACTCGATCATTACACAAATTGAGCAAAATTTTCTATCCATGTTTTGCCTTGAGAAACATAGAGTATGTGCTTGACCAAACATTTTTTTTTGATAAAGTCAGATATTTTGTTATAGATAAAACATAGACATTTTTGGTGATTGTTGTTACCCCTAAAGGCTTAGGCATAGTACCTTTTGAGGAATTGAGCATTGATTGATAGCATGGGTCTTTCCCCTTTATCATCAATTAGTTGGTAGGATCTTCCTTTAAATATTCTTTCAAAGATATAATGGCCTTTCCAATTAGACTCAAACTTACCCTTCCTATTTCGATTTAGGATTATGGGTCTTTTTAAGACCAAGATCATTTCTTCCTTCTAGATGAATTTGAGCTAAACCATCTTGTTGTAGGCCCTGAACATTTGTGATCAATACATTTTCAGGTTTTATTGGGATGTAAGCCTTACTTCATCTAAGGAGTCTACCTCATCAAGGCAAAGATGAATATTATCTTCTTTTGTAATTTCTTCTTGCAAGGCAATCCTCAAGGAGAGAATTTACATTTCCAATGGTGAGACCACTTCAGTCCCAAATACTAATGTGTATGACTTTGATTGGGTATGTATTTGATATATGGTGCGATAAGCCCATAGTGGTTAAGTAAGTTTTTAGTGCTAGTCTCTCTTGTTTCTAGAGACAACTTTCTTTAATATCTTAGAAAGGGTCTTGTTGTATGCCTCAGTGAGCCCACTAGCTCTCATATTGTAGTTGGATGAATATCTCCAATCTATCTTATGATGATATGTCAAATGTCCTACCTTGAATCTTTTGAAGGATGATCCATTGTTGAAAAAAATCTTTCGAGGGACATCGAATGAGTATAGGATATTTTCTCAAATAAAGCAAATAATAGCATCCACTTTTATCTCTTTTAATAGAATTGCTTTAGCCCACCAAGAGAAATAGTTAGTCGTTGCTAGTATGAAGCGGTGTTCTATAGAAGAAAATGATTCAAGTGAGCTAATGATACCTGTACCCCATACCTCGAATGGCCATGAGGATACTATTGAATGTAGAGGATTTGGATATTAATAAATAAAGTTACCATGAATTTGGCACATATGATATTTTCTTATGTATTGGATGTAATCTCTCACCATCATGGCCCAATAGTAGCATATACACTTATTAATCTTCATCATCATTTTTGGGCCTCATTGATAAGCCCTACAAACATCAAAATGCACCTCATACTTGATTTCTTTGGCTTCATTGTCTAAGAGACAATACATAAATAATTGATTGAAGGACCTTCTATAAAGAGTTTCATTGATAAATAGAAAACACATGGCTCTCTTTTTAAGTTGTGACCATGTAGATTTATCTCCTGAGGGTTCTCCACTTTTGAAGTAGTTGGTCAATGGTATTCTCTAATTTGTAGTCTTTTTTATTAGTTTATATTTAGTTTTCTCATGTTTGATACTGAAGACTGAGCTTAGCACTAATCTATTATGGATTATGATTAGAATTTCTCCTTTATTAGGATCAACCTTTGCCTTGGCTAATTTGACTAAGGAATCAACTTCCAAATTGATGAACTAGGAAACCTTAGTTATTTAAACATGTGGAATTTTTCTTATGAGTTCTTGAGCTTTTTCATAGTATTTCAGGAGCTTAGATTTGTGGATCTTATATTTGCCTTAGACTTGGTTGATAATCAGTTGCAAGTCACCAAAAATACGTAGGCATGATACTTCCATGTTGAGGGCCATTTTCAGTTCTACAATTAGGGCCTCGTATTTGGCTTTATTATTTGTGCATGGTTTTGAGAGGATTATAGGAATATCAAGAAATCCCCTCATTCAGAGTGACATAAATAAGTTCAATTCTTGTTTTGATTTACAGAAGCTTTGGTCTAATCCCTAGTCTAATCGATGATGTTCCATCAAAGTATAGCTTATAGTAAGGTTTCCCTTCTTTGACCAAAAGTATTTCTTCATCAGGGAGCTCGCAACTCAGTGGAGAATCATCTGGTACTGGATAAGCTATGAGAAAATAAATGAGGGCTTGCCCTTTGATTAACTTTTGGGGAGTGAATTTGATATCATATTCCATGAGAATTAAAGCCCACTTTGCTAACCTTCTAGTGAGTATAAGCGTAGTTATTAAGTACTTCATGAGATCAATCTTTGATATTAAATTGACTTGACAAGAAAGCAAATAATGTCTCAACTTTTTGACCACAAATATTAGTGCCAAACAATGTTTTTTGATAGGAGGGTAGTTACTTTAAGCCCCCACTAGTATTCTACTCAGATAGTGGAGTGCGTTTTCTTTGCCCATTCAATTATTTTGAGCAAGAAGTGTCCTTAGGGATTCTTCCATTGTGATTGTGTAAAGGATAAGGGGTTTATAAGGTAGAGGTGTTGCTAGGACTGGTGGCTTTAAGAGATACTGCTTGATCTCTTCAAAGGCTTATTGCTGGTCTTGATTTTAAATGAATAGAGTGTCCTTTTTTATCAAATTGGAAAAGACTTATATTTTCCAGAGAGATTTGAAATGAATCTTCTTATATATGTGAGTTGACTTTGGAATGACCTTAACTGCTTTAAGTTATTAGGTGGGGGCATATCCAAGATAACTTTGATTTTAGATGAATCAATTTCAATCTCTCAATGTTTGACAATAAAAATAAGGACTTTTCTTGATGATACCCCAAAAGTGCACTTCATATGATTTATCTTTAAGTTATATTTTCTAGGACAAATGAACACCACTCTTATGTTTTGGATGTGTTTGTCTTTAGACTTAGCCTTTACCACCAAGTCATCCACATAATATTCCACCAACTGATGTATGAGGTCATCAAAGATTTGGGTTATGGCCATTTGATAAGTGTCATCCTCATTCTCAAGTCCGAAGGGTATCACCTTATAGCAATAGATGCCGATTGGAGATCAGAAAGATGTATGTTTCTCATTATTAGGATGCATCTTGATTTAGTTACACAATGAAAAACCATCCATGAAGGAGAATATTTTCAAGTTGACCATGTTGTCATATGCCTACGAAAAGTAGTTGCCAAGAGCAATCTTTAGGGTGCAAGCCATTACTTCAACCAATTAGAGGTCAAACGAAGGACTTTGGGGGCCATGATCTGTCAAAGAATGATGGTAAACAAAAACTAGATAACAAGACAAACTAGAAGGCTAGTGGAGTTGAAACCAAAGCTGCTAGTCTTACCACTGCACCCAAGCCTGACAAGGCTTTGAAGGGCTAAGTCTCACTGCTCAACCACCGAAAGATAAACTCCATGGTTTGACTATCAAAAGATAGGCTCGAAAGTTTGATAGCAAGAAGATGAGATCCACAATTTGACTATTAGAAAATGCGCTCTATAGTCCGATCACAGTAAGATGAGCTTTACAGCTCAACCACTGTAGGGTGGGCTCCATAGCTCAGCCACTATGGACAAGTTTTATACCTTGTCCCTCAAAAGATGAGCTCTATAATCCTACTAGGACAAGCCAACAGCCCAAGAATGCTAAACTATTTGAACACACTACATGCCCCCTTTACCCCTATGAAGGGCAACTTGGCGACTTCCTAGGAGACCAATTCCTACAGCACCAATCCATGTCTCACCATCTACACTACGTGTGCCATCTATACTACTTGCTACGCCTATCCTACCTGCTACAACTCGACCAAATCTACCAAAATTATAATATGAAATATCAAGCAAGATACCAAAATTACTTTTCGCCAATTCACTCGCTAACCATGGTTGAGTTGCTAGAGGGGAGCCCGATCAAGTTCTCCAAAGCATAAAATATAACAAGGCTCAAAGCATCCAGATAAAGAGGTGGAGAATTCCTTTTCCTTCCTCTATAAGTTCAATTCCCATATATCATTTCACAATAAACCCTAGCTTCCCCAAGAGTTAAAGGAATCATAAAAGAATGACATACTAACTTGAATGTCAGAGTATCCTCCCCCAGTTAATTTTTTCTTTGTGCAGGTTGGAATCAATTAAAGAAGATTGGAAAGAGCTCTCAAACTTCAACCCAAAACTGGATGGATGCAACAATACCCATGATTATATAAGAGAAAAATCTATAATTTGTCAGGCCCAAGTGAAGATTGACTAGCTCTCAATCCACCTCATTAACTATGTTTAAGACATATCCTCCATATTGAAACACACTAGTAATACTTATGTCAATTTTGTTTCAACAAAACCAATGAATAGATAATAATGCAGCAAAGAATTGGTCAAGTAGGTTAAAAATTTCATATATGAATCATAACAAATGGAAAGTGAAGTCACCTATTCTCTTGTGTCAACCTACAAACACCAAATCATCACTAGGGGGTAGGAGGAGTCAGAGGAGCCCACGAAAAGACAATGTTCTAAACTTGGATAT
The DNA here is from genome assembly GCA_005019695.1 of Trichopus zeylanicus subsp. travancoricus. Lineage (NCBI taxonomy): Eukaryota > Viridiplantae > Streptophyta > Magnoliopsida > Dioscoreales > Dioscoreaceae > Trichopus > Trichopus zeylanicus. The sequence goes on along the minus strand of RXID01019385.1, from coordinate 337,074 downwards.
TGGAATATAGTATTCTCTACAAAGGACTTGGAGGAAATTACAATGCCTTACAATGATGCACTGGTGATATTGGCAATCTTGGATGGCTATACCACAATGCATCATGGTGAATACAGAAAACTAGGCAAATATCCTATTCACTCGAGCTTATAATTAGATGAAGATGGAGCAAAAATTGGAGTTCTATGTTAGAACATTTACTAGATTCACAGGAGACTTAGTTACGCCAATTGATATGATCAATCTTCTTTTCACAACTAGGGAAAACCCTAAGAGCATGATCATCAACGTGAGGTTTGCGGGGGTTCAGACATGCTTGGCATACAATGTGATATTAGGTTGTCTAGTATTTAACAAGCTCCAAGTAGTAATCTCAACTTTTCATTTAATTATGAGGTTTCCAATTAAGAATGACATAGGTGAAGCATGGAGTGACCAAATCCTTGCTAAGAAATACGAGGCAACTTATTGGCAAAACAACTCTAACCAAAAGGGCAAAGGTTTGACCATGGGTGATATAAATGACTCTACCACCAAGCCAAAGAGGGTGCATGCAAAACCCATGGAGCAGCTCATGAACTTCATCTTAGATGAGGACTCGAAGAGAACATTGAAGCTTGATGCGAATCTCATAGAACCTATGTGCACCAAATTAGGAGAATGTTTGCAAAGAAGCCAAGATGTTTTTGCATGGTCCCCCAAATATTTTCTTGACATTCCCCCTTCAGTTGCGCAACATGAGCTCATGGTGATAGAAAATCATAAACTAGTCAAGCATAGAAAGAGGCATTTCACCCCCAAGCATCAAAAAGTCATTGCTGAAGAGGTAAATAAACTTCTCAATGCAAGATTCATTAGAGAGGTTCATTACCTTGAGTGGCTAGTAAATATGGTAATGGTAAAAGAGTCTAACAGCAAGTAGAGAATGTGTGTTGATTTCATCGACCTAAACAAAGCTTGCCCAAAAGATAGTTATCCTTCATTTGGGATAGGCCAACTTGCGGATTTCACCTCGGGTCACCAACTCCTAAGTTTCTTGAATGTATTTTCAGTCTATCACCAAATTCAGATGCACCCTAAGGATGAGGAGAAAATTGCTTTTATTATAGGTCAAGATATATTTTGTTACATTATAATGCCTTTTGGACTAAAGAATGTAGGGGCAATGTATAAAAGGATGGTAAACAAGATCTTTGAGACTCATCTTAGGAGAAATATTGAAGCATTTGTCAATGATATATTGGTAAAAAGCACCCATGTGATAGAATATATGAAGGATTTAGAAGAGACTTTCAATAAACTTCGGAAGTTTAGAATGAAGTTGAATCTAGAGAAGTGTTCCTTTAGGGTAGACTTGGAAAAGTTCCTTGGCTATCATATCTCAGAATGGGGAATAGAGTCAAAGTCTGAAAAGATTAAAGCATTGATGAAACTAAAGCCTCCAAGTTCTATTAAAGAGATGCAGAGACTCACAGGTTGGTTGGTGGCACTCAAACGCTTCTTATCTAGGTCAAGCAAGAAGTGACTATCTTTTTTTAAGACACTCAAGTAGAGTTTGAGATTTGAATAGATAGAATGTGAAACTAAGCTTTTAAAGACCTTAAGAGGTATTTGGCTAAATCACCCCTGCTAGTGAGACCCGAACCAAATGAGATACTTTTTCTCTATATCATGGCTTCAAACCAAATACTGAGCTTGATGTTGATAAGTGACTGAGCTAAAAAGCAGTCCCCCATCTACTATTTGAATCATGTGCTCATGGAGCAAAGATTTGGTACCCTTCTCTTGAAAAGCAAGCATACGTTGTAGTGCTCACAACTTGGAAGCTCTGTCCATACTTTCAAGCACATCCGATCATAGTAGTTACCAATCTCCCACTTTGGCAAATACTACAAAAGCTAAAAACTTTGGAAAGATTGCTCAAATGGTCTATTAAATTAAGCCAATTTGAGGTAACTTTTAAGACTGAAAAACAATATCAAAGCATGGGCTCTTGTAGACTTCATGGTGGAAACCACATCGTACCAGGCTAGATCAAAATATGAACCATGGGAGGTCTGGATTGATGACTCATCTTGCAAGTTGGGTTCCAACATTAGAGCTGTCCTCCAGAGCCTGGATGGATGAGTTACTAACTACTTAGCTCGATTAGAATTTGTGGCTTCAAACAATGCCTCAGAATATGAGGTTTTTTTCCTCAGATTGTGCATAAGAAGTTTATGGTATTTAGTGACTCTAAACTTGTGTGTTCATAGGTTACATGAGAGTATGAGGTGAAAGATGCAACTATAGTATAATATCTAGCTGAGGCATAGAAGCTCATTGCAAGAATGGACTAGATAGGAATTTACTATGTACTTTAGAATAGTAACACTGAGATAGATGCTCTAGCATAGCTATCTTCAGCTTCTTCAAATTCAATGCCGAGATAAATTTTTGTGGAAAATCTTCAATAACCAAGCTATTTTGAGGCTTCCGAGGTAAATGCTGTAGACTCAGAGCCAAGTTGGATGGACCCCATCATCACATATCTTGGAAAGAGGGAATTTCTTGAGGAACCAAAAGTGGCTCAAAGGATCAAGAATCTAGTCTTGAACTTCACCTTGGTGGATGAGATATTGCATAAAAGGTCACTCCCAAGGCCACTCCTCCATTGCCTAAAACCTGAAGAAGTCGATTATGACCTTCAAGAAGTCCATGAGGGGATATGCAGGAGCCATGGTGTAGAACATGCTCTTGTGCACAAACTTTTCGGGCAAGGGTATTACTAGCTTAATATGGTAGCAAAGGCATCCGAGTTCATGTCTAAATGTAAATAGTGTTAGAGGCATTCCTCAATATACCATAATCTCATAGTCCAACTCCAACAAACTTAGATGATGTGACCCTTCAACCAATGGGGGATCAACATCCTAGGCTCTTTTCCAATGACCTTAGAGCAGAGAAAGTTTTTGGCACTCACTATTGACTACTTTACAAAGTCGGTTGAAGCTATGCCACTCGCTTCAATCATTGAGAAGAATATCTTGGAGTTTCTTTGATAGAATGTGATCTACAGATTAGGATTGTTATACATGCTAGTCACCAATAATTGGAAGCAATTTAATAGCTCAACAATTAGGAAGTATTGCACTGTCCTTCATATTGAACAAAGGTTTAGTTCAGTGGCACATCCCTAGGCTAATAGCTTGGTAGAGATAACAAACAAAACCTTACTTACAAGGATAAAGAAATACCCTGAGAGGGCATAAGGCACTTGTGTTAAAGAGTTACCATATTTTTTCTGGTCTTATCATACTATGCCTCAGACTACAACTGAAGAATCACCTTATATGCTCGCCTATGGTGTGGAAGCAATCATTCCTATGGAGATTGGTCTTATTTCCTCGTGAGTATGATCTCAATGTTAATAAGGCAAATATCTGAGCTGAGAAGGACCTAATCCTAGAAGATTGGGAGAAGGCTCACACTAGTCACCAAGTATGAACAGTGGGTGGCACAATATTACAATGCCTGAGTCAGTAGTTGCGAACTATGACTAGGTGACTGGGTACTTCACCGAGCTAAACTTGTTGATCAAGCATCAGGGAAACTCTCTCTAAATTGGGTAGGCCCATTCAAGATTGCTCAAGCTATAGGACAAGAAGCTTTCAAGATCAAGCACCCAAATGGCAAAACACTTCCAAGAACATGGTATGTTGATAGCCTTAGAAGGTTAAATTTCCAAAACAAACTATATCTCATTTATTTTCTCAGAATGTCTATGCTTTGCAAAAAACCTTTGATGCTTAGGTATTGATTCCAAGAGAAACAAAAAGAACTCAGTACACTTGAGGCAGAATGCCTCGATCCACCTGAGGTTGGAGATCTCAACTATATGCCAGTGCAAAAGACCTTGGTCCACTCGGGGCAGAAGACCTAGGCTATATGCTAGGTGCAAAAGAGCTTGATCCACCCAGGGCAAGAGACCTCGGCTATATGCCAATTGTGAAAGGCCTCGGTCCACCTGAGGCAGGAGACCTGGCTATTCTCTAGTGTAGAAGACTTCAGTCCACCAAGGCAAAAGACCTTGGCTATACACTCGGCATAAAAGACCTCTATCCACCCAAGGCAGAAGACCTCTACTATATACTAGGAATGAAAGACCCAATTTACCTAGGGTAAGAGACCTTGACTATACACTAGGTGCGAAAGACCTCGGTCCACCCGAGATAGAAGACCTTAGCTTTACTCTAGGCAAAAATTTGAAATAGTCAAAAGATAGACTTTGCCAAGGTTGTAGACCAGTTGGGTGTTTAAATGTTTTAGCTAAAGTGCTCCTCTCTAAAAATCACTCCCTCTTGAAGTAGCGACCAAGAAGATACACACTAGGCACTTTGGGTATGCGCAAAAGAAATATTTGCAAACACTTAGAGGCTACCAACCGAATTGACACTTAAGAAAGTTTATTCTAAGAAAAGTAAATCTATTTGACCGGCTAGATTATGGGAAGCATTAGAGTAGGAATGGTCAAGGTTGATTATTTGAAAATAAGGTAAGAGGATAGTCTCAAAAGACAAAAGTTTAGAAAAGAGGCAAAATTTTATTAAACTAAGAAGCAAGACTAGTACAAAAATTCTTTCATTGAATGAAGAAAGAAAAGATACAACTGGTCAAAAATATTTAGAAGCTCTGAAGCTCCCACTAGCTGCTCACCAGAATCCTAGGCTTTGGTCTTCACCACCCCTTCCTCTTTAGTCTCCCTTGCCTTCACTACTATGGTCTCCCTTCGAAGAAGCTCCTCATACTCCCACCTAAGATATCAAACCCTCAAATCATTGTAGAGTTCAACTCAAAGGTCTTCAGGATCAAAATTGGCATCATAGTGAGTCTATGTCATCATGTCTCAGTAGACAAGGTAGCCCTCTATGAAGCTATTGGTGGAGAGCTTGGCACATGCCTATAGATAATCATCACTGGCCTTGAATTCTGAGATGGCTTGCGTTCTTGTTATCTTCAAAGCCTTTGGCTATTGAGTATTCTAGAGGAATATGATGATCACTTGGGTCTTGGCATCCTTTAGGTCAGACTGGTGTTGGATCCTCAGAGCCTCTAGGCTAGATAGAGCCGAGTCACATTTGGCCATGAGGATGTTCTTCTCTTCCTCTATATTCTTCCTTGACTCCTCCATGCTATACTAGAGAGACTTGAGTTGAGAACAAAGAAGGTTTGGCTCTTCTTCAACCTTGCTTTTATCAGACTCTACCTCCTTCTAAGCTTCAAATAACATCCTACATGGTAAAAAAATTGCATGACTTGTAATTGAACTAAAGGTTAGGATCGTGAAAGAAGAGGAAAATTAAAAGAGACAAGTCTAGATAAACTTACATCAAAATAAGATATGGCTCTTTTTAAAAAGAGCTTATCATCGGTGAGCCTAGACATGGAGGAGTTGGCACTGTCCCTGAAATTATCAAGGAAGTACTCTTGACATTGACCTCCTTCAAGGCACCTTGGTGCCCTCATGCCTCGAAGTGTGTCAGAGAGGGAATGAAAGTAGGAGTAGCTCTTTTCCACAATCAACCTTGTTTATCATATGATGAGGTGGTAACTTGGCATCATCCTTAGAGGTAGTAGCTCAGGAAGGTAGAGAGGAGGAATGAGGTAGTGCTTGCTTCTTTCTCGCCTACTCCTCACTTGTGCCTCAGCTCTTCCCCTCCTCCTCCTTCTTCCTCTTCCCTTGGCCTTGATCTACCATTGGGGAGGGGGTAGGAGCCTCGAGCTCAGCTGGCTTCTTTTGAGTGGCTTGAGCCATTGACAACTAAGGGGTCCTTAGTTGCTCCTTTAGAAGCTTATTCATGAAGGAGAGCTAAGCGATCCCTACAATGCAACATCATATTGTTAAACTCAAAGTAAAAGTTTTTCACAAGGGAAGTGAGCCAGAGACATGAGGGCTAGGATTTATATCAGTTATCTGAGCAATGGAGAGGCTGTGTTATTTCAAAAGAGACCTTGTCATACCATGTAAAGGTAGACCTAACACTCTCAACCTCCATGACCTAGGGCGCTAGGACTTGATGGACCTCAGATTGATTCTAGCATTGGCCTGATAGAAAAAAAAGATTACCCCACTCATGAAGAAGGCCTAAGTCAATCCTAGAGAAAATCTCACCGGATGGTCCTTCTAAGAATGGATAGAGTTAGGGCTGGAGGCAAATAGCTTATACCAATTTTTTGAGGGAAAAAACCACTGATTCCCAAGATTGGAGCCTCGACAACATTTGAAAGAATCTATAAACATCTCTAAAGCGGGAGGAAAGCCTTTGGAGGTGGCTAAGGTTTGAAAAGCTAAGATGAACTTCATGACATTTGAACATCTCACTGTAGGTGCTAAATTCAAACCAAAACTCCTCCCTAAGGATTTTACTATCCTCCTTTGACCCCCATGGGTCTAACTCAATTCCATCCGAAAAGTCAAAGATACTGACCAATTACTTAAGATTTTCCTCTTAGAGAGTAGACACAAAAATTTAGACCCTCACATCAGAAATAGCTAGCAAAATACTTGCACTAGGATCATCAAGAATAGAATAAAATGATTCTAATATGGGAACTCACTTGAAGATGAATACAAGATGGTCATAGCTTCCAAAGGGTGTACCCTTGCAAGCTTGGAGCTAAGCCACCATGGTGGAAGGTGTAGTGGGGGACATGGCAGGCTTTAAGGTTAACAGTGCAATGGTTGGGCAAATAATGCCACCCTACAACCCCTTCGGCATAGATGTAGGATCTTGACCCTTCATGGACGGCTTGGTGGACAGCATAGGAATAGCGCAGAGGGTCAAAGACTTCTTTGACGGAGGGGTTGTTGGCCTTGCATCTTCTTTATAGTGGAGGACCCCTTCTTGGAACCAAATAGAATGGAGGAAGACACCATTGGGGAGTATGGATGCTAATTGAGAATAAAGATGTAGAAGGAGGAAATTGAAGAATTGTGAAATTGCTAAAGGAAAATAAAAAGGATATAGTACCCCTTATATAAGACTCATCTTTCCATCTAATTTCCTCCACATGGCTTGATCTAGGTAGATGAAGTTCATGAGGTGAGATCTTTGAAATCCCATTGGGGTCTTGGTGACATGAGCCCTCCATCTTACTGCCAGCCACCTCAAGTGGGGAAATCAATGAGGCATGCAAGGCATCATTTTGATAAGTGAGTGATCAACTCCAGGTCACCACCTTAAGAATGAACAAAATCCTAATGATTACCCAAGGGTTTGATGAAATGACAAATTGCACCCCCTAGGCGTCATGGCGACCAATGCTTTGCACCAAGGACATCATATTAAGTAATGACACTATTCCCTAAAGCATCATGGTGGTTAGCACCTTCCTTCCCCAAAGAAAAGATTGAAACTCAAGTTTATCTTGATTCCAATGATCAAAGGCTGAACCACTTGATGGTCATCAAAAAAAGTTGAAGAACTCAAGCCCCCAAACTAGCGAGATGAGGCCTAGAGTTGAGGGGCATGATAATACAATAGACCACAAGGACTAGTTTGGTAAATCTAGTCATCAAGACCAGAGCGATTATCCAAGGTGACCAAAGGCCAATCACTAAACCTACTGGACAAGGTAAACTCCCCAAGTCCAAAGTCAATAAGGATTAAGCCCACAGATCGGGTTGAGAATCGATGCATCTGGAGTACAAAGCACTGCCTTGGTACTGAACCTAGAAGAGCTTGATATCCTCAGCTAGCAATGAACCCACATCTGGTCCTATGACATTATAAGGGAGTCATGCTAAACTATGACCAACCTCGGGTGTCTCGACTAAATCATAGCCAATCTCGAATGATTTTGGGACATGATTCAAGAAGTCATTCCCAAGGATACAAGTTTTATAGTTTTTGTTATAAGGAATCCATTGGGCAGTTACCTAAAATTATGAGATCTTTATGCACTAAATCTTTGGATGTTCTATAAATAGTAATAACAATGGGAGAGCTAAGGACTAATGCCCAAACACTGGCATCATTTCTATTACTAACGACTCGATTAACTTGAGCTTTGGAGCAACCATCGCCAAAGAGTTCTCAGCTATCTTCTTCAAAGACTTCATTTTGTGTAGGTTAATGGAGAGATCAAGGAGTCTCCCAGATTGAAATCGGTAGTGAACCAGGCTCCATCAATAACAATGAACCCCCAATACACACATGATCAGATTACAACTTTTCCAAATTATTTCCTATCTAAACCCTTCTAAATTGATAAAGAAAGTGCCTCCAAAGTAAGATTATTTTAATCTTTTTTCTCTTTAGTAGGATTGTTAATAAGTACATTGAACATGCAATAACAGATGCTATAAATATATTACCCAAACAAGATATTAATTTTAATATCTTCAAGGTAAAGAAAGGCAAAGATTTAGATTTGTATGTGCAAGTGTGACATATTAACTAGCAAGATGTTTAATTTGACCATACCACAACCTCTAGACTGTAGAGCAATTCTGGCTGGCTTGGTTCCTGCATAGCCCCTTATTTAGTTGAAACTCATACATCAACCTCAAGTTATTATATGTTACATTTTGAAACCTGAAACTTATAAGTTTACAAACTTATGGGGCCAAACTCCATAACTATATAAGAGCAGAATCTTAAACCAGTACAAATGATAGTTCATAAAGTAGACCCATAACCCATAGAAGTAATTTTTAATAAATACAATTATACATAAATTTCTTAACACAAACTTATATATTCAATGATTATAAAAATAAATAAACTCAAACTAAATTCTCTCACATCATTGCACGAAGTTAGTTGACATTTCATAACACAAATCTAATGATCAAATTTGCAAGAGAATTAGTGATCCCATATTAAATCAATATTTTCATATGCATACTATATCATTCTAGTAATTTAATAATAAGCAAAGCTAAATCATTACAAAGATTTAAAATAAATATCACAAATATGAAATTTTTTTATGAAGCTTAACAAGTACAAAGGGGCTAACTTCATAAAGCAAGGAATCTTTCAGATAATTACAAATCAAAATAAAACACAATGTAACTAGTATTTTCTACACAAAACAATGGGCTCACATACAATTAGTGACATGAATGAGAAATAAATTGACAAATTTAAAACCATTGATTGTAATAGAAGTTAGAAATTACCCATAAAATTGGTCTTATAAGAAATGTGTTTCTATTATGATGCCAACATGTGGTAGTGAAAATGATTTTTACAGAATGCAAATACATGTCGATATTATGGGATCAAAATTGACAGCCTAAGATGGTGGAGACCCTGGGAAGTGATCTCAATACAAAAATCAAAGTGTGTTTAATAAGGTATTATGAAAATATTGAATTCTAACATATACAAGCCTCTGTTATTAATTGCTCTGATAGTTATTAGGAATCTCCTAAAGTAAAAAACCTAGTTAATAAAATAGAGAGATAAAAAGAAAAGAAAAAAAAGCATAATTTGATTGATTTTGAGAAGTGGTACATGGCTTAAGAAAGGGTATACCCTCACTTTACAATAAATTTTAGCATAGAATTAGAGAAAATATGACAATAAAGAAAAAAAAAGGAAGGAGTGGGAAAGAATCTCTGATGTGTGTTACCACCTTATTCTCATGCGTTGGACCATGTACAATTTGACTCGGATGGATCTTGACTCAATCTTTAGCATATGTCGATGGCTTGATTTGATGGTGTTATCTGATAGGACATGAAAGGAGGTGAAGGAATATTTGAAATGTATCCAATAGATTTGAGTGTTGGCTATAATGTTTTTGAATGTTTCTGTTAGTCAATAAGACATTGGTGGTAACCTATTGGTTTGAAATATTTCCATTAGCCAATAAGTTATTGAAGGTAACTTCATTAGGTTAGAGTGTTTCTGTTAACCAAGAAGGTTTTGGCAATAACACCATGAATTTAAAGGTTTCCATTAGCCAATAAGGCATTAGACATAAATTTGTTTGGGTTGAAGTTTTTCCATTGGCTAATAAGGTGTTTGCAATAACTCCATGAATTTGTAGTATTTTTGTTAGCCAATAAAGTATTAGAAATAACCTCATTTAGGTTGAAGTATTTCTATTATCTAATGAGACATTGGTGATAACTCCATGAATTTGAAGTGTTTTCATTAGCTAATAAGATAGTGGAGATACCTTCATTTGTGTTGGAGTATTTTTGTTGGCCAATGAGGCATTGGCAATAACTCCATGAATTTAAAGTATTTTTGTTTGCTAATAAGGTATTAGAGATAACTTTATTTGGGTTTAATTATTTTCATTAGCCAATGAGGCATTGACAATAACTCCATAAATTTGAAGTATTTTTGTTAGCCAATAAGATGTTGGAGATAACAAAATTGAATTTGAAATATTTTCATAGGCAATACGGTTTTGAAAATAACTTTATTGGGTTGGAGTGTTTTCATTAGTCAATAAAGTGTTAGTGATAACTCCATAAGTTTACATTATTTATGTTAGATAATAAGGTATTGGAGATAGCTTTATTTGGGATTGGAGTGTTTTTATTAGCTAATAAGGTGTTGAAGATAACTCCAAGAGTTTGAAGTATCTTTGTTAGACAATAAGGCATTGGGGATAACTTTATTTGAGGTTGGAGTATTTCTATTAGCTAACAAGGTGTTGGAGATAACTCCATGAGTTTGAAGTATTTTCATTGGCAAATAAGGCATTGATGATATTTTTGTTGATTTTGACGTATTTCCATAGCCAATGAGGTGTAGGCAATAACTTCTTTGATCTTGAAGTGTTTCCATAACCAATAAAGCGTAGGCAATAACTACATTGATTTTGAAGTATTTTCATAGCGAATAAGGAATAGGTAAAATATTTCCATAACCAATGAGGCGTAGGCAATAACTTCTTTGAGGTTAAAGTATTTTCATAGCCAATGAGGTATGGGCGATAACTTTATTGATTTTAAAATATTTCTATAGCTAATGAGGTGTAAGTGATAGCTTATTTGATTTTGAAGTATTTTCATAGACAATGAAGCATAGGCGATAATTTTATTGATTTTAAGTTAGCATTACCGACTGCTTGTGGAGTTGGGTATTGCCTAAGAGTGCTACCAACAACTTCTGTAGCACACCCAGTGAGACTCAATTTGTTCTGGTCTAGCTCTATTCAAACTAGATCTGACTTGGCTATGGTTTGGTTTGGATTTATCTTGACTTGGTTGGATTTGGTTCAGACTTATCTTGACTTGATTGGGTTTGATTTGGATTTGTCTTGACTCAATTTGGTTTGGTTTGGATTTGTCTTCATCCAGTTGGGTTTGGTTTAACCTTGTCTTGGCCTAATTAAGGTTTGGATTTGAGTTCAATTTGACTCAATTAAGGTTTATTTGAATTTGTTTAGCCTCGATTGAAGTTGGTCCTAATCCAATTAGGTTTAACTCAAGCTTGATTTAACCCAATTATTATTTGATTTGAATTTTAGTGTAATTTCTGGTTGACCTAATTTGAACCTGATTGGGGTTGAGTCTGAACCAATTTGACTTGGATTAACTCAATTTTGATTTGTGTCCAATTCATTTTAAATTTTAGACCATTTATATGACTAGTTTAGGTCCATTTGGTAGTCTGTTCGAGTCAATTTGGTTTTATTTATTTGCTTTAGTTGAATCAGTTTGAGTTTAATGTGATCAAGTTATTTAACTTAATTTATTTATGTTAATCAATTGATTAGTTTGGTTTAAGAGCCCTCAAGCTATTATAATGACTTTAGGTGGGCCTGTGAACTGACCTTAAGTCACTTTGACTTTTAGGTGAGCCGGCAAATTGGTCTTTAGTCTGAATAGACATTAGGTGAGCTTGCAAGCTCACCATAGTCTGAATAGCATACGGTGAGCCCATAGGTTGGCCTTAGAGTCCCAATGAATATTTAGTGAGGTCATAAACTTATCTTAGTCCAAATATATATTTAGCAAGCCTGCAAACTAGCCTTATTCCAAATAGCCATTTGGCAAGCTCATAGGTTGGTCTTAGTTCGAATAGATATTCAGTGACCCTGTAGACTAGTCTTAGTAAAAATTTGCAATCCCATAGCCTAGCTTATGGATGTCACGGTGCCCAAGCTGCCTTATAGTCCAAACAGACAGTTGTTGAGCCCACAAGCTGACCTTTGTCTGAATTTGTGAGCCCCAAGCTGGCTTATCAATGTCATAGCCCATAGGCTAGCTTATAGTCCAAATAGATAGTCGGTGAGACTGTAAGTTAGTCTTAATCTGAATGAACATTTGATAAGTTTGCATGTTGGCCTTAGTCCGAATGGATATTCGACAAGCCCATAGGTTGCCTTAGTCTAAATTTATGAGCGTGCAAGCTATCCTTAGTCTGAATTTGCTAGCCCACAAGTTGGTGTTTAGATGTCACGAGCCTATAGGCTAGCTTATAGGTGTTGTAAGCCCACAAGCTAGCTTATAGGCTTTCAAATGAATTCGCATGCTGGCCCTAGATTGATGTTATTTTGAGTTATTTTAGTTCTTTCTTGTTTTTGTCCAAGTTCAACTGATCCCTTATTAGTTAATGGGCTCTAAAGCTTGAGTCCTTCAATGGTGGCATCGTGATAGAGTCATAGCCATGGATGACTGTATTATTCGTGGAGATCCATTGATGCATGAGGCCCAGGTGACCACGATATTAGTGAAGATCCATTGATGAATAAGGCCGTAGTTGGCTATAGCACTAGTGTAGATCCATTGATGCACAAGGCTATGATATTGGTGGAGATTCATGAACAGATGAAGTTGCAGATAGCTACGATGTTGATTGAGGTTCATTGATGTGCACAACCACGGTGGTGATGGAGAGGCTCATTGATGTTTAAGACTATGGGTGATTGCGGGTGATGGTGAAGACTTGTGGATGCACGAAACCATAGATGGTTGTGATATTGGTGGAGAACCTATTTGAGTCGATTTTGGCCAAAAGTTATATTTAATAAAAATTCATTCAAAATATGAAATTGAATATCACTAGATTATGAACCAAATGTGGGTCTCAATTTGACCTAATCATAATCAAATTTGACCAAAAATTGAGTCCAATTTGATTTAAATTATTGATAAATTCATGTTCAAACTAAAGTAAGCTAAGTGGGCTACATATTTGGATTAAAATTCATCAAATATGTGGATCAAAAGGAAAAATATAAATCTTTGTAAAAAACTCCCTCAACTAAATATATTTTATAAATGAGTCCTCGATCGAGCTTTTCTTAAAAATAAGTCACTCCGATGAAAATTTTGAGAGAAATTTCTTAAAAATTCTGAAATTTCAAATAAGTTCCCATAAAACCTAGGGTTTGTGAATAAACTACTCAAAATTTTATATTCACAAGTAAACTTCTAAAATTTTCAAATTTTGTAAATAAACCATTTGAAACTTTTACTTGCAAACAAGTCCAAATTCTATTCAAGAAGAACCCTAAGAGTTTCAAAATTCCATAGTAGGCTTTTATGAAAAAAGCCCTTGAAACTTATGAAATTATATTTTTGGTCCAAATTTTTCCCAAAAAACTTGCAAATATTCCCCTGAAAAAATTTGATATCCAAACATAGTACAAACCTTAGATCTCTTCATCAAAGAAATAAATCTCAATTAATGGATTACATACAAATTAGAAAATACAAAAAAATAATTTTAATTAAATATCACAATCTCATATGTTTTCAAAATCAACCAATCAAATATTTGATTGCAAATTTTCTAGAGGCTATAAATTGATGGGAACCTTAAAAAAAAAAATTAACATAGAGAGTGATAGGTCAGCAAACCATCATAGGAGATGAGAGGGATCAAAAGCAAAATACCAGAGAGAGAGAGAGAGAGAGAACAAAAAATGTTAGAAAGAGCATCAAAAATTGAGAGATGTTTTCCTTTTGCAGGGAGTTCATTGCTGCATCCCATCTCTGCTATCCTCCAACTTGCACTTCGGTGAGCTGCAACCCGCAGTCACAACCCCATAGCCCTGCAACCACATGTACGACCATTGTCAACACCATTTTGCCTACTATCCTAAGGACTACCATCAAGAAGCCCCTGACAAAGTAGTTGCGGTCGGAAGCAATGCTACAAAAAAGGGTGAAGAGGAGCATCATCATCTTATCTTTCTTCCAACCCAATCAATGGAGATAAATGACAAAGAAGGAGAAGCACACCATCCACACTATCTCACCAATGGTCACCAAAACCCTAAATTGGCTGACACATTCCTCCTTTGCACCAGAACCCTAGCTTTGTCGGCTAGCTTGCACTCCTCGCCATGCCGGAGTCTTATAAATAGGTTGGATCCCTACTGGATCTGGCCTGTCAAAGATGGCAGCACCTTTGTACGTGGCTATTGCTCGAAGTATCCACTGTGTCCTGAACCTCCATTAGCAGCCACTATTCGAGAGGAACCGCCAAGTCGTCACACTTTGGCCACATTTGCCACCATGGCCAGGAGATCTGCCCAACCGCGCACTCATAGGGCCTGATCCAAGCCACACTGATCTTGCCATGGCTTGGCCCTCCTCTGACCTTGCCTTAGCTTTGCTCCCGTGCAGATATCGCCTCTCCTTTGCCTGCTTGCTCCTACATCACTGTCGTAGCCTCCAAGTAGTCTCTGCCACCCTACCACTAGCCGAGGTCAACGAATCCAGCTAGATTAGGCCAGGAAGAAGCCTATGCCCTCACAGCCCATTCAAGGAAGAGAGCATGGGTCTGAGGAAGAAGATGGAACCAGTCGGGAGAAAATGGAGAAGAAGATGAGTAGAAAAAAGAAAGAAAATAAAATAAAAAAAGGGGCTTGCAGCAAGAGTTCTTGGTCTTGACTTTCATGTCATCGCTACCATGGCCACTTACCAGTCTTTGGCACATTAATGAAACTTTCTCAATATCACAGCCACTGATGACCTTTTGCATGATAACAAAACTCTATCAATACTGTAATCACTCACAACTCTTCAAATGACGATGAAACTCTAGGAACATCATGGCCATTGCAATCCTTCAAATAATAGTAGGACTCGAATAACATTGCAACCACCCATGACCCTTCATACGATGGTGAATCCCAACACTACGACCACTCGTGGCCTTTCGAATGATGGCAGATGTCACACAGCCAAACAGCAAAACTCTACCCACACCATGCCACCCATGGCTCTTCATATAATGGCAAATCCCAATACTGCGATCATCCACTGCCCCATTCAAAAGACGACGAAACTCTACTAACACCATGACCACCTACGACCCTTCATATGATAGTGAATCCCAATGCCATAGTTAATTGCAGCCCCCTTTGTATGATAGTAGATTTCCACCAATACACAGTAGTCACACGCAACTCTTCGCATAATGGACAACTCCGGGCCATCCTTTGAGCTCGCCAACCCCAAGCTAGGCTTAAGCCTGGCAAAACTAGATTAGCCTTCAGATCTTCCAAAACTAGGCCAACTTTTGGATTTGCCAAATCAAGCCAATCTTTGGACTTACATTCATAGGCTAACCTTCGGGTCTACCAAATAGGCCCGCCGTTGAGCCCGTTAAATTAGGCCAGTTTTTAAGCCCACCAAATCAGGCCAATCTTTCGATTCACCAAATCAAGCTAACCCTTGGATTCTTACCCATAGGCCAACATTTAGGCCCACTAAATCAAGCTAGCTCTTGAGCTTACATCCATAGTCCAGCCTTCAAGTCGGTCAAGTTAGGCTATTCTTTGAGGCAACAAAATCAAGCCAGCTCTCAATCTTGCACCCATAGGCAAGCCATTGGGCCCACCCAAATCAAGTTAGCACTTGGGCTTGAACCCATAGGCCAGCCTTCGGGCTCGTCAAATTAAGCTAGCCCATAGGCCAGCCTTCGAGATTGCTAAAGCAAACTTGCCTCCTAGCCCCGCAAAATCAAGCCAGCCATCGAGTTCACACTCATAGGTCAAATTTCAAGCCCACCAAATCAGGCCAATTTATGAGCTTGCTAAATCAAGACAGCTCTTGGGGTTGCACACATAGGTCAGCCTTTGGGCCCACAAAATTAGACCACTTTTTGAGTTTGTCAAATCAAGCTAGTGCTCAGGCTTGCATTCATAGGCTAGCCTTTGAGCCCACCAAATTAGGCTAGTCTTGGGACCTATCCAATCAAGTTAACACTCAGGCTTACACCCAAAGCCAACCAAATCAAGCTAGCCCTTGGGCTCATACCTATATGATAGCTATTGGGTCTGCTAAATCAGACTAGCTTTTTGACCTACTAAATCAAGTCAGTCTTTGGGCTCGCATCCATAGGCTAGTATTTGGATCGTCCAAATTAGGCTAGGCTTCAAGCCCATCAAATCAAGTCAGCTTTTGGGTTTACATCTATAGGCCAGCCTTCGAGCCTATCAAATTGGGTTAGTCTTCAAGCTCATTAAATCAAGCTAGCCCGACGACTCACATCCATGGGCCAATCTTCGGGCTTGCAAAATCATGCCAGCTTTCGAGCCCACCAAATCAAGCCAGCCCTCATACTCATATTCATAAGTTAGCCTTCAAGCACGCCAAATCAGGCCAGCCTTTAAGCCTACTAAAACAAGCTAGCCCTTGGGCTCGCATCCATAAGCCAACTAGTCCACGAGCTCATGCTTAGATATCCTTTGCATTCGCACTTTAGTAGTTTTTAGGCTTGCACCCAAGCTAGCACTTGGGCTCGCACCTCTAAGCTAGCTTTCAGGCTCACGCATCAAGCCAACCCTTGGTCTTTCACCTCCAAGCTACTCCTTCTTCTCGCATATCTAAGGTCAGCCCATAGACTCATCCAAAGTTATCATAACAGCCCAAGAACTCTCGAATCAAATTGATGAATATAAAGTAACTCAATCATATTAGACTCAGCTAGAACAAATAAACAAAACCAAATTGAGTCAAATGGATCACAAAATGGAGCTAAATTGATCAAATAGATAGACTAAAACTGAATTTGACCCAAAATCCAAACTGAGTTAATCAAAACCAAATTAGCTAAGACCCAACCCTAATCTGATTCAAATTGGCTTAATTCAAAATTAAGTCAAGTTTAAATTAAACCACATTCGGGGTTCAAGTAAGCTCAAATCAAATCTCAATTAGATTAAATCAAGTTCAAACTAAAAGCTGATTGGGTTAAGAACCCATAGTAAAATCAAAACCAAACTAAGCATAAACTAAAATCAAACTATACCTAAATCGACTTGAACTTAGACCTAAGTCTACTAAGATGCAAACCCAAACCCAATGAGGATCCAAGATGGGTCAAACGCAAATCCATCAATGGGTTGAGACAAGATTCAATAAGAATTCATCAAGAACCCATCAAGAACCTATCAAGGGTTAGATTCAAGATCCATTAAAGATCTAATAAAAAACACACAAAGGGTTTGGATCCAAGATGCATTAAGAATTTATTAACAAACTGATAATGGTCTAACACAAGGTCAAACTTGACCCGAATCAAATGAAAAATAGACTCTAAGTCAAAATTGAGTTTTGAACATCGAACTAAATCAAACCAAATTCAAATCAAAATTAGTATTTGATAAATATTCTTCTAAAAATCAATGCCAAGTTTAGTGAATTGAGTACATTATTCTAAGTTGAACATTTATCATCAATAACAATAATAATTTTGGGAATGGATGTTTCACATGTTTCCCCTAGTAAATCTAATGTCCCTCTATGATTGTGGTAGTCAATTCATGACAGTGGCCTCTAATTTCATATAATAAAGTTTCAATACAAACCCACTCACCAAAGGCTCTGGGAAGAGAAAACTGGAACATATCATCATCTTTCAGGAAGGAGTTAGTGCACAAAAATCTATGATTGTGGTAGTCAATTCATGACAGTGGCCTCTAATTTCATATAATAAAGTTTCAATACAAATCCACTCACCAAAGGCTCTGGGAAGAGAAAACTGGAACATATCATCATCTTTCAGGAAGGAGTTAGTGCACAAAAATGGGGTAGCAACACACATCAAAGGTTCTTTCTCACTCCTTCCCTTTTTTTCTTATTTATTTATCATTGCCATATCTTTCCATAATGTCATGATGAAATTTATTATAAAGTAAGGGTGTACCATCGCTTATGCCATGTTCTATTTTTTAAAATCAATTGAATGCTTTCTTCTTTCCTTATTTTGCTTTTATATTTTATTAGCTAGATTTTTTACTTTAGGAGATTCCTAATAATCATCTAGATAAATAATAACAAGAGGTTGTGCCTATTGAAAATCAATATTCTCACAATGCCTGATAACACACTTCAAATTAAAAGTATTTTGATTTATACATTGAAGTTGCTCCCAAGGTCTTCGCTATTTTTGACCACTAAAATTGATCACACAAATTTTTGCATGCCCAATGGGACTTGACTTCTCCTCTAAGTGTAGAAACCTAGCTAATATAAACACATATCAAAAGAAAGAAAATTGATGATTGATTTTTCATTAAGAGAAAAAGAAAATAATATCATCAAGTGGCCCTCCTACCCTAATATACACCATCATCCTCAATGAAGGGTCTGTGATATACTTTATGAACCAACAGTCATTGCAGAGGCAACTAGAGTCCACATAAGCATGGATCAAGGATCTCCCATCCATGGGGCAAAGGCCTACCATCCAGGAGGCAACGACTAAGTCCACCCAGAGAGTAAGTGCCAAATCGATTTAAAGGGGTTAAGACCAAATAACATTATGTCAAATTTTGATGACAAAATAACAATCATTGAGGAGCAATTGGAGTCCATTTCAGCAATCTGACTAAGACAACTTTTTCCAACTCATGCATGATGCTTTTTCTTTCACCAATATAATCATTTCTCCTAACATTAGTAACGCTATCTTTGATCCAATTACTACTTCATCTACCCAGTGTGGATCAACCCCTCACCTCCCACCCAGTGAGCAAAGATTAAGTCCACTGAAGGGGGCAAAAGTAAGTTCACCCCAGTGGTAAAGGGTAAATTTCATTATGCTAAATCTCAATAATAAAATAGAGGATACATTAGCATAAACTAGGGTATCAGTCCTTCAAAGGTAAAGCAATCGGTAAAAGTTAGTTTTGACCACCTATAACTTACAAAAAGGAAGGATCACTAGGGCATTCGATTGAATTTTAGATGTTAGATCAAATTTGAAGCTAGATGCTACAATCCCTACCTCCAACTCCTTGAGGTAGAGAAGAACAAGGGAAGGATTTCATCTTCCAATGACAGAGTGATTAATGAATAAGAAAAAGGTTACTTACACCAAATCTATAGTATGAAAGAGTCAAATATTTGCATGAGCTTCAAAAGCACATAAAAAATGTTTAGCCTATGATGGAATGTCTAGCCAAACTCACTAGTCAAGTATATATTGTATACTTCTTGAGGTGAAAATAAAATTTTTTAAGAGATAAAACAAAATGTTCTCTTAGTTTTCAGGTGAATCGCCTTCTATCATAGGGATAAGGTCTCTACAAAATATAAAGGTAATGTTTGAAGGCAAGGATTGTCAGTGATGAAATATGATAGAGTTGGAATCCCTGCACCTCCCCACCCACCTACACCCTAAGTTAACTTCGGAAATGCAAGCCTAAAAATATGGTGACCACCCCCCCACCCCCCCCCCCCCCCCCCCCCCCCCCCCCTCCCCCCCCCCCCCCTCCCCCCCCCCCCCCCCCCTCCCCCTCCTCCTCCTCCTCTCCCCGCCCCCTCAAAAAAGAATAATGAGAAATAAAATCCTAAATAGACAAATCTTATATAAAACCAAGAGAGGGAGACTCAAAGAGTAAGGACCAGCTAGCATCTACAAGCATGCAAATCTTGGATCTTCAAAAGAGGACTAAGATTGCTAAGTCAAAAAGAAAAAAGAAAAAAGAAAAAAAAGGAAGTGGGGAGAAAATTAGATTGCATACTGAAATTAGGACTTATGCAGTCCCATTTTGGTGTATTATCAACTAAGAAAGATGACCCAAAGAACACCTGTGGGTGTGTAAACCTTGAAAATTGACATTGGGAGGCATTCGAGATCAAATTCAAACTCAAAGAAGCAACAAACCAATAGAAACATATTGAAATTAGTGAAGTTGCTAGAAAAATAGGTTCTCGAAGAAAATATTGCACTTGAAAAAAGGTATAAGGGAAGGCCAATTGGTAACCTACCACATCTTAAGATAAAATCATCCTTAAACGTCAATAGATCAAATCAAGTAGGAGATTTTTATCAAAGATGAAAGGATATATTACCTATCTACTAAAAGTAATCTCCAAAAAGAAACTTTCAAATAAGGACAAACACATATGCTTTGCATCATTTGCTTCTTCCAGCATCATAATCAAAAAGAAAAGGGAAAACATCACTTCACAAAGTTACTTCTCTTGAACCACATGCACTAATTTAGTGTTCTAAAAGATGAACTATTAGATTGAATTAATATAGTTTAACTAGTATTAACTTGAGCATCTACTTGCTAATTCAGCTGATTAGTACATACTATCTTGCTCCAATATGCCAATGAAAGATTCTAAAGGATTGGGAAACATTGCTCCAAGAATCTGTACATGCCTCATGGTCACCATTGGACCTATAATGAGGTTGATCAAACATTATTAACACTTTCAGACACACAAACTGCATGTGTCGCATTATCCACAGTACTTCAGACATCATAAGAGAGTGAAGTTCTCAAGGAAGCTTCATCAAAACTTGAAGACATGGGTCATGATGCAACCAAAATGCCCTTAAAGATGAAAGAGGAACCTTTGCCAAGTCCTACTCAAATCACTTAGTGAAGACATGATCCTCAAACCAATAGAAGCTCTACCAAAACTTAAAGATGGAGGGCAAGCCATCATCAATGAACTAATAGAAATCAACCTTGATTTAGGGAAAAGGCCCTTGCCATTGATCAATGGTGACTCTTGAAGAGATATTATGCCTAAGCCTCTAGCAGCAACAACAACAAAATGCCTATGTTTTATCTATGGATGGAATGCCCTACTTCCTCAAAAAGGAATGTCTAGCCAAAAATGTACTCCATGTTCCTCTAGGCAAAACATGGATAGAAAATCCTGCTCAATTTGTATAGCAATTGAGTCCATGTCCCCATAAAAGTCCACTTCTTGTAGAAATTCAACTAAGCCCACTTCTTATGGTGAATTAGGTCCACTTCTCATGCAAAATTAAGCCCACTTATTATGACAAATCAAACCCACTTATTGTGATAACTCAAGCTCACTTATTGTGGTATCTCAAGTCCACTTATTGTGGCAAATCAAGCCCACTCATTGTGACAACTCAAGTTCACTTATTATAGCAAATTAAGTCCACTTCTTATGGCAAATGTTCACCTTTTGTGGCAAATCAAGTCTATCCATTATGGTAAATCAAGTCCACTCCTATGGTAGCTCAAGACCACTTATTATAACAATTCAAGTCCACTTATTGTGATAAATCAAGCCCATTCATTGTGACAACTCAAGTCCACTAATTATCACGGATCAAGCCCACTTATTGTGGCAAATCAAGTCCATTGATCATGGTGGCTCAAGACAGTGCATTGTGGCAATGCAAGTCCACTAGTTGTGACAACTCAAGTCCATGTTTTGTGGCAAATTGAGACCACTTATTGTGAAAAATCAAGACCACTCATTGTGGCAAATTAAATCCACTCATTGAAGCAAATTAAATCCATTTCTTGTAGCAAATCAATATCACTCATTAAGGCAGCCTCAATCCACTTATTCTAGTAATTCAAGTCCACTCATTATGGTAAATCAAGTCCACTCATTGTGACAACTAAAGTCCACTTTCATATGTCAAATCAAGTACACTTTTATGTGACAAACTAAGCTTACTTACATGTGATAGTCCAAATCCACTCTCTAGATGCTAATGCAAAGAGCAAGCCCCCTCAAAAATTTATTTGCTTCGCTCCCCTCACTAAGACAATTTGTGAAGTAGATGCAAAATGGCCATTTGTTTGAGTTAATTATGACTTAAAATCATATTTACTTAAAATTTAGTTAGAAAATGGGATTGAATACCACTAGATTATGACCCAAATGTGGATCTCAATTGGACTAAATCACAATCAAATTTGACAAAAAATTGAGTTCAATTTAAATTTAAATTATTGAGAAATTTAGGCTCAAACTAAAGTAAGATAAGTATGTTGGATATTTGGACAAAATCGGGCCCAAAATTCATTGAATATTTGGATCAAAATAAAAAATAAAAAATATTTATAAAAAATTCTTTGAACCAAAAATGTTTTAAAAATGGGTCCCTAACTGGACTTTTCCTAAGAATAAGTCCCTTGGATAAAAATTTTGCCAAAAGTCCTTGAAAGTTTTGAAATTTTAAATCAATTCCAAGAAAACCTAGGGTTTGTGAATAAACATCTAAAAATTTTATATTCACAAATAACCCCTAAAATTTTTAATTTTTACAAATATACCCTCCAAAAAATTGTATTTTGCAAATAAGTTCAAATTTATTCAAGAAGGACCCTTAGAGTTTCAAAATTTCATGAATAGGCCATTTTTACAAAAAATTCTCTGAAATTTTAAAATTACATTTTTTTTCCAAATTTTCTAAAGAAAACTTACAAATATCCTCCTAAAAATTCAATATCCAAATATGGTACAAATCTTGGATCTCTTTATCAGGAAAACAAATCTCAATTGATGGATTACATACCACTTAGAAAACCTTTAATTGATTGCAAATCTTCTTGAAGCTTATAAATTGATGGAAACCTGTAAACAAAAAAACATAACATAGATAGGGAGAGGTCAACAATCCATCTTAGGGAACAAAGGGGGTCAGAAGCAGGATATCATCAAGAGAGAGAGCATCAAATATTTGAGAAAGCATTCTATCGCTCTTACCTTTTCTTTTCTTTTACCTTCCTCTATTTGTCTCTCCCTTGTTTTCCTTTTGTAGGAACTTCATTGCCGCATCCTATCTCCAACCATCCTTGAACTTGCTCTCTAGCAAGACACAATCAGCAATCATATTGCCACTACCCTATGGCCACATGTGCAACCATTGTCAACACCACTTCACTCATGATCTTGACCACTACCATCAAGAAGTCCCTGACAAAGGGGTTATGCTCAAAAGCAAAGCTACAAAAGAGGGTAAAGAGGTGCATCATCATCTCATCTTTCTTCCAACTTGATTAATGAAGATAAATGGCTAAGAAGGAGAAAGACACCATCCACACTTTCGCATTGATGGTCACTAAAACCCTAAACTGGTTGACACATCCCTCCTTTGTGCTAGAACCCTAGCTCTGTCATCTAGCTAGCACTCCTTGCCATACTAGAGTCTCACAAATAGGTTAGATCCCTACTAGATCCTAGGTAGTCAAAGCTAGTTGCATTTCCACGTGTGGCTGCTATCTAGAGGAGCCACTGTGTCCTAGCCCTCCATAAGCGGCCATTGTCCAAGAGGAACTACCACGTTGGCCCACTTTGGTTAGGTCTAGCACAACTTCCAAGAGATCGGACCAACTGTCACAATTCTAGAGCTTGATCTGGGTTGCACTGACCTCATATGGCTCGACCCTCCGCTAGCCTTGCCTCAGCTTTGCTCCTGAGCATCGTGCCTATGCTCCCCCCCCCCCCACACCACCCACCCACCACCCAACACACACACACACACACACACACACACACACACACACACACAAAACAATGTGCTCTGCTAGCCTAGGTTTGTGCCATTGCCTCTGCCACCTCATTGCCACCTTGGCCTCGCGATGCTACTTTTTCTTCACCTGCTTTCCCGTATGTTGATGCTACAGCCTTTAGGCAGTCTCCACTGCCATCTCACCACTAGCCAAAAAAGAAGGAAGCAATTAGGAGAAAAAGATAAGTAGAACAAAGAAAGAAAAGAACATAGAAAAAAGGACTTGCAACAAGAGTTCTCATTGCAATTTTCATGCCATCACTACCACAACAACTTCTAGTCTTTAGCATGTTGATAAAACTTCCTTAATATCATGGCCATGTGTAGCTCTTCAAATGATGGCAGAACTTCACTAACATTGTGGTTGTCTATGGTCCTTCAAATGATAGCTGAACTCCAATAACATCGTGATCACCTGTAGCCCTTTGAATGATGGTGGAACTCAACCCATATTGTAGCCACCCGTGGCCCTTCAAATGATAGTGAAACTCTACCAACACCATAGCCACCCATTGCCCTTCTTATGATGGTGAATTCCAACATTGCGACCACCCACAACCCTTTGAATGATTACAAAACTGCACCAACACTTTGTCCACCAATGGCCTTTCGTATGATGGAAAATCCCAACATCACGATCACCAATAGTCCCTTTTGTGTGACGATGAATCTCAACCAATACTGTGGCCACCCACTACCCTTCGTATAATGACAACTCCAGGCCAACCTTTAGGTCTGTCAAAACTAGGCTAGCCTTCAAGCCTACCAAAATCTGGCCAACTTTTGGCCCCACCAAATCAAGCTAACCCTTCGATTTGCACCCATAAGCTAGCCTTCAAGCTTGCCAAATCAAGCCAGCCCTTAGGCTCACACTCATAGGCCAATCTTTGCGCCCACTAAATCAAGTTAGCCCTTGAGATAGCATCCATAGGCCAGCCTTCAAGCCTACTAAACAAAGCTAGCTATTAGGCTGAACTCATAGGCTAGCCTTTGAGCTGCCAAATCAAACCTACTCTCGAGATCACACCCTTAGGCTAGCATTTGAGTTTGCCTAAATCAAGCTAGCTCTCAGGCTCGCACCTATAGGCTATCCTTTAGGCTCACCAAATCAAGCCAGCTTTCAGGTTCACATTGATAGGCTAGCCTTCAAGCTTGCTAAATCAAGCTGGTCTTCGAGCCTGTCAATTCAAGCCAGTCCATGGGATCAAACCTTTAGGTTAGCCTTCAGGCCTGCTAAATCAAGCCCACGCTTGAGCTTGCATCCATAGGCCATCTTTTAGCCCTACCAAATCAGGCTAGCCTTTAGACCTATCAAATCAAGCCAGCCCTCGAGCTCGCATCTATAGGCTATCATTCAGGCCTACCAAATTAATCCAATCTTCAATCCAGTAAAATCAAGCTAGCCCTTGGGCTCATATCCATAGGCCAGCCTTTGGACCTGCCAAATCAAGTTAGCCTTTTGACCCACCAAATCAAGCTAACCCTCAAGCTCTAACCCATAGGCCAGCCTTCAGGCTTGCCAAATCACACCAACCCTTGAGCTCACATCCATAAGCTAGTCTTCAGGCTCATGCTCAACCAGCCTTCAAGCTCACACATCTAAGGCTAGCCCACAGGCTTACTCAAAGTTATCATAATAGTCCAAAGGCTCTTGAATCAAATTAATTAATATGAAGTGACTCAATCACATTAAACTCAGTTATAACAAATGAAGAAAACCAAATTTGTTCAAATGGATCCCTAAATGGAGCTAAATTAATTAAATAAATAGAGTAAATCTCAAATTAAATTGGACTCAAAATCTAAATTGAATTAACCAAAATCAAATTAGCAAAGACCCAACCCTAATTGGATTCAAATCATGTTAAATTAGAATCGAGTCAGGTTCAAATCAAACCCTATTTGTCCAAGTAAGCTCAAATCAAACTCCAATTGGATTAAACCAAGTTCAAACTAAAATATAATCAGATTAAATCAAATCTAAAGTCCAACCAAAACCAAGACTAAACTGAAATCAAGCTGAACCTAAATTGACTTGAACTTGGACCAAAGTCCACTAAGATGCCAACCCAAACTTGATGAAGGTCCAAGATGGGTCAAACCCTAATCCATAAATAGGTTGAGACAAGATCCAATAAGAATCCATCAAGGGTCAGATCCAAGATCCATCAAAGATCCAATAAGAACCTGCCAAGGGTTTGGACCTAAGATCTATTAAGGATTCATTAACAAATCGGTATGGGTCCAACATAAGGTCAAACTCGACCTAAATTAAATAAATACCAAACTCAAGTCAAAATTGAGTTTTGAACATGGAACTAAATTAAATCAAACTCTGATCAAAATTAGTATTTGATAAAGGTTCTTCTAAAATCTAATGCCAAGCTTGGTGAATTGAAGTTGTTATTGTAAGTTGAACATTCACTGTTAATACTAACAATGATTTTGGGAATGGATTTTCACATGGTTCTCCTCGTAAATCTGATACCACTCTATGGCTATGGTAGTCTTCATGGTAGTAGCCTTTGATTTTATCCAATAAAGCATCAATACAAACCCAATCACTAAAGGTTCTGAGAAGAGAAAACTAGAACATATCATCATATTCTAGGAAGAAGTTAGCAAATCACAATTCAATCAAGCTTTGAACATTGAATTGAATTAAATCAGACTTAAATTGAGATTGAGTTCTGAATAATGAACCTAACTCAAACTCAATCCAAAATAGTTTGGATAGAACTGGACAGGATCAAACTGAGTCCCACTGGGTGTGCTTAAAAAGTCTTTGGCAACACACTAAGGTTTTACTCAACTCCACAAGTAGTGAGTGGTGCTACTTCATAATCAAAGAGGTTTACACCTACACCCAATGGATTATAAAATATCTCAAAACAAAGAAGTTAAAATTAATGTCCCACGGATTATGGAATACTTCAAAATCAAAGAAGTTAATACCTGTACCCCACAAACTATTGAATATTTCAAACCAAAGAAGTTAATATAAATGCCCCATGGGCTATAAAATACTTCAAAATTAAAGAGATTAACTACTGCACCCCACGTGCTATGAAATATTTTAAACCAAAGAAGTTAATATTGATGCCCTATGGGCTATGCAATACTTTGATATCAAAGAGATTAACACCTATGTCCCATGAGCTATGGAATATCTCAAATCAAAAGAGTTAATATTGATGCCCGATGGGCTATGAAATACTTAAAATCAAAAGAAGGTGATACCTATGTCCCATGGGCTATGGAATATCTCAAATCAAAGAAGTTAAAATAATGCCTCACTGACTATAGAATACTTCAAAATCAAAAGGGTAACAGCTATGCCCCACGAGCTATAGAATACCTCAAACCAAAGAAGTTAATATTGATGCTCTATGGGTTATGGAATACTTCAAAATTAATAAGGTTAACACTTGCACTTCATGAGTTAAGGAATACCTGAAATCAAAGAAGTTAATACTAAAACCCCACGAGCTATGGAATGCTCCAAAATCAAAGACGTTAACACATACACCCAATAGGCTATGGAATACTTCAAACCAAGAAGCTAACAGCAATGTTCCATGGTCTATGGAATTCTCCAAACTCAAATAGGTTAACACCTATGCCCTATGGACTATAGAATACCTTAAATCAATAAAATTAATGCCTATGCATCATGCCAATGGAAATACTTAAAGTCATTGCCAACACTCAAAGCTATTGGAAACACATCCATCCCTCCATGTCTCACTAGATGATGCCATCAACATCTACCAAAGACCAAGTCATGACCCATCTGAGTAAAGATGCCACATGGTCTAGCACACAAAAGTGGAGCAGTAGTACAAATCAGACCTTCTTTCTCACTCCTCCCATTTTTTCTTATTTATTTATCATTGTCATACCTTTCTATAATGCCATGATGAAATTCATTATAAAATAAGGGTATACCCTTACTTAAAATCAATCAAATACTTTCGTCTTTTCTTTTGTGTCCCTATTTTATTACTTAGATTTTTTAATTTAGGAGATTCCTGATAATTGTCAAGATAATTAACAACATGGGCTTGAGAATATTGAAAACTAATATTTAACAACTCTTGATAGCGTATTTTAAATTAAAAAAATTTTGATTTTTGCATTAAAGTCACTCCCCAGGGTGTCTGCTACTCCCAGGATTGGGCTACTGAATCAATCCCATAGAAATGTAGACACCTGAGACCACAGGTGGCCATGGATAGGTGGGACAAAGGGGTGTTCATGGTAGGGTCCAAACCCCCTGATTCTTCTAGGTTCAATCACCAAAACATAGGTGACCAAGCATACTAGGAACAATAGCTTGGAGAGAATCATGGTTGCGGGTCATCATGAGCTTGGGAGAGGAAGAGAGGAGAAGTAGCAGGATGGGGCAACAAGGACCTCAAAGGAGAAGAAAAAGTAAAATAAAAGAAGAACAAATGGGAGATAAGGGATTACATCTTCTTTTGCTCCTTTGTTAATGCCTTCTTGGTCTCTTGTTTGATGACAAGATCTCCTACACAACTTCTAGAATCACCTCCAAATTTGTCAAAAATTCACTCAAGAATCCACTAGATCTTTTCCTCTAAATTTGTGTGCTATAGCCCTCCTTTTATAGCATTTGAGAAGATTTTTTATCAGATCATTGATTGATTGCAATTTAAGATTTGATGGATATTTTCTTACCATTAACTTCATATATGAAGCATTGATAAATAGATCTTGAGATTACAATTTTTTTAACTAAAAATTCTATTGATTTCTAAGATTGGACAAGGATTTATTTCCATCTTGAGGATTCTATAAATAGCCAAGAGAATCTTTAATTGGATTCTCAATGAAATTGGAGATTTGATGAAATATAGTCTTACCATAATTTTCATATTTGAATCTCCGATTAATAAACCTTGAGATCAAAATTTTCTTAACTAAAAATTGTATTAATTTTTGAGATTGGATAAGAATTTCTTTCCATCTTGAGGATTCTATAAATGGTTAAGAGAATCTTTGATTTGTTTAATTTTGGGATGTGATTTATACTCAAATTGGTTCTCCATATCTTTGATTGGTATGTAATCCTAGTGATTGGTGTTTATTTGCTTATGAGGATATTATAAAATTATGCCATTTTTGAATATCGAATTTTTAGAGGGATATTTGTAAATGTTTAGAAAATTTGAAACAAAATATAATTCTATAAATTTTGGTGGTCTTTCTATAAGAAAATTTTGGTTAGGGGCCTAGTTGTAAAATTTATTTGGTCTAGGGACTTATTTGTAAAATTATTATATTTGTTCTTTTTAGCCGAGGTTTTGGATGAATTCTAGGCCTAATTTAGCCCCAAAATCTGGCCTGTTCAGCCCACTTGGGTTGAATTTAGCTTGAGCTTGAATTTTTTTAACAATTTGTCAAATTGAATTTTTAATCAAATTTGACCATACTTTAGGTCCAACTAAGACACACATTTGAGTCATAATTCAATAGCATTTAAGTTTTAATTCTGATCATATTTTAATCAAATTTAATTTTGGTAAAAATTATCACAATAAATTGCCCCTTTGTATCCTCTTCTTGAGTTCTAACAAGAGGAGAGGGTGAGAATGTGGGATCAGTTTTAGAGACCCAAGAGTAGCAGAGACCCTGAAGAGTAAGTTTGACGAACAAATCAAAGTGTGTTCAATTTAAAATGTGCTATCAGGCATTATGGGGATATTGACTTCTAACAGGTACAATCTCTTATTGTTAATTACTTCGATAATTGTACGAAACCTCCTAAGATGAGAAACATAGCTGATAAAATGAAAAACACAAAAGGAAAGAAGAAAGCATGATATTGATTTATTTGAAAAATGATACATAGCTTAAGTAAGGGTATACCCTCACTTTACAATGAATTTCAACATGAAATTATAGAAAATATGAAAGAAAAAAGAAAAAGAAAGAGCGTAGAAGAAGCTTTGATATGTGTTGTTGTTCTGCTCCCATGCACTAGACCATGTGATGTCTGACTCAGATGAGTCTTGACTTGATCCTTGATAGATGTTAATGGTAGAGTTTGGTGAGACATGGGAGGAGATAAGAGAAGTTTGAAGTATTTTTGTTAGCCAATAAGGCACAAGTCTTTATGAGTTTAAAGTATCTCAGTTAACCAATGAGGTATTGGTTGATAACTTCTTAGTTTGAAGTATTTTCATACCCAATGAGATGTAGGTGTTAACTTTGAGTTTTGAAGTGCTTCCATAGCCAATGAG
This sequence comes from Trichopus zeylanicus subsp. travancoricus, assembly GCA_005019695.1. Classification (NCBI taxonomy): domain Eukaryota; kingdom Viridiplantae; phylum Streptophyta; class Magnoliopsida; order Dioscoreales; family Dioscoreaceae; genus Trichopus; species Trichopus zeylanicus. The sequence goes on along the minus strand of RXID01019385.1, from coordinate 307,088 downwards.
GCATAGGTGAAAACTTTATAAGTTTGAAGTATTTCCATAACCAACAAGGCATTTGTGATAACTTCATGAGTTTTAAAATATTTCCATAGCCAATCAAGGCATAAACAATAACTTCATGAGTTTTGAAGTATTTCCATAGCTAAGAGGCATAAGTGATAACTTCATGAGTTTGATGTGTTTTCATAACTAATGAGACTAGTTGATAATTGCTTTACTTTTGAAGTATTTCCATAGTCAATGAGTCATCGGTGATAACTCCTTTGAGTTTGACATATTTTCATAAGCAATAATGCATAGGTGATAACTTCTTTGAGTTTGAAGTGTTTCTCTAACTAATGAGGTGTAAGCAATAACTTCTTTAATTTTAAAGTATTTTCATAGCCAATGAGGCATTGGTGATAACTTCTTTGATTTTAAAGTATTTTCATAACCAATAAGGCGTAGGTGATAATTTCATGTGTTTGAATTATTTTAATAGCTAACAAGGCATAGATGATGACTTTATGAGTTTGAAGTATTTTCATAGCCAATAAGGCATAAGTGATAACTTTGAGGTTTGAAGTATTTCCATAGTCAGAAGGTGTTGGTGATAACTTTTTTGATTTTGAAGTATCTCCATACCCAATGAGGTGTAGGTAATAAATTTGTGAGTTTGAAGTATTTTCATAGCTAATAAGATGTTGGTGAGAACTTCATGGGTTTGAAGTATTTTTATAACCAATGAGGTGCAAGCGATAACTTCATAAGTTTGAAGTATTTCTGTAGCCAACGAGACATATGTAATAACTTCATAAGTTTGAAGTGTTTCCATAGCCAATGAGGCGTAAGTGATAACTTCATAAGTTTGAGTGTTTCTATAGCCAATGAGGTATAAGTGATAACTTCATAAATTTGAAGGGTTTCTACAACCAATAAAGCATAAGCGATAACTTTATGAGTTTAAAGTATATCTATAGCCAATGCGGCATGAGTGATAACTTCATGAGTTTAAGATATTTCCATAGCTAGTGAGGCATAGATGATAACTTTATGAATTTGAAGTGTTTCTATAGACAATGAGGCATAAGCGATAACTTTATAAGTTTGAAAGATTTCCATAACTAATAAGATGTAGGTGATAACTTCTTTGATTTTGAAGTAGCATTGCCTACTACTTATGGAGTTGGGCATAGCCTCAAAGTGTTGCCAAGGGCTTTTGTAGCATACTCAGTGGGTTTCAATTTCACCCAATTTAGTTCTATTTGAACTAACTCTAGTTTGGGTTAGGATGGTAATATCACCTGTTATTCAAAGTCTTGGAGTATTACCAAAGGTTTAGCACACCTAGTGAAACTTATTAGGTACTTATTAGATCCTCAGTGGCTATTAGACCCAATGCTTGATGAATTTTGTTTCAACTCGTTGATGGATTTGGGTTCAACCCATATTGAATCATCATTGGGTTTTGGTTTGTATCTTAATAGACTTGGTTAAAATAATTTTGTTTAACTTGGTTTCAATTCAGGTCAGGCCTAGTTCTGCCTTGTCATTAGGTTTGATGCAATCAAATTAGCTTTTAGTTTAAACTTGACTTAACCTAATTAGGATTTAACTTGAGCTTAGTTTGACCTAAATAGGTTTTGATTTAAATTTGATTTTGAATTAATCCAATTTGAACCAAATTAAGGTTGAGTTTGAGTTAATTTAGTTTGGATTAACTCAATTTGGATTTTAGATCCAGTTCAATTTGAGTTTTAGTCCATCTATTTGTCTATTTGTTGATCCATGTGAGTCAATTTAGTTGTGCTCAGTTGTTCTAACTGAGTCCAATGTGATTGAGTTACTTCATATTAATCTATTTAATTCAAGAGCCCTTGGGCTATCATGAAAACTTTAGGTAAGCTTACCGGTTGGCCTTAAATGTGCAAGCCCAAGGCTAGCTTGATTCACAAGCTCGAAAGTTGGCCTATGAATGCAATGACTCTGAAGGCTAGTCTATGAATGTAGCAGGTCTGAAGGTTGTCTTATGGTTGTAGTGGGGCCAAAGGTTAGCCTATGAATGCAACAAACTAAAAGGCTACCGTATGAATGTAGTATGCTAGAAAGCTAGCCTATGAATATGGTGGGTTCAAAGGTTGGCCTATAGTTGCTGTGGGCTCGAAGGTTAGCCTATGAATGCAAGGACCCAAAGGCTAACCTATGGTTATGGCAAGCTCAAAGGTTGACCTATGGATGGGGAAAGCCTAAAGGTTGACCTATGAATGCGGTAGGCCTAAAGGCTAACCTATAGTTGAGATGGACCAGAAAGCTAGCCTATGAATGCGATGGGCCTGAAGACTAACCTATAGTCATGGGAGGCTTGATGGCTTGCCTATGAATGCAGCAAGTCCAAAGGCTGACCTATAATTACAATGGCTTTGAAGACTAGCCTATGAATGTGGCACGTCGGAAATCTAGTTTATAGTTTCTATGGGCCCGAAAGCTAACATATGATTTTGGTGGGCCTAAACGTTGTTCTGTGAATGCAGCAGACCTGATGGTTGGTCTATAGTTGTGGTAGGCTCAAGGGCTAACTTATAATTATGATGGGCCCAAAGATTGGCCTATAGTTTTGATAGGCCCGAAGACTAGCTTATGAATGTGACAGGCCCAAACACTAACCTATAATTTTGATGGACCCAAAAGCTAGCCTATAGTTTCGGTGGGCTCAAAGGCTAGTATATGAATGTAGCGAGCCTAAAGGCTAACCTATAGTTATGACAAACTCGAAGACTGGCCTATGAATACAGTAGGCTTGAAGGTTAGCCTATAGTTACAACATGTTCGAAAAATGGCCTATGAATTCGGCGGGCCTGAAGGCTGGTCTATAGTTTCAGTAGACCTAAAGGCTAGGCTATAGTTTGGTAGGCCCGAAGGCTAGCCTACAATTATGGTGGGCTCAAAGCTTGACATGTGATTTCAGCTGGCCCAAAGGCTACCCTATAGTTTAGAAGGGCCTGAAGGCTGGCCTATTAATGTGACAAGCTGCAAATGGTAATGGTGGTGATAGAGGTTTTTTGAGGAATAAAGCCATGAGTGGCTACAGTGGTGATGGAGGCCCATTAATGCATAAAGCCGTAGGTGGCCATAGTAGTAATGGGGTCCATTGAGGTACAAAGTCACAAGTGGCCATAGTGGTAATGGAGGCCCATTGATATATAAAGTCATGGGTGATCACGGTGGTGATGGAGGCTTATTGGTGCGCAAAGCTGTGGGTGGTCACGATGGTGATGGAGGTCTATTGAGGTACAAAGCTATGGGTAGCTGCAATAGTGATGGAGATTGTTGGCACATAAAGGGCTACGAGTGACTACAAAGTGAGACTACAAGTGATTATGGTGTTGATAGGTGTCTGCTATGAGATTTAGTTGCCCAATCTCTTCACCTTGTGTCATCCAAACTTAGGGGCCAAATGAATTGCACAACATGGTTGTGGATGGCTGCAGCTTTGATGTGCTTCTATGATATGGTTTGGATGCCTAATCTTCTAGGTTCAATCATCTAAACCCAAATATCTTCGTTAACTTTAGATGAGTAGGTAGCGACTTAAAGATGAATGAGACCACAAGTGGCCATGGGTTTTGAGAAGGAAGAGAAGGGGGACAATGGTAGAGGTATGGGGTTGTTGATCCCTTCCAAAAATAGAAGAAGAACAAGGGGACAAAGAAATAAGAGGATGGGGATAAGAGGAAAACTTTCATTTTGGCTTTCTTCGAGATTTTCTTTAAGGATCTGGCCTCCAATTTGTATAGTCTCCCTCTATCTCAAAATTCTCTCTATTCCTCTGTCTCTATTTGTCCCCAATTCGTTTGCCCTACCTCATTATATATGGTTAATAGAATTTTTGAATCAAATATTTGATTGATTTGATTCTGAGAATTTCTAAATCAAACATTTGAATCAAATAGAGTGAGAGGGTTGAGAGAATCTTTCAATAAAATATTTAATTAATTTGATTCTAAGATTTGATGAATATTTATTGCCTTAAACCTCGTATTTGAACCTCAAATTCATATATTATGAGATCACACATTCCTTATTTGAAAAATATCATTGATCTTTGATGGATCAGATTGCACCTATCTGTGAGGTTCAGGCACCTAAACCTCTAATGTTTGGTCATTCTAACACAGGCCAATCTGGGCCCAATTTTTCTACTATTTGTTTGCTTTGAATTAGATCCAACTTACCCAAATTGGAGATTTGATGGGTATTCTCTTTGAATCTCAAATTAATATATTCTAAGATTACAACTTCTTTTTTTAAAAAACCCTTTCAATTCTTATAGGATTCAAAGAATCTATCTACTTTTTTTTACTATAGATCACACTTGTCTATGAGGTTTAGGTGCCCGAACATCTAAGGGTTGGTCATCCTATATTTATTTCATATTGGACCCTCACCCATCATGAATTAAACTTAAAGTCCACTTCTAATTCTTGCCAAATTCAACACCAAAATTAGGTTACAAAGTTGACTCAAATAGAGAATAAGTTTCAGGTACTTTCCTTTGTGTCAACATCTTGAGAATTGACTATGTATATTTGAATTGCCTTGTGAAAGTAGACTTACTTTACTATGTAAAAATGTGCTTGATTTATCATGTGAAAGTGGACTTGATGTGCCATGTGAGAGTGGACTTAATCTATCATGTGAAAGTAGACTTGATTTGTCATGGGACAATGGACTCATCTTGCCACAAAAGAGCGGACTTGATTTGTCATTTGAAGTGGACTTTGAGCTGCCATAAAGAGTAGACTTCAATTACCACCTGGAGTGGACTTGATTTGTCACAAGGAGTGGGCTTAATTTGTCATAAGAAGTGGACTTGATTTGTCACAAGGAGTGGGCTTAGTTCATTATAAGAAGTGGACTTGATTTGTTACAAGGAGTAAACTTTAGTTAGCACATAGAGTGAACTTGAGTTATCACAAGGAGTGAACTCAACTTACCACAAGTAGTGGGCTTAATTTGCGACAAGGAATATACTTGATTTGTCACAAGGAGTGAACTTAAGTTGCCACAAGGAGTAAACTTGAGTTGCCACAAGGAGTGGACTTGGATTGCTACAAAGAGTGGGCTTGATTATGCTATAGACTCAATCATCACACAAAATAGATGGGATTTTTTATTTATATTTTGCATAGAGAAACATGTAGTGCATATTTGATCAAACATTCCTTTTCAAGAAAGTTGGATGTTCCATCATAAATAGGCATGATACTTATATTTCATTATTGTTGCTCTAAGAGGCCTAAGCTTGGTATCTTTTATGGAATCAGGCATTGATTGATGGCATAAGCCTTTTCCCTTTATCATCAATTAATTAGTAGAATCCCTCTTTAAATAGCCTTTTGATGATATAAGGGTCTTTCTAATTAGGCTTAGACTTTCTGTCCTTGCTCTGATTTGGGATTGTAAGTCTTCTTTGGACCAAGACAATTTCTCCCTTATTGAAGGATCTAAGCTGGGTCATTTTGTTATAAGCCCTAGATATTTATGTTTGATACATTTTTAGATTTTATTGATTTGTGAGCCTTATTTCGGCTAATGAGTCTAGCTCATCAAGGCGAAGATGAATATTATCTTCTTTTGTAATTTCTTCTTGCAATGCAATCCTTAGGAAAGGAATTTGTACCTCCAATGATAGAATTGCTTTGGTCCAAAGCACCAATGCATATGGTGTTAATTGGGTAGGGGTTCGATGTGTGGTATGATAAGCCCATAATGCTTCAGAAAGCTTCTGGTGCTAGCCTTTCTTATTTCTAGCAACAACTTTCTTCAATTTCTAGAAGAGAGTCTTGTTGAATGCTTCAGCAAAACCATTTGCCCTAGCATTGTAAATGGATGAATATCTCCAATCTATCCTGTGATGATACACAAATCACCCTATTTTAAAGGTTCTGAAGTATGGTGCATTGTTAGAGATGATCCTTCGAGAAATGTCAAACTAGTATAGGACACTTTCTTGAAAGAAATGGATGATGGTGTCTACCTTTACTTTCTTCAATGTAATTATCTTTGCTCACCAAGAGAAATAATCAATTGCTACTAGTATAAAGTGGTTACCTTTGAAAGAAAATGGTTCAATTGGGCCGATCATATCTGTACCCCATACCTCAAATGGCTATGAGGACACTGTTGGATATAGAGAATTTGGATTTTGGTAAATGAAGTCACCATGAACTTGGCATAGGTGACATTTTCTTGCATATTCAATACAATCTCTCACCTTGTGGGCCAATAGTAGCCCATAGGTTTGATTTTCATCATTATTTTCTGGTTTGATTGATGAGTTCTACAAACCCCAAAGTGTATATCGTACATGACCTCTTTATCTTCTTTGTTTAAAAGATAGCATAAAAGTATTTGATTAAAAAGCCTCCTATAAAGAGTGTTATTGATAAGCAGAAAGTGCATGACTCTCTTTTGAGTTGCATCCACGCTGATTTATCTTTTGGGAGTTCACTAGTTTTGAGATAGTTGTGTGAATGGTATTCTCCAATATGTTGCTTCCTCTATCACTTTAGACTCTGTTTTTTTGTGTTTGGTGCTAAAGACCTTTGCTATGAACTGTAATTAAAATTTCTTCTTGGTCAAGATCAACCAGTTTTTTGGCCAATTTGGCTAGGGAGTTAGCTTCTACATTGATAAATTGAGGAATCTTAGTTATTTGAACATGTGTAATTTGTCCTATGAGTTTTTAAGCCTTTTCATGGTACTTCAGTAACTCAAATCTGTGGACATTGTATTTACCTTTGACTTCACTGATAACTAGTTATGAGTCACCAAAAATATGTAGGCATCATATCTCTATGCTAAGGGGCATTTCTAGTCCTACAATTAGAGTCTTGTATTCAATTTTATAATTTGTACATGATTTTGAGAGGAAATAGGAATATCATAAGATGCCCCTATTTGGAGTGACACAAATGAGTCCAAGGATCAGTTTGCCAGCCTTCTAGTGAGAATAAGCCTAGTTATTAGGTATTTTATGGGATCAACTTTTGATATTAAAATAACTTAATGAGAAAGAAAATAATGTTTAAGCTTCTTAACTGTAAATATATGTACCAAATAATGTTTTTTGATAGGAGAGTAGTTCCTTTCTGACTCCACTAGCATTCTACTCAAGAAATAGAGTGTGTTTTCTTTGCCCTCTTCATTATTTAAGATGAGTAGTGCCTCTAGAGATCCTTATACAGCTGTATAGAGGATCAAGGGTTTATCAGGTAAGGGTGCTACTAGGACTGGTGGCTTTAGGAGATATTGTTTAACCTTTTCAAAGACTTGTTGGCATTCTTGATCGCAAATAAATGGAGTGTCCTTCTTCATCAATTTAGAGAAAGATTTGCATCTTTTTATGTATGCAAGTTGACCTTGGAGTGACCTCAACTACTTCAAGTTGCTTGGTAGTGGCATGTCCAAGATAGCTTTCATTTTAGAAGGATCAATTTTAATCCCTAAGTGATTGACAATGATACCAAGGAATTTTCTTGATGATACTCCAAAAGCACATTTCATAGGGTCATCTTTAGGTTATATTTTCTAAGGTAGTTGAAAACCACTCATAGATCTTAGATATGATTGTCTTTAGACTTAGTTTTGATTACTAGGTGATCCACATAGCATTTGACTAGCTGCTATATGAGGTCATAAAAAATTTTAGTCATAGCCCTTTGATAAGTGGCACTCACATTCTTGAGCCCAAAGGGCATCACTTTATAATAATAAATACCAATTGGAGTGCAAAAGTATATACTTCTCATTATGATGACACATCTTGATTTGGTTCTACTCTGGAAAAACATTCATAAAGGAGAATTTTTGGAAATTGGTCATGTTATCAATCATGATTTCTATTATCGGCAATGGAAAGTTATCTTTTGGACATGCTTTATTCAAGACCCTATAGTCCATACAAATGCAAATTTTGCCATCCTTTTACTTGACTAGCACAATGATTGCCACCCAATATGGGTACTTCTCTTCTCTAATGAAGTTTAGTTTGATAAGTTTCTTTATTTCTTCTATCATTTTCATTCTAGGTTGAGTTTCAACTTCCTAGGTGCTTATTTGATAGGTGGAAGTTTGGGATTGATGGCTAACTTGTGGACCATGACTTTAGGATCTAATCTAGGCACCTCTTAGTTGCTTCATGTCAAGTAGTCAATATGCTCTTGGAGCACTACTTTGAGTTGGGTTTGGCTTTTCTCTGAGAGTTGTGTGCTAATAAACATTAGCTTGAGGTCCTCCTCTAAGCCTAGGTTGATTTACATCAGTTCATCGATTGTGGCTTGCCTCCCATCCTTGAGTTTTTGTAAGCTTCTTTTAGTTTGAGGATTATTTCTTCACTTAGTTGTTCATCATGTTGGGTGAGATTTGGCAAAGGTTCAGCTAATGACACTTCGACTGTATAATGCGCCCTTTTTTCTAGTCTTAATGGAATTTTACTAGTATATCACCTTCTTGTGATGTTTGGAGAGTTATGGCTACCTCGGTGCATGTGTCAGAGAATGTTGATGTTGTTTGGTCATCTTGAACTTTAGACAGAGGTCCAATGGTGACCATAAGGTATGTGTAGATGTTTGGAGTGATATAGCCCAATCCTTTGAAATTCTTATTTCCTTTTGTAGGCATGTTAGCATGTCCTTGAGGTGGATCCCATAGATTCTTAAGGAAATGGCTTTCTTCCTTTATCTGTGGATGTCTATAGCTGGACTTGATTATTTAATGAAGCTAGTTTAAAAAGTATTTAGGTATAACAACTAACTAATAATCCCCATCGTCTTTCAAATCTGTAGTTCCCAAGATTTCGTGTATGCTTGGGGTACAAGAAATTGTCTTGTAGAATAATATCTCCTTTACTCCCTTTCATTGTAGGGGAATATAGAACATTGTTAATTCCTCAATGACTGATGCTCAGTACATTTAATAGCTTAAATAAGCCTTCTGGAACTTTAGTAACAACAAGAGTATTTTTTTGATTTGACTTTCACGTCATCTTTATCAGAGGAATAGCCACCTAGATGAAATTATGGGGTTTCTTCATATAAAGAATATGCATCACTTCCAAAATGAGGAGGTAATAAGATTAAGCTAGTAATCTTCTTCTTCACTTGACTGATGAGAACAACCCCTTTGTCAACATGGAATCTTTGGTAATACTTTGCATCATCATAATACACCTTATGAACATCAAACAGTGTACATCTCATTTATTTTAGTGTTCTTCACCATCCTCAAAGTACTTGAGGCATTGATATAGGATTGACGACACTATTTTATTTTTATGCAACCATAGCCTCCTTAATAATGCTTTTTATGATGCGTCAGCGTCGACCTTATAGAACTTAGCATCTATTATTAACTCCGCTACTTTTAGAGGGATGATTATGGCTCCTAGAGATCTTTGGCTATTTTGATTAAACCCTTGGATGATTATAGTTCTAGACAACTGATGGCATATGTCTAGAATTAGAACTCTTAGAGTTTGAAGAGTCATCAGATTGACTAAGAAACTTGGGTTAGTCAGGATTCTATTGTTTTTGATCCTATCACTATTCCCTGTGACATATAATGGCCTATTATGGTCAGTCATTCCTAATAGCAGGTCATCATTTATAAATATGATGGTAGGAGTTTGACGTATGTTCAAAAACCCCTTCATTTTCTCTTTAGCAAAGTATGCTTGATAATTGGTTAGGTTTTGCAAGATGTACAACAGTGTCCATAATGCCATTAGGGTATCAAACACACTCAACATGGTAGGGATCTTCTTGAGATGGGCTGCTATGTTGTATTCTGTGTTCTTGAGTGTAGGTTTAGCTTGCAAAGGCTTGATGTCCTGATTTATCTAAATTTTCCTTTCCTTGTCCTTGGAGGTGTTCTTGTCCCTAGGCATTGGAGCTTGTCTCAAAGGTAGCACCTTCCTACCTAGGAGTTGTACTTGGTTTGCATTTCTCAGTAGAATTCTAGCATTGTGAGACTAATAAGGTTCATCTTTGGAATCTCTACTAAGACTAATCATGTAGTAGGAGGCAGTGAATTCTTGCTCTCGATTGATAGTTCTCTAAATATCATTGGAGGGTGTGATTGGCTGATAACCATCCCATTCAACTTCAGAATTAGGCATATGGGGCATCCTTATAGAGAGATATTCAGCTTTGGATGAATTTTTCTACTTCATTAGCTATCATGACTTTCTTTAAGACTTTATACATAGGACATTTTTCTCATGGATGTTTATCTTGGCTTGGTGTAGGAGCTAAATAAGCCCTAGTATTTGCCTGCTTTTTTCTTTTTGACATTTTCTAATATAAGGCCTCCCAAAGGGGTCATAGAATTATTCTGACTCAGACATAGAATCATATTCATCCTCCATTCCTTGTATGTGTAATTCCTCCAAAATTGATAGAGGACATCTCTCTGCAAGTTCTAGGACTGGAACTTCAGAAAACCTAATAGATTGAGCATTTGTTGTTAGATTACTTGCTGGTGGTTTCAAATAACCACTCATTAGTGTCCATCTTAGATGTATGGGTCACCATGTGATAGGAGGCAATGGACTCGGATGATTGTTCTTGAGAGCATTTATTTTCCTTGATTCATTTTCAGGGTGGGAGGTGTGGATGACTACTTGGGTCCCAAGGAGAGTTGGTAAGTGACATTCTAGCACTTCTGTAGGGCCTTTTGTGTGTCTTTACCTTCTCTATTATCATGCTTTCTACTCTCTCGACATCTTCATACAGTAATTTGCCCCCTAACATATCTCATATTAGTTATGGCAAGCTCTTTCACAGTGTTTAGTAGAAGTTTTATTATGCCATAATCACATTTGTGAGGGAACCACTCTTTGATATAGTCATCTTGGATAACCCTTAGGAAAGCTTGTGGAATCTTTCATTTCATTAGCAACATCTTCAACGAATTTATTTGCTTCTTCTCACCTTGTATTTTGAATCTTTTCATTATTGAAACAATGAGATAGTGATTGACTTGGTTGTAAACCTTTGACAATAAATATGGCAGTGCACATTGCCACTAAAAGTTCATTTTCTCTATTTTCAGTATTAGAGTCTTCCAAAAAAGCTCTGAGTTTGTCAGGGAGAAACTCCTCGAGAGTTACTTGGCTTCTTTCTTCTTGGATGTATTCTTCCATGATATCAATGTATTCTTTGATGGCCAATTTCTTGACATTGTATTTATCTGGTTGAACTAGTTTTTCTTCTTATTTCTATTCCTTTTTCTTTTTTATGATTTGAGAATGTGGGAAAGCTTGTTCCGATGAACCTTTCCTTATTACCATTCAAGGATTTTCAAGGTTTTTAGCCATTTTCTTTATCAGTTTTTTCAGTCATTTAGAGATACGGATTTCTCATAGGTGTTCTAATTCGAGTGTACACTATACTTCTTCCCCAAAAGTAGCCTAGTAGGTGGCTTATATGACTCAAACATAGTGATATGATTAATATATTTGGTTGGTGTTTCAAGTAAGGCTAACTTTGAGAGAGTCAGCTTACCTTCTTGGTATTACTTTTAACGCAATCTTTGAATATGAAGCAGTCTTTAATGGTATGACCTAAGATTCTATAGTAAGGAGAGCAGTTTGGATGGTCTTTTTTGTTGGCTTCATTCAGCCTTCTACATTGTGATAGTTGAAGGATGAATTTTAGAGCATCCTAGAACATTTTATTTGCTCTCTCATTTTTGAAAGAAAATTTCTTTTTGAGTCTTTGCTGGAGATCATTCGATGGTTCTGCTTCCCTATCTCCTTCAAGAATTGGTAGTTTTTGAGGATTTCTTCTATTCATGGTGGGGTTTGGAGGTTTTTTCTACTCAATTGCTATGAATGCTACCCTCACATTCTTAAAAGGTTCTTTATGCTTCACCTTATCTTTCTCTAGTTTGAAATTTAGTGAACTAGGTAAGCCTAGTGGACCAATCCTTTCCAACTTCTTGACTTGCAAAATAAGGTCTTGGAAGGTGTGAATAGAAGAAGCACTCATTTGAGGTGTCATCCACTTCCTCTTTATATTGTCAAGGACCAGATTTATAACCTTAAACTGGCTCATAGATTGTTTATACTTAATACTTGGATTTTTGTATTATATGATATCTAAGATTGATTTATTTTTTGCACTTCGATGTTGAGACAAGGTCTATAATGGTCATCTTATTGTTAACCCCTCCGAACCTAATTCAAAAAGCTTTCTTCATTTATGACCAAGTTTGTATAAATTATGGTTGCAAACTAGCATACAACTTGAATGTTACTCTTGTTAAGCATGTTGAAAATTAATGGAGTGATAATGAGAGATTATTACTTAAATCTTTGCACATAGGCATATATGTGAGTTATATGTTGTTTAGGATTTTTCATGCCATTAAACTTCTTGAAGCTAAGCATCGTATAGCCTCTGGGATATGGCACTCGATCATGATGATAAGGATATGGTTTATCAGCATCATTTATCCTACCCATCTCACTTCCTTGCCTCAATTGTGTAGCCATCATTTATTGCACCTACTATTGTATGCATGCTAGCAGTTCCATGTCATCAAGGATCCCTAAAATTAGGGATTGAGTATCCCTTGCCAATGAAGGAGGTGCTTATGAAGGGCCTATATTTTTGTGGATCTCATCTATAGGAGATGCATCTTCTGCCACCCTATAGATTGCAATAGTTATTGAGATCATTATAACTTTTTTGAGTTTTTATCTAATTTGTAACATTATTTCCATCAACTCCATAACCTTTTTTGAGCTTCATCTTTTTTATTTTCCTTGTTGTTTCGATTGTTTTTGTAGTGCTTTTATGGTCACTTCTTGATTAGAGTTTTCAGTTATAACCAAGGCTTCTACCAGAACATGATGGCCTACATATTGAGGATCAAGTTTGGATTTGTGTGTCTTGGATCAAGACTAACGTCTCCCATTAGCTGGGTTACCTCATTCAAGAGCCTGCTCATGGAGTGGGGTTGCCACACCTTCTCTTTGACATGGTAGCAAGGATTAGTTCACAAGGACCCTTTCCTTTTGAATTTCTTCCTTCATCATCCTTATTCATGTAACCTATTTTAGTAATTGGCCAATTAGGGTATAGGCTCATGATCCCTCTTAGAATTATAATAAGAGATGACTTTGATAGTGTGAATAGTCTCCCTTTGTGAGCTCTCATGTTGAATTACAGTCTTATGGTGCCTGTTGTTGTTTTGTCTAGTGAATTGCCTTTCTGCCACAGTCTTGAGGTAAGACTATACCCTTATGTTTTGGTTTTAGCCTTCTCTAAATTGCTTAATGGAGTGAAAGAGTTGGAGGTAGGAATGGTAATGACTGACTTCATTCAAAGGATAGGCTTCCCAAGTTGGCTATAAATTCTAGTAGCTTTTTCTTTGCTTGTGATACTTAAGATGAGTTCCTTTTTGTTTATGCATATGTTTGGACTTACTTTCGGTTACCCCTTGTCAAGAGCTAGGTAAATATAGTTGAAGATTGAGCTTTGTTTTGGGCCAAGTCTCTAGAAGACTAATATCCTTATTGGTTGAGACATGGCTTCCAGCTCTCCATCAGACTGACCTCGTTTATTTGGAATGATGACATTGGGTCTTTTTTCCATTAATTGAAGGCAAGCAGTAGGCTTATCTTGCATGATAGTAACAGTGGTTGGCTTAACTGTAGGTACCCTCATGGACTGGATGGCCACAAAAATGGTCCCAAACTTGACTTCAACTTCAGTTACTCTTGTGGTGACTATTGACTAAGGTAGACACACAACTAATCCTACCCCCAGGATAATGGTGTACTTTAGGGTAAAGATATTTGTTGTTGATGTCATTTGATATTTTCTTCTAAAAAGGAGAACATAATTGATTAGTTATAAATTATAATTCTATCCTTTCAATGTCTCTATCATATTAGTTAGGCTTCTATACTTAGAAGCGAAGTCAAATCCCACTGGGCTAGACTTTATGGGATCAAAATTGGTGGCCCAAGATGGTGGAGAGTCCAATGAGTGATCTGTAAATCGAAGTGTGTTTAATTTAAGTACTCAATCAAGTGTTGCAGAAACATTGATTTCCAGCAAATACAAGCCCCCTATTGTTAATTACTCTAATAAACACTATAATAAATATAGGTATTGGTGACACATTTTCTACGATGACTAAGAAAAAGCTAGTATTTTTTTATGTTTATCGATAAATGATAGGATATATCAATGTTTATATACAAATATTGGGATTTTTTGGCATTTTATTTTAAAATGCAAGGACATCCTAGCATTTAGTAATCAAACACTGGGTTTTCTCAGTATTTTCCTAAAATGCTAGGCAACACCTGGCATATTTTTTAGCTAGGGTTAAAAAACCGTAGTCATCCTAGCACACTGCCACACCTCACCCACATCACACCCCACCACCGCCGCACCTTCACACCCCCCCCCCCCCCCCCCCCCAACCCCCCGAGACCAAGGCATGGACCTCGCCCTAGCTTGCCCTCATCCTGTGCCTCCCATGCTCAACCCCGCAACCCTGTGTCGCTTGTGCCCGGCATGTCCCTAGCGCAATTGCCCCACCCTATGTTGCTCATGCTCAACCTGCCCTACCCTAGTGCCCCCCAAACCAGGCCTATCCCATACCTGGCCTACCCCTTGCCTCAACTTGTAAATTTAGTGTATTTGTTGTTCTTTTTACAATGAGTTCATTTTTGGTTTTTAATCTTCCTCCTAAATTCAATTTTTCTAATGTTTGATTTGGATATGAAACATAGAAATCAAGTTAAAGAAACAAGTTTTGCCCCTATTCAAAGTATTGGATTTGATGTAGGAAGTATGAAAATCATTTATGTATGACTTCTTTTATTTTGAATTGAATCCATTTGCTAAATGTGATGCAGATGTGGGCTTGCACAACTTATGATACATCTAGTTCCATGAATATTTGATTTGATAGACTAATTAACATAGCATCTAAGTAGGATTACCTAACTTTTAACTAATTTAATTGGGTAATTCCTTAGGCAAAGGTACTTATAACTCTTGAAGGAACCTGCTTTTTGAGTTACTAGTCTTTGATCCGGATCACAGTCTCCTTTTTTGTAGCTCTTTACTTTGTAAAGCTTCTTTTGCCCCATGACTAGGTATAAGGTGTTGGAATGGATGGTTGTTGTGTATTGTTTGCTTTATATTTGTTAGGAAACCTCAGGAGCATGCTTTTGTTAGATCATCTAGGGTTTCATCTTTGGCAAAAATCAAATGAAATCTAGACAAATCTGAAAACTGTAGCTAATATACTTGACCTTAGAATTCAAATCATTTTTTGCTTTTGTTTCTCTATTTTTGCATCTTGTAGCTCTCATGCTTGTTAAATGAGATATTTATTGTTGTATGATTATGATATAATTTTCAATTCCTTGGAGGCATCAGGATGGAAGATACGTTGATTGCTATTATAATATTTTAAGAATCATAATGAATGATAAATTGCAATCTATTAGAGGATGAACATGATTTTGTTGAAGATTGTAGTACTACAACAAATCTAATGGTACAGATGGAATTCGAACCATGACATATGATTATTGAGTGAGTTTTAGTGTTTACAAGCAAAATACAAGTGATTATGATATAGTTAGTTTACCAACTCCTTATACTTGTATAGCCATATAGCCATATATTTTGATATCCATTTTAATGTTTAAATGCACATATGTCTAGTTATATCCATTTTAAAGTTCTAATTTGTAGTATTATCCAATTATTGTTTATATTTATATAAATTTGTATTGTCATGTGACATTATTTTTTGGCCGTGTAGTAACACGATGGACAAAAGCTAGATCAATAAAAAGAATCAGTTAGATAGGAGAAATATCGAAAGAGTTAGTGTGTTTCTTGAATATGCTTATAGGAACAAAAGTCATAACCAGTTAATAAGATGTACATACATTGACTATATGAATATGCACATTGGACACATAAAGAGGTTTATGAACATGTAATAGTATGAGAATGGAGTTCATCATATACTAACTAAATATTTCATGGAGAAGAGCCATGGTATTGGACAAGAACCCAACATAACACCCAACATAGACAAGTTTCAGAGTCAGATGTAGTAAACAATGAAGATGGGGATGAAATCAAATACTTGCTACACGATGCATTTGGTGTTCCAACTGGAGATATGCCACCAGAAGTTCGTATGATAGATGATATAAAATTCTTCAAACTACCCAAGGAAGCTAATAAAGAGATATACCTTGGATGCAAGAACTTTATATTCTTATTCTTCATTATGTGGTTGTTGGCTATAAAGGCCAAGTATCGATGGAGCAACTAGTCATTTAGTATTCTATTGGAGACCATAAAGGAGATGTTCCATGAGCTGAGTTCATTCCCCAATTCTTACCAATGACCTGGGTCTCAAGTACATAGAGATTATACTTGTCCCAATCATTACATGCTATATAGGAACAAGAGCATATTAGATACTTGTTGCAAGTATTGTAAAACACCTTAATAGAAGAAAGTGAAAATCCAAGATGATACTAATGGTCAAAAAGTGTGTAATATACCAATAAAGGTTGTTAGGTACTTCCCCTTGAAGCTAAGAGTGCAATGGCTTTTCATATCTAAGAAAATTGCTCCACATATAAGATGGCATGCAGAAGACTGTTTAGATAATGGATCATTGCAGCATCCTATAGATAGCATAGCATAGAAAGATTTTGATAACAAGTATCCACATTTTACGATGGATTGTCATAATGTATAGCTAGGGTTAGCTTTAGATGGATTCAACCCTTTCAAGATAATAAGCATATCACACAACACCTAGCCCATTGTTTTGGTTCCATATAATTTACCCCATGGTTATGCATGAAGCAACCATCATTCATCTTATCCATACTTATCAAGGGACCAAGGAGTCCAGGGAATGACAGAGATGTATATTTACAACTGTTGATAGAAGAATTAAAGGAATTATAGGAACCAAGTGTCCCAACCTATGATGCAAGTAGAAAAGAGATGGTTTGTATGCATGCAATGTTGCTATAGACTATTAACGATTTCTTGCATATGCATATATGTTAGGTCATATGATAAGAGGAGAGAGGGCTTGTCTGGTATGTGACAAGAACATGCATTCCCATTAGTTGAAACATGGCTGAAAGTTCTATTACATGTGTCCTCGACAATTTCTGCCCATAGATCATTAGTTTCAGCTAGACAAGTCATCCTTTGATGGTATGTGTGAGCATGGTCCTCCACCTCCAAGGCAATCTAGAGAGCATGCATTGAATAAAGTGCAAGCTTTGCTAAATGAGATGAGAACCCATACAGAGTTATATTCAGTCAACAAAAGGAGGACTAGCAGGGCAATAGGAGACATGGTGAGGCAAAGGAGTGACTGGAAAAAGATAAGTGCATTCTTTGACTTGCCATACTGAAGCATATTACTAATTTGGCATAATTTTTATATCATGGATATTGAGAAAATTTTCCTTAATAACATGTTGTGAACATTGTTGGAAACTCCAAAGTCAAAAGGCAATTTGAATGCACGGTTGGATTAGGTGGATGTCAGAATAATGAAGGCACTATATCAAATCATAAGAGGTAGTAAAACCTACTTAACTCTTGCTTCATTTACAATGAGCAAAAAGGAAAATGAGGCATTCTTGTGTATGCTGAAAAATGCAAAGATACTTGATGGTTACACATCAAATATTTGTAAATGCATGAATATGAAGGATCAGATGATATCAGATTTGAAGAGTCATGATTGTCATATAGTTATACAATAATTATTACCAATCGTAGTTAGGGCTTGTTTGCCAAAATATGTGGCTAAAACAATGATCAAAATGAGCAATATATTTAAGCAAATATATGCAAAAACCTCTCGGCAATCTAACTTTGATGGACCATCATTGCTCTATGCAAGCTTAAGCAAATCTTCCTATCTTCATTCTTTAATGTCATGTGACATCTTTCTATCCATTTGGTAGAGGAGGTGAGCCTTGTTGTGTCTATGCAATATCAGTCTATCTAATTAAGAGGTAAAATTTGATAACTCTTTATATACAATACGTACTAAAATATTGACATATATATTTTTGTGAATTAAACATTATTATTTCACATTAGGTATCTTCTTAAACCCATCTAGAAGGACCAATTGCAAACGGTTAGAAGAATGCATGACAATTTGCATAATATATTTGAACAATTCCAATTAAACTTTTATTTGTATTCCCATAATCACACGGGGTGAGTCCAAATTTGCTATAGGCAGACCAATTGGACCATTGCAAGGAGTTCATTACCTACATGAGATTATGAGGATCTAGGCTTATTGATGCATGTTGTTCAATCTTGATATCATCAATGCCTATTGTGAGTAAGCGTTGGTCTGAATTTCTCACAATTTAGATTATTTGAAATTGCTTTGTAATCTATTGCATACATTTCATGGTGCTATAGGACACATCTTTAGATAATAAATTTAGATCAATGACATTGAGGATGGAAATTTGAATGAGAAAACATTCACAATGAAATATTTTTGAAATGGTTTAGGGATCATGTAAGTACAAAAACCTTTGGTTGACATTTTATAGCATACCTTATGTTTAAGTTAATTGGTTGTTTGCATTTGTAAGTTTCCAATTTAGAAAGAAATGACAATCCTAAACATGTACCCAAAGAAGTCTCCTTGTTAACTGTTGGGCCTAATAAGTAGGCAAGGAGATTTTTGGGGTATCTTATTGAAAGCAAATATGGCAACCTAAGAGGGAGGGTGCATTAGGTTTAATAAGAATAATGATTCTTTTTTACAATCAAAACCAATTCACAATCTAAAGACAAACTCATAAGTCTACAAGCAAGAAATTGAATCATGAATGCAATAAAGTAAATAGATAAGGAAAAGAGACACATGGCCCTTGCCTCAGTCTTGAGGACTTGGACTCTCCACTAGAGTTGTCACTTCTTGAGGTGAAACTAAGCCTTTGCAGCAATCTCCAAACTAGAATGTTGCTTTCTTCAGGTGTAGCCATGCCCACACAACTCTTACTCTAATGGGCAAGAGTTAACTCTTACACCAAAGATTTGACCTCTCCCCCCCTTGGAGTGATTTACAAGTGAAAAGGATAAAAATAAACTATAAATTGCCTCTCTACAATAGCCTCTCAAGATAAGTACAAGGGCAAGAATATATGAAAGTCGAAGATCAAAGTTTAGAGAAAATTGGAGGCCAGAGGCTTGGGAAAGCTTGTTTTATTCTCTTAGAAAAAAATTAAAGATGAAAAAGTTTTTCAGCTAAACAAGCTCCAAGCCCTTATATGGCTATTGAGAAGAGAGTTTGCCATTATATGCTAAATTCTATCATGTTCGAGCGCTCGATATTATAGAGTTTGGACATCTGAACTTGTTAATAGTCAAACATAAACTAGCCATTGTAGGATTGAAATTGATCACCTGGGATAGTGAAGACCCCGAGGAGTAACCTCAAAATAACAAATCAAAAGTGTGGTAGTTTGAGTGCATAATTAGGTTTTATGGGAATATTGACTTCCAATAGGTAAAATCCCTTATTGTAAATTACCCTGACAATTATCAGGAATCTCCTAAAATAAGAAACCTAGTTAATAAAATAGAGACAAACAAAAGAAAAGAAGAAAGCATTTTATTAATTTTCAAGAAATGATACATGACATAAGTAAGGGTATACCCATACTTTATAGTGA
The DNA here is from genome assembly GCA_005019695.1 of Trichopus zeylanicus subsp. travancoricus. NCBI lineage: Eukaryota > Viridiplantae > Streptophyta > Magnoliopsida > Dioscoreales > Dioscoreaceae > Trichopus > Trichopus zeylanicus. The sequence continues at coordinate 287,317 of RXID01019385.1, read as the reverse complement.
ATTTCAATGTGAAATTATAGAAAACATGAAAGAAATAAAGAAAGAGAAAGAGTGGAGAAGAAGATTTGATGTGTATTGCTACCCTGCTCCCCTGCATTGGACCACATGGCGTTTGACCTGAATTGACTCAATCTTTAGCAAGTGTTGATCTCATCCGATAGAACGTGAAAGGGAAAGGGAGAGGTTCAAAGTGTTTCTAATAGCTTTGAGCATTGGCGATAACTTCATGATTTGAAGTGTCTCTGCTAGCTAATAAGACATTGATAATAACTCCATTGATCTTCAAGAGTTTCCATATCCAATAAGGTATAAGAGATAACTTCTTAGTTTTTAAAGTATTTTCATAGCTGATAAGATGTAGGTGATAACTTCTTTAGTTTCTTTTTAAAGTATTTTCATAGTCAATAAGGCATAAATAATAACGTCTTTATTTCTAAAGTGTTTCCATAACCAATAAGAAAATCGAGGTTGGGTCTACATCTCGATGGATTTTGGTTTAAGTTCAAATCAATTTAGTTCAACTAGGTTTTAGTTTAGGCTCAACCTGGAATGGTCCTGGTTTGACTTTGAGTTTTCTCTTTTAGTTTGGACTTGATTTAACCAAATTAGGGTTTGATTTGAGCATAGTTCAATCTTGATTTGATTTGATTTGAACTCAAATTGATTCTTGAGTCTGATTAGGGTTGATTCTAAGTTTTTATGGTTTGGATTAACTCAATTTTGGTTTTCCAAGTCCAACTTGATTTTTAGCCCATTTGTTTGACTACTTTAAGTCTATTTGAGCCAACTTGGCCTTTATTCATTTGTTGTGATTGAGTTACTTCACATTAATAAACTTGATTTGAGGATTCTTAGCTATTTATAATGATTTTAGGTAGACCCATAGCCTAACTTTAAATATACAAACCTGAAGGTTGGCTTAGTTTGCAAGCTCGAAAGCTAGCTTAGTGCGAGCCCGAGAGCTAACTAGGGTGAGTCAGAAGATTGGATTAGATGTGAACCTAAAGGCTAACTGAGTGCAAGCTCAAAAGCTGGCTGAGGTGTGGGCCCAATAGCTGGTTAAGTATGAGCCCGAAGCTAGTTGGGAGCGAGCCCGAAGGCTAGTTGAGTGTGAGCCCAAAGCCTGATTGAGTGCGAAATTGAAGGCTAGTTAAGTGCGAACCTGAATGTTGGCTAAGTGTGAGCCAAAAGGCTAGCTACGTGTGAGCCTAAAGGCTGGTGGAGTGCAATCCTGAAGGCTAGATGAGTGCAAGCCCGAAGATTGGCTAAGTGTGAGCCTGAAGGCTAGCTAGTGTGAGCTTAAAAGCTAGTTGTGTGTGAGTCCAAATGTTGGCTTGGATGCAAGCTTGAAGGCTAGCTAGATGGAGGCCGAAGGCTAGCTAAGTGCAAGCTCGAAGGTTGGCTTGAGTACGAAATAGAAGACCGGCTAAATACATTCCTGAAGGTTGGCTAGATGTGAGCCTAAATGCTAACTGAGCATAAGCTCAAAGGCTAGCTTGGAGTGAGGGGGATTCACTATCTTCACTGGGCCGTGGGTGGCCATGATAATGTTGGGGATTCACCATCATCAAAGGGGCCATGGGTGGCTATTAGTAGTGTCGAGAGTCTACCATATTTGAGGGGCTGTGTGTAGCCACTATGATATCAATAGTCTATCATCTTCAATGGGCCACGGGTTTTTGCAATATTGGTGGAGTTCTATTATTGTGGCAAGGTCTGTGGGTGGCAGCAATATTGATAAAGTTTCGCTAAAATTCAAGATAAGAGGAGTCTTTTTTACTAGTGTTTTCTTTTTTAACAAACTCTTCCTTTTTTTTTATAATTTTTTTGCCAATTTTCTTTTTGCAATAACTTTTTCTTATATTTTTTTATTCCTCTTTCTTCTTCCCTATTTTTTCTTCTTCCTTACTAAACCAAATGGTTAGATTTGACCTATCTTCCTGGTGGTGAGGTGGAGGAGGACTCTTGCCCCTTATCTCATGGCCAGATTTGGTCAAATTTAGCCCAAACGGTTATGGGGAGCTCCAGTGACACAAAAAAGATAAATGCAGTGGTTGGCAGGCAACTCAGAGCAGAGCTCAGGTGGAGCTCATGGAGGTGAAGGTTGGTGGGCATGCGAGGTGAAGGTGGAACCCCGACAAGAATGGGTGTGGTGCTCAGGCGAAGGAGGTCAAGATAGGCACAGATGTAGTAGCTGCTAGTGAGCTTGGTGGAGGGCAAATAGGTGCTAGTGAATATGTCCTCCTTTTAGACCTTGGGGACATCGAGGAGGATGAGAAAGCAAAAGGAGTTAGTTATAATTGTGTTGCTCAACCTTGAGATTTTCATGTTCCAAACCAATGAGGATGACAGTGCTAGGTAGGAGGCCAAGGTTGCAGCTACTACACAAGGGCTGGGTTACTAGTAGTGCTAGCCAGGAGCATGCATGGGAGTGATGTCAAAAGTTAGCCATAATGGCCACAGGTAGTAACCCATGCACGGGTGGTTGAGGGACACAAGGAGCACCTCACAGCAAGGAGTAGACAATGGATGATGAAATGCTCACCAAAGAAGAAGAAATAAAGGTGAACCTTAAGTAGCTAAGAAGGAAAAAAAATTGAGATAAGAACTAACCTTTCTCCTATTCTTTTCCTTCTTCACATTCAGTTTTTGGTCATTCCATTTGTAGTTTTGAATCTCCTCAATTGTTAATTCCTCCTCTCCTTTTTTTTCAGGTTAGCAAGTTTATATAGGATTTGAAGACATGAAGTTGGGTTGGAAATGATCTCTTTTATTCGAATTTTTGAATGATGGATATGGATGTAAATAAATATGGATATGACTTATTTGAAATCTGGATGAGCTTGCGAAGGGATATGTATAAGTTTATCTATTGTGGATGATGAAATTTGAAAGTTATGCTCATCCTAGATACTGAAATTATAGAGGAATTATTTACAAATTTTTTCAAAAAATAGACTAAATCATAATTTTGATAATTTTCAAGTGGTATTTTTGTAAAAAAAGACTTGTTTATAAACTTCTAAAACTTGCAGGGTCCTTTTTAAATAAAATTTAGATGTATTCACAAATAAAAATATTTGAGGGGGTTTTTTATAAAAAATTGAAATTCTAAAAGCTTATTTGTAAATACGAAATTTTAGAGTTATTTATTTGCAAATATGGGATTATATAAGGATTGAATTATAATTATCGATCTCTTGAGGGATTTATTTGTAAATACTAAATTTTATAGGATTGATTTATAATTTTAGAATTTTATTAGACTTTTTTGTAAAAATTCTTATCTCAGGGACCTATTTATAAGAAAAATTCGGTCAAAAATCTATTTATAAAGATTTATTCAGTCAAGAGACTTATTTGCAAAATTCTCACATTTTGTCATTTTGGCCAAGATTTTCGATGAATTTTGGGCCTAATTCACTCAGTCCATTTAGATTAGGCCTAGTTTGAGCCTGAATTTTCTAATGATTCACGTTTGAATTTAGATTAATTTTTGATCAAATTCGGATGTAATTTAAGTCTAACTAAGAGCTATATTTGGCCATAATTTAGTGACATAATAGTCTCAATTTTAATCATATTATAATTAAATTTAATTATGGTAAAATTACCTCAAATAAATTACCATCTTCGTAGCATCTTCTTAAGTTCTATGAAAGGAGAAAGTGAGAACAATTTTCATGTACTTACTCCTGTATTCACATTTCAGGATTGACTATATAAATTTGAATTGGCACATAAGAGTAGACTTAGATCGCCATGTGAAAGTGGACTTAGTTTGCTACATAGAATAGATCTAATTTGCCACAAGATGTAGACTTAGGTTACCAAAAGGAAGCGAACTTAGGTTGCCACGTGAAAGTGGACTTAAATTATAATGTGAAAATGGACTTGGTTTACCATGTAGAAGTGAATTTAAGTTGCCACATAAAAGTGTACTTGGTTTATCACGTGAAAGTGGACTTGGTTTGGCATGTGGAAGTGAACTTGATTACTGCATGGAAGTGAACTTAATTTGCCACGTGAAAATGGACTTGGTTTGCTACATAAATACAAGTTTAATCACCACATAACATGGACTTGACTTTCCACATGAGAGTGGAGTTAATGTGTCATGTAGATGAGGACTTGACTATCATGCAAGATGGATGAATTTTTGTGTCTATGTTTTTCCTCAAGAAACATGGAGTGTATGTTTGACCGAGTATTCCTTTTTAAGGAAGTCAGATATTTCATCCTAGATAGAACATAGACACTTTTGGTTGTTATTGTTGTTGCATCTAGGGCTTAGGTATAGTACCTTTTGAGGAATCAGTTGTTGATTGGTGGTATAGGCCTTTTTCCCTTGTCATCGATCAGTTGGTAGGATCTCCATTCAAATATTCTTTTAATAATATAAGGGCCTTCACAATTAGGTTCGAACTTGCCTCTTTTATTTCGATTTGGGATTATGGGTTTTCTCAAGATTAAGACCATTTCTCTCTTTTGAAATGATCTAAGTCGAGCCATCTTGTTGTAGGCCCTAGCCATTTGTGCTTGATACATTTCCAAATTTTGCTATGTCACAAGCCTTGTCTCATCTAAAGAGTCTAGCTCATCAAGGTAAAGATGAATGTTATCTTCTCTTGTGATTTCTTCTTGCAAAATGATCCATAGAGAGGGGATTTGCGCTTCCAATAATAAGACTACCTCAGTCACAAACACCAATGCGTATGGCATTAACTGGGTAAGGGCTCGATACATGGTGTGATAGGCCCACAGTGCCTCAGTAGGCTTTTGTTGCTAATCTTTCTTGTTTATGACAACAACTTTTTTAAGATCTTAGAGAGGGTCTTGTTGAATGTCTTAATAAGTCCGTTGGTTTTGCATTTTAGATGGATGAATATCCCTAATTTATCTTGTGACAATATGCGAATTGTCCTACCTTAAAGCTTCTGAAGGACAATCTATTATCAAAAATAATCCTCCGAGAGATATTGAATTAGTACAAAATATTTTTTTGAAAGAAGTGGATAACATCATCCACTTTTACCTCTTTCAATGGAATCACTTCAACCCACTAAGAGAAATAATTGGTTGTTACTAGTATGAAATGATAGCTTCTAGAAGAAGATGGTTTGATGGGGCTAATGACATTTGTACTCCATACCTCAAATGGCTATAAGGACACTGTTGGATGTAAAGGAATTGGGAATTGATGGACAAAGTCACTATGAATTTGTTATAGATGACATCTTCTCGCATATTTGATGCAATCTCCCACCATCGTGAGCCAATTGTAGCCCATAAACTTAATCTTTATCATCATTTTTTGCCCCGATTGATGAGCCCCACATGCTCCAAAATGCACTTCATACATAACTTCTTTAACCTTTTTGTCTAAGAGACAACGTAGAAGTAGTTGATCGAAGGACTTTCTGTTGAAAGGTGTCATTGATAAACAGAAAGCATGCAACCCACTTTCTAAGTTGTGTCTATGTGGATTTATCTTCTGAGAGTTCTCCGCTTTTGACATAGTTGGTGAATGGTGTTCTCCAATCTGTGTCCTCTTCTACTAGTTTAGATTCAGTCTTCTCATGCTAGATGATGAAGATTGAGTTCATCATTTGTCAACTACAAACTGTGATTAGAATTTCTCCTTGATTAAGATCAACTAGTGCCTTGGCTAGTTTGGCCAAGGAGTTAGCTTTTGCATTGATGGACCAAGAAACCTTAGTTATTTGAACATGAGGAATTTGGCTTATGAGCCCTTAAGTCTTTTCATGGTATTTTAGGAGCATAAATCTATGGGCTTTATATTTGCCATGGACTTGATTGGTAACCAGTTGTGAATCATCGAAAATATGTAGACATGATATTTCTAAATTGAGGGTTATTTTCAGTCCTACAACTAGGGTCTCATATCTAGCTTTATTATTTGTACATGATTTTGAGAGGGAATACGAGTATTGTAAAATACCCTCATTCAGAGTGAGATAAGTGAGTCCAATGCCTGCATTGATTTATGGAAGCTTTGGTATGATCCTTGGCTTGATGGATGATGCTCCATCAAAGTATAGCTTCTAGTAAGATTTACCTTCTACAACCAAATAGATTCCTTCATTAGGGAATTTACTACTCAGAGGAGAATTATGTGGTACTGGATGAACTATGAGAAAAGCAGCAAGGGCTTGCCCTTTGATGCCTTTTAGGGAGTAAATTTGATATCATATTCCATGAGGATTAAAGCCCATTTCGCTAGCCTCCTACTGAGTATAGGTCGAGCCATCCAATACTTTATGAGATCAATCTTTGATATTAAAATGACTTAATGAAAAAGTAAATAATGCCTTAGCTTCTTGATCACAAATATGAGTGCCAAATAATGCTTTTTGATAGGGTAGTAGTTACTTTCTGTCCCCACTAGCATTCTTTTCAAATAGTAGAGTATATTTTCTTTACCCTCTTTATTATTCTCGGCAAGAAGTGCCCCAGGGATCCTTCAATTGCTGCCATGTAGAGGATAAGGGGTTTATTAGGAAGAGGTATTGCAAAGACTAGTGGCTTTAGGAAATATTGCTTGATCTTCAAAGGCCTATTGGCAATCTTGACTTCAAATGAATGGAGTGTCCTTCTTTATCAACTTGAAAAAAGGTTTGCACTTTCTAGAGAGGTTTAACATGAATCTTCTTATGTATGTGAATCGGCCTTATAATGACCTTAATTGCTTTAAATTATTGGCTGGTGGCATATCCCAGATGGCTTTGATCTTAGATGGTTCAATTTCAATCCCTCAATTTCTGACAACAAAGTCAAAGAATTTTCCTGATGATACCCCAAAAGCACATTTCATAGGATTCATCTTTAAATAATATTTTCTAAGACGGTCAAATACCACTCTTAGACCTTAGATGTGCCTACCTTTAGAATTAGTTTTGACCACCAAGTCATCTGTGTAACATTCCACTAACTGATGTATGAGGTCATCAAAAATTTGAGTCATGACCCATTGATAAGTGGCACCTATCATCAAAAATTTGAGTTATGGCCCTTTCATAAGTGGCACCCACATTCTTGAGCCTGAAGGGCATCACCTCATAGTAGTAAGAAGAAGAAGAGGAGGACAAGTATGGGATTCCAATAAGCTTTAGATATTCCATAAGCTTACTTTTCTTATCAAAATGAAGAAGAAGAAGAAGAACTAAACCATAAACCTTTTTTTTTCACAACCCTAAAACATCTTTGATCTTCTTGGGTTGTGATAAAACTTATAGCACATATGTTTGGGCTCATAATGTATTTTGAGACTTGTTTCTTTCTTTCTTTCGCAACACTTTTTGTTCACATCATCTTCTCTTTTTCATTCATCAACATCATCGTGAAAAATTTAGCTCTCTTGAAAGGTTGATCATGATTTTTCAGGTTACAAAGGGAAGTATAATGAGTATTAAAGAAAAGAAGTTGAATGGTGGATAATCATATGCTTTGCATATGTCATTCTTTAAAAAAGGCTCAAAGGGGTAACTAAGGATCAAAATATATCAAGGTTGGCTTTAAAAGGATTAAACAATCCAAAAATTGCCTAAATCATATATAAAGAAATATATTATCTAGGATTTTGCCTCAAAGGCTAATCAAGAAAGTTCTAGAATATGACAAAATGATCATAATTTCTCACAAATCTCACATAATTATTTACTAAGTTATGCATAATTCACAAGATCATGGTATAATGTGCTCAATAATTTCATCTTTCATGATATCAATCAAGTTAACACAAGAATAAATCGATCATTAAGATTGGCATTTATATTTCTTTCTAAATCATATTCAGTTTCAATCAAGAACTCATAGGCTTTTGGTCATCAAGAAAAATTCAGCAATCTCAACTGAAGCTAAATAAATTTTCAAAAAAAATTTTGTGGAATATCATGCTCTCAGCTTCTCTACCAATAGACAACCTACAACTAAAAATTTGAATCATGAATCACAATTCCCGCCAAAACTAAATGTAACATTGTCCTCAATGTGTAAAAGTGAGACAAGAACAAAAAGAAAAGTAATACTCCCCTAATGTAGACCTCCCTTCGATTGTTGAAAATTGGTTTGCTATGCTTTTAGGAAGATGAGGAATTGAATTTCTCCACACTGAAAGTCCTAAAAAAAATAAAAACAAAATAAAAAATGATCCAAAAATATCCTAAAAATCAATACACATTACAACAAAAGCATCTTCTCTCGATGCTATATTAGTGTCAGTATAATATGTATTCATGGCGTTGGTTATCTAGCACTAATATAGCACTAGATTTACTCTGCATATTGGTGGCACAAATGTGTTAGCACCACCAATAATGTATATTGGCAGCACTAATACGTTAACACCACTAATATTGGACTAACATTGACGCTATTCTAGTTAGCGCTAGTGTTGATGCCCTAGAAAGGGCTCCCTCCTGATTGAAGGAGCTATGCTGTCACTTCTTCCTCTCTAAGCTCTCAGCACCCTGACACCTTGATCCACCTACTCAGCCACCTTTCATTGGCTGCAGTTGCCACAACACCACCGTAGCTTCGAGAGTCACCATCACTAGCCATTAGTGCACCACCAACTCCGAGATCTACTATTCCCTAGTTCATGATCTGCCAATTCATAGGTTTGATTCATCTTAATCTACTCCATTAAAATCTTATTACTTTATTTCCTCTAGAGACCAAAAATAAAAAAAGGAATATTTGCAATAGGTTGTCTCCCATCAAACACTCTTTTTATAGTGATTAGCTTGATTATGTTTCCATCTTCATGGTAGTGCAAGTAAAACGTGGATTTGGAGAAAGAAAGATGTCCACTAGTAATATAAGGCTTCAATATTTGCCCATTGACCATGAAAGTCCCCTTAGTCCCATAAGATACTTCAATTGCATCATAAGGGAAAACTTTGGTTACTATGTATGGACCACTCCATCTTGACCTTAGCTTGCCGGGAAAAAGCCTCAATCTAGAATTATAGAAAAGAATGTTGTCTTGAACGTTAAACTCCTTTTTAATGTGTACATCATACCAGGCCTTGGTTCTTGCTTTACAAATCCTACAATTCTCATAAGTTTGGTTTTGCCATTCTTTAAACTCATTCAATTGCATCTTTCTTTGTTCACCTGCAACTTACAAATCAAAGTTAAGTAGTTTCATAATCCAATATGCTTTATGCTCTAATTCAACAAGAAGGTGACAAGTCTTACCAAACACCAACATATAAAAAGGCATTCCAATAGGTGTTTTGAAAGTTGTCTGATAAGCCCAAAGTGCATCATCCAATTTCAATCCTTCCTAGATATGCTCAACATCTTTCCCAAAATACTTTTCAATTCCCTATTTGAAATTTGACTTGTCCACTAGTTTAGGGATAATAGGTGGGAGCAATATTATGTGAAACACCATATCTAAGTAATAAATTATCAAACCATTTATTACAAATGTATTTACTTTCATCACTAATGATAGCCCTCTGTGTACCAAATATAGTGAAAATTTTTGTTTAACAATTAAATTACAACCTTAGCATTATTAGTGGGACATGCAATTTCTTCCACCCATTTACTCACATAATCAATAAGAAGTATATGCTCATTATTGAAAGATTTTAGAAAAGGACCCCATGAAATCAATGCCCCAAACATCAAAAATATCACAAGTAAGAATATTTGTTTAAGAGCATCTCATAAGCATATGTATCACAAGCACTTACATAAGCATATGTATCTTTGAATAAGACAAGCCAATAAACTCCACTCTATAAAACCTTTGCCACCATTTTAGAAGATCCATGGTGCCCACCCACTTCTTTGTCATGGCAAGAACTAGATATACTATGCACCTCTTCCTTTGGTATATATCTTATCACAATGCCATCTCCAAAAATCTTGTATAGATATTGTTCCACCCCAAGATAGTGCCATAAATTAGATAAAAAAAATTTTCTTTTGATAAAAAGAAATGTCTGGAGGTAACTCATTATTTACAACAAAATTGGCAAAATTAGCGTACTATGGTTCATGACTATTACACACAAAGTATAATTTATTATTAGGAAATTCATTATACAAAGGATGTTCATCCATTCTCTCCACATCCTAGTCTAATCTAGACAAGTGATTAGCTATCATGTTTTCAATGGTTTTTTTGTCCTTAATTTCAAGGTCAAATTCTTGCAACAATAAAATTCATCTTGACAACCTAGGTTTTGTATCTCTATTAGCAATTAAATACTTCAATGCAGAATGGTTAGTATAAATAACCACTTTAGATAAGATCAAATAAGGTCTAAATTTTTCAATGCAAAACTTATGCAAGTAGTTCCTTTTTAGTTGTTGTATAATATTTTTATGCTTCATTCATGGTTCTACTCACATAATAAGTCGTATGAAATTTCTTGTCTATTCTTTGTCCTAAAACTGCACCTAAAAGTTGAAAGCACAAATTCCACCTAAGAGAGAGGAGGGGGGTGGCGAATTAAGTTTTAGAAAACAATGACACCATTCTTTTGGATAAGAACAAAATTGATCCAATAGAAAAAATGATTTTGAGCCAATCACAATCAATCCAAGGGCAAGTAAATTAAAGCAAATATGAAATTTAATTAATCAAACTCAGGACCAAAAAATACCTTAAGGTATATTAAAGTTATTTGCATGTGATGGTGGATTTTCCTAAATTAATTAACAAGTTTTCTTAAGTCATGTCAATCCTTTATTAATCCAATTCTACCATCAAATTTGTAAGTGGTTCTCAAAAGAAAAAAAAAATTAAGCTCTTTGGAAACCCCTAACTTAGAAAAGGATTTAACTCACTAAGTTTCCTTAATTCCCATATATGAGCTAATCATCTTTCGATATCATTGTCTAACATGTGATTTTTATTACCTAGGGATTTAATTCATAATAATTCTTTTGTCAGTCATGCATGAGTCATTGAATCATTAAAATATTGGCTGATTCATTCAAAGCATTTAACACAACAATAAAAATACCTCATGCAAATAATAATAGGATCTTGAATTGAATTAATGAAAGAACTATATAATTCCACAACCAAAATCCTTCTAAACCCTAGCTAAGATAATTTAGCTAGATATAATTAAATTCAATATACTCAAGAAGCTTAAGGAAGAAATCCAAGAAAAAAAATCAAAAGATAAGTAGAAAAACAAAGAGAACTTAATCTTTGAAGGTAGAAAGCACAAGTAGTAACTAAGCCTTCTTCGCTCTTGGATTTAATTTTTCTTAAAAGGTTATTGCTTCCTCCTTATGAAAAATGATGGTCTCTAGTCCTTTTTATAATGCACCCACCCTCCTATTTCCTCTTGATGCTAACTCCTTCTCCTCCACGATCTCTAGGATTGGATAAAAAATGAATTCTCTTTTTTTATGTGTTGTCAACTGTCTGATCCAAAACTTGTGGCTTAATTTTCACAAAGTTGGCAGCTGAATTAGGGTTTATGGTAAATATGAGAGTTGTAGCCCTGCCTCTTAGCTTAAATTAGACTTTTGAATCACCTCGGCCAGGCTAGAGTTATACGTAGAAAGTTATGCCTAAAATACTACAGCATTATCAAACATAAAACTTTCCATATATATCATCTTTTCTAATTTCTAAGTTCCATCTCTTCATGGCTATATTTGAGAACACTATTGCTGCATGGACTCTTCTCTATGATTGTATTGACTGATTAAATTGAATTTTCCCTTAAAATTTTACAATTAAGCTCTAAATCACCTTGCAAGATAATTCAATTAAAATTAGTGCAATATCATGCTAATGCTAAAATTATAAGCACAAAATCACTAAACTAGAAGTGTGAAAATATGTACAAATATAAAATTATCAAATATTAGTATCATAGAGCATTTTCACCTCCCTAAGCATAATCTAATTACAGAACCATGCTCTTAGGAGTTTATGGTCACTCTAGTGCAGGCATTCCTAATGATCAATTTATTAATTTTAGAGGAGGAATATGGCTGTTTATATAGGTATTTTACAAGTCCCAAATTTTTCAGATAGTTGATGTGGGACTAAACTTTGAATTAATCTATGATATAGATTTTACTAAAACTTCAAAATCCTAAATCACTGGATTAGGATGCTGGAGTTTTGGGACTAGTTGGAGGATTTCAAGATTTTTGCAGGCTATTTGATGGGTGTAAGTTGGTAGAAATCATTGAATGAGATTAATTTGTGGTAGAGAGATTTGCACATTTCTTTGGCTAGGGAAAAAAGGTGGGCCCCACATAGGTTTGTATGCCAGTTAGCTGGCATATGGATTGTACTATATGCCAGTCAGGTACTATATGATTTGTTTGGTGTATGGTTATCATATGCCAAAGTAGTGGGTTATGAATCATACACAAGGGTTCATTCCATATGCTAGAATCCTAGCATATGGAAGTTCCATATTTCCTTAAAATAATTATTTTAAATGGGTTTAGCTAAGTTCTAGGGTAAAAGGGATTGGGATTTTTCTTGTTCAAGTTAGTAACTCTCCACAACATGAATTGTAGGGATTTTTTTTGGAATAATAGGAAAATTTAGCTTAGGATAGTAAGTAACTTTGGATCAAAGTGTAAGAAATTTTTAGTTCACGATATAAGATAGTTAGCTTGAAATATAGAGAATCTTTGGGTTTAGATAATTAGCTCAACAACAAAATGGGTTGGCTCAGGTTGCGCTAAAGATTAATAAAAGGTTGATAAGGTGGATATCTACTACTACACCTCATTTGGCGAGATGTCGAGAGAAATGAAGTATGAGTCTAGTGATAAAATGATAACCACCTTTGAGGATTGATTTGGTAAAGTTTTGCTAATTGTCTTGTTTGCTTCAATAGGTCAACAAGTTAATTTAATTAGAGTTGTGGATTGATCCAAGGCCTCGTAAGTTTTCTTGTCATCATTTTGGGAAGGAAGAAGCTATGAGAACATGCCAAAAATTCCATACTCTCTCATAGTTTGAGGATAGCTTTGAGGTATTTTTGTGGAGCCTTTTCAACCATTATTCCTTCAAGGTAGAGTTTAGATGAAATAAAAGTAAGCTAATAGGGACACATAATGAATACTCTGCTCTCTTGTAGTCTAGGGGTTTTCAATGGAGTCTTTCCTGCAACTATTCCCACAAGGAGATAGTTACATTTGAAGTTGCCAAGTTAGTCATGATCAAATGTTAGGTATTTGAGTGCTAGCCTATTTCCATTAGAGCATCTAAGGATCTTGAGGAAAATGCACACATGGTGGTGTAAATGCAATGGGATGATGGCTCTATGAGTGCAAATGTTTTTCAACACAACTAAAGGGCTAGTATTTTATGCCAAACAGTCAGCATAATTCTCATTTTGTACTCCCTCCTTCTGGTATATGAATTGTTTTATGTGCCAAGTACTTTTCCTTCTCATACCCTATTTTGGTTTTGGAAATTTCAATATGACTCCTTTTTCTCAAGCTTTAATTCTCAAACTGAATATAATCTATCTATGTGCAACATTGTCTCCTATCTCCTCTTCTTTTATCTTTGTCTCTTTTCAACCATGGATCTAAACCTTGTGGTATCGATATAGGTAGCTCGGGATGGCAGAGACCCCAGGGAGCAACCTCAAAACACAAATCAAATGTGTGGTGGTTTGAATGCACTATCAAGTATTGTGGGAACATGACTTCCAATAGGTGCAAATCCCTATTGTTAACTTCCCTGATAATTATCAAGAATCTACTAAAGTGAAAAACCTAGCTAATAAAATAGATATACAAAATGGAAGAAGAAAGCATAGTTTGATTACTTTCAGAAGAGAGTACACGACTTAAGGAAGGGCATATGCTCAATTTACAAAAAATTTAAATATGTAATCATGGAAAGTATGAAAATAAGAAAGTGGAAATGGAAAGGAATTTTGATGCTAGCTATTGTCCCATTTCCATGCAATCGATTGAGTTGGATTTGACTTGGATGGTCTTGAGTGGATCTTTGATGGATCTCAACAACATATTGATGGTTGTGGCTGACTGCCTTGGTTTCTAGCATCATGAATAGCTCTTAGGGTTGACTAGCTTGAAAGGTGCATAACCAATGATTTTTGAGGTTCACTAGCTTTGAAGGGAGCATCACCAATTGCTTTTGTGGTTGACTGCCTTTGAAGGGAGCATCACAAAATGCTTCTAGGGTTGGCTAGCTATGAAAGGGAGCATCATCAACTACTTCTAGAGTTGATTAGCTTTGAAGGAAGCATCACCAACTACTTCTAGGTTTGGCTAGCTTTGAAAGGAGCATCATCAACTACTTTTGGGGTTGACTAACTTTGGAAGGAGTATCACCAATCACTTCTTGTTTTGGCTAGTTTTGAAGGGAGCATCATCAACTATATCTATTATTGACTAGCTTTGAAGGGAGCATCACCAACTACTTCTAAGTTTGACTAGCTTTGAAGGGAGCATCATCAATTACTTTTAAGGTTGACTAGCTTTTAGGGGATTCTCAATGGATCCTTAATGGATACCAAATTCAACCCTTAATGGGTTCTTGAGGGATCCTTGAAGGATCTTGTTGTCCTTCCTAGTTTTGATAATGAGCAAATAATATTTAATGCCTATTTGAGTTGTGTTTCAGCCAAAGTACAATAAAGCTCTCAAGGGCATGTTTGAAGGCTTAAAGGAAAAAGAAGCATGATGGTGGATCAGTGAGCATGACTTGAAAAGATGAAAGGATGGCTTGGAAGTGGCTTGAAGGTGTCTACAACAACTTAAAGATTCTAGAATAACATAGGCATAGCCAAAATAACTCAAGAATTCAGCATCAAGTAGGTTTAGATTTTCCTTCATTTTAGTTGAGTCAAAAATTTGTTTAGAGACTAAGGCACTATTTGGTTTAGGATCAAGGTCAAGCTCAAGTTCAAGATCAAGACTAAAGTATAAAAAGATAGTCTAGTCAAATTTTTGGTATTTGGATGCTAGTCTGGCTAGCGAATGGTTAAAATTTTTTTGGGACCTTTATGCCCTTGAGTATATTGTTTATTGAGATTTGAATGAATAAATGTAAGGGTAATATAATAATTTACTTTTTAAAGTAATGAAAAGATAGTCTAACTATCTTTTTGGTGTTTGGATGGTAGGCTGATTAGGACAAGAAACTCCTAATCTTTGTCTCGAATCAAACACACCCTAATGATTTAGAGCATAAGCATTGCATTGAGTTCTATAGGAAACTCTTAATAGAGTTTTTTTGATAGAACTAGATGTCTACTTAGCTTATTAGATGACTTATTATGTTATATAGAAGATTCAAATCTTTTGACCTACACAAAACCAAATGATTGATCCATGAACTGGACATCTGACTGGAGATATAGGTTCTTGACTTTACCACAACCTGATGCTATATTTGGAACCAATTCTAATTTTATTAAAATTGGATGACCAATTTGGAATTGGAAGACTGGCTGGAGAGATCACCTAGTTATGGTAGACCAAAATTGGTCAATTGGTTGTTCAAGTGATTGACTGGTTTTGATTTTTTGTGCATACAAGGGCTAGATTTTTTTACCGTTGGAGCCAATCTAGCTATTCGATTTCACCCCCAATGGCTAATTTTGACCCAAAATGTATAAATAGGCTGGGATGGGTTTTCCTAAATAGTTTTACAACTTCTAAAACTTCATGAAGAAGAGATCAAAGCCCTTCAAGCTCTCTATCCATCTTGTGCTCTCAGCTTTCCAATTTCAAACAAATCTTCACTGCCCTTTCACTCAATCTTGAGAGATTTTGTGGTTTGCATAAAAGCATTTCATTCTTAAACATTTTCTACTTATAAACCACTCCAAGATTATTTAGAGTGTTTGTAAGACTCGAGCTTTGGTTTGGAGGACATCTTGCCGATAGGAGCGAGATCAAGTGTGAGGGTTGGCTTCATCAATGAAGCGACACTTGAGTGGAGAGTTGAAATCTGTAGAAGCGAGGCAATGGCTATAGAGTAGGAGCAATTGGTCTCTAAACCATATTATATCATGATGCATTCGTTCCTCATCTTATTTACATTATTACACTTGTAGTTGATTGAATTTTGTGTGAAATTTCTTGGGTAATTTGAATTGGGTTTTGATATTCATGAAACTTAGTATTTATTTCTTAATGGATGTTGAACCCAACCCTTAATGGGTTCTTGATGGATTCTTAATGGATTTCAAATCCAACCCTTGATAGGTTCTTGATGGATCCTTAATGGATGTTAGATCCAACCCTGATGGATTTCTGATGGATATTTAATGGGTATTGGAACCAACCCTTGGTGGGTTTTTGACAAACCCAAATTTAACTTGTTAATGGGTTTGGGTTCAAAGCTTAATGGACCTGGGTCCAATGTTCAAGTTGGTTTAGTTCAACTTGGTTCTGGTTTAGGTTTGTCCTATTCTAGTTTCGGTTTGACTTATTCTTGTTCAAACTTGAGTTTGACCTATTTTGGTCCATGTTTGACCTATTTTGGTACAAGCTTTGACATATTTTGACCTATTTTTGGTTTAGGTTTTGAATTTGACTTGTTTTGCCTTTGGTTTGACCTATTTTGGTTTAGATTTTGACCTATTTCTAGTTCAAGAGTGACTTGTTTTGGTTCAATTTTTGACCTATTTGGGTTTGAGTTTGGCTTGATGTGATTTAGGTTTGCTTTGAACTCGGTTTAACCCAATTAGGATTTGGTTCAAACTTGGTTTGAACTTGATCTTAAGTTCAATTTGACCTAATTAAGGTTTAGTTCAAACTTGGCTTGACTTGCTTGGGTTTTGGTTTGAACTTGGCTTGACCTGATTAGGTTTTGGTTTGAACTTGGCTTGACCCAACTTGGTTTTGTTCAAACTTAGCTCAATTAGAGTCTTGGTAGGGTCTTGGTTTGAGCTTGATCCAAATTCATTTTGATTTGCTTTGAATGTGGCTTGACTCAATTAGAGTTTGAACTTGAATTTATCTTGATTCAATTTGAACTTGCTATTTGACTCAACTTGGAGTTTAACTTGATTTTGTTCCAATTCTAGGATGTCTTGATCAAATTCTGACCCAATTTGGTCCGAATCTAAACTTGAGTCATCAGTTTTTTATTAACATAGATGACCAATTTAGGTATTGGTCATCTAACAAGGTGTCATTGTAGATTTATTAGAACCAAATGACTAGTTAAGACATCAGTCATCCAATTGGGAAAGTGTCATTGTAGGTTTATCAAGATCGAATGATCATTTGAGGTATCATTTCTCCTATCGAGAGGAGAGTTCATTATTTGTTTACCATATCCAACTGACTGGTTGAGGTACCAATTGTCTGACAGAGAGATTTTTTGCTTGTTTAGACCAATTTTAGTTCATTTGCTTTTTGCCCATTTGGGTTCGTTTTATGCTTTGTTCGACTCAACTTGGTTTTGTTCATTTATCTTATACTTGTGTTCATTATGATTGAGTCATTTAATCAATTTTATCTATTTTGCTTTAGCCCAAGAACTCTCAGGTTATCATGATGACATTGTGGCGAGCCCACATACTGGCCCAAGACCAGTCAACTTTTAGACAAAACTATAGGTTAGCTCTAAACTATATGACTTTTTGGCGAACTTGTAGGCTAGTCCTAAATCAATTATGAGAATAAATTATTTTATTTATTTCTTTTTATTTTGTTCTTTTTTTTGTTCTTATTCTATGATTAGTCCGTGGGGTTCTCACCAACTCTTCTTCTTCATCTTCAAAAGGCTCCATGGTAGGCCTCAAATATGGAACTCCACAAGCTTAGTGGAGGCTACACCAAGATAGGGCTATGGGTGGCCATGGTGTTATTGTAGTGAGAGTGCAATCAGAGTGATAGGGAGAGCTACTGATGGCCATAGTGGATGGAATAACCAGAGCATGGGGAGGGCAATGGGTGACTACAGGCGGCTGCAGTGGTGAGGGGGCAACAGGAGCATCGAGAGGGCCATGGGTGGTCACAGTGGCAAGTAGGAAGCAAGAGCATCAAGAGGGAGTAGTGGCCTCACAAGAATCAAAGAGAGAAGAGGAGAGGTAGAGGAGAGACAAGGATACAGAGAAAAGATAGAGAAGGGATGGGAAGCTTACTTTTCCTCCTTGATGATGCAATCTTGATCTCCTTTCTCCTTAATTTGTGCTAACTCTCATGCTCCTCTTTGAACCAATAATCCTTCCAATAATTCATTCATAATTTTGCAAAATTCCTCTCCTAATTTGTGTGCTCTTATCCTATTTTTGTAAGGCTGAGAGAATCTTAAAATTGAATCATTGGTTGATTTTATTTTGAGATTTGATGGATATATTCTTACCATAGGCCTTAGATTTGGATCATTGATTAATACATTCTGATATTGCAAGCTTTTGATTGAACATTTGACTAATTCTTGATGAATTCAGAGGAAATTTATTTCCTATTCTACATATCACACCCGAATCTGATGACCGATTAAGGAACCGATCGACCAATAGAACACTTCCAATCGTAGCTTGAGGGAACTAGTTGACCGGTTAAGTAATCAGTCTATTGATGCTGCCCAATTCTATGTTTGGACTTAAAGTTTTAGCCCATATTTACTTTAAATTGGGCCCCATCCATCACAAATTGGGCTTAAAGTCCAATCTTAGGATCAGCCCACGAGTTCAGTTGAAAGTTATTTCAGACCTATGACTAGCATCCAAGCTCGCCTAAAAGTTGTTTTAGACATAGGCCAGCCCATGGACTTGTTTGAAAGTCCAATCAACTCTAGGCTATCTTTCAGGCTCACTTGAAAGTCAAATTGACTAAAGATCAGCTCACAGGCTTGCTTGGAAATCAAATCAAATTAGGATCACCCCAACAAGCTCATCCTAGAGTTATTCTAATTAATGGACAACCTGAGGGCTTGCTAATAAATTAAATCAAATTGATTGGAATTGATTGACTAAAATAATCAAGTTAATCGGGCTAAAATTAAGCCGATTTATCCAAACTAAGTAAACTAACAAACTAAACCAAACTAATTCGAACTGACCAAGTTTCTTCAAACCTAACCCCAATCGGGTTTAAATTAGGTCAATCTAGCTAAATTTAGTTCATATCCTCCAATCAAGTTCAAATTGGGTCCAATTGGTTTCGATACAACCCCAATTGGGTTCGAATGATGTCAACCCAAATCAAATTAGCTCAAACCCAAGTCTAATCAGGTTCAAATAAGGTAAATCCAAATCAAATATGCTTAGACCTAACTCTAATCAGGTTCTAATCAAGTCAAACCAAATCAAACCAAGTTTAAACTACTAACTAGATCAAACCAGGTTCTAATCAAACCCACAGGATCAAACCAAGTTTGAATCAAATCCTAATTGGGTCAAACCAAGTTTGAACTAAATCCCAAATGGTTCAAACCCAAACCTATTAACTATCGGATGTGGTTCAAACCTAAACCCATTGGGGGGATCGAACATGAACCTACTATGGAATGAACATAGATCCATAAAGGGAAAGATCCAATAGGGATCCAATAAGAACTCAATTAGGGTAGGATCTAACATCCATTAAGGATCCAATAAGAACTCAACAAGGGTTGGATCCAATATTCATTAAGGATCCTATAAGAACCCAATAGGGGTAGGGCCCAAGATCCATTAAGGATCCAATAAGAACCCATTAAGGGTTGGATTTGAGATCCATTAAGAATCCAATAACAATCCCACAAGGGTTAGACTGAAGGTACAATAAGGATTAAGTCCAAGATCCATTTAGGATCTGATAAGACCCACTAAGGGTTGGATTTGAGATCCACTAAGGATCCAATAGGAACCCAATAAGGGTTGGATCCAAGGTTCAATAAAGATCAAGTCCAAAATCCATTAAGGATTCAAAGAGACTCATTAAGCGTTTGATCCAAGATCCATTAAGGATGCAATAAGAACTAGATTAGAGTTGGATCCAAGATTGGAGTTAGTCAACAACATGCTCAAAAGCTATTAACAATACCTCAAGACTATTCGATAACAAAATGAAAAGGTCATCAATTATTAAATAAAAAATGATTAGTATAAAGTAAACCCACTAATCATTCTATCAAATCAAACTAAACTAAGGTAAGCTTAAACTCACTTAATTAGTAAGCCAAATGCCATATTCGAATAAAGTCAACCAACAATAAACTTAAAGACATCGATAACACAAGCATAAAAGTCATTAGTGATGCTTCAAAACTTAATCAAAACAAGCCAAGGAAGTTGTCAATTATCAAATGAGAAATAATTAGCACAAGTTAAGGCTACTAACCATTTCAAATTGATTTAAGGCAGACTTAGTCAATTAGCTCAATGCTGTGTTCAATGGAAGTCAACCAAAAATAAGCATTTGAGCCTACCTTAGTTTGTCTTGAATTAATAATTGATGGCCTCTCAAGCATTTTGCCAATTAAATTTGGAGCATTGTCAATACCTTTGGGTTGACATAGCTCAAAAGGTGTGTCATCAACAACTTCTGAGTTGACTAGCTTCAAAGTGTAGCCAATGGCTTTGAGCATATTGGCAATTAGCTATTTTTGGTTTGCTAGCATCACTAATGACTTATGAGGTTAGCTATAACTTTGAAGTGTTGCTAAAGAATTTTGTAGCACACCTAACAAGACTCAATTTAACATTATTTACTTGTATTTGAAGTATTTTTGGTTCTAGTCAGGATGGTAACATCACTTTTTATTTATAACTTTGGAGTATTGCGGAAGGTTCAACAATCCAGTGGGACTTGGTTTGACCTTAATCAATTTCATTGGGACTAATATGATTCGGGTCTGGGTTTGAATTAATTTAGCTTGAGTTGAGTTTAATCTTATGTTAGACCTTTATCGATTCAAGTTTGTATCTTGATGGACTTTGGCTCAAGTTGAAGTCAATTTAGTTTAACTTGATTTTAGTTCAGGATTAAGCTAGCTTGGTTCTAATTTGACTTTGAGTTTACTCTTTTAATTTGGATTTGATTTAACCCAAGTAGGCTTTGATTTGAGCTTAGTTCAATCTAGATTGGATTTGATTATGAATTGACCCAACTTGAACCTAATTAGGGTTGGGTCTGGACTAATTTGGTTTGGATTAACTCAACCTAGACCTTGAGTCTAACTCAATTTGGGTATTAGTCCATTTATTTGATCAATATAGGTCTATTTGAGCCAACTTAACCTTTGTCTATTCGTTGTGTTTGTGTTACTTTACATTAATAAAATTGGTTTGAGGGTTCTTAGCTATTATAAAACTTTTAGGTGGACCCATATCCTGCCCTTAAATGTACAAACCTCAGGGTTGGCTTAGTTCATAATCTCTAAAACTGGCTTAGAAGTGTAAACCTAAGAGCTGACTGGATGTGAGTCTGAAAACTAGCTGAGTGCTAGCTCGAAGGCTAGCTAAGTGTGAACCTGAAGGCTACTGATTGAGTGTAAGCCTAAAGGCTAGCTGAGTGAGAGTCTAAAGGCTAGTTGGATACGACCCCGAATGTTGGCTAAGTGTGAGCCCGAAGGTTGGCTAAGTATAAGTCTGAAGGTTGACCTGGATGTTAGCCTGAAGGCTAACTGAGTGCAAGTGAAAGGTCTAATATGAATGTGAGCCTAAAGGTTGGCTAAATGTGAGCCTAAAATCTGGCTAAATATGAGCTTGAAGGTTGGCTTGGATGCGAGCCTAAAAGCTGGTTGAGTGTGAGCTCCAAGGCTGGTTGGGTGCAAGCTCGAAGGCTGGTTGGATATGACCCAAAGTTTGGCTAAGTATGAGACCAAAGGCTAGCTAAGGTGCAAGCTTGAAGGTAATCTTGGATGTGAGCCTGAAAGCTGGTTGAATGTGAGCCTGAAGGTTGGCTAGTGTAAGCTTGAAGTTGGATGAATGTGAGTTTGAAGGCTGGCTATGTGCAAGCCTGAAGGCTGACTTGGTGTGAGATAGAAAATTGGGATAGTGCAAGCCTAAAGGCTGACTGCGTGTAAACCTGAAGACTAGCTAAGATACTAACTCGAAGGTTGGCTGAGTGTGAGTTCAAAGGTTGGCTGGATGCAAGCTTAAAGGCTAGCTTAGATGTAAGCTGGAAAGTTAGCTTTGGACGAGCTCGAAGGCTAGTTGAATGCAAACCTAAAGGTTGGCTTAGAAGTGAGTCCGAAGGTTGTTGAGTGTGAGCCCAAAGTCTAGTTAGGTGCAAACCTAAAGTCTAGCTTGGATGCAAGCCCAAAGGCTAACTAAATGCAAACTAAAAGATTGGCTTGGATGTGAGCCCAAAGGCTGGCTAACATGCGAGCCCAAAGGCTGGCTTGGTGTAGTGAGACTTGACCATCATTGAGGAGGCCACGGGTAGCTGTAGTGATATCAAGAGTTAACAATCTTCGCGGGGGCCATGTGGTAGCCATGGTGATATTGAGAGTCCACCACCTTTGAGGGGCCACGGGTGAACATGGTGATGTCGAGAGTCCACCATCTTCAAGGGATCACGAATGGCCGTGGTATTGGTGGAGTTCCATCATCGTCATCGTGCCAAGGACCATGAGTGGCTATGATGTTGAAGAAGTTTCACCTAAAATTAAAGTGAGAAAAATATTTTTTATTTTTCTCTTTTTCTGAACAAACTCTCTTTTCTTTATTTTTAATTCTTTTTGCCAAATTTTACTCTTTTTTTGACAATATTTTTAAATTTTTTTATAAATTGTTTTTCTATTTCTTCTTCTTCTATCTCAAACTGGAGACCCTTCTCCCCATTATTTTTTTACCAGATTTGTTTTTTATATTTTTTTCCTCTTTTATCCTCATCTTCTTCATCAAGCTACCGGTGCCCTATTTCCCTGGTTTCTTCAATAGAGAAGGGCTTGGCCCTTCCCCATCAAATCTAAGCCAAATCCAGGTTGGCTTCTTGATGACAAGGCAAGGAACAGGGTTGGGACGAGATCAATGCCGATGAAGTCATTGACATCGATCTAGCATAGCACAATAACCTCCTAGCCTATGCAATTGATGTAGAGTACGTGGGAGCTATTAGAGATGAAAATGGAGGAGACGAGATCAGCAAAGGGTGGTGCTCGGTTGATGGTGGCTAGGGCTTGGCCTTGTTGATGGGGGGTGAATGCCATGTGCAAGGTCAATGCTGATGTGATGGCCTGTGTGGCAAAGTTAGGTGGGTGGCAACATGGGAGTAGGTTGTGTAAGCACGGAGGTGAGGGCAGGCTGCGAAGACCAGCAAGCTAGCTAGAGCAGTTGGCGATGGGAGGAGGGTCGGGTCTGGGTGGGGCTCACGTGGAGAGTGGGCGAAGCTTCAGTAATGGCTGGAGTGGAGCTTGTTGGTCAAGTGGAGCTTCGATGGTGATAGGGAGAAGGACAAGGTGAGATGCCAGTGACTGTCAGTTTAGGGTTAATGCAGGAAGCTAAAGAGCAGTGAGGCTTGGGTAAGCAACAATGTGGTAAGGCCAGAGATAGGTAGGATGGCAGGGGAAGATTCAATCTCGAGCTTTGACAAGTGATGAGGACTTTGCTAAAATTAGAAGAGCAGAAGAAAACCACGGGAGGGCAACAGAGAAGAAAAAATGATAGAGATAATGGTTCTTACTTGGTAATTGATTTTTCTTTGGATTCTTTTAATCTCTGAGTTTTCCCCATGTTTTCCTCGTCTTGATCCTTCTCCTCTCTTTTTCATAGGAGCATGCAAAAATTGATAGGATTTGAGAAGATTCAGTTGGCTTGGAATGAGTTTCTTTTAAATTTGAATTAAGAATCTCATCTATTTGCTTTGGATGAGTTTTGTTTAGGTTGGATTGGTGTGGATGAATATGGATGTAATTTCTTTTAGATTGGATAAGTCTTTTAAGAGACATAGATAAGTTTATCTATTGTAGATGATGCAATTAAAAAAATATACCCACTTATAATATTGAAATTATAAAGAAGTTATTTACAAATTTTTTCTGAAAAATTTGGACGAAATTATAATTTTACAAATTTCAAGGGCTTTTTTATAATAGTAACTTGTTTATAAATTTTTAAAATGTTTAGGGTCCCTTTTGAATAAAATTTAAACTTATTTACAAATAAAAATTTTTGAGAGACTTATTTGCGAAAAGTTAAAATTTCAGGCCTTATTTGTAAATAAAGAATTTTGGAGGTATTTATTTACAAACCCTATGTTTCATGAGAATTAAATTATAATTATTGATCTCTTAAAGGGTATATTTGCAAACTCTAAATTTTATGAGACAAATGTGTAATTTTAAGATCTTATTGGACTATTCGGCAAAATTCTTATTCTAGGAACCTATTTGTAAGACAAATCTTGCCAGTGACTCATTTATGAAAATTTATTCAGTTCAGAGACTTATTTGCAAAATTTTTGTATTCTGTTACTTTGGTCCAAGTATCCAACCTACAACCTACTTTAATTTGAGCCTGAATTCCTTAAGAATTCAGGTTCAATTTAAGCTCAATTTTTTATCAAACTAAAACACAATTTTAGTCTGACTAAAACCCACATTTGAACTATAATTTAGCATATAATTTTTAATTTTAATCATATTTCAATCAAATTTTATTTTGACAAAAATCACCTCAAATAAATTGCCCTCTTCGTAGCCTCTTTTCTAGTTCTAATGAGAGCAGAAGATGTGAATAATTTTCAAGTACTTGCCCCTACATTAATATTTTAGGAGTTGACTATATGGGTTTGAATTGCCACGCAAGAGTAAACTTGACTTGCCATAATTAATGGACTTATTTTTCCATGTGAGAGTGGACATTTGCTTAGCTGCATGGAGTGGTCTTGAGTTACAATAACAAGTGGATTTGAGTTGCCACAATAAGTAGACTTGGATTGTCACATAAAAGTAGACTTAATTGTCACATGGAAGTGGATTTGTCTTATCATATGAAAATGGATTTGATGTTGCCACATGGAGGTGTAGTTGGATTGCCATGTAAATGTAAGATAACCACCTCACGAAATAGACTTAGCTTGCTACATGAAAGTGAACTTGATTGCTATATAAACATAAGCTTGAATGGACTTAATTTGCCATGTAAATACGGACTTGATTGCCCTATAACATGAGCTTTAACTTATCACATGAAAGTGACTTTGTAGTGCCACATTAAAGTGGATGTAACCTGCCATGCAATAATAGATTTATTTTACCACTAAGAGTGACTTAGATTGCTACGTGGGAGTGGATTTCATTTGCTGCATGGAGTGGTCTTGAACTGTCACATAGGAGTAGACTTAATTTATTACGAAGAGTGAACTTGAATTTCCACGTAAATACAAGCTTGATCACCATACAAAGTGGATTTAATTTGACATATCGATATGTGCTTAATTGTCCCATAAGATGTATTTGATTCACCACACAAAAGTGGAATTTGAATGACCACATAAAAGTAGGCTTGATTGCCATGCAAAATTGATTTTATTTCTCATGGCAGTGGATTTACGTTGGCATAGTAAGGTAACTTGACTTGCTACAAAGAGTAGACTTAATCTAACATATGAAAGTGGATTTGATCTACCACCTAAAAGTAGACTTGATCCATTATGTAGTTATGAACTTAACCACCACATAATATAGACTTGATTTGCCATGTGAGAGTGGACTTAATTTACCATGTGGAAGTAAACTTGATTTGCCATGTGAGAGTAGACTTAGTTTGCCATATGGAAGTGGACTAGGCTTGCCATATGAAAGTGGACTTAGTTTATAATGTAAATACGAGCTTAATCATCATGTAACATGGACTTGATTTGTCATGTGAGAGTGGACTTAACATGCCATATAGATACGAACTTGATTGTCACACAAGATGGATAGCATTTTGTGTCTATGTTTTATGTCCAAAAACATGGAGTGCATGTTTAACCGAGAGTTCCTTTTTGAGGAAGTCGGATGTTTTGTCATAAATAAAACATGGAAACTTTTGGTTATTATTGTTGTTGCCCTCAGGGCTTAGGCATAACACCTTTTGAGAAATCAATTGTTGATTGATGGCATAGACCTTTTCCCTTTGTCATTGATTAGTTGGTAGGATTCTACCTCAAATATTCTTTTGACGATATAAGAGCCTTCCCAATTAGGCTTGAACTTGCCTTTCTTGTTCTAGTTTGAGATTTTGGATTTTCTCAGGACTAAGACCATTTCTCACTTTTGGAATGACTTAAACCAAACCATCTTATTGTAGGCCTTGGCCATTTATGCTTGATATATTTTCAAGCTTTGTTGGGTACAAGCCTTATTTTGTCCAAGGAGTCTAGCTCATTAAGGCAAAGACAAACATTATCTTCTTTTATGATTTCTTCTTTCAAGGTAATCCTTAGAGAGTGGATTTGCACTTTCAGTGGCAAGATTGCCTCAATCTTGAACACCAATGCATATGGCGTTGATTGGGTAGGAGTTTGATATGTGGTGTGATAGGCCCATAGTGATTTAACAAGCTTTTGGTGTCAGTCTTTCCTATTTCTGGCAATAACTTTTTTCAAGATCATGAAGAGAGTGATATTGAATGCCTCAGCATGCCCGTTAGCTCTCGCATTGTAGATAGATAAATGCCTCCAAACTATCTTGTGATGATGCGCAAATCATCCTACCTTGAAGCTTTTAATGGATGGTCCATTATTAGAAATGATCCTTTAAGAGATACTGAATTAGTACAAGATATTTTCTTGAAAGAAGTGGATAATAGTATCCACTTTTACCTCTTTCAATAGAATCACTTTAGCCTACTAAGAGAAATAATTAGTTACTGCTAGGATGAAGCAATGGCCTCTAGAAGAAGATGGTTTGATTAGATCGATGATATTTGTACCCCATACCTTGAATAGCCATGAGGACATTATTGGATGTAGAGGATTTGGGTGTTGATGGATGAAGTCACCTTGAATTTTTCACAGGTGATATCTTCTCATATATTCGATGCAATCTCATACCATTTTGGGCCAATAGTAGCCCATATGCTTAATATTTATAATCATTTTTGTGCTCCATTGATGAGCCTTACAGATCCCAGAATACACTTTATACATAACTTGTTTGATTTCTTTGTCTGAGAGATAACACAGAAGTAGTTGATCAAAGAATCTTCTATAAAGAATGTTATTGATAAGAAGAAAGCACGCGGTCCTCTTTCTGATTTATGTTCATGCAGATTTATCTTCTAAGAGTTCTCCACTTTTAAGATAGTTAGTGAATTTTGTTCTCTAATTTGTGGCCTTTTCTACTAGTTTAGATTTAATCCTCTCATGTTTGATACTGAAGACTGAGCTCATTACTTGTCTACTACAAATTGTGATTAGAATTTCTTCTTCATTAGGGATGTCTTGGATAGTTTGGCTAAGGAGTCAACTTCATATTAATAGACAAAGGAACCATAGTTATTTGAATATATGGGATTTACCTTATGTGCTCTTGAGCCTTTCATGGTATTTCAAGAGCTTAGATCTATGAACTTTATATTTACCTTCGACTTGGTTGATAATTAGTTATGAATCATCAAAAATATATAGGCATGATATTTTTCATGTTGAGGGCCATTTCCAATCCTATAGTTAAGACTTCGTATTCAACTTCATTGTTTGTGCATAGTTTTAAGAGAGAATAAGAGTACCTAAAATATCCCTATTCAGAGTGATATAAACAAGTCCAATGCGTGCTTTGATTTGTGGAAGCTTTGGTTTGATCTCTGGTTTAATGGATGATGCTCCATCAAAGTATAGCTTCCATTAAGGTTCCCCTTCTTTGACCAAAAGAATTTCTTCATCAAAGAGTTTGCAACTCAGAGGAGAGTCATCTGATACTGGATGGTTGCAAGAAAATCAGCAAGGACTTGCCCTTTGACTGCCTTTTAGGGAGTGAATTTAATATCATATTCCATGAGGATTAAAGCCCATTTTGCTAGCCTCTGATGAGTATAGGTCTAGTAATCAATACTTTAGGGGATCAATCTTTGATACTAAAATGATTTGATGAGAAAGAAAATAATGTCTTAACTTCATAGCCATGAATATGATTACCAAACAATGATTTTCAATGGGGGGAGTAGTTACTTTCTACCCCCACTAGTATTCTACTTAAATAGTAGTGTATTTTCTTGACCCTTTCATTAGTTTGGGCAAGAAGTGCCCCCAAGGATCCTTCCATTGCTGCCATGTAGAGGATAAGGGGTTTATCAGGTAGAGGTGTTGCTAGGACTGGTGGCTTTAGAAGATGCTGCTTGATCTCTTCAAAGGCCTGTTGGCAGTCTAGATCTTAAATGAATAGAATGTCCTTCTTCATCAACCTAGAAAGGTTTACATTTTCTAAAGAGGTTTGAAATAGATCTTCTTATGTATGCAACTAAGCCTTGGAATGAACTCAATCGCTTTAAACTACTGGGTGGTGGCATATCCAAGATTACTTTGATCTTAGATGGATCAATTTCAATCCCACAATGTCTAACAACAAAGTGGAGGAATTCTCCTGAATACTTCATAAGATTTATCTCTAAGTTGCATTTCCTAAGGTGATCAAATAACACTCTTAGGTCTTGGAGGTATCTATCTTTGGACTTAGTTCTGATCACCAAGTCATCCATATAATATTCCACTAACTAGTATATGAGGTCATCAAAAATTTGAGTCATAGCCCTTTTATAAGTGGTGCCTGCATTCTTGAGCCCAAAGGACATCACCTTGTAGCAGTAAATGCCAAATTGTGTCCTAACAGTCGTATGTTTCTCATCATTAGGATGTATCTTGATTCTGTTATATCTTGAAAAACCATCCATAAAAGAGAATATTTTAAAATCAGTAATATTGTCAATCATAATTTCCATTATTGGCAATGGAAAATCATCTTTCAAAAATTTCTGTAGTCCACATAAATGTGGATTTGACCATTCTTTTTCTTGACTGGCACAATGCTTATCACCTAATTTGAGTATTTTTCTTCTCTGATAAAGCCTGCTTTAATCAATTTCTTCATTCTTCCATCACCTTCTCTTCTAGTTTGAGTTTCATCTTCCTAGGTGTTTTTTTGATAGACAGAATATATTCATTGGGGATATTACTAATGAAAAAAGAGATTCCATAGGTCTCCCTAAGGACTACTCCTAAGATGATTATCTTAGAGAGTGGTTCATCCATGACTACTACTATGACATACTCAAACTATAGTTACATAACATGAAAGAGTTAGCTACAACTAACATAAGGTTTGTCAAGGAGAAAATGCAAATATCACGCAAACACATGCAGGATATGACTATCTACATGCAAAGTATGACAAATATGACTACCATGCTCTATAAGAAAGTCGAGAGGATGGAGAAGGCGCTAGCAAAAAAGATAAAGCTATACAAAAGACCTCGTAGGGGGTGGTGAGAAACCACTTGTCGACCCTCTTTGGGATCAAAATGATTACTCGTGCTACTTATTCTAGAGAAAGGTCAAGAAAGCTAGACACTATTGAAGAGAGTTATCTAAGTCTATGATCTCTTATTGTATGGTGACTCGTACATTTGAGGTAAATGCCGATGAGCTGCTATCCCAGCCCACATTAGGCAATCCAGTAATAAATGCTCAACTTTTTGGGTTTGGTGATGTCCCAATAGCCTATGGAATGATGCAGTTTGCTAACTTAAGAGGAATTTGGTGTACAAGGCACAGATGATGAATATGACTCTGTGTTTGAGTTAGAGCAACTTTATGACTGCTTCAGAAGGCCTTGCACCAGCAAGCGCCAAATGAAAATGTATGCATTTTGAGAGAGGGCCAAACAAGCTAATGCTAAAGATCATTCCATTCCTGCATCAAAATAATCTGAATATTTACAATCAAGCTAACCTAGATATCTACAAAAGAGACATCCAAAATACAAAGTCTTGAAGAATGTTATGCCAGCAGATGAAATAGAAGAATTTATCCAAAGAATCTCTGAAGACCTCTCTATGAGAAAACCTCATGTGCTTAATTCTAATATTGAATGAGATGATTACTAGTCAGTCACATCCTCCAAGGACATTCAGAGAACTACTGACTGGGAACAAGGGTTCACTACTTTCTATCACATAATTAGCCTAAGGAGTGATTCTAAAGATGAACCTTATTAGCCACATAATGCTAGGCTTCAACTTAGGAGAGCAAACCAAACACATCTTCGAGGTGGGAAGGTGCTACCTCCAAGGCAAGCTTCAATGCCCAAGGACAAGAACATCCCCAAGGACAAGGAAAAGAAAATTCAAATAAATGAGGGTATTGAGCCTTCACACGTTGAACCCACACTCAAAAAGGTGAAATACAACATAATATCCCACCTCAAAAGATCCTTGTCATGCTGAATGTGTTTCATGTCTTAATGATGTCATAAGAACTTAGCGATACACTAGTGCACATCTTTCAAAATTCATCCAACTACCAAGTAAATTTTATTGAAGAGAAGATGGAGTCTTTGTGTGCACATTGGACTCTCACCATCACTTTCATGAATGATGACTTGCTACCTAAAATAACATATCACAATATACCATTATCTATCATAGGGAACAATAATGGGATCAAGGTCAATTGCATCCTAACTGACCTAGGTTTCTCAATCAATTTGATGATTCTCCAAACCCTAAAAGCTCTAACTTTTGATGTGTGTCATGTATCATCTGAGATTATAACCATACAAGGGTTTAATCATAATAGCCAAAGAGTTCTAGAAGTTATAACTATCCCTCTGAAAGTGGATGAGTCTATGACAGACACCAAGTTTTATGTGATCAATATTGATGCGTCATACAAAGCACTACTAGGGAGGCTATGACTACATAAAAATAAAGTAGTGTCATCAACTCTACATCAATGCTTCAAATACCTAAAGTATGGTGAAGAACACCAAATTGATGGACAGAGATATACACCCTTTGATGTTCATGAGGTATATTATAATGATGCAAAATACTATAAAAAATTTGACACTTTTAAGAGGTCTGCTTCCATCAGTCAACTAAAGTAAAAGATTGCTAGTTTGATCTTTGCTCCTCCTCACCTAAGAAGTAACTCTAACCCAACCTCTTCAGATGAAGATGCCCTATAGGTCTACTTGGGTGGTTATTCTTCTGACAAAAATGATAATAGATATTAAACAGAAAATACTCTATATTACTAAAATTTTGAAAGGCCTATTTAAGTCATTAAATGAGCTAAGCATCAATATCATAGAAGAATTAACGACTTTCTATATTCCTTCAAGACGCGAAAGAGAAAAGGAAATGCTATTTTATAAGGCAATTCCTTGTGCTCCAAGCATACCTAAAATCCTAGGAACTGAAGATCTAGCGAATGATAGTGACCATCAACTAGTAGTCATGCCTAAATATATCTCAAGTTAGATTTATTAGATAATCAATAAATATGGTTGTGGACGTCCACAAACAAAGAGAGAGAAAGAGAGTCATTTTCTTAAGAATCTATGGGATCCACCCCAAGGATGTGCTTACATTCCCAGAAAAGGAAACAAGAACACCAAAGGATTAGGCTACGTTACTCCAAATGCCCACACTTGTCTTATGGTCACCATTGAACCTCTCTCCAATATTCAGGATGACCAAATGACATCAATACTACTTGACATGCATGCCAAGGTGGTTGTGACTTTTCAAACATCACAAGAAAGTGACATTGTAAGTGGGATTTCATCAGAATTAAAAGAAAGTGGGTGCGAAATAGCCCAAATCCTTTTAGATGAACATTCACCAAACCTTAGTCGACATGATGAATCACTTGGTGGAGAAATAATCCTTAAACCAAAAGAAGTTCCACTAGAACTTGAGGATGGGGGGCAAGCCATAATTGACAAACTAATGGAAATCAACCTAGGCTTAGAGGAGGACCCTGAGCCAACTTTCATTAGCACTCAACTTTTAGACGAAAGCCAAACCCAACTCAAAGCAATGCTCCAAGAGTATATTGACTACTTCACATGGAGTTATAAAGAGTTGCCTAGGCTAGATCTTGAAGTTATAGTCCACAAGCTAGCTATCAATTCTAAGCTTTCGCCTATCAAATAAACAACTAGGAAGATGAAACTCGACCTAAAATAGAAGGTAATAGAAGAAACAAAGAAATTGATTGAAGCATACTCCATTAGAGAGGAAAAAAAATACCCAAATTAGGTGGTGAGTATCATGCCAGTCAAGAAAAAAGGGCCAAATCTGCATCTGTGTAGACTATAAGGATTTAAATAAAGTATATCTAAAAGATGATTTTCCATTGCCAATAATGGAAATCATGATTGATAACATAGTTGATTTCAAGATATTCTCTTTCATGGATGCTTTTTCAGGATATAACCAAATCAATATGCATCCTGATGATGAGAAATATATGGCCTTCAGAGTACCAATTGGCATTTGCTACTACAAGGTGATGCCCTTTGGGCTCAAGAATGCAGGAGTCACTTATCAAAGGGCCATGACTTAAATCTTTGGTGACCTCATACACTAGTTAGTGGAATGTTATATGGATGACTTGGCAGTCAAAACTAAGTCCAAAGATAGGCATGCCCAAGACCTAAGAATAGTATTCAACCATCTTAGAAAATATAACTTAAAGATGAATCCTATGAAATGTGCTTTTAGGGTATTGTCCGGAAAATTCTTTGGCTTTATTATCAGACATAGAGGGATTGAAATTAATCCATCTAAGATCAAGCCATCTTGGCTATGCCACCACCCAGCAATTCAAAGTAATTGAGGTCATTTCAAACCTCTCTAGAAAATGCAAGCCTTTTTCCAAATTGATGAAGAAAGACACAACATTCATTTGGGATTAAAACTGCCAATAGACCTTCGAAGAGATCAAGCAGTATCTTCTAAAACCAATAGTCCTGGCAATACCTCTACCCAATAAACCCCCAATCCTCTACACGATAGTAATGGAAGGATCCCTGGGGGCACTTCTTGCCTAGAATAATAAAGAGGGTAAAGAAAATGTACTCTACTATCTATGCAGAATGCTAATAGGGGCAGAAAGCAACTACTCCTCCATTGAAAAGCATTGTCGAGTGCTCATATTTATAGTTAAGAAGTTAAGATATTATTTGCCTTCTTATCAAGTTATTTTAATATCAAAGATTGATCTCATAAATTATCGAATGATTAGGCCTGTGCTCATTAGGAGACTAGCAAAATAGGCTTTAATTCTCATGGAATATAATATCAAGTTCACTCTCAAAAAAGCGGTCAAAGGGCAAGCCCTCACTAATTTTCTCATAGCTCATTTAGTACCAGGTGATTCTCCTTTGAGTTGCAAGCTCCTTGACAAAGAAATCCTTTTGGTCGAAGAAGGGGACTCTTACAAGAAGTTATACTTTGATAGTGCATCATCCACCAAATTAGGGATTAGACCAAAGCATTTGCAAATCAACGTGGGCATTAGACTCATTTATGCCACTTTGAATGGGTGCATTTTATTATACTCCTATTCCTTCTCAAAATCATACACGAACACTGAAGATGAATACGAGGCCCTAATTGCAAGACTAAAAATGACCCTTAACATATAAATATCACATCTATATATTTTTGGTGATTTACAACTAGTTATCAGCTAAGTACAAGCAAATATAAAGTCCACAGATCTAAGTTCCTAAAATAAGATGAAAAGGCTCAAGAGCTCATAAGGCAAATTTCATATCTTCAAATAGCTAAGGTTTCTCGGTCCATCAATACAGAAGCTGTGTCCTTAGCTAAACTAGCCAAAGCGTTGGCTAACCCTGATCATGAAAAAATTTTAATTGCAATCCATAGTAGATAAGTGATGACCAATTAAACATGTTCTTCTAAAGGCCATTGCTTCATACTAGTAGCAATCAATTATTTATCTAAGTGGGCTAAAGTGATTCCATTAAAAGAGATAAAAGCAGATGTTGTTATCCACTTCTTTTAGAAAAATTATCATATACCATGAAAAGGCTCAAGAGCTCATAAGGCAAATTTCATATCTTCAAATAGCTAAGGTTTCTCGGTCCATCAATACAGAAACTGTGTCCTTAGCTAAACTAGCCAAAGCGTTGGCTAACCCTAATCATGAAAAAATTTTAATTGCAATCCATAGTAGATAAGTGATGACCAATTAAACATGTTCTTCTAAAGGCCATTGCTTCATACTAGTAGCAGTCAATTATTTATCTAAGTGGGCTAAAGTGATTCCATTAAAAGAGATAAAAGCAGATGTTATCCACTTCTTTTAGAAAAATTATCATATACCAATTTAGCATCCCTCGAAGGATCATTTTTGATATTAGACCATCCTTTAGAAGTGTCAAGGTAGGATGATTTGCGTATCATCACAAAATAGATTGGAGATATTTATCCATCTGTAATGCAAGAGCTAACAGGCTCACCGAAGCATTTAACAAGACCCTCTCCAAGATCTTGAAGAAAGTTGTTGCCAGAAACAAGAATGACTAGCACTAAAAGCTTATTGAGGAACTATCAGCCTATCACACCACATATCAAACTACTACACAGTCATTGCCATATGCATTGGTATTCGAGACTAAGACAATCTTGCCACTAGAAGTGCAAATCCCCTCTCTAAGGATTACCTTGCAAGAATAAATCACAAGACAAGGCAACTTCATCTTCTCCTTGACAAGATAAACTCCTTGGATGACACAAGGCTCAGAGCCCAACAAAACCTAAAAATGTATCAAGCACAAATGACTATGTCCTACAACAAGATGGCTTGGCTTAGGTCCTTCTAGAAGGGAGAAATGGTCTTAGTCTTGAGAAGACCTATAATCCCAAACTGAAAAACGAAAGGCAAGTTTGAGCCTAATTGGGAAGACCCTTATATCGTCGAAAGGATATTTGAAGGGGGATCCTATCAATTGATTGATGACAAGGGGAAAAGGCCAATGCCATCAATTAATAGCCATTTCCTCAAAAGTTGTTATGCCTAAGCCCTGGGGGCCACAATAATAATAATAAACAAAAGTGTATATTTTTTTCTCTAACATCGTCGAAAGGATATTTTTTTCTCATTCAGCCAACATTCAAGCTCTCACTAACCAGCCTTTGGCCTCACACTCAGCTAGCCTTTGAGCTCACAATTAGCCAACCTTTAGGCTTGCACTCAACCAGCATTTGGGCTTACATTTAGTCAACCTTCATGCTTGCACCCAGCCAACCTTTAGGCTCACACTCAACCAACCTTCGGGCTCACATCCAAGTCAATCTTTGGACTCACACTCAGCTAGCCTTTGGGCTCACAGTCAACTAGCCTTTAGGCTCACATTCAAGCTAGCATTTAGGCTCACACTTAGCTAGCCTTCAGGCTCACATATGGCCAGCCTTTGGGCTCATGCCTTAGCTAACCTTTGGGCTCACATTCAAACTAGCCTTCGAGCTCACACCAAACCAGCCTTTGGGCTCACACTTAACAACTTTTGGGTTCACACCCAACTAGTCGTCAGGCTCACACGTAGATAGCTTTTGAGCTTGTACCTCAACTAGCATTTGGGCTT
This sequence comes from Trichopus zeylanicus subsp. travancoricus, assembly GCA_005019695.1. Classification (NCBI taxonomy): domain Eukaryota; kingdom Viridiplantae; phylum Streptophyta; class Magnoliopsida; order Dioscoreales; family Dioscoreaceae; genus Trichopus; species Trichopus zeylanicus. The sequence goes on along the minus strand of RXID01019385.1, from coordinate 251,814 downwards.
GCACCTCAGCTTGCCTTCAAGCTCACACTAAGCTAGTCTTCAGACAACACCTAGTCAGCCCTTGGGCTTGCACCTCTAAGCTAGCTTTTGAGCTTGTGAGCTAAGCCAACCCTTAGGTTCACATATTTTAAGGCTGACCACAAGTCCACCTAAAATTATCATAAAGAGTTAAGGACTCTCAAATTAAACTATTTAACATAAAGTAACTCAGTCACATTGAAATTAAACTCAACCAAAATAAATGGACAAAAGCCAAGTTGACTCAAATGTACCTAAATTAATCAAACAAATGGATTAAACCCAAATCGAGCTCGACTCTAAATAAATCCAAATTAAGTTAACTTAAACCAAATAAACTCATACTCAACTCTCATCAGACTCGAGATTGGTTAATTTAAAATCAAGTTGAGTCTAAATCAAATCTAATCTAGATTAAATAAAGCTTGAATCAAACCCTATTTGGGTTAAATCAAGTCTAAACTAAAAGGGCAAACTCAAAGTCAAAACAGAAATAGACTAGCTGAACTAAAACCAAGTTGAACTAAATTGATTTGAACATGAACCAAAGTCCATCAAGATGTAACCAAAACTCGATAAAGGTCCAACATAAGGTCAATCATGACTCAAGCTAAATGAAATCAAACTCAGACTTAAACTATATTACTCCTGATGGAACTAAATAAGGTCAAATAGGTCCCTTTGGTGTGCTGAACCTTTAATAATACTCCGAGGCTAAACAAAGGGTGATATTACCATCCTAATATGAACCAAAATTAGTTTGAATAGAACAAAATAAGATTAAACTGAGTTCCATTGGGTGTGTTACAAAAGCCTTTAGCAACACTTCCAAGGTATACCCAACCCTATAAGTTGTTGATGACGCTACCATGCTAAAGAAATTAATCACCAATATACTCAAAGCTGTCAACCACACTTTAAACCTATACCCAACTCCTAAGTTGTTGGTGATGCTACCCAGCTAAAGAAGTTAATTGCCACCATGTTCAAAGTCATTAGCCACACTTTGAAGCTAGTTAACCCAGAAGCCATTGATGATGCACCTTTTGAGATAAGCCAACCCAAAAGTATTGGCAATGCTATAAATTTAATCGACAATATGCCTAAGAGGCCATTTATTATCAATTCAAATCAAATGGAGGTAGGCTCAAACTTGCTTAGTAAGTTAGCCACAATGCCTTGTTCAAATGAAGTCGACCAATAACATGCTTAAAGTTGTTGGTCACACTTCAAGCTAGACAATTACAGAAGTAGTTGAGAACACACCCTTCAAGCTAGTCAACCCCAGAGATAGTTGTCAATGTGCTCCTCAAGCTAGTTAACCCCAGAAGCTATTGGTGATGCACCCTTCAAGCTAATCAACCCCTAAAGTAGTTGATGGCACACCCTTCAAGCTAGTCAACCCCAGAAGCCATTGATGACGGGTCTTGTTTGAGCTAGTTGACCCCAGAAGTAGTTGACAATGCACCCCTCAAGCTAGTCAACCCCAAAAGTAGTTGACAACATAGATTTCAAAGCTATACCCAACTTATAAGCCCTTGGTGATGCCATTAAATTAAATAAAATTATTGCCTATACCTTATTGGCTATGAAAATACTTTAGATCAATTTTGACAAGCTACCAACAATGCTAAACCAAATAGTTATATTCAAAGCTCAAAGCTATTGGAAACACTTTGAACTTCTCCCATTCCCTCAAATCCCATCAAATGATGCCATCAACACTTGCCGAAGACCAAGTCAATTTGAGTCAAACGCTATGTGGTCCAGTGCAAAGGGAGTGAGACAGTAGTACACATCAAAACTTCTTCTCTACTTTTTTTCTTTCTTCATTTCTTTTATGTTTTCTATGATTTTATATTAAAATTCATTGTAAAGTGAGGGCATACCCTTGCTTAAGTCATGTATTCTTTTTTAAAATTAATCAAATGCTTTCTTATTTTCTTTTTTGCATCTCTATTCTATTAGCTAGGTTTCTTATTTTAGAAGATTCCTAACAATTGTTGGGATAATTAACAATAGGGGCTTGCGTCTGTTGGAAGTTAATATTTTCACAATACCTGATGGTGCACTTCAAATTAAAATATATTTTTATTTATGATTAGAGGTCACTCCTGAGGTCTTTGCTATCTCGGGTGGTCAATTTCAATCCCATATGGGGGTGCATTGTGCTTCTTCTCCAAAGAGGATTTTAGCAAGTGGTTCATGGTCCTCAAACATAGTAATATGATTGATGTGTTCAGTGAGCCTTTCCAATAGGGTTGCCTTCGAGAGAGTTAGCTTGCCATTTTGGTATTATTTCTTGACCCAATCCTTGAACACATAGAAATCTTCAATGGAATGTCCCAAAACTCTATGGTAAGGATAATAGTTGGGGTGATCCATTTTATTGGCCTCATCTAGCCTTTCAGATTTTTAGCAATTGGAGGCCTAACTTCAAGACATCCAAGGAGATTTTACCTACTTTTGCTTTTATGAAAAAATATTTCTTTCTGAGCCTTTCTTGGAAATCATTGGATTGTTCCACTTCTCTATCTCCTCCAAGAGTTGGTAGCTTCAAAGGACTACCCTTGTTCATGGTGGGGTTTAGAGATTTCTTTTACTCAGTTGTTGTGAATGTTGTCCTCACATTTTCAGAAGGCTCTCCACACTTTACCTTATCTTTTTTTGGCTTGAAACTTTATGAACTAGATGAGGTTAGTAGGCCAATTCTTTCCATCTTATTAACTTGCATGATGAGATCTTGGAAGGTATGGATAGAAGAGGTACTTAGATAAGGTACCATCCATTCTCCATTTTGTTGCTAAGTATTAGGTTCACTGTCTCAAATTGGCTTATGGGTTGTTCACACTCAATACTGAGATTTCTCTAACATGTGATATAATCTAGAATCAACTCATTGTCATATTTTGATCTTAATTTTATTGTTGACTCCTCCAAATCTGATTCAAAAAGCCTCTTTCATCTTAGTTTGCATGGATTCTATTTCTAAAATAGCATACCACTCGAATGCTTCTCCTATCAAACTTGCTAAAAATGGCAGAGTAACGACAAGAGATTATTACTCAAATTTTCACATAGTCACAAAGTGAGATATGTGCTATTTAGGATGGAACATGCTATTAAACTATTCAAAACTAGGCACTATATAGCCTTTGGGATATGGCCCTCGTTTGTGATGGCTAGGGTCTAGTTTTTTAGCATCATTTACCTTGCTCATCTCACTTTTTTTCTCAACTGTGCAGCTATGATTCATTGTACCTATTGTTGTATGTATAGTAGGGGTTTCATGTTGTCAGGGATCCCTAAAATTGGGGATTGGGTATCCCTTATTGGAGGAGATGCTTGCGAAGGGTCTATATTTTTGTGGATGTTATCTACAAGACATGCACCTTCAATCACCTCTACTAATTGGGATGGTTGTTGAGATTGTTCGAACTTATCAAGCTTCTGGCTTATTTATAGTATCATCTCCATCAACTCCATGACTTTCTTTTGAGCTTCATCTTTCTTTTGCTTTGTTGTCTCTGTTATTCTTGTAGTGCTTCTATGGTCACTTTTTGATTGAAGCTTTCAGTTATAACCAAAGCCTCCATTAGAATATGGTGGTCTATGTCTTGAGAATTAATTTTGGCTCTAGGTTAAGGCTAACTTCTCCCAATAGTTGAGTCATCTCATTCAAGAGTCTACTCATGGAGCAAACCACTACACCTTCTCTTTTGCATGGTAACAAGAATTGGTTAACAAGGGCCTTCTCTTCTTGGATTTCTTCATTAGTAAGCCTCACTCGAGCAACTTTCTTTTAGCTTTTGGCTAGTTGGGCATGGACTCGTGGTCTCTCCAAGAGTCATGATGAGACATGACCCTGACAATGTGAGTGGTCTTCTTTGGTGAACCCTCATGCTGGGTTGTAGCTTTACAGTGACTCTTGTGATTTTCTTCAATGATTCACACTTTTGCCATAGTTTTAAGGAAAAGTTGTGCCCTTTGTGGTTTGCTCCTACTTCTCTAAATTGCTTAATAGAGCGAAGGAGTTGGAGGTAGGGATGCTAATGGCTGACTTCCTTTGAGGGATAGGTTTCTCAAGTCGGCTAACAATTCTAATGGCTTTTTCTTTACTTGTGATAGTTAGGATATGATCTTCTTTATTGATGCCTATGTCCAAACTTACTTTTAATTGTCCCCTGTGTGGAGTTGGGTGAAGGCAGACAAAAACTGAGCTTCATTTTAGTCCTAGCCTTTACAAGATTGATATCCTTTTTAGTTGAAGTATGGCTTCTAGCTCTTCATTCGAATAGTCTTTCTCATTAGTAATGATAACATTGGGCCTCCCCTTGATGGATGGTGAGAAACAATCTAGTTTTTTGTGTTAAAAATTTTAGTTGGTATAGTAGTAGGTGCTTTCTTGAACTGGATGACCTCGGAGATGGTCCTAGACTTGATTTCAACTTCAACTACTTCTATACCAACCATTGATTGAGGTAAATGCATAGCTGATCCTACCCCCAGGATGATTGTGTATCTTGGGGCGGAGATGTTTTTCATTATTGCTATTTAATTCTTTCTTTCTTCTATAAAGGAGAATACAATTAGTTAGTCTTCAATCGTAATTCTATCTTATTAGTGTCTTTATCGTATTGCTTAGGCTTTTACACTTGAAGGAGAAGTCATATCCCACCAAGTGTGGTAGATTTTGTGGGATAGAAATTAATCATCTGGGATAGCAGAGACCCCTAGAGTAACCTTAAATCAATTTTAATTTAAAATGTGCTATTAGTTGTTGTGAGAACATTGACTTCCAACAGACACAAACTCCTATTGTTAATTACCTTAATAATTATCAGGAATCTCTTAAAGTAAGAAACTAAGCTAATAAAATAGAGACACAAAAGAAAGAAGAAAGCATTTAATTGATTTTAAGAAATAATACATGGCATAAGTAAGGATATACCCTAACTTTGCAATAAATTTCAATATGGAATTATTGAAACATGAAAGAAATAAAGAAAGAGAAAGAGTAGAGAAGAAGCTCGGATGTATGCTGTTACCCCACTCCCCTACGCTGGGCCACATGATGTCTGACTCAGATTGACTCAATCCCTGGCAAGTGTTCATGGCATCATTTAATGGGACATGGAAGGGAATGAGTGAGGTTTGAAGTGTTTACAATGGATTTGAGCATTAGTGATAACTTCATTGGATCACATTGTTGATGGTTTGTCGGGATTGGCCTAAAGTATTTTTTGATAGCTTTGAGCTTTGGCAATAATTTCTTAATTTGAAGTATTTTTATTAGCCAATAAAGCATCAGTGATAACTTTATTTGGGTTAAAGAGTTTTTATAGCCAATCAGATGTTGTAGATAACTTTCCTTGGGTTCCATTAGACAATAAGGCATAAATGATAACTTCTTTAGCTTTTTGAAGTGTTTCTATTATCGATAAGGCATAAGCAATAACTCCATTTGATGTATTTTCATAGCCAATAAGGCATAGGTGATTACTTTATTATTTGTGGAGGCATCACCAATGGCTTGTAGGGTTGGGTATAGCTTTGAAAATCACAACATCAACTACTTTTATAGTTGACTAGCTTGAGGAGTGCATTATAGATTGCTTCTAGGGTTGACTAGCTTCAAGGGTGTATCATCAATGGCTTCTAGAATGACTAGCTTTGAAAGGTGCATCGCCAACTACTTCTGGGGTTGACTAGTTTGAAGGACACATCATCAACTACTTCTAGGGTTAATTACCTTAAAGGGTGCATCATCAATGACTTCTGGGTTGACTAGCTATGAAGTGTGGCCAATGTCTTTGATTATGTTGTTGATTGACTTCATTTGAATAAGGCATAGTGGCTGACTAACTAGGCAAGTTCAAGCCTACCTTATTTTGGTTTGAATTGATAATCGATAGCCTCTTAGACATGTTATCGATTAAATTTGGAGTGTTGCCAATATTTTTGGGTTGACTTAGATCGAAAGGTGTGTCATCAATGGCTTCTGGGATGATTAGCTTTAAATGTGACCAACAGTTTTGAGTGTGTTGGCAATTAACTTTTTTGGGTTTGGTAGTGTCACCAATGACTTATGGGGTTGGGTATAGCTTTGATGTATTGTGAAAGGCTTTTGTAATATGCCCAACAAGACACAATTTGACCTTATTTACTTATATTTAAACTAATTTTGATTCAAGTTAGGATGGTAATATCACCCTTTGTTCATAGCATTGGAGTATTATTGAATATTCAACACACTCAGTGGGACATAGTTTGACCCTAATTAGTTCCACTGAGACTAATATAGTTTGGGTCTAAGTTTGAATTCATTTAGCTTTAGTCACATTTGATCTTGTATTGGACCTTTATTGAGTTCAAGTTTGCATCCTGATGGACTTCGATTCAAGTTCAAGTCAATTTAGGCCAACTTGATTGTAGTTCAGGTTCAGGTTGGCTTGGTTCTACTTTGACTTTGAGTTTTCTCTTTTATTTTGGACTTGATTTAACCCGATTATAGTTTAATTTGTGTTAAGTTCAATCTAGATTAGATTTTATTTTGAATTGACCCAACTTAAACCTAATTAGGGTTGGGTCTAAACTAATTTGATTTGGATTAACTCAACTTGGACATTGAGTCCAACTCAATTTGGGTTTTAGTCTATTTCTTTAGTCAATTTAGGTCCATTTGAGCTAACTTGGCCTTTGTCCATTTGTTGTGATTGAGTTACTTTACATTAATCAAGTTAATTTGAAGGTCTTTAGTTGTTATAATAATTTTAGGTTGACCTATAGCCTATTTATAAATGTGCGAACCCAAGGGTTGGCTTAGTTTGAAAGTTGGTATAGAGGTGCAAGCCAGAGGGATGACTAGATGTATGTTCAAAGAATGACTATGTGAGAGCCCGAAGGTTGGCTAAGTATGAGACCAAAAACTAGAAGTTTGAGCCCGAAGGCTGATTGAGTGTGAGCCCCAAAGTTAGCTGGATGTGAGCCCGAAGGCTGACTAAGTGTGAGCCTGAAGCCTAGTTAAGTGTGAGCTTGAAGGCTACTTTTGATGTGAGCCCAAAGGCTAGTTAAATGCAAGCTTGAAGGCTAGCTTGGATGCGAGTCTGAAGGTTGGCTGAGTGGGAGCACGAACACTGGATAGACATTAGCCAGTGTTGGTCTAGATGCAAACCCGAAGGCTAGTAAAGCGCAAGCAGAAATACTGGCTGGATGTGAATGTGAAGACTTATTGAATGCAAGCTCGAAGGCTGGCTGAGTGCAAGCCCAAAATCTAACTAAGGTGCAGGCCTAAATGCTAGCTTGGATGCAAGCCCGAAGGCTAACTTGGATGAGAGCCCAAAAGCTAGCTTTAATGTGAGCTCGAAGGCTAGCTAAGTGCAAGCTAGAAGGCCGATTGAGTGCCAACCCAAAGGCTCGCTTAGTGCGAGCTCAAAGGTTAGCTGGGTGCATGCTCAAATGCTTGCTTAGTGTAAGTCCAATGGTTGGCTAATTGTGAGTCTGAAGGCTAGCTGGGTGTGAACCCGAAGGCTAGCTGAGATATGAGCTCAAAGGTTAGCTAAGATGTGAGCCTGAATGCTAGCTAAGTGTGAGCCTAAAGATTGGTTAGGTGCAAACCCAAAGGCTAGCTAAGTGTAAACTCAAAGGCTAGCTTGGATGCAAGCTTGAAGGCTAGCTAAGTGTGAGCCCAATGGATAGCTTAGATGAGAGCCCAAAGATTGGCTGAGTGTGAGCTTGAAGGCTGGCTAGGTGCTAGTCCAAACGCTAGTTGGATGCAAGCCCAAAGCTAGCTGAGTGTAACCCTGAAGGCTGGCGGAGTGTGAGACCAATGGCTAGCTTGGCCATGATCCTGAAGGCTAGCTTGGATGTGACTTGAATGCTATCCAAGTTCACGCCTGAAGGCTAGCTAAGTGCGAGTGTGAAGGCTAGCTTGGTGTGAGCCTGAAGGCTGGCTTAGTGCAAGCCTAATGGCTAGCTAAGTGTGAGCTCGAGGGCTGGTAGGATGCAAGCTTGAAGGCTAGCTAGGTTTGAGCTCGAAGACGGGCTAAAATGTGAGCTTGAAGTCTGGCTGATTGCAAGCCCCAAGGCTAGCTAAGATTCAAGATCGAAGGATGGCTGAGTGTAGGCTAAAAGGTTGGATGGATGCAAGTCTGAATGCTAGCTTAGATGCAAGCTCAAAGGATGGCTGGGTGTGAGCCAGAAGGATGGTTTGATGCATGCCCAAAAGCTAGTTTAGTGTGAGCTCGAAGGCTTGCTGAGTGTGACCCTGAATGCCATCGTGGATTTGAGCCTAAAGGCTAGCTAAATGCAAGCCTGAAGGCTACCTTGGATGAGAGCCCCAAGACTAGATAAGGTATGAGCATGATGGCTGGCTTGGTGTAACAAGTCTTTGCTATATTCGAGGTGGATGCTAGTGGCCGTGGTGATGTCAAGAGTCCACCATCTTTAAAGGGACCATGGGTGGCTGTAGTGATGTTGAGATTCTGCCATCTTCAAGGGGCCACAGGTGGCTGTGGCGATATCAAGAGTCCACTATCTTCGAGGGGCTATAGGCAGCCACGACATTAGTAGAGCTTTGTCATCGTGGCAAGGACCACGAGTGGCCATGATGTTGATGAAGTTCCACCGAAAATCTAGGTAAAAGAAGTCTTTTCTCTTTTTTTTCTTTTTTTGAACAAACTCTTCTTTTCTTTTTTATTTTTAAATTTTTTGCCAAATTTTTTTCTTTTCTTGGTAATAACCTTTTTATATTTTTTTAAAAATATTTTTCTATTTCTTCTTCTTCTATCTCAAACTCAAAACCCTTCTCCCCTTTTTTTAAGCTGAATTTCCTTTCTTTCTTTTGGCAAACAAGTTTTTTAAATTTTTTGACCTCTTTTATTCTCATCTTCTTTCTCAAGATACAAGCCCTATTTTCTTTGTTTCTTCAATGGAGAAGGGCTTGGCCCTTCTCTACCAAATCTGGGCAAGATCCGGCTGGATCTTGGTCAAATTCAGCCTGGCTTCTTAGTGGCAAGGCAGGGGCGGCGTTAGGATGAGTTCAATGTCGATGGAGTCGACACAGATCTAGCATAGTGTGGCAACCTCCTAGCCCAAGCGAGCGTCAACTCAAAGTATGCAGGAGGTGTTGGAGATGAAACCGAGGTGGTGAGGTCGACAAAGGGCAGTGCTCGATTGATAGTGCCTAGGGCTTGGTCTTCTCGATGGCAAGTGACTACCATATGCTAGCTCAATGTTGTTGTGATGGCCTGTGTGGTCGAGTCATGCTAGTGGCAATGCAGGCTATGTGGGCATAGAGGTGAAGGTCGGTGGCGGGGCTTCTCTAGCAGTAGCACAAAGTGGCAGGCTAGCTAGGGCTATCGGTGATGGGAGGACGTGCTTATGTGGAGCTTGGGCCAGGCTTCACCAATGACCAAGGTGGAGCTTCAATGGTGATAGGGAGGACGAGATGGTGAGATGTGATGATTGGCGGTTTAGGGTTGATGCGAGAAGCTCGAGAGCAGGGAGGCTTGGGGAAGTAGCAATGTAGTAAGGCAGAGACGAGCTAGGATGGCATGGGGAGATTCAATCTGAAGCTTCAACAAGTGATGAGGACCTTGCTGAAAGCAAAGGAGCAGAAGAAAACCACGGGAGGACAACAAAGAAGAAAAAGATGACAGAGATAAGGATTCTTACTTGTTAATTGATTCTTTTTCATATTCTTTTGATCTCTGAGTTTTCCCCAAATTTTCCTTGTCTGAATCCTTCTCCTTTCTTTTTTCACAAGGCCATGCAAAAATTTATAGGATTTGAGAAGATTGAGTTAGCTTGGAATAAGTTTCTTTCAAATTTGAATTAACAATCTCATCTATTTGCTTTGGATGAGTTTTGTTTAAAGTGGATCATTGTGGATGCATATGGATGTAGTTTCTTTGAGATTGAATAAGTTTATCTGTTATGGATGACAAAATTTTTAAAAAAATACCTACTTTTAATATTGAAATTTTAAAGGGGTTATTCGCAAATTTTTTTTCAAAAAAATTGGGTCAAATTATAATTTTATGAATTTTAGGATTTTTTTTGTAACAAGAACTTTTTTATAAAGTTTTACAACTTTTAGGGCCTCTTTGGAACAAAATTTGAACTTATTCATAAATAAAAATTGTTGAGGGACTTATTTATGAAAATTTGAAAGTTTAGGGTTTCTTTGTAAATAAAAAATTTTGGAGGGGTTTATTTGAAAATCCTATATTTCATGACAATTAAATTACAACTACTAATCTCTTGAGGGGTTTATTTACAAACCCTGAAATTTTGCAGGACTGATTTGTAATTTTAGTTTTTGCAAAATTCTTATTCTACGAACCTATTTGTAAGAAAATTTTGACTTAGGACCCATTTATGAAGACTTATTTATTTCAAAGATTTATTTGTAAAATTCTTGTATTTAATCATTTTGGTCCAAATTTTAGATGAATTTTGGGTTTAATTTTAGTCTAAATATCCAACCCACTTATCCCACTTTAGCTTAAGCCTGAATTCCTTAGGAATTCTGGTCCAAATTATACTCAATTTTCGACCTAACTCGGATGTAATTTAAGTTTGACTAAAATTTATATTTGAGCCATAATTTAGTGGCATATGTCTCAATTTTAATCATATTTCAATCAAATTTGATTGACGTAAAAATTAACTCAAACAGCTTGAATTCACTTAGTCAGTTAGTCAACAAAATGCCATTAGAAGGGACTTAACTGATATAAGCACAAAGTCATCAATAACACTTCAAGCTCAGCCAACACCCATATAAAAGTCATTGGTGATGCTTCAAAAATTAATTGACAATAAGCCAAAAAGATTGTTGATTATAAAGTCAAGATCAATTAGTATAAGGTAAGCATGCTAATCATTCTCTTATATCAAAACTAAACTAAGGCATTCTTGAACTTACTTAGCCAATTAGCTAAAATATTATGCTTGAAGGAAGTTAACAAATAATAAACATAAGGCTATTGGTAACACTTTAAGCTCAACCAACACAAGTATAAAAGTTGTTGGTGATGTTTCAAAGCCTAATTGACACAAGTCAAAAAGTCCATCAATTATCAAAATTAGAAATGATTAGTATAAGCTAAGATTACTAATTATTTTTCCAAATCAAAAATCAAAAGAAGTCAACTAAAAATGAGCAAAAAACTATTGGTGACACTTCAAGACATAATGGGGTTAACTTACATAAGCCAAGATAGTCAGTTGCACCCTGAAATCAAGTAAAATTATCAATATCTATTAAGTATCAAACTAAGCATTCATCAGAGTCAGTTTGCACTGGATCAAGTGCACAGGAGTGGGGCAGTAGCGAGCATCAAGCCTTTCCCACTTTCTTCCATATTTCATGTTATTTTATGCCATGAATCTAAATACTTTAAATTATAAAGTGAGGATATATCCTTACTAAATCCATAAACCCATCTTTAAATTAACCAAATAATTTTTTTTTCTTCATATCACTATCTTGTTAACTATGTTTCTTATTTTAGGAGATTTTTGACAATCATCAGGGTAATTAACAATAAAGGCTTGTGCTTGTTGAAAGTTATGTTCCCACAATACTTGATTGTGCACTCAAATCCATCCAAATTTTATTTATTATTTTGAGATTGCTTCTTAAGATATTTTTTGCTATCCTGGGTGATCGATCATGGTGCCACAAGTGCAACTTGGACAAAAATTATGCGTAGCTTTATCATCTTCAAGCACTGCTTCACCTTCTACAAGAAGGTTGGTCCGACTTGCTCTTAGTGTCATATTCCTCACATCTCTAATCTTGCATTGATTCCATGTTCACATTTTCTATTAGTCAACATGATTGATTTCTTTCTTATTATCTTTACCCTTGTGTTCCATATCTTTGAAAAGAAGATGGTCAAATAGCACTTTTCTTTGTATGTAATATGAATGTATGAATATTAGGGGTTTTGATGTTTCATGCTATTATTGTTTTTAGATACTCTTGTTTGTTAACCCAAAATGGCAACCTAAGAGGTGGGAGGGAGTGAATTAGGTTTAATAAGAATAAGAACCAATTTTGAGATTGAAAACCAACTCAAAAACTAATGGAACAATCATAAGTCTACAAGTAAGAAATCAATCATGAATGTTATAAAAAAAATAAGTAAAGGAAAGATGGCATTGTGATTTTTATATGGTTCGGTGACCAACCATGCCAACTCTATGACCTTTGCCTCAATCTTGAGGACTTCGACTCTCTACTCAAGTTGTAGCTGCTTGAGATGAAGTCAAGCCTTTATATCAACTCACAACCCATGAGTGTTGCTTCCTTCCGGTGAAGCCATACTCATACATTTAATCTTGCTCAAACTATCAAGATACACTCCTCACCAAAGTTTTGATCTCTCAATCACTCCAAAGACCCATGGAGTGGATTATAAGTGGAAGTGGATCAAAAATGTTACAATTTAGCCTCACAACAAAAGCCTCTCAAGATGAGTACAAGGGCTAGTAGAGTTGATATAAAATTTAAAACTTAGAGCACTCAAAGGGTTGAAGGCTTCTAGGGGCTTTGATATCTTCTCTAAAGTGATGAGTTACAAGATGCAAAAGTTATTTAGAGAAGTCTATCCTAGCCTATTTACATCTTATGGGTTGAAACTAGCTGTTGGAGGTGAAATCCCACAACTGGCATCTCTCTAACGGTCAAAAAACTAGTCATTAGATACTTAGATTACTGGTTGACCAGTTCTAGTCAACAAGAACTGACAAATCAAATTTGTCAGTTGTTTAGTTCCAAGCCAATTGTTCAATTCTAATGAACTAGGACTTGGCTTTTCAACTGGTTGCCTGTTTCCTCAACTGGTCATCCAATTTTACTTAGATCAGAAGTTTGAATCTTCTATCTAACACAACTGTAGATATCTAGTTCTATAAGAAAAACTCTATTAAGAGCTTTCTATAGAATCTAATATGATGAATGCTCCAAATAATTAATCTAAAAGCAAATCTTCGATTTGAGTAAAATAAAAAAAATTGTAAACCTAGTGAGCCAAACTTGATCTGTTGGGCTTTCTTCAAGCCATCTCCAATTCTTTCAGTTTTGTTCATTGATCTACCATCATGCCTCATCTTCAATACTATTTTCAAGTCCATCTACACTTGAGGCTTCCGAATGGGCTTGTTCTTGATTTCAAACTTGGATTAGCTCCTACCTACACATGCTCAAGATATAATCAAATACAAGGTTTGTTTATCATTAAAACTACAAATGGCAACATTGTTGGCCATGCTCTCTTATTCGACTAGATCAGCTTGAACTTCAAAATATTTCATCATAGATTATGGGTGGTTGACCAACTAGCATAGTTTGAAACTTCCATTCTGATTGGTGTCTTTCTCGAGAACTCATTTCAAGTTGTTTCCACTTATTGCTATGCTCCTACATGTGGTCGTTCTCCTTTCCTCAGGTTTCAATATTCAGATGTCCCTCAATCTCAATTTTGAGGTTTACTTTCTTGTGGATGCCAATTGGTGCATACTCATTGGGTAGTCTTTCTTGGTCGATGATGCATTCAGATGAGGTTGGATAATGCCATCCTAATTTTGATGGGTGACCTAACTTTTTCTCTCTTATTTTGACATTTTGCCTCTTTTTCTTTCATGGCTAGGAAAGAAAAGATCTTCTTTATAGGAAGATGAGGTTTACTCAGTATCCAAAGCCTTATTTCTGTCTCATTTCCCTTCTAAAAGGCCTAAGGTTTATGAACTCATGGATGCCAACCTGTACTTACTCTTCGAGTTCACTTTTCTTGGTTGGGTTTCCATATGAGATTTACCCCTTCTCTATTTTTTTTTATTTTTTTGAGGGGTGAGATTTTATCTCAAGGATGGTTTTCAAGGAGTTATCCTCTAATGTCCATTATTGGCATGGTGATTTTCCTAAAGGTTTCTAGTTACTTTGAGTCCACTACCTTACTCTTTGGTCTCGCATTCCCAAGTTGATTCAGAGTTCTGTGTTTGATAGATGGGAACAAGGCCTTCAATGCCACTCCATATCATCACCAACATTCCATCATCTCTCACATTTCCTATTTTTTAGAGAGCATGCCCTCTTGATAGAGAGAAACTTTCTAAGGATTTTGTTTTTAAGGGAAGCATCTTTTTAAGCAGAGGGCATTCCAAGGATCACAAAGTACCTCACCGTCATAGTTGGCCAACTAATATACATTACTAGGGTAGATGTCAGTGACCACGTATGGTCCTTCCTAAATGGGTTTCAACCTCCCTTTATCCTTTAGCAAAGTCATGTTCAATTAGAACCAAGTCTTCTACTTCAAATTTTCATTCAATTACCTTCTTCTCATAGGAGTGTGATAGCCACTATTGATATGCTTGTGTGTGGTTGGCTATGTTCAATCTCTTTTGTCTAGAAGCTCAAGTTGGCTAAAGAAGGACTCCTAGATATTTGTTAGACTCAAACCATTTTGCATTGCAACTCTATGTGATGGAATCTAGATCTCATATGGTATTACCAATTCCATGCTAAACATTAGTGCAAATGGGATTGGTCCCATTGGGGTGCATATGGAAGTGCAGTAAGCCTAGAAAGCTTCATCTGATTTGTCTATCCAATCTGAATTCCTATTAGTTTCTACATTCTTTTTAATAATTTTGATCAGAGTCTTGCTAGTAGTTTCAGCCTGGCCATTACCTTGGGAATAGTAGGAGGATGAGTGGTGGAGTTCAAGGAGAAATGCTTATATAGATCCCACATTTGGTATGATAGAAACTATGGCCTATTGTCTATGATGATCATCCTTGGTACATTGAACTATGGCAAGATGTTACAACTAATGAATCTAAGCATGCTCACTACTTAGAGTTCTTCAAAACTTTTAGCTTCAATACATTTAGTAAAGTATTCATCTACAATTAGTATAAATGCCTTCCTTCCATGAGTAGTAGTGTCTGAGAATGACCCGATCACATCTATGGCCCATATTGAGAATGGCCGGGGGTGGTCATTGACTAAAGGAAAGATGATGGTGCATGGATTCTATTGGCATAAACTTGACATTCCAGGCATCTCCTAACAAAGTCACCATAATCCTTCTCTATCTTGGGCCAATATTAGCGCATTTTGACAATCTTTCTTCTTGGTGAGCATTTTGACATTTATATGTCCTCCATATACCCCCATGTTTGCTTCTTTCAAAACTTGGATCAATTCTTTTTGGTCCAAGTAGTATAGTAGGATTTCATCGAACAACATCTTGTGTAGGGTATCACCTAAGATTACATACAAGGCTACCATTCTACAAACTGCCTCATGATCATTTCTTGTAGCATACTCTAGGAACTTTCCTTTCTCTAGAAAGTTTTGATTTCATAGAACCATGAATTCTTATTATCTTAGATATTTATCATTTCAACAAAGAGGACGTGGGCTGCCTCGTCAGGATTACCTCTCATTCTCCATCTTTAGACTAGGGGATCATTGGACATCAACACTAGTTGTTAGTTTTTTGGGGACATGAGGAATGTGTCCATTTTAGTGTTCCATGGGTTGTGAAACACTGATACAAATAAAGCTAGAGAATCTACTAGAATGTTGTTGCATATCAAAAATGAATAATGGTGACCACCTTGAACTACTCAACTAAGAAGAGGGCTAAATCACAGAATTCTAAGACTTTGGTATCCTTGGTTCAACACTAGCTCAAAAATTATTCAATTATGAGCTTTGAGTCTCCCTTCATCCTTAGGTCTTTTGTGCCTAAAGTGAGTACTAGGTGCATCTCAACAATGAGCACTTCATATTTTGCTTGATTGTTGTTACAAGAGTGAAGTCCCAAAAGCAACCTAAAAGGGGGAGGGGGGGGGGAGGTGGTGAACAAGGTTTCATAAAATAATTTTGCATTTTTGAATATTTAAAGCCTAATTCAGTCTTGAAAAATAAAAGCCAAATGGTCGGTAATCTCCAAATACACAATCACCACAACTGCAATAATGAGAAAAGGTAAGGAGAGAATGCATCTTGATTTACATGGGTTTGGTGAGCAACCACACCTACTCCATGACCCTTGCTTTGCTCTTGAGGACTTGAGCCACTTCACTAGTGATGTTGCTTCATCGATGAAACCAACCTAGCACAAACCTTGCTCTAATTGAGAAAGAAGCAACTCCAACACTAGAGCCATATCTCTCGCATGCTTCTAACACCTTAGGGTGTTTACTAGCAAAATGATGAAGAAGAGATATAAATTGTCTCATTACAAGAGGCTCTCAAGTTTGAGTACAAGGGCAAGAGGATTTGAAAGAAAAAATTAAGTTGTTGAACTATTGATCAAAGATGTAAAAGTTGTGATGCTAATAAGCTTCGAGTCTTTAAATACCTCTTGGAACTGAAATTAGCTATTGGGATGAAACCTAATTTTTTATGCTAGGTTTGGTCAATTAAACCTTTAATCAAATTGAAACCTTCTTAAGTAAGAAACTTATCTAATGAAATAGAGACACAATAAAAGAGCAAACATGATTCAATTCATTTAAAGAAGGGTACATAAGGGCTTACCCTCACTTTACAATTTAAAGAATTTAAGTTTATAATCATGAAGCATATGAAATGAGAAAAGGAATGGAAAAGGCTTGATGTTCACTACTACCCATCTCCCATGCACTTGATTGAGAATGACATGATAGATGGACTTGCTAGAACTTAGATGGGTGCTTGGTTCAATCCTTCGTGGATACTAACAAATTTGTTTGATTTTAGGGTATGGCTGACTACCTTAACTCATGTCAGTTGACCTTGTTAGGACTTGAAAAATATCACAAACAACATTCTACTTGTTGTCAGTTAACTTCTTTTGATCTTTAATTTAAGAGAATGATTAGCACCCTTAGCTTATGCTAATCATTCTTGATTTGATAATTGATAATCTCTAAGGTTGTTGTCAATTGAATTTGAAGTACTACCAACAACTTTGTGCTTGTGTCAATGAAGTTTGAAGTATTGCCACAGCTTTATGCTTATATCAGTTAGCTTCTTTTGAATATGGCATTTGGTTAATTGACTTAGCTTAATCCTAACTTCGTTTGGTTTAACTTAAGAGAATGCTTAGTGATTTTAGCTTATACTAATTATTTTTGATTTGATAAGGGCTTTCTGGCTTATTGTTGGTTAGGTTCAAAGTTTCACTGATAGCTTTATACTTGTACCGGTTGATCTTAAAGTGTTGTCAATTATTTTCTACTTATTGTCAATTAACTTCTTTCAAACATGGAGCTTGGCTGACAGACATAGTAAGTTTAAATCTACCTTAGTTCGGTTTAAAATGGTTAGAGGTTTTGTCTTATGTTGACCATCTTTGATTTAACTATCGACAATCCTTTTTAGTTTACTTTTGATTGAATTTGAGATGTTATCAATGACTTTGTGCTTGTTCTTGACATACTAGTCTTGATTTGAGCTTGGTTTGATTTAGATTTAGTTTTGATTCAAGTCTAATTTGATTCAATTTGATATTTAGGATTGGTTTTACTTTAAGTCTTGTTTGATTCAATTCAATGTTTGGACTTGATTTTGGTTCGAGTTTGATTTTATTCAATTTGATGTTTAGACTTGGTTCTAGTTCAAGTTTGACTTAATTTAATTCAGTATTCAAACTTGGTTTTTGTTCAAGACTGATTAGATTCAATATGGATTAGGTTCAGCCCTATGTTAGATGCTTAATTGATTTTGGACTTAATCCTTGTTGAATCTTGGACATGACCCTTATTGGATCTCAATTCAACGCTTATTGGGATCTTGTTACATCCTTAATAGACCTTGAGTATTATTGTTATTGGATCTTGGACTTGATCCTTGTTAGATCAATTTAATTGATCTTAGATCCAACCCTTAATAGGTTCTTAATGGATTTTGAATGAAGATCCAACTCTTAAGAAATAATTAATGGATCCTTGATGGATCTTAATTCAACCAGTATATTAGGTTCTTAATGGATTCTTAATGGATCCTAAATATGACCGTTAATGGGTTCTTCATGGATGCTTATTGGATTTAGACCCAACTTTTATTGGGTTCTTATTGGATCCTTAATGGATCTTGGATTCAACCCTTGTTGGGCTATTATTCGATACTTAATGAATCTTGGATTCATGGATCATGGATCCAACTCTTATTATGCTCTTAATAGTTCCTTGATGGAATTTGGATTCAACATTTATCAGGTTTTTATTGGATCCTTAATGGATCTTCATTCTAGCCATTGTTTGGTTCTTATTAGATACCTATTGAATCTTGTTTTCAACCCTAGTTGGGTCTTTATTGGATCCTTCATGAATTTTGGATTTAACACTTGTTGGGTTCTTATTGGATCTTTAATGGATTTTGGATCCAACCCTTATTGGGTTCTTATTGGATCCCTAATGGATGTCAGATTCAATTCTTATTGGGTTCTTATTGAATCCTTAATGAATTTTGAATCTAATCTTTATTGAGTTTTTATTGAATTCTTAATAGATATTGGATCCAACCCTTATTGGATTCTTATTGGATACTTAATGGGTCTTGGATCCAACTCTTGTTGAGTTCTTATTGGATCCTTAATAGATCTCGGATTCAACTCTTAATAGATGTTAATAGATCTTGGTTCAATTCTCCATGGATTCATAGCGGGCTTTGGATTCAATCTCTTAATGTATTTCGGTTTAACCAATGTTATACTCGTATTGGGCTTGAGTTCAATCCCTTAATGGATTTATGTTTTACCCAAGTTGGACCTATATTGGGTCCTAATTCAGGTTCCACCTGGCTCTAGCTTAGGTTTCACCCAGTTCGGGTTCACATTTGACTTAGTTTGGGTTTAAGTTCCATCTAGTTTGAGTTTAGGTTTGACTTGGTTTAAATATGATTTTCCTTAAAGCTTAGGCCTGATTTAATTTTGGTTCAGATTTGGACCCGATTTGAGTTTAATTCAAACTCTAAACAACCTGATTGGGGGTTGAGTTTAATCTGATTAGGTTTTGATTTGAACTTTATTTGACATAATTAGGGTTTAGTTTAAACTCAGTTTGACCCATTTAGGATTTAGTTTAAATTTGATTTGACTTAATTAAGGATGGGTTCAAACTTGATTTAACTCAATTGAAATTTTATTCAAACATGATTTAACCCAATTGGAGTTTGGTCTAAGTCAATTTAATTTTGGTTGACCTGATTTGAACCTAATTAGGATTAGGTTTGAAATGATTGGACCCAATTTGATTTGGGTTAACCCAATTAGGATTTGAATCTATTTTAATTTCAATTTAGTCCATTAATTTATTACAATAATTTTAAATTCATTTAATGATTTATTTGAATTAATTTATTTGAGGTAAGGAAATTTTTTTTTTCTTTTTTTCCTTTCATCTTTCTTTTGTCTTTTAGATCAACTTTTTTCCTCTGTTTATGTTTTTCTTCGTTCTTCATTTCTCTCCTTTACCTAAAACTATGGCTGGCCAAAATTCATGGTCAGATTTGGTCGGATCGGGCTGAATCTGACTTCGACCTACGACGGGTGATGGCAAAGTAAGGGCAGAATGACAGGAGATGGAGCATGGCGTAGTGGGATCACCATCGTGTGCAACCGATAGTGAAGAAGCTGGAACGAGGCCAGAGTAGGGGTGGGTGCCGATTTAGGGGTGCTTGCATGGGCGCAATGTGAACCTGGTGGCCGGTGCAGTGAGGTCAGCATACGGCAGCTTGGGGCATGCAGTGGCTCTACATGAGTGTGGTGCGGATCCGACAATCGGTGCAGCAAGGTTGCCCTCGCGAGCAGCTCGGTTCGAGCAGGTGGGCTGCAAAGACAATTGGGCTGTGTTGTGCAACAGGGCCAACCTTGCTTTGGTCAGTTCAGCTGGTAGACGACTGATGGCAGCGAGTATCACCATCAACGAGCCAGGTGGCAAAGGTAGTTGAGGCCGGCGAAGGCCCACCATCTACACCCAGGTGGGCAGAGGGCCACACCAACTTTAGGATATAGTGCATATTAGTAGCTTCATTGGAGAGGTGCATATGCCACTGTGGGTAGAGCCGCAATAGCTTTGGTCGAAAGCATCAGCGTGATCGGGACTCTAGCAACAGGCCGCTAGGTTGCTTTCCATCGGAGTGATCGGGACTCTAGTTACAGGCCGCTAGGCTGCTTTCCATGGGTTAGATGGCCACGAATTCTATCTGGGTGAGGTCACTAAGCCCTGGGCCAACTTGCACAGATAGCAATTGATGCTGCCGAGGTGGAATGAGAGCTCCCGAAGAGTAGAGGAGGAAGGAAAGCCAGAAGTAGAGTGGAAGAAGAATAGTAATCGAGAAAAAAGTGGTAAAGAAATCACATTCACTGCTTCTTCACATTCTCTCCTTGTTGATTCATTCCGCTGATCGTTCTTCTTCATTTTGATCACTCTTCTTCCCTGTGTCTTTTAATTTATAGGACTCTAGAATTTATAAGACCACAGAGATTATCGAACCGAGTAGATCTTTTTTTTAATTTGGAAATTATTGTGGATGCAGTTTTATTTTGAATGAGGATTTGTTTGGATTAGATAGGAACCATTGTAGATAAGAGAATATTTGAAATTTGTAGTCACTTGTAATGTCAAATTTATAAGGGAATTATTTGTAATTCTTTTGAATGGTTTGGAGTAATTTGTAATTCAATAATTTTCATGAACTTTTTTATAAAAAGAACACGGAGAACCTATTTGTAATATTTAACATTTTCACAATTTTTTTTATAAAATTTTATTTATAAAATAAGAAAATTTAGATTTATTTGTAAGTAAAAAATTTTCCAAGGACCTATTTATAAATTTCCAAATATTAGATGCGTAATTTAATATTTTATGGAGGGTTTATTTGTAAAAATTAGTTCTTTGCAAACTCTAGACTTCATAGAGATTGATTTGTAATTATTAATTTTTAAGGTGTATTTTTGTAAATTCTAGATTATATAAGGACCAATTTATAATTTGAAGATTTTTCTAGATCTTTTCGTAAGAATTCTCAATCCAGTGATCTATTTGTGAGGAAAATCCTATCAGAGACCTATTCATAATGATGTATTTAATTTAAGAACTTATTTATAAAAGTTTTTATTTTTATTTTATTGTCTTTTGGATTTTGATGATGATCAAACTAGATTTTAATAAATTTGTCTAATTATGATCAGTTTTAGAATTGATAATGATCGTTCAATCTTAAGAAGAGTGAGTTTGAAGATAAAACATGTTTGATCATGAAGTCAGAGACTCAAAAATAAAAAGATAATAATTTAAAGATGAAACTTAAAGATCAAGATGAAGACTCAAAGATGATCAAAGTGGAAGATCAACTCCAAACTCATAGGATTAACCTTTTATTTTTGTTGAGTCGAGGATTTGATTATTAATTTATTTGAGTTTTTCGGTGGACACCTCATTTAACTTGGATTTACTTTCACCAGCTTATCTTACATATATCCAAGCTAAATTAATGTTAAATAGCCGAAGTCATAGAAAACCTTAAGTAATTTTTTCTGTCAAGTTCGGTCACTCAAGCTATCAAGTTTGGGCATTTGAAGTTAGGATTCGCATGCCCTAATTGGTACATTTGGGTGCCCGACCTAATAGACAATAAAATTTTACAAAACTTTGGTTGCCCAAATAGAAAGTTTAGTTGTTCAAACTCGAGGTTCAATTGCTTGAACATATGAGAACAAAACTTAATGGCTAATTTTCTAAATGCTAAAATGAGTTTTGGTCGCATATTCAGTGACCAAACTTAGTAGAAAAAGTATAGGATGGTTCCAAATAGCTAGATTTTGCTTCGAGTGGCTATTATTGGCTTCAGGCTTCTTTGCTTAGTAAGAGAATATACTTGTAATATCTTTAGAGTAAGGTCCAAGTTTTTTAAGTTATCTACCCTCAATGAGAGATTGAATAGGCTTCAACTTTGATATTCTCATTGTTCTTGTATTTTAATTTTTGAGAGAGTCTGATTATGAGATTTTTTATTTTTTATTTTTGTATTTTCATCTATATCGTTATAACTCTCATAAATTGTTAGAAGAGGGTTTAGTGCTCTTCTAGGTTATTTGGGTGGTTTTTGTCAAAATCTAATTTGATAGGAATTTGGCTGAAATCGAAGATTGAATACCACTAGATTATGACTCAAATATGAGTTTCAATTGAACTTAAATCGTGATCGAATTTGACTGAAAATTAAGTTTAGTTTGGACCCGAATTCGGAAAATATGGGTTCAAATTGAATTCAATCCAAATGGGCTGAGTGAGCCAAATATTTGGACCAAAATTTGGTCCAAAATTCATCAAAAATTTAGCCGAGAAATTTTTACAAAAGAAGATCCTTGATCAAAATTTTCTTATAAATAAGTCCTCCGAATGAAAAGTTTATGAAAAATTCATAATGCTCTCCAAATTGCAAATTTATCTTGAGAAATCTAAAATTTATGAATAAACCCCTCAAAAATTAATAATTATATATTAATTTTTATAAAACCTAAAATTTTACAAATAAATCCTCCATGAAATGTTAAATTACAAACTTAATATTTATAAATTTATAAATAAGCTCTCAAAGAATTTTGTTTAGAAATAAGTTTAAATTTAATTATTTTATACATAAAATTTTACAAAAGGACCCTGAAAATTTTAAACCTTTAAAAACAAGTCCTTATAGTTAAGTTTATAAAATGATCAATGAAATTTAGAAACTTACAAATTGGTTTAAGTTTTTTGAAAAATTTGCAAATAGCCCTTGTAAATTCGATATCGCAATTGTGTTTAATTTTTATATCTTTTCATCTACCATCATTTCTCATCCAATTTAAACAAAATTTATCCATCCAAAACAAATAGAAAAAGAAACTATTGGATTTTTTATTCAAAATCTAAATGAATCCCAAATCGAATCCAATTGATCTCTTTGACATCCATAAAAACCCCTCAAACTCCTGCAAAAAAAAAGGAGTAGAAGATCAAGAGAGAGATCAGCGAAAAAGAGCATGAAGTTGGGAGTTGAATACGAAGAAAGGAAAGAGTTCTAGGAGTTTTCTTTGCTCACCTAGTTTATTTGTTTTACATAGTTACTTCTACTCTATCATCTTCTACACTTTGCGAGCCTCCCCATGCTTGTGCCTCACCGCCCTCATTAGAGATCTCTCGCTGCTGCACCCTCCTACTCAGATCCTATCTCACACCTCCCCTTACTACCAAATTTTGGGCAACCAAACTTGAGAGTCCAAGCACTCGAATATAGATTTCTACAACGATGCCAAAACCACTTCTGAGCCTCCATCCTCAAGCACTCCTGCACGAACACCTATGAGCCTTTTTCTTGGAGCTCTAGCAAATCCTTACAAACTAAGGCTTAGCTCCATCTGACCATACTTGCCTCGCTGTCCACTTTGAGACTACACCCCAACCACCCTCCACCCTCACTACCCTGCGACCTCACGACCTCCATCTCATAGTCATTGTTGAGTGGCCACCCCTCTGCGCAACTGCTGCACCAGCGCCACCCTTGCACTGCTCAAGCCACCTCCACTACAAACCAGCCATCCCTCTGTGCAGCCACTGCTTCTACCCACACCTTGTCATTTGAGCTTGCACTCCCACACTTGCTTTGCACTACTTGCCCAGCCATGATGCCCTTGCTTGTCTGCACTATTCATGGCTAGATCTAGCTAAGATCTAGTTTGACGCTGCCATGGACCCCAAGAAGCTGAGAAAGAAGGCCCTAGCCTTTGTGCGGGAGAAGAAGAAGTAGAAAGGGGGCATGAGAAAGAAGATGAGAAAAAGGAAAAAAAGTAATAAAAGATAAAAAAAAAAAGTTGCAGTAAAAAAAAGAGAAATAAAAAAGAAAAAGAATGAAAGAGTGGCCCTCGTGCGGTTTGTAGGTTAAAAAGGAAAATAAAAAGGATTTTTTTAATTTTTTTCTCCCTCTACCTCGATTTTGTGTGCCATGTGTATCAATCATTTTCAAGTCTAAAGGATTCTTTCCAAAATTCGACCACCTATTTTTCAAGCCTAAGAGATCCCCTTAGGAATCTGATTACCTCTCTTTCAGGTCTAATAGATTCCTTAAGAAACTGACAGACCCTCTTTTAGGCCTAAGGGTTTCCTTTGTTACCCAATTGTCTCATTTTTATGCCTTAGGGATTTCCTTGAAAACTCGATCACCTTATTTCGGTCCAAGGGATTTTTTTGAAAATTTGACCACCTTATTTTGTCCTAGAGAATTCTTTTGAAAATCCAACTGCCTTTCTTTGGCCTTAGAGATTTAATCAGGAATCTGATTATCTCATTTTAGCCTAAGAAATTCTTTCAAAAAATCTAACTATCACATTTTGACCTAAGAGATTCCTTTAGGAACTCAAATGCCATATGTTTTACATAAGGGATTCTTTGGGAAATCCAAATGCTATATTTCTGGCTTAATGGATTTCTTTGGGAACTCGATTATCATACTTTTAGCCTAAAAAATTTCTTCAAGATCCCAACTGTAAATCAAATCAAATTGATTAAAACTAAACTAAGTTAAACATGAACTAGAACCAGGCTAAACCTGGACCTAAATTAGAACTAGAATTAGGTTGAACATAAACCAAAATTAGGTCAATTCTGAACTTGAATCAAGTCAAATCTAAACCAAAACTAAGTCAAACCTAGACCAAAACTAGAGTGAAATTAAATCAGAATCAAGTTGAACTTGAATCCAAATTCATTATGGTTTAAACCCAAACTCAATAAGAGTCCAATATGGTCTGAATCAAAATACATTAAGGGATCAAACCCCAAACCAATAAAGGTCTAACATGGGTCAAAATTGACCCCATTAAGGGATTGAATATAAATCCAATAAGAATTCAATATGGGTTGAACCCCAAAACCATTAAGAGATTGAACATAAATCCAATAAGAATTCAAGATGGGTTGAACCCCAAACCCATTAAGGGATAGATCCAAGATCTACTAAGGATCCAATAAGAATCAAATTAGGGTTGGATCCGAGATCCATTAAGGATCCATAAAGAGCCTATTAATGGTTGGATTCAAGATCCATCAAGGATTCAATAATAATCCATTAAGGGTTATATGCAAAATCCATTAAGGATCCAATAAGAAGCCAAAAAGAGTTTGGTCCAAGATCCATTAAGGATCCGCTAGGAGTCCAATCCCTCATCAAATAGCTTATTAGCAAATGATCAACCCATTAGATTTGGTGGAGTCCTAGTCTTAGAGCATGTGGAAGAATGCCCTCTACCAACTTTAGATGAGTTATATATATAGGACACAAATGATAAATATGACTCTATGTCTGAGTCCAAACAACTTTATAATCAGTTCAGGAGATCCTATACTAGTAGGCACTAAAAGAAGTAGGCATTTTGGGAAAGGATCAAACAAGCTAACTCCGAAGACCATCCAACTCCTACATCAAGCCAATCCAAACATCTATGAAGAAATGTCCCAAATATAAAGTCCTAAAGAAGGTTATGTCAGTTAATAAAATAGAAGGGTTTATCCAAAGGACTGAAGAAGATCTCTCAACTAAGAAATCTCATGTGCCTAATTTTGATGCTATGTAGGATGATCGTTAGCCAGCTACATCTTCCAAAGACATCTAAAAAACTATTAACCGAGGGAAGGGACCTACTCTGCTATATGATCAGGCCTGGTAGTGATTTTGTAGAAAACCCTAATTGGTCTCAAGATACTAGAAGCCAATTGAGGAATGTAAACCAAGTACAGCTCAGAGATGGTAAATAATGACCTCCTCAGCATGTCCTAATGCCTAAAGATAAGAACAACTCCAACGACATGGTCCAGAAATGAACTTTAGATAAATGAGGATGTAAAGCCTTCATAAGCTAAACTTGTGCCTAAGAAGGTGGAGTACAATACGGTTTCTCACCTTAAGAAAATTTCTTTCATGCTAAGTATGCTTGATGTCCTGATGATTTCACAATAATAGATGGATATATTGGTACACATCTTACAAAACCCAACTTATTATCAAGTATACTTTGCAGAGGAGAGCATGAAAGAGTCTTTATATGCCCATCAGACTCCCAGTGTCACTTTTAGAAATAATGACCTACTAATTAGACATGATAAACCACAATAGGCCATTATATATCACTAGAAGTAATAATGGGATTCATATCAATAGCATCCTCATCGACCTAGACTCCTTAGTCAATTTGATGACCCTCCAAACTTTATGGACTTTAGCTCTAGATGTGTGCCATTTATCATTCAAAATTATAGTCATCCAAGGGTTTAATCAAAAAAGCCAAAGAGAGCTCTTGGCATCGTAACCTTACTTCTAAAAATAGGTAAATTAAGAACTACTGCTAAGTTCTATGTGATTGACATTGATGCATCATACAAAACACTATTAGGGAGGCCATGGTTATATGAAAACAATAATTCCATCAACCCTACATCAATGCCTTAATTACTTTGAAGATGGAGAAGAACATTGAATTGTTGGAGATGTGCATGCTTTTGATATTCACAATGTACATTATGATGATGCAAAATATTATTAAAGATCTCATGCTAATAAAGGGTCTATTTCAAACGTCAAGTAAAGAGGAAGATTGATAGTCTAATTTTTAGTACTTCTCATCTAGGGAGTGACACAAATTATTCATATGAAGAAATTCCATAGTTATGCTTAGGTGGCTATTATTCTAATGAAGATAATAATTGAGGTCTAAAAGAAAGTACCCTCCTTCTTATGAAGGTCCCAAAAGGCTTACTCAAGCCATTAGAGGAGCTAAACACTAATGTTATGGAGGAATTAACAACTTTTTATATTCTCCCATGGCATAAGAGAAAAAGGGAGATATTGTTCCACAAGTCAATTTCCTATGTCCAAAGAATGCATGAAATCCTAAAAACCAATGATTCGGAAGATGTGGTGACTATAAGCCAATGGTCATACCTAAATAATTTCTAGATGATTTGCTAAATAATTAAAATATCTGGCTATAGACTTCAACAAACAAAATTTCTTAAATAAGAATTCCAAGGGACTAGGCAATATCACTCCAAGTATCCATTATATACCTTATGGTCACCATTGGAGCTCTATTTGATAATGAGGATCATCAAACACCCTTAGCATCTTTTTACTTGCAATATCAAATGAAATCAAAGGCCAATTCAAATTGCCAAATCAATTTTAAGAAAATCACAACCAATCGCAAGAACAATTATGTAAATAAAGTTAAGAAAGTGTGCACCATGATATAATGTGGTTCAAAGTCCAACTGCCCCTACTCCATGATCCTGGCCTTGCTCTTGAGGTCTTCAACTCTCCACTAGAGTGTCCCTTCATCAGTAAAGCCAACTCTCTTACACTTCTTCTTGCACCAACCGGCAAGATAAACTCCAAGCCAAAGCTTGATTCTCTTAACTACTCATAAAAACCTTGGAGTGGATTATAACTAAATATTGGAAGAAAATTATACAAATTAAACTCATACAAAGATCAAAAAGGAAATAAAAATTTACTTGAGATTGGAAAAACTTTAGAGAAAATTGAAGGCTAGAGAGCTAAAAGGATTTTAATCTCTTTTTCACAAAGATTAAGGACTTGTAAAAAATAGTTTACAGAAGCCCCTTCATCTCTATTTATACCTTATGGGTTGAATCTAGCTATTGGTAGTGAAATCTCGCTGTTAGGTTAGCTCCAACATTTAAAAACTTATCATTGTTCAAGCAAAAAAAATCCAAAACGAATGACCATTTTAGATAATTGGTTGATTGATTTTGGTTTATTAGAATTAGCCCATAGCCCAGCTGATCATTCAGTTCCCAACTAGTCATTTGATTTTAATGACTAAATCAAAATTGAAATCCCAAACTAGGCATCTGGTTTAGGTTTATAAAGTAGAACTTGAATCTCTAGCTAGACATCTGGTTCTCAACCAGCCATCCAATTTTGCATAGGTCTGAAGTTTTGCATCTTCAGTCTAACCCAACCAATCATCCAGTTCAAAAGCAAATGTTCAGTTTAGTCAAAAAAACTTTGTTAAGGCCTTTCTACAAAACTCTAAATAATTAATCTTAAGCGAACTTTTTGGCTTGACTAAAAATAAAAGAAAAAGCTGAACCTAGTTGATGCCAAATTCTTGAGTTGTTTTGACTTTGTTCGTGTCATTCTTGAATCTTCAAGTTGCTATAGGTATCTTTAAGCCACTTCATGCCATCCTATGATCTCTTCAAGCCACACTCATTGATCCACCATTGCCCTTTCTTTTCTTTGAAGCTTCTGAATATGCCTTTGAGATCTTTGAAGACCTTTGGCTAAACACACTCAAGTGATCATTAAATATGGTTTATTCATCATCAAAATTAGGAAAGGTAACAATATCTCCCTTTTTGAAATTTAGGCATAAGGGAACATGTAAATACACATATGAGAGCATGATATGTATGCGAGCCTAATATATGTGTATATGTCACCAAATATAAACATGGATAAGTCTCCCTATTTTGACATCAACAAAAAGGTTTATATAGGGATGGAAAAGAAATGGACAAAGTCTCCTCTACATAATTAAAAAGCCCAACCTATATACAAGCCAAGCTATCCACAAATAAATATATCCAATGTATAATAGAACAGGTACACATGTATAGCAACAATCCACGAACTATATTCAAGGTCCCACTAAATTAATACATTCTATGAGTATAATATCCAAGAGCTGACAAAACATTTCATCCATGAAGGAAACCAATGTCCACAATGTCCATCCACAATTTCCATATGGTAAACCAAACAACAATCAAAGATCCAAATATCAGCAATGTTTGAAATTTCACAGTACAAAAAACTAATGACCATCAAAACATAGACAAAAAGATCACAATCCACAAACTAAACCATAATCTAAAGCACAAAAGCAATAAAGTTTGAAACTCCACTAAAAGCACAAATATAATAGAGAGAACTAAGAACTCGATCCAGGAGTCATGTGGTCCAAAAGAGTACAAAGCATCTCAAACATCCCATCCAAGAATGAGCCAAATTCATCCACTAAAGTCTAGAGATGGGCCACTTGCTTGGGCATGCTCTATGCTAAGTACTCTAGATGAACTAGCCTCTCGAAGAACTTTGATCCAAAGCCTAAAGATGTGGCAAGAGGAGTCTCAGTCTGGTCAGATGCATGTCCTACTCTCTCACCTCACATAGCAGCATCAATCTCATCCTCCTCTCTTTTCTCATCGTCACCCTCTGCATGAAACCCAGAGCCATTATGTAGGCAAAAGCCCATCTGAAAGAAGGTAAATTGGGAGAAGGTATCAGTAGGTGTGAAGGAGTGGTAGATGGAGGGATCACAAATAGGAATAGGAGCCCAAAAGTTTTTAAGGATTCAAGTAATAACTCCTAGGAAGCCAAGAGTAGCATGAGAGTAATGAAGGGATTGAGCCATATGGTGGAGAATAAAGTAAGGTAGATACACCCTATGCCCAATCAGGTGTGAGAAAATATAGTGCAGCTTAGTAAAAGACACCTCATTCCTATGCCCACCCTTCATAAGGAGGGTATAAGCTAGAACCTGATGGAGACGTAGGCATGAGGTGAGAGGAGGCTCAACTGAAGCTTTCTTATTGTGTTAACCCAATTCTCTTCAAAGATAGTTTGAACAATGGATGAATACAAAGGAAATTGGTTAGATCATTTACAGCTTAGGTTTAGTCATTCCACATCTATAGGTATTCCAAGAATAGATCCTCAGACTATAGGGATTAGAGGCATATGTATGTGTCCATAGTATGTCTCAAAGGTACTAGAGCGTTCATCAACTGAAGCATTTGCATAAAAAACCCAAATGTTATGATCATGGTAGGTTTCATGCCAAGTGACTAATGATATCCATCCTTGGGCTTCAAAAGGTAAGGTTTAAAACACCAATTTCATTCCAAATCAAACAAAATCACATCTCATCCAATGCTTTGTTGAAAATTTATATGAGTTGATAATCGGTTTTAATGAAAATCAATGAAATATTCTTTTTTGAAATGTGACCCTAAACAAAAAAAATGTCTAACATTATTGTTTTGAACGAGAATATAGTGCCAAATTTTTGGATAAACTAATAGCCCCGCATAATAAATTGATACATTTGAAAAATCACAATCAAAATCTTAAAGTGTTTGTCTTATCTAAAGGATTTAAGAACAACAAGACCCTACAACTACGTGTTTAGCCTTGATAATAGAAAAAGCTACTAAATTTCATTTCTTTGAACTCCATGAGACTAGAGATTTTTCAAGAAACTAGTATGTACCACTAATACTCTTTTGATCCGCACAACATCTGTCAAGTCCACATCACAAAATCTAATTAAATCAAAGTAATCACTTCTTGGATACCATAATCCTAAATCTAGTGTACCCTTAAGATATCTAAGTATGCATTTCATAGTAGCTTGGTGAGATTTCCTAGGGAATGCTTAAAATCTAGTAGATAAACAAACACTAAACATAATATTGTATCTACTAATGGTAAAATATAATAAACTACCAATCAAACCTCTATACTAACTTTCAGCAATCTTTTCACCATATTTATCCTTTTCCAACTTGGTTGAAGTACTCATTGGAGTTCCTATTTCCTTAGCTTCATCCATGTTGAACTTCTTGAGCAGTTTCTTGGTGTACACAGCTTGGTTGATAAAGATTCCATTTTTTAGTTATTGCACTTGGAGTCTGAGAAAGAAGTGTAATTCTCCTATCATGCTCATCTCGACCTCCTCCTTTATAGTTCTTGCAAATATCTCACATAGATTTTATTAGTAGCCCCAAATATAATATCATCAACATAGATTTGTACTACTAATAGATCATTATGCATTTTCAAGAGAAATAGTGTGGTGTCTACCCAATCTCTTGTAAAGCCATTAGAAATTAAGAAGGAACTTAGTCTCTCATACCAAGCTCTAGGAACTTACTTAAGACAATATAGTGCATTTCTCAATTTTTAAAAATAGGTTGGAAATTTCAAATTTTCAATCGGAAAGGTTGTTCAACAAAAACTTCTTTAGACAAAAAACTATTTAGAAAGGCACTTTTGACATCCAATCGAAAAATTTGAAACCCTTATAACATGCAAAAGCAAGTAAAATATGAATATATTCCAAATGAGCTAGGGAGAAAATTTTCTTTAAAATCTAGTCTTGTTTCTAGCCACAACACCATTTTCATCTAGCTTGTTCCTATAGACCCATTTGGTACCAATAATTGGGTAGTCATTTGGTTTTGGAATAAGCTCTTGAACTCAATTTTGCACAAATTGATTTAGTTCTTCTTGCATAGTAAGAATCTAACTTTTGTTCCTTTAAGCTTATTCAAGGTTCTTGGGCTCAATATGAGGAAAAATGCAATATGATAAAGGTTATACTTAATAGCATGATGAGTTTTTACCCTTTTAACAACATTACCTATAATTTGATCCATAGGATGATTCTTCTTGAATCTCCACTCCTTAGGTAACTCCTTGTCAAGCTCTTACTCCTTTGGCTCATCATCTCCATTATCAATCTTCTCATTTGATTCTTTGCTAGTTTCACCCTCCTTTCTTTCCATTATTAGCAAATCATCAATTTTTTTGGAGATCTCCACATCATCATCAATAATTTTTTTCTCTAGATAAGGGTTAGATTCATCAAATTCAATATTAATTGACTCTTAAATTATCAAAATAGACTTGTTGAAGACTCTAAATACTCTAGAGGTCGAAAAAAGACTTGTTTTAGAATAAAATTTTGAATAATGATCTTTTGTGTTCAAAATGAAGCGCTTACATCCAATAATCTGAACATATGCAATGTTTGAGTTTTTTCCATTCCACAACTCAAATGGGTTTTTGTCAAGAATTGGATGAATAAAAATTCTATTCAAGATGTAGCAAGGTTTTTTAATAGCTCCACCCAAAATACTTGGGTAGAGAGTACTCATTAAGTATAACTCTTGCAATCTCTTGAAGGGACCTATTCCTCCTCTCAACAACTCCATTTTGTTATGGAATATGAGGAGCTGAAAACTATGCTCAATGCCATTTTCAATGCAAAAATTTTCAAAGGGATGATTTTCATATTTACCACTATGATCACTACAAATCTTTGAAATTAAATATCCCTTTTTATTTTAAACACATTTTGTGAAATCAACAAAAGCTTCAAAAGCATAAATTTTACTTACAAGAAATAGAACACAAGTATATCTAAAGAAATTATAAACAATTGCAAAGGCATAGTTTTTACCTTTGAGACATGTAGTCCCAACAGCGCCAAACAATTCTAGGTGAAGAAGTTGTAGTAACCTTGTTGAGACCACATTCTTGGATTTGTATTAAGACTTCATTTTGTTTTCCATTTGGCATGCATCACATATTTGATCTTTGATGAACTTACCTTTGGATAGTCCTCTCACTAGCTCCTTCTAGTTGACTTTGGCTATTATATCATCTATGCCAAAGCCATTCATGGTTCTCATGAGCTACAAAATACCTTTCAACATTTAGGTCATTTTGATCAATAGTATAGATATTTGCATCATGATGACCCACAAAAAGAAACTGTTGCTATCATTATGTCTAACTATGCAATGATTAAATTTGAACAAGCCATAAAATCCCTTATTACATAATTGACTAATAGATAGCAAATTTTTTCAAGTTCTTCAACTAAGAATACACCTTTACTTATAGAGAAATCAATGGAAATATCACCTTTATCAATGATTTTACCTTTAACATTGTCTCTATAGGTGACAAATCTGCCTTCTTTACTTACCACCTCCTTGAATATTGATGGATTCTACTTCATCTATCTTGAACATCCCCTATCAAAGAACCAATTTTCATTCTTCTTCTTTGAGTGAAGGCATAACTAACACATTCAAAATTGCGATGGTACCAATTTTCAATTATGAGTCCTCAAGGTTAGGAAAAATGAAAACAAGGCATGTAATAAGACATAATAGAAAATAGCATGTATGATATATGAGATATAGCAAAAATTTAAGTTTAACTCCACTAATATCATGAATCGCCAAATATAAAAATCTTGAAAAAAATAAGCAAGGTATACAAATAATTACTATCAAATAGGTCCACAAAATTGGATCATCAAGATCTAAACAAATCAATAAATAGAATAGACAATCAAGACTTTCTCTAAATATATGCATAGAGAGGTTGGCAATTTTAAGTCAATATGAATATAGAATATAAAAGAATATGAAGCATACATATTGAATAACTTATCACCATAAAAGAAGTTTAAAAGACTATACATATTATACACATGCTCCCCCTATCTACAATACACATAGTCTTGGCTAAAATAGTTCAAAGAGCTATTAGCTATCCCAAAAATAATCCATATTCTCAAAAAATATATTATAATTTATAAATAAGGAATTGCATTGATAGAAAGATAATAAGAGTAGAAGAGTTTAAGATTACCAATTATAACTGAATCACCAATGGAATTTATTAATATATGGTCCATTCAAATCTCCTCTTCATCATCTATAAGATACAATATAGTTATCTCTCTACAAGAGATTGGTAACAATAAAAGATATCCTTAAAATGATATGACATGAATATCAAGAGGAACTGCAAATGAGATCTACATACCAAAAAAAAGATGAAAGCAATTTAAAGTACAAATACCCTACTTAAACTAACCTAACTAAAAGATAATTAAAACATAACCATTTAAAGGTTAGTGTCATCTCTAGCTAACTAGAATAGCCTAAGTTAGGGAGGATTTTGGAACCCAAATTCATTTGTATTTCACAAGTTTAGGAATCATGCTCTTTAGTACCCAAATTTATTTAAAAGTAGTACTTTTTTAATTGGACAATAAGTAGAGACATGACCCTTGCAAGGGCAATAATAATAAGTCAAAATTTATGAAGAAGAATATGCACCAAGAACATTCAAAAATTGCTTCCTCAAATTATAAGTAAACTAGATATACTCTTTTTCAATAACTCATTCTCATTATGCAAAGTGTGAAATTTAGTTTCAAAAGATGTGTTCTTTCAAATCAAATAGTCATTCTCAATTTTCAAGGATTCAAGGTTACATGAAATTAATGAAAACTCTTTCTTTAAAGACACATGCTTCAAATTTTTTTTTTTAAAATTTGGCACGCAGCTCATAAAATGCTTTAAATAATTCATCAAATTTATGATCTTATGTTTCATCCTCCTCAATTTCATAATCCTTTCATCAAATTTGGCATGATTTCCTCTTCTTTTCTTGTTTTTCTTTTTCTCTTGAGTTTCAGGTAATGGCTCCTTGGTTTCAAGCGTCTTCTCCTTCCTATTATCTATAACATGCTCAACAATTTCATAAGTAGATAATAATAATTTCAAATCTCATGAATAGTTGCAAAGAAAAAATCCATTTCATTTCATTTGATTAAGAGCACAACAGAAAATATTAGTTTATGGAATTTAACCTTTTTTTGTTTTTATTCCGCTCTTCAGGTAGTTTTTATTGTCCTTTGTAATTTTGATGATGAACAAACCTTATATTTGATTATATCTTGAGCATGTATAGTTAGTAGTTAAGTAGAGTTTGAAATGAAGATCATGTTTATTCAGAAGTCTCAAATGTAGATGAACCTAAACATAATCTTGAAGATGAGACATGAAGGGGAATCAATATATAAGTCTTGAAGAATTGGATATTGCTTGAAAAAAACTTAAGAGATCAAGTCGGTTCACTAGGTTTAAAATTTTTATTTTTATTTTTGTTGAATTGAAGATTTGCACTTTGAATTCTTAGTTTAAAGCTTTAGTTAACACTTAAACTTATCTTAGAATGCCTTCACTATCCTATCATTTTTATTCAAGATCAATTATAAGTTGATGTCAAATGGGAACTGAAGTTGCAATGAACTAATTAAGATTTTTCTATAAACTTTAGATGCTCGAACATTAGGGTTTAGACGCTTGGACATAGCAAAAGAATTTAGGAGATTACTAATAGCTTCGGATGCTTGAACCTCAATTTCAAATGCCCAAGGTCAAAATTTATACCTTCAAAATTTTAGATTTTCTGGTTTCGATCATTTAGTATAGGGTTTGGTCGCCCAAACTTTGCATGTTTGGATGCTCGAACTTGATGACCGGATACCCAAATCTATGACATCACTTATAATGTCTACTTAGATTTGACCATTGGAGTGGTTTAGATGTCTGAACTTTATGATTCAGGTGCTTGAACATGACTAAGAGCAGATAGTAATAGCTAGTTCTCTTTCTAGTAGTTATTTAAGGGCTTGGGGCTTGTTCACTATAGAACTTTTGCATCTTTTGAGCAATTCTTTATTGAGAACATAAGCTCCTACTAGCCTACTAGCCTACTAGCCTCTAAGTCCTCTAAACTTTCAGCTTCAACTTTCAAATCTTTAAAAGCCCTTGTTACTCCATTGAGAGATCTTGTAGTGAGGCTTGAGTATAAAATTTTCATTCTTTCATCATTGTAAATACTTCTAGGCTGTTAGGTGTATGAGAGGATCAAAGTTTCAGATTGGAAGTGTTTATTTTCTCAGTTGAAAGTGAAGGTTGTAAGAGGATAGCTTTACTTATGAAGTGATGCCTCTAGTAGAGAGTCCAAGTCCTCAAGATTGAGGCAAGAGCCATGGAGTAGGCATGGTTAGTCACCGAACCGCATAAAAAATCATAGTGCCTTTTTTTCACTTCTTATTTACTTTATAAGTATTTGTGATTTATCTTTTGCTTGTGGCCTTGCAATTTTTTGGATTGGATTGTGAATTGGATTTTTGGTCTCAAAATGTACATTATTTTTAAATGACCTAATTCACCCCTTCCTCTCTTAGGTCGGTTTTTGGCTATCAATTGGTATAAGAACAAAGTGCTCTTATTTTTGGATTTAACTACTTAGAGTTTTTTTTTATATTATTATATGGCAAATTTTGGTATTTCTCCATCTCTACAAGAGGGACAATCCATTATAAGACCTCCTCTTTTCAATGGTACATATTTTAACTATTGGAGGTTTCATATTACAATTTTTATAAAAGTCATTGATTATAAACTTTGACATAAAGTGGAAGAGGGGTACACTACACCCACCAAAATAATTGATGGTGTGAAAGTTCCTAAGCCTAGAGAGGAATGAAATGATTTAGACAATAAAAATAATTTTTTAAATGCAAAGACTATGAATATTTCATGTTATGATCTTGATCCAAATGAACTTAATTGGATTAGCATTTATGAAATGGCTCATGATATTTGGAATTATCTTGAAGTCACCCTTGAGAGAACAAGGTAAGTAAAAGAGTCCAAAGTGAATATATTGGTTGGTCAATATGAGCTCTTTTGGATGAAATGAAATGCATCAATTTTTGAGATGTTTACATATTTTAGAGTTATTATAAATACTTTGAAATCATTTGGTAAAATGTATACTAATGGTGAGATAGTAAGAAAAATTTTGAGATGCCTTCTTACGTCTTGGATCCGAAGGTGACTACGATACAAGAAGTGAAAGATCTCAACAAACAACCATTGAAAGAGCTATTGGGGTCACTCAATAAGGTGACCTAAAAGGATCTGAGTCAAGAGAAA
Organism: Trichopus zeylanicus subsp. travancoricus; assembly: GCA_005019695.1. Lineage (NCBI taxonomy): Eukaryota > Viridiplantae > Streptophyta > Magnoliopsida > Dioscoreales > Dioscoreaceae > Trichopus > Trichopus zeylanicus. Next base: position 215,121 of record RXID01019385.1, on the reverse strand, counting down.
GAATAAGACAAAAGGAAGAAAACTATAAAACTCAAGGCCAAGGAGTCGAGTGATGAGAATGAAGAGGATAGAAATGAAGAAATGGCTTTCCTCAAAAATAAATTCAAGAAGTTCTTGATGAAGAAGCACATACTGAGGAGTCCAATGAGGAATGAAAAGGCCATTAGCATAGATGAAAATGAAGATGTGCCCCCTTGCTTCAAGTGCAAAAAACCTAGGAATATGAAGGTGAATTGTCCTCTCAACCCTGAATCAAAGAAGTTCAAGGGGAAGAAGAAAAAAGCTATGGTAGTCACATAGGATGACTTAGAGGCTGATAGTGGAGAGGCCTCATCCAATAAAGAAGTGACAAATCTATGCCTTATGGCCTATGAGGATGTGGTATGTGATTTAGCTTTCAAAGAATTAGAAGAAGCATTTGAGGACTTATATGCTAGACATGAAAGATGTTTCATAAGTATTTTTCATTGAAAAAAAAATTACATTTACTTGAAATTGAGTTTGATGGTTAAAATCACCTACTAGGTCTTGTGATTATAAGAAGCACTTGGAGCACCTTGAAAAGAAAAATCATGTTTTAAAATCATCTAGAGTCTCTTGTGATTGCAAAATTAGTATTAATAGGCTTCAAAAGGAGAATTTGGACTTGAAAAGAATACTTGAACATTCCTTTATTGGCAATACTGCCTTAAACATGATTTTGAGAAGTCAAAGAAATATTCTAAGTAAATCCAGACTTGATTTTATTTCCTCTTCTAGATCAAAAGGAACCAAGTCTACTAGCTTCAAGTTCAACATTTCCAAAGTTAAAAGGCAATTACTATTGTCAAAGTGGGCATGTCTCAACTAGTTGCCCAATAAAGAGAAACCTTTCTCAACAAATGTGGGTTACCTAAGGAGATGATTCCAAAAGCTAAGGAATCTAAACTAGTTTGGGTTGCTAAAGCATCTTCCACTTAAGAAGCTTAAGTTAGCCAGACATGGCAATAAGCTTTAATTTATGACATTCTTATGATCATTTTCTGGCTAATCCAAAATGGTAGGATACCTTCTCTATATTAATTAATCTTACATTGTATTCTTGATCTATGTTTTAATACATTATTGTTTTACTCTCTAATCTTATGGATGCATACTTAAAGTGGGTTCCATCCTAATGTTATTGATTGTTTTATCTATGTTTTTACACCAAGGATAAAAGAGAAAAATTATTCCTAGATAGTGGTTACTCAAGGCACATGATGGGGAATCAACCCATGTTTATAGAGTTAAAAGAAAAGGATGGAGGATACATCATGTTTAGGGATAATGGTAGAGGTGAAATTATAGGTATTGGTAATATTTTCATTGGTTCATCTTTAATTAAGAATATTCTTTTAGTAGATGGACATAGACATAATTTGCTATCCATTAGTCAACTATGTGATAGAGGATTTCACATTTTATTTAATTCTAAACTTTGCATAGTTAGATATGATGTTGATAATGTAGTAGTTTTTATTGTCATCATGATGGTAATGTTTATACTATTGACCAACATGACTTGAAAAATAAAAAGTGCATTGTACTTCAAGATGATAATGAGTGGCTTTGGCATAGAAGACTTGGGTATGTTACATGGATACCTTGGTCGATGTCAACCAAAAAGAGTTAGTGAGCGGTCTACCCATAGGTAACTTCATTAAGAATCATATATGTGATGTACACCAAATGGGAAAGCAACTCAAGACCTCCCATAAACCCAAAGCAATGGTAACTTCAACAAGGCCGCTACAACTTCTTCATCTAGACTTGTTTGGACTCATTGAGACTACAAGTCTAGGACATAAAAGTTATGATTTTGTTTATTGTAGATGATTATTCTAGATATTCATGGGTTTTATTTCTTTCTCATAGGAGTGATTCTTTTGATGCATTCGTTAGATTTTGTAAGAGAGTTCAGAATGAAAAAGGTGTTGTGGTTTGAAACAAGCCTAGACTAGTGGACCAAGGTTTCAACTAAATAGAGTGACTTGATTTTGATGAAACTTTTACACCCATAAACAATTTGAACTCTTTCAAATGGATGTTAAAATTACTTTTTTTGAATGGTGTTTTATCTGAGGAAGTCTATGTTAAACAACCTCTTGGTTTTGAAGACCCAAAATTTTCAAATAATGTATTTAGATTGAGAAAGGTTTTGTGTGGTCTAAATCAAGTTCCAAGAGCTTGGTATGAAAAACTAAGTTATTTCTTGACTCCATTCAAAGAAGTTGCCACCACATTATTTTTATAAAAAGTAGAAAATTATTTATTAGTAGTACAAATTTATGTTGATGATATTATATTTGGTGCTACAAATGAGAATTTTTGCTAGATGTTTGCAAATACTATGCAAGAGGAGTTTGAGATTAGCACAATAGGAGAGCTAAATTTTCTTCCTTGGACTCCAAGTGCAACAATTAAGGGATAAGATTTTCATTGACCAACCTAAATACATTGAGAAACTACTCAAGAAGTTCAGCATGGATGAAGCTAAGATAATAGGAACTACAATGAGCCTTTCAACCAAGTTAGACAAAGATGAAGATGGCTAAAAGGCTGATGAAAAGTGGTATAGAGGTATGATTGGTAGTTTATTATATCCACAAGTAGACCTGATATAATATGTTAGATTTCAAGCATCACCTAGGAAGTCTCATCTACTTATTGTGAAACTTATACTTAGATATCTTAAGGGCACACTAGATCTAGGCTTATGGTATCCTAGGGTTGATTGCTTTGATTTAGTAGGATTTTGTGATGTGGATTAAGCTAGTTGTCAAGTAGATGGAAAGAGCACAAGTGACACATGCTAATTTCTTGGAAAAACTCTTGTATCATGTGCTCCAAGAAATAAAATTCTATGGTCCTTTCTACCATCGAAGCTGAATATGTAGTCATGAGGTGTTATTGCTCACAAATTATTCAGATGAGGCAAATACTTTACAATTTTGATTGTAAATTTTCAAAGGGATAATTACGGATAACCCATCGTAATTAGCCTTAATTACGTTTAACCCCCCGTAATTTCCGTAATTATCCACACCCCCCAAATTCGAAAATATTTACCCACACCCCCCTGATTTTTATTTAATCAAAATTTTGCCAAAAAATTCCGATTTTACCCTCGATTATTTTACACATACACCCCTAAAAACTTATTTTTTTATATTTAACGCCCCGAAATTCGGTTTTTTGTAAATAACACCTCGAAATAACTCAGATTTATAAAAAAGTCCTCGAAATTCAAATTTTTGCAAATAAACCCTCGAAAATTATTTCGATTTACAGAAAAGTTACCGAAATTAGGATTTTTGCAAATAACACCCCGTCGCGCGGGCGGGAGCAAAGGAGGAGGCCGGCAGCGCGAGCGGAGGCGGAGGCCGGGCGGGTGGGAGCTGAGGCGGAGGCCGGGGCGCCGGTGCGTCGAAACCCGGGCATGGACGGCCACGGCAGAGGCCGTTCCGCCCCCGCGTGCCGGGGACAGAGACCAAGGCCGACGAGCCCACGTGCCGGCGCGCCGGCCTCGGCCTCCATCCTCGACATGAGGGGGCGGAACGGCCTCGGCCTTGGCCGTCCACGCCCGCGTGCGGAGGCCGAGGGCGAGTGCGGAGGCCGTCCCGCGCGAGGCCGTCCGCGGCCGTGCGGCCGTCCGGCGCGCCGTCGGGCCTCGGCCTCCGTCCCCGGCGCGCGGGCGCGGACGCCGCCGGCGATGGTCCGGCGAGGGGTGTATTTGTAAAAATTAGTTTTAAAAAAAATTAGACTTATTTTATAAAAAAAAATTTAAGGGTTTATTTTTTAATGTATAAATATTAAATTTGTAATTATAAATATAAAAAACACTAATGTCTTTTTTGTAAAATTTTATTTAAAATATGATTAAAAATATAGACTTATTTATAAATAAAAATATTGAAGGGGTCTATTTGTAAATGTACAACATGAAACTTGTAATTTTAAATTTTAAGCTTTGAAACCTTCGATGACTTATTTGTAAAATTTATTTATAAAATAAATAAAATTTGGACGTATTTATAAAGAAAAATATTAAAGGTGGTCTATTTTTAAATGTAAAAATAGTAAACTTGTAATTTGAAATTTGAAAATTTTAAACTTCACTGTATTTTCCGTGAAATTTAATATTACAAATGATTAAAATATTGATTTATTTAAAAAAAATTCAAGGGGTCTATTTGTAAATGTACAATATGAAACTTGTAATTTTAAATTTTAAGTTTTGAAACCTTCGATAATTTATTTGTAAAATTTACTTATGAGATAAATAAAATTTGGACGTATTTATAAAGAAAAATATTAAAGGTGGTCTATTTTTATATGTAAAAAATAGTAAACTTGTAATTTGAAATTTGAAATTTTTAAACTTTCACTGTATTTTCCGTGAAATTTAATATGAAAAATGATTAAAATATTAATTTATTTTAAAAAAATCAAGGGATCTATTTGTTAATGTACAATATGAAACTTGTAATTTTAAATTTTAAGTTTTGAAACCTTCAATGATTTATTTATAAAATTTACTTATAAAATAAATAAAATTTGGACTTATTTATAAAGAAAGCCACTTCCTAATTAATGACAATCATTCATGAGATTTTATAACATATAGCCTGCCAGAGCAATAATAGAAGCTTGCAGCTTGCTAGAACAATATAGCCTAATCAGTAATCAGATAGTAATAGCAGCTAGAAAGTTCAATATACAAGACAATATAACAAGTTCTGCTGTTGTCCAACAAAAGCAAACCTTTAATTATTCAACCAAAAAAAGGAAACATTCAATTATTCCTTATAAATCAGAATTTGAAGAACATTAATGAAACAAGTGTCTAAAATAACACTCCTCATTTCTCATTCAACAAAAGAGAGGTGGATGATAAAAGATATGATAGTTCCTCCTGAATCGCTAATCCAAAACCTTGCCATCTAACTCTCCCCAGTCTATCTAGTAGAAATATGTACCTGCAAACAGAATGCACCAATAGTTATGATAACCAAGCAACATGATATCATCATCATTTTCGAGAAGACTATTTACCCAATGAAAATTGATCCTAGAGATTTGATGAACTTCCTGCAAAAAAATACAGTCACATTTATTAATGTATTATTTCAAAATCACATAAAATAAGAAAAACAATTGTCAAGTTTTTAAAATAAAAACTCATATGGTAAATGCATACTAAAATTTGAAGTTATTACGGTAGACCTTCCTCTTCCTCTTCCCCTGTCACATTCTCCAACATATTGGTTTCCCACTGACTGTTGAGTACTGCTGGATCTAGAAACATCAATTTGTTGTTGTAGTCTAAGAGACTCTTTACACGCTCTCTTGTTGTGTTTCAGCTGACCACATCTACTGCAAGCATATATTGCTCTACTTGATGTTTCCATTGGATCATTAATCCTTTTCTTCTTAGGCCTACCAGGTTGTCTCCTTGAACGTGGAGGAAGTACTTGCATAGCATTTGGCACAGACACCCAAAGTTGCTTACTTGGCAATGGAGTGACAGAAACATCATATACTCTTTTGTATGTCTCCAGAGTATAGTAGTCATCAACAAAATCAATAGGATCAAGCCGAATATCAAGGAGAGCAACAATACCATGAATGCAAGGCACTCCTGTCAGCTGCCATTGCCTACAGTCACAAATCCTCTACCTTATATCCACAATCCATTGGCCTGCAGGATCACTGACCTCTGAAATATCATCAGAAGACCTCCAAATACGGTATCCGCCCCGTGCCTGTGAAACTTTCCTAATAAAAGCTTCTATTCTTGGTACTAGCTTTCCAGACCAGTGGGATCCTTCATTTTTTCTTGTGGCAAATTTCACCATTATCTTCTGCCTGATGAAATCAAGTAATTCAAGAAAGGGAAGCTCCCTGCCATCCTGAATAAAACTGTTAAATGACTCAGAAATATTGTTAGTCATATAATGACATTTCACTGAATGATCAAAGTGACTTCTACTCCATGCAAAATCATTTATTTCTTTCATGTACTGCCAAGCTGGTATGGATAGCTGTTTAATCCTTTCCATGTATTTCACGAATTCAGTAGGAAAAAATGTATTTGAAGCATTAAAAACCAAATTTTCTAACCTTTTCCCAGGGTACGATCTTTTCAAGTTTGCAATCACATGCCTGATACAAGCTCTATGCTCAGCATATGGGAAAATATTCTTCACAGCATCAGAAAGACCCTTTTTCCTATCTGAAATAATAGCCAAGCTATTTAAATTTCCAATAACCCATTGCAAGTTATGTAGAAATCATAACCAATATTGGTATGTTTTAGCTTCTGCAACTGCAAATGCAACTGGAATTATGTTATTCTCCCCATCAATTCCACAAGCTGAAGTAATGTGCCTTTATATTTCCCTTTCAAGAAGCATTCATCAACTCCCAGTATAGGTCTACATCCAGTAAGAAAAGCTCTCCTACAAGCATGTAGTGATATAAAACATCTCTGAAAAGACATATCTGGACATTGAGCAATGTGCACAATATTACCAGGATGCTTCATCTCCAACTCTGCCTTCAGCGAATGAAACAAATTAAAAGATTCTTCTTCATTGCCATGAATAATCCTGTAAGCATAGTCTTTTCCCCTCCATGCCTGCATATAAGTCAGTCTGAGACTGTATTTCTCATTCATCATATTCTGTATTTGCTTGACTGTGATTTGCTTGTCAACACACATCCAATACAAAACTTGGTTGCCTACCCATTCAGCATTTGCCATTTTGTTTCCAGAAGTATTGATAGCAATACAAGTATGAACTGGTTTCATTTTTCTTATCTGAAAACCTGAACCATCAGATCTCTCTGAAGCATGAAGCCTCTATCGGCAATTCGTAGAAGCACATCTGACTGTTACTCTGTTACGCTCATTCTTCACAAACAAAGGCTGAAATCTGTGCACAATACAGTACTGTCTAAGAGCCAATCTGAATACATGTACATCTTCAAATATATCTCCTATGTTCAAAACATTGTCATTCAAATTATCTTCAAGTAAAGGCAGTAAATCATCTTCCGCTCTATCTTCTACTCCTTCTTCGCCTTATCTTATATTTTATTGCTCCTACTCAGCAACTAACTCATTATTATCATCCTCCTCCTCCTCATCTTCATCATCATCAGAAGAATACATCAAACTATGAAAACTGGAATCAGAAGGACAATCATCTAAATCTGAATCAATATATTCATCTCTTTGCACACTGTGATACACAGAAGATTCTCCTATCAAAGGAGTCAGCCTTGGTGCAGACACCGCTGATAAAGGATCACCTATGTCCTCCATTGATATATAGATATTGCTATGTTTCAAGTCTTGAATTACTGTCCGCATTGCTTCCAGCTGAATTTCATTACTGATTGACATATAAATTGGAGGACTGCTGTTTGGATATAAATACTTGATCACAAGTAACTCATTTGTCCATGCTTCAACCAATTTACAAGCTTTAGTCCATAATTGTGCAAATGTGTATTTTCTTGTATCAACCAGTAAAGATTTCTGTCTACCAAATACATATTTTCTTCTTTGAGTATGTTCCACTTTCTTTCAATATCCTCCATAACGGAGCACTAATTATACCAAATTCTCTGAATCAGCCATCTATAAATACACAATATCAAAAATTAGATATAAAAAATAGATAGAAGAATTGTGACAGGTGGCTTGGTGGAAAGGGGGGTGGGGGTTGGAGTGGTGGGCAGACGGGCGGGGGTGCAGGCGGCGGGGGTGGGGGGGGAGGGGGGGGGTGTGGTGGGGTGGGGGGTGTGCAGGGGCAGGGACAGGGGGGTGCGGGGGGTAAAGGGGGAGAGCGGGGGGTGTCGGAGCCCGTTTGGGGGCAGGGACGGGGACACGGGTGGCCGTGAGGTAAAGGGGGAGGGGCGGGGGTGTCGGAGCCCGTCTGGGGGTAGGGGCGGGGGTGGCAGTGAGGCAAAGGGGGAGGGACGGGAGTGGCGGATGGGTCCGAGGCTGTCGAACGGGGAGGAGGTGGAGGCGGGGCAGCAACGAAGAACAAGATGGTGGCTTACCGAGGACGAAGGAGGGCGGCAGCGATGGGACGGGGGTGTTCTCGCCGGCGGGGCAGCAACGGCGGGAGGGCAGAGCAACGGCGCGAGGGCAGACGGCGACGGCGACATCGTGGGGGGCGCGACACAGAGCAGCGATGGCATGGGTGGCGCAGGGCAGCGAGCGGACGGTGACGGCGAGCCGGCGGGGCAGTGACGGTGAGCCGGCGGGGCAGTGACGGCGAGCCGGCGAGGCAGCGATGACAGCAGCTGCGCAGGGACCGACGGTGGCAGCGGCAGACCAGAGTGGCGGCGGTAGCGCAGATGCATTTAGGGCTACAGGAAGCAGAGGGTTTTATAAGAAAATTCTGGATTTTTTGTAATTCGGAATAATTTCGGGCACTTTTCTGTAAATTTGAATAATTTCGAGGTGTTATTTGCAAAAATCCGCGCCCGCGCGCCGGGGAAGGAGGTGGAGGCCGGGGCACCGGCAAGCCGACGGCGGGAGTGGAGGCGGAGGCCGAGGCTATTCCGCCCCCACGTGCCGGGGACGGAGGCCGAGGCCGGCGCGCCGGCACGTGGGAGCGGACGGCCAAGGCCAAGGTCGTCCATCCCCGGCATGTAGGCGCGCCGGCCTCGGCCTCCATCCCTGGCACGAGGGGCCGGAACGGCCTCCGCCTCCGCCTCCGCTCCCGCCGCCGGCTCCCGCCCGCCCGGCCTCCGCCTCCGCTCCCGCCGCCGGCTCCCGCCCGCCTCCGCTTTCGCTCTCGCCCACCCGGCCTCCGCCAGCACTCTCGCCGCCGGCCTCCGCCTCCGCTCTCGCGGCCGGCCTCCTCCTCCGCTCCCGCCCGTGCAATGGGGTGTTATTTGCAAAAATTCAAATTTCGGGGACTTTTTTATAAATTGAAATAATTTCTGGGGGTTTATTTGCAAAAATTTGAATTTCGAAGACTTTTTTGTAAATCTGAGTTATTTCAGGGTGTTATTTGTAAAAATCCGAATTTTGGGGACTTCTCTGTAAATCAGTATAATTTTCGGGGGTTTATTTGCAAAAATTCAAATTTGGAGGATTTTTTTGTAAATCTGAGTTATTTCGGGGTGTTATTTGCAAAAAACCGAATTTCGGGGCATTAAATATAAAAAAAATAAGTTTTTAGGGGTGTATGTGTAAAATAACCGAGGGTAAAATCGGAATTTTTTAGCAAAATTTTGATTAAATAACAATCAGGGGGGTGTGGCTAAATATTTTCGAATTTGGGGGGGGGTGTGGGTAATTACGAAAATTACGGGGGGTTAAGCGTAATTAAGGCTAATTACGGGGGGTTATCCGTAATTATCCCATTTTCAAATGCAGCAAGTTATTATGATAATACTAGTGCTATTAGTTTGTCTAAAATGCCAGTACTACATTCTTGTTCAAAACACATTGATATTCAATATTATTTTATATATGATTATGTTTCTAAAAATAATATTTCATTGATTTTTATCAAAATTGATCATCAATGTACAACTAATTTCACGAAACCCTTGGATGACATGTGACTTTGTTTAATTCGTAATGATATTGGAGTTTTGAAACTTAATTGAATAAATTTATTATTTGATAATTAATTGATTTGTTTTATTTTACAAAATTTTGTTTATCATTTGTCAAGTTTGGGCACCCGATCAGGACAATTCAGGTGCCCAAATTTTGGTCTGGAAATTAGGCTCATAGCTTCTTATCTTTGAATGGTCAACCAAGATAGTTTAGGCACCTGAAGTGGCTTTGAACTATCAAACAGGATTATTTAGATGTCTAAATGCATTTGTGCACTTTCTATTTTCTTTATGCTATCTTGGGATGCCTAAATAGGGTGGTTCGAATGTTCTAATGTGGAAATTCATACAATCTCTCCTCCTTTGGCTCTTTGACAACTCTAGCAGTCTCCTCTGGTGTTTTCCCTTCATTTCCACCTTCCTCCTCCTCCAATTCTTTGAATTCTCTATCGTTGCCTACACCAAAACCCTCGCCTCAATATGCAAGTGTTCCTCAACTTCAACCTCTAGTGAGGAACCCCAATTTCCTCCTTAATTTTATTCTTTGAATAACTTTACACATTATTGTGATTATTTTTCTAGTTCTAGGATCATTCCACCTTGTATCATAGATTTTGTTGAACTAGCTTTCTTGAATCTATCTATCCTATTTGTTGCCCAAGAGTGGCTTGACCTTGTATCCTCCCATGAGACCTACAATGAGGAGGACATGTGGATGTGGGATCAAAATTAGCGGTTCGAGATAGCAGAGACCCCGAGGAGCAACCTCGAAATGACAAATCAAACTATGTGTATTTGTGTGCTCAATCAGGTATTGTGGAAAAATGACTTCCAATAAGCACAAACTCTAGTTGTTAATTATCCTAACTTCCAATAATCAATGATCTTGTTTGACTTATTATCGATTAGTTTTGAAGTATTACCGATGGCTTTTGGGGTTGGTTTAGCTAAGCGTTGCCAATGGCTTTTGAGTTAGCTTAACTTTGAAATATGGCTAGCAGCTTTAAACGTATTGTTAATTAACTTTATTTGAATAAGGTGTATGGCTGACTAACTAAACAAGTTTAAAACTATCTTTGGTTCAATTTAATTTGAATGGATGACTAGTGGCCTTGGCTTTTGTAAATCATCTTTGATTTGATAATCCATGGTCTTTTTTGACTTATTATTAATTAGTTGTGAAGCATTGCTTATGGCTTTTGGGGTTGTCTTAGCTAAGGATTGCTAATGGATATTGAGTTGACTTAGATTTGAACTGTAGCCAGCAGCTTTAAGCATATTGCTAGTTGTGGGATTGAAATTGGTGGCTAGGGATAGCAAATACCCTAGTGAGTGATCTCTAAACACAAATCAAAATGTGTATGTATTTAAGTTCATGATCAGGTATTATGGGAACATGACTACCAATAAGCACAAGCCCCTCTTATTAATTATCTTGATAATTGTTAGAAACTTCTTAAAGTAAGAAATCTAGCTAATAAAATAAAAATATAGAAGAAAAGAAGAAAACACCGTATGATTAATTTTGAGAAAAGGTACATAACTTAAGTGAAGGCATGCTCTCACTTTACAATTTAATGAATTTAAGCATGTAATTATGAAAGAATATGAAATGAGAAATGGAAGTGGGAAAGAAGCTTTAATGTGCACTATTGCCCCACTCCTGTGCACTGAACCATGTGGAACTTGATTTGGATGGATCTTGATTTGATCCTTAGAAAATGTTGATAACTTGGCTTATGTCAATTAGTACTAAGATTCAAATGTTGCTTGATGGGATATGGAAGGAGATGATGGAGGAAGTGGGAGAAGCCTGAAGTGTTGCCAACAACTTTGAGCATGTTAGTGATTAACTTCCTTTGATAGCATTATTAATGGCTTGTTGGGTTTAGCTTGAAGTGTGACCGATAGTTTTGAGCATCGGTGATTAAATTCTTTTGACTTGATGATGTTACCAGTGGGGTTGGATTTAGCCTTGAAGTATTGCCGATAGTTTTGAGCATTGGCAATTAACTTCTTTGATTTCATGGTATTACCAACAGGGTTGGGTTTAGCCTCAAAGTATTGCTGATAGTTTTAAGCATTGGTGATTGACTTCTTTTAATTTGATGGCATTACCAACGAGGTTGGGTTTAGCCTAGAAGTGTAGCTGATAGCCTTAAGCATTAGCAATAACTTCTCTTGATATTATTGCTGATAGCTTGTCAAATTTAGCTTGAAGTGTAGCCAATTGCCTTGAGCATTGGTGATAACTTCTCTTGATAGTATTACCTACAGCTTCCCATATTTAGCTTGAAGTGTTGCCAAAGGCTTTTTGTTGCACAACCAGTAGGACTCAGCTTGACTTAGTTTAGTTCTTTTCAAACTTGTTTTGATTCAAATTTGATTTATTTTTGGTTCAGGTTTGACCTGGTTCTGATCTAGGTTTGACCTATTTTATGATTTAGGTTTTGACCTATTTCTAGTTCAGGTTTGACCTATTTATGGTTCAATGTTTATCTATTTTTGTTTCAGGTTTTGACATGTTTCTGGTTCAGATTTTGGCCTACTTCTAGTTCAGGTTTAGACTTGCTTTTGGTTTAGGTTTTGACCTATTTCTGGTTTAGGTTTGAGCTATTTTGGGTTTAGATTTTGACCTATTTTGGGCTTTGTTTGAACTTGGTTTAACCCATTTAAGGTTTGGTTCAGACTTGGCTTGACTCAGTTGGGACTTGGTTCAAACTTGGCTTGAACAATTGGGTTCAGTTCAAACTTGGCTTGACCTAATTCGGTTTGGTTTGAACTTGGCTTGGCCTAGTTGGGACTTGGTTCAAACTTGATTCGAATTTATTTGATTTGATTCAAGCATGGCTTGACTCAATTAGAGTTCAAATGTGGTTTGACACGATAAGAGTTCAATTTGAATTTGTTTTGATTTAATTCAAATGTAGTTTCAATTTGAACTTATTTTGATTTAGTTCAACTAATGTTTAACTCACTTTAGAGTTCTATTCAAACTTGTTGTGGCTTAGTTCAAATGTTTTTTGACACAATCGGCCCTCAATTTGAACTTCTCATGGTTTGAATCAATTAGTCCACTTCAAAATTGTTTTGATTTAGTTTGAATATTGTTGAATTAGATTGCGGTTTAATCTAAACTTGGTTTTGCTTCTAGACTAACTTGGTTTGAACCTAAACTGACCCAGGTTTGGGTCGATTGAAATTTGACCCAATTTGGATTAATTTTAAACCCAAGTCATCAACTTTTCTAATTGAAATGGATGATTGGTTGGGATATTGGTTGACCAGCTATGTGGGTGTTGTTTCTAGTTTAATAGAACCAGATGACTGGTTTGGGTACCGGTCATCTGATTGAGTGTGCATGGGGGCTTGATGGAATAAAACCAATCGACCAATTTAGAGTAGTGGTCGATTGATAGTGGTCGATTGATAGAGGCCTTTTTTGCCTATCTAAATTGGTTCTAGTCCATTTGTTCTTTTCCCATTTGGGTTTGTTTTTAGGCTTTGTTTGAGTCAACTTCGTTTTGTTTATTTGTCTCACCCAAATTGGCTTCAATTCAATATGATGGAGTCATTTAATCAATTTTATCAATTTTGCTTTAGCTCAAGAGCCCATAGGCTATTATGATGACATTGTGGTGAGCCTGCAAGTTAGCCTATTATTTAAGTAGACATTTAGCAAGATCATAGGATGACCTATAGTGCAAATAGACATTCAGTGAGCTTGCAGGTTGGCCTATAATTCAAATAGAAATTAGGCAAGCTGGCAAGCTAGCCTTTAGTTTGACTCGATTTTTGAGCAAGACAATAGATTAACCCTAGATCAATTGACTTTTGAGTGAGTCATAGGTTGCCCCTAAGTCAAAGTTGGTTTTTGAGTGAGATCATAGGCTGGCCCTAGACCATTTGACTTTCAGACCAAACTACAGGCTGACCCCAAGGAAAAGTTGGTTTTCAGTCAAGATCGTAGGCTGACACTAGGTTGATTGTGAGAATGAATTCTTTTATTCATTTTGCTTTGGTCTTTTTTTTTGCGGTTCTTGTTCTACACTTAATCAAAGTGGGTTCTCATCATCATCTCTTCTTCATCTTTAGAGACCTTCATGGTGGGCCTCAAAGTTCAAATTTCATAGTAGGATGCTGCCATGGTAAAGGTTGGATTGCTGGTGGAAATGGAGTCGCCAGTCATTGTAGTGGTGACAGAGATTTGCTGATGCACGAGACCGTGGGTTGGCCATGGTAGTGATAGAGGCCAGTTGGTGCATGAGGTTGTGAGTGGTTGTGGTGGTAATAGAGATTGATGCATAGGAGGAGATAGGGGGCCATGGGTGGTTGTAGTGTTGGTGGAGTGAAAGAGGTGCTCATGGTGTGGTTTGGGCATCCGGTCCCTCATGTCTGGTCACCCAAACTCAGGTGGCTAAGTATTGTATGAATGGGATAAACAGCGGCTGGAAGAGAGTGAAGCTGTAGGTGGTTGCAAGTAGGGAAAGTGGGTAGTAGGAGTATGGGACAGCGGGCCTCATGGGATACAAAGGACTATGAAGAAATAAAACCAAAAAATAACAAAGAAGAATAAGAGCCTTACATCTTCTTGATGCTCTCTTGTTTCCTCCTTGATGAGATCTCCCTTCTACTAAACTTTGTGCTCCTCTTCATGCCAATTCAGGCTCACAATATCTCCAATAATTCATGTCGAATTCCTATAGAATTCATTCTTCAAATTTTTATCCTCTTGCCCTCTTTTTATAGGGTTGAGAGGATCTTCAAATTGAATCATTGATTGATTTGATTTCAAAGCTTGATAGATATATTGTTGTCATAAACCTTAGATTTGAATCCTTGATTGATATATTTTAAGATTGCAATCATCTTGACTGAAGATCTAATTGATTTTTGATGAATTGGGAGAGGATCTATTTTCATTTATGTAGATTATGCCTAAATTGGATGACTGATTGGGGAACTAACCGATCAATAGAGATTACATTAGTCTTTCTTATCAGAACTGGTCAACCAGTTTAGAAGCCAATCGACCATAGAATATTACCAATCTTGGTTCAAGGGAAATCGGTTAACTATTTTAGGAATTGGTTGACTAGTGCGGCCTAATTCTATATTTGGTCTTGAAGTTTTAGCTCGTGTTTACTTTAATTGGGCCCCACCCATTATGAATTAGGCTCAAAGTCCTACTCCAATTCTTATTAAACTCAAAGTTGGAGTTGGATTATAAAATCTACTTAAATAAATTGACCCTTAGCATCCACTTCACAAGTTTTCTTGGTGAGAGAAATGGATGTGAAAAATAATAAGTATTTGATTCACATCATTGCTTTCACAAGTGTCTGATAGGTAGGGTTCCTTACTTCTCTTCTTGCCATCTTGCAATAGCTTTTTTTTCTTGTTCTAATTTGTTTGCCTCTTTTTTTTCCATCTAAAGGTACTATGGAGTCTCTTGTAATTGAAATAATTCATAATGGGAAAGGAGATAGTTTGGTTTTACATTTTTTCCTTCCTGTTTTTGGAACTAATGTCGAGGTAATAATTATGTATCATCCTTCGGAACTTCAAAAATGAATGAGATTTGATCATTAGCATCCCTTTGCTCACTTTTCCAAAGAGGGGATGTCATGTGTTGATGAGACTATGAAGTCCTTCAGGTTGGAGCCAGTTGGGTACTTTAGCCAATGAGAGTCTTCAAAAACCCTTGGATTTTGCATCTTGAATGATTGTATGCTTGCTTAGGGATGATCATTCCAGCTTGCTATTATGGGATCGATTTCAGTTGCTAGGGAGTAGTGGGGGCCTCAAGAGCAACCTCGATGCACAAATCGAAGTTTATTTTAATTTCAAGTGCACTATCAAGTGTTGTGGGAACATTAACTTTCAACAAAGGCAAGCCCCTATAGTTAATTATCCCAATAATTATCAAGAACCTTCTAAAGCAAGAAACCTAGTTAATAAAATAGTGACACAAAAAGAAAAGGAAAAAGCATTCTATTGATTTTAAGAAATAGCACATGACTTAAGTAAGGGTATACCCTCACTTCACAATGAATTTTAATATGAAATTATAGAAAATATAAAAAAAGGAAAAAAAAAGGAGTAGGGAAGAAGGTCTGGTATATGCTGCTACCCTCTCTCCCACACTGGACCTCATGACGTCTAACTCATATTGACTTGGTCTCTAATAGATGTTGATGGCATCATTTAATGAGATATGGAAGGAAATGGGAGAAGACTCAAAGTGTTTCCAATAGCTTTGAGCATTGGTGATAACTTCATTTTATTTGGTAGCATCACCAATGACTTATAGAGTTGGGTATAACTTTGAAAATTATGCCATCAATGGCTTTTAGAGTTAACTAGTTTGAGGGGTGTGTTATCAACTATTCACCAATAACTTATAGAGTTGGGTATAACTTTGAAAATTATGTCATCAATGGCTTTTAGAGTTGACTGGCTTGAGGGATGTGTTATCAACTACTTCTAGGGTTGACTAGCTTGAAGAGTGTATTATCAATTGCTTCTAGGTTTGACTAGCTTGACTAGTGTACAATTAACTACTTTTGGGGTTGACCATCTTGGATGGGTGTGTCATCAACTAGTTTTATAGTTGAATAGCTTGAAAGGTGTGCCATCAACTATTTCTCAGGTTAACTAGCATGAGAGGTGCATTGTCAACTACTTTTGGGGTTAACTAGCTTGAGGAGTGCATCGTCAGTTGCTTCTAGGGTTGACTAGCTTGAGGGTACATTGTCAACTACTTCTAGGGTTGGCTAGCTTGAAAGGCGCATCATCAACTACTTCTAGAATTAACTAGCTTAAGGGGTACATTGTTAATTGCTTGTAGGGTTGAGTAGCTTGAGTAGTGTGTCATTAACTACTTCTGGGATTGACTAGCTTGAAAGGTGCATTGTCAACTACTTCTAGGGTTAACTAGCTTTGTAGTGTGGCCAACAACTTTGAGCATGTTGGTGTTTAGCTTCTTCAATTTGGTAGCATCATTAATAGTTTAGGGGGTTGGGCATAGCTTTGAATTTTGGCCAACAACTTTGAATGTATTGGTATTTAACTTCTTTGATTTGGTAGCATCACCAATGACTTAGAGGGTTGGGTATGGCTTTGGGGTGCTATCAAAGGCTTTTATAGCACACTTAATGGGACTCAGTTTAACCCAATTTAGTTTTATATGAACTAATTATGGTTCATGTCAGAATGATAATATCACCTATTTTTCATAGGCTTGGAGTATTACTGAAAGTTCAACACCCCCAGTAGGACTTAGTTTGATCCTATTTAGTTTTGTCAAGACTAATATAGTTTGAGTTTGAGTTCGATTTGAAATCAATTCAATGTTTAATACTCAATTTTTTATTTGAGTCTGAATTGATTCAACTTGATGTTTAAAACTTAATCAAATTGTGATTCACTAACTCCATCTTAAAAGATAGTGATGTGTTAATTTTTTATTCCTAGAATCTATGGTGATTGGGCTCACACTGATGCTTCATAGCATGACCAAGGGAACCATGTGAAATATCCATTCTAAAATCACGATTGGTATTAATAGTGAATATTGGATTTGCGATAATAAATTCAATTCCCCAAGCTTGGCATTGATTTTTAGAAGAACATTTATCAAATACTGATAATTCACTTTAGTTGGAATAGTGCTAATTTTAATTTGAATCTAACTTGATTCAATTTAATGTTCAAAACTCCATTTTGGTTCAAGTTTGATTTCACTTGCTTTGGGTCAAATTTGACCTAGTGTTGGACCTTCACTTTGTTCAAGTTCGAATAAGCTTTGTTTGGCTTAGTTTTAGTTCAGGTTCAACCTAGTTTAGGTTTGATTTTGAGTTTAACCCTTTAGTTTGAGCTTGATTTAACCAAATTAGGATTTAATTTGAGCTTAATTTGACCCAAAGAGGGTTCGATTTAAACTTTGTTTGACCTGGAATTAACCTGATTTAAACTCAATCAAGATTTGCTTTTAGCAAATTTGGTTTTGATTGACTCAATTTGGAGTTTAGGTCCAGCTCAGTTTGAGTTTTACTCTATTTATTTGATCAATCTAGGTCCATTTGAGTTAATTTACTTTTGTACTTTTTTCAGCTAAGTTTAATTTTAATGTGATTGAGTTATTTCACATTAATCAATTCGATATGAGAGTCCTTGGCCATTATGATAATTTTGAGTGAACCTGTTGACTAACCTTAAATGTGTGAACCCAAGAACTAGCTTCGTTTGCAAACTTGAAAGCTATCTTAAAAGTGCAAGCCTGAAGGTTGGTTGAGTGTGAGCTCGAAAGCTAGCTTAAATGTGAGTCCAAAGGTTGGCTGAGTGCAAGGCTAAAGGTTAGCTGAGTGCAAGCCTAAAGACCAAGTGAGTGTAAGCCCGAAGGCTAGTTGAGATGTGACGTGAAGACTGGCTTAGTGTGAGACCGAAGGCTAGTTGACCGTGAGCCCGAGGCTGGCTAGGTGCGAGCTTGAAGGTTGGTTGAGTATGAGCCAGAAGACTAGTTTGGAAGCAAGTCTAAAGGTTGGTTGGGTGTGAGACTAAAGGCTGGTTGAATGCAAGTCCAAAGGTTATTTGATTATAAGCCCAAAGGCTTGCTAAATGCAAGCTTGAAGGTTGTCTTAGTGTGAGTCTGTAGGCTAACTGAGTGCAAGCTTGAAGGATAGCTGGTTGCGAGCCCAAAGGCTAGCGTAATACAAGCCCGAATGTTGGCAAAGATGCAAGCCCAAAGGTTGGCATGGTGAAAGCTCGATGTTTGGCTTGGATGTGAGCCTGAAGGCTTGCTTGGATGTGAGTCCAAAGGCTAGCTTAAGTGTGAACCCAAAAGCTGGCTGAGTGTGAGGCTAAATGATGGCTTGGGTGTAAGCCCCAAGGTTGGCTAAGTGTGAGCCTAAAGGCTGGCTTGGATGCAAGCCCAAAGGCTGGCTAGGTGTAAGCTTGAAGGTTGACTTGGTGTGAGTCTGAGGGTTGGATTTGGATGTGAGCCTAAAGGTTGGGTAGGTGCAAGCTTGAAGGCTAGCTATGTGCAAGCTCGAAGGTTGTCTTGGGTCAGAGCCTGAGGGCTGGCTGATTGCACCCCCAAAGGCTGTCTAGATATGAGCCAGAGGATGAGCCAGAGGGCTGGTTGATGCAATTTTGAAGGCTTCTTAAGTGTAAGCTTGAATGCTGGCTGAGTGTGAGCCCAAACATTGGCTGAGTGTGAGCCCAAAGTCTAACTTAGATTCAAGATTGAAGGCTAGATAGGATGCAAGTCCGAAGGCTAGCTAGGTGCAACTCTGAAGGGTGTCTTAGATGCAAGCTTGGGGGCTACCTTGATGACTGGCTTGGATGCAAGCTTGAAGGTTGGCTAAGTGTGAGCCTAAAGGCTTGCTTGGGGAAAGTCCCAAGATTGGCTTAGATGTGAGCTCGATAACTAGCTTGGATGTGAGCTTGAAGGCTTACTAGGTGCAAGTGCGAACATTGGCTTAGTGCAAGCACAAGAGCTGGCTTAAGTGTGAGCCCAAGGCTAGCTAAGTGTGAGCCCAAAAATTGGTTTTGTGCAATCCTAAAGGCTAGCTTAGATGCAAGCCCAAAGGCTGGCTTGGTGCTAGCCCGAAGGCTGGTTTGGATGCAAGTTTGAAGGCTAACTAAGTGCCAGCTCAAAAGCTAGTTCAGTATGAACCTAAATGCTAGTTTGGATGCAAGCTTGAAGGTTGGCTTAAATGTGAGGCCAAAGACTGGCTGAGTTTGAGCCGAAGGCTAGTTGAGTGCAAGTTTGGGTGTGAGTCTAAAGGCTGTTTGAGTGAGAGCTTGATGGCTGACTTGGATGTGAGCCCCAAGGTTAGTTGGATGTGAACCCAAAGGTTGGCTGGGTGTGAGCCTCAAGGCTGGTTTGGATGTGAGCTTGAAGGCTGGCTTGGTATAAGCTGCTAGCTATATGTGAGCCCAAAGTTTGGCTTAAATGCGAGCCCGAAGGCTAACTAAGAGTGAGCCCAAAGGCTGGCTTGGGTCTGAGTGTGAAGGCTAGCTGAATGTAAGCCCAAAGATTAGCTGAGTGTGAGCTCAAAGGCTAGCTTAGATGCAAACTTGAAGGTTAGTTGGATGTGAGCCAGAAGGTTGGCTAAGTGTGAGAAACCTCAGGTGGGCACAGTGTTGATGAAGTTTGTTGATATACCAAGAACCATAGGTGGCTGTAGTGTTCGTGAAGTTTGTTAATGTGCCAAGGACTACAGGTGGCCTTGCTAGTCATGACATGAAAATCAAAGCAAGATGTTGCTAACCAAATCCCCCTTTTTTGGGGAAGCAACTTCTCTTTTATATTTTTCTCCTTACAGATCTTTCTTCCTTCTTCTTTTTTTCTTCGCAAGCCCACACATCCTCCTTCAAAATCCTACCTAGCCATGGCTTGGTCTTCTTAATCCCATGGCTAGATTTGTCTAGATTTGGCTAAGTCTAGCCTTGCTTTGGTGGTGCATGATGAGGGGGAGGCTTAGACCTCACCTCTCCCTTTTTTTCTTTAGTTTCAATATCAGATTTGACTGGGTCTTTGTTAGATCTAGCCATAAAGGGTGGTAGTGTGTCACTAAGGCTCTATGAATAAGAGCTGGGCAGAGGGTGTGCTTGTGCAGGGTTGTGTGGAGCTCATAAAGGAGGCTGGAGGGCAAGACTATTATGTGAGCATCTCAATAGGGCAAAACAATGGCGAGGCAAACTAGCACAGGACTAGGTGGGGATGGAGCTATACCACTGGCAAGGTTGATTTGGGGAGGAGCTTCAGTGGTGCAATGGTGCGCATGATGGTATGGAGTTGGTTATGGTTTGATTAGTGGTCTAGCTCGGGTACAACTGTAAGTTTGAGGGAGCAAGGAGCCATAGATGGTAGAGGAACTTGTTGGGGCGGGGGAGGTTGTTGCGGCGATAAGCTTGTTGGAGTAGCACAGGTGCATGATGAGTAGGATAGCAATGATAGTCAATGGCTAAGAACCTCATAGGGGAAGAAGAGCAAAGCAGGAAAGAGCAAGAAGAGAAAAAAGGAAACTTAAACATGCATAGATAAGAATCTTACTGACTCATGATGATGTCTTCTTTGATTTCTCTCTGATGATAGCTCCTAATTCCTTCTTCATTCTCCTGATCACTCTCCTCTCCTCTCTTTTCTATTCTAATTCCCCCTTTTTATTTTAGATGATGGACCAAATCATTCTGAAATGAAAGACTATCTCCTCCCCTTTTATATTTATTCATTTGCTTTTTGGGGCAGATTATGAATTGATAATCTTGGAAGGTTGTATAGGGTGACAATATTTGATTGGGGTTCAGATTTGGAATGAATGTAAATATGGATGAGGATTTGATTTGTTTACTTATGAGTAAAAATTATACTCATTTGCGATATCCAATTTTCAAGGGGATTATTTGCAAATTTTTTCAAAAAATTTGGACCAAAATATAATGTTATAGATTCCAAGGGGCTTTTTGAAAAAAGATATACTTGTAAAACTTTGAAATTTTTAGGGTCTCTTTTGAATAAAATTTGGGCTTGTTTATAACTAAATTTTCAGGGGTTTTGTTTGCAACAATTAGAAATTTCAAGGGGTTATCTCCAAATATAAAATTTTGAGGGGTTGATTCACAAATCCTAATTTAGCTCAAATCTTATTTTACCTTTTAATCAAAATTTAGGCCCAGGTCCAATATCTAAATTTGTCTTATCATGAGCTTGACTCAAAAGTGCCTCCTTTGTATCCACTTCATGAGCTTTCTTGATGAAGGGAGTGGATGCAAAAGGAAGAGTGAGCATCTTATTTCTTATCACTACCTTTGTAAGTATCTAACTAGTAAAATTTCATGTTTATTTTTCTGCCTCCTCACAATAGTATTTTTTTTTCCTTTGCCCCTTCTCTCTTATGTGCACGGCTCTCGCTTCTCTAAAGGTACCATGGAATCCTTTGCAATTGAGAGAATTGGGAAGGAAGGTGGTTTGGATGTACGACATTTCCTCCCTATCTTTGGGACCAAAGTCGAGGTAGTCATCAAATACCAACCTCAAGAATATCAAAAAGTGAGTGTGTTTTGATAATTATCATCCTTTAGCCTATTTTTTGAAGGAAGGGGCATCATGTGTTGATGGGGCGAGTGGTTGATCATATTGAAACTAGTTGGGTATTTTAGATAGCGAGAATCTTTAGAGACCTTGGGGTTTCGTATTCTGGATGGTTGCTCACCTATTTGGAAGCGATCATTCCTGCTTGCCGGAATAGTACTAGTTCTACAAAATTATTCTGAGTGTGTTGATGATATAATATCTCAGTTCTCAGCCCAACTTGTGGGACTCGGCACCTAGGAGGAGTCATAGCATATAATGGAGTATGCCAAAAACTTAAGGATTTTGCATGGTGTGATCCAGGTGTGGAATCATGCCATTAATACCATCCACACTCCATATGGTGAGATCAGTGTCTCGTTATAGATATAAGGCAACTAGCCAAGATCCCCATCCTCAGGGACTTTTATGATGAGTACATCTCTACTAATCACCACGCAGGCCTTGGCTTCTATTATACTTTGCATGATCTACTTAGAGTTTATAAGCAGTTGGTGGAACATTTTCCAAATAATTAGAAGAGGGTGTATTTCAATCGTTGGATTGAGATTTTTTATGAAAGTAGTTTGACACATGAGCCAACCAACTTTGACTAGATTATACACAACACAAGAGACATCCTTCTATAATTTGTCCCTGAGACCTATTATTTTGCTACCTTCATCAATTTATGATTTTTCCGCTTTATCATTCCACATAGTGGGTAGTATATTTATCTAGAGACATTTGCAATGGCCTATAAGATGGCACATAGATAGAGAGTTATCTTGGCCCCTGTGATGCTAGGTTTGATATATGTTAGTCTCAAAGTGAGGGTGGACAGTCCTTTAGGATCAGGTGATTCTTCAGTTTGGTTTCCTATTAAATTTATGCCTATTTTAAAAGGACGTATACTGAGTTGGTGCCTAGTGATAAAATTAAGAAGCTATGTCATTCACATTAAGTCTCCATCCCTGAGATGATTCAGATTATAAATACAATTACCTCTACTTTCTCCCCCAGAGATGCTAGGATGCATGTGCTAGATACCCAAATTTTTGAGTGGCAAGCTTTTCTCTTCATTCTTCATGATTCTAACATGTTAGCAAATGTAGCTCATCTTCCATTATTTTCAGAGACTTATGAGTATATTATCTCTTTGTAGTGTGACATACTCCCACTTTACTTTAGAGAGTATTTAGTTGTGAAGTCTTATAATCCACATTAGTTTTGTCAGTAGTTTGGGTATGATTAGGATTTTCTTAAGATCATTCCCACTCCTTCATCACCATCATGTCTTGGCCAATTAGTAGATTTGACTTACCATAAGAAGTAGGCTTGATTGCTCCATGTAGATATTGGCTTAATTACCGCGTAATATGAACTTGATTTGCCATATAAAAATGGACTTGATTTGCCATGTGGAAGTAAACTTGAGGTGCCACAATAAGTGGATTTGATTTACCATAACAAGTGGACTTGATTGATCTATGTAGATATGGGCTTAATCACCATGTAATATGGACTTGACTTGCCATGTGAAAAAAGGCTTAATTTGCCACATGGAAGTGGACTTGAGGTGCCACAATAAGTGGATTCAATTTACCACAAGAAGTGGACTTAACTTGCCAGGAGAAGTGGACTCGGATTGCCATGTGAATGCGGGCTTAATGACCTTGAAAAATGGACTTTTGTTTGCCCCATGAGAGTAGACTTGATTTGCCATGTGGAAGTGGACTTGTTTGCCATATGGAAGTAGAATTGATTGCCACATGGAAGTGGATTTAATTTACCACAATAAGTTGACTTAATTTGCCATACAATTAGGCAAGATTTTGTGTCCATGCTTTGCCTTGAGAAACATGGAGTGCATGTTTGACCAAATATCCCTTTTTGAGGAAGTCAGTTATTCTATGATAAAAAAACATAGACACTTTTGGTTATTATTGTTGTTGCCTCCAAAAGTTTAGGCATAGTACCTTTAAGAAATTGACCATTGATTGGTTGCATAGGCCTTTCTCCTTTGTCATTGATTAGTTGGTAGGATCCTCCTTCAAATATCCTTTCGATGATATAAGTGCCTTTCCAACTAGGCTTGAACTTGCCTTTCTTATTTCAGTTTGGGATTATGGGTCTTCTTAAGACTAAGATCATATCTCTCTTTTGGAAAGATCTAAGCCGGTCTATTTTATTGGAGGCCCTGAATAATTATGCTTGATACATTTTTAGGCTTTGTTGGGCTAGGAGCCTTGTCTCATCCAGGGAGTCTATCTCATCAAGGTGAAGATGAACATTACCTTCTTCTATAATTTCTTCTTATAAGGTAGTTCTTAGAGAGGGAATTTACACTTCTAGTGGCAAGACTTGCTTGGTCCCGAACACCAATGCATGTGGCATTGATTGAGTAGGGGTTGGATATGTGGTACAATAAGCCCACAATGCTTTAGAAAGCTTTTGGTGTTACTATCTCTTATTTTGGTGACAACTTTCTTCAATATCTTGGAAAGTGTCTTGTTGAATGCCTCAGCAAGCCCATTGGCTCTCGCATTGTAGATGAATGAATATCTTCAATATATCTTATAATGATGCGCAAGTCATCCTTCTTTGAAGCTTTTGAAGGATGGTCCATTCTCAGAAATATTCCTTCAAGGGATACTGAATTGGTATAGGATTTTTCTCGAAGGAAGTGAATAATTGTATATGCTTTTATCTCTTTCAATAGAATCGCTTCAGCCCATCGAGAGAAATAGACTGTCGCTAATAGTATGAAGTGATGGACTCTAGAAGAAGATGGTTAATTGAGTCGATGATATCCGTACCCCATACCTTGAATGGCCATGAGGACACTATTGGATGTAGAGGGTTTGGGTGTCGATGAATAAAGTTACCTGGATTTGGCACGTATGATATTTCCTCGCATATTTGATGCAATCTCTCACAATCATGGGCCAATAGTAGCCCATATGTTTAATCTTCGTCATTATTTTTGGGCCCGATTGATAAGCCCCGCAAACCCTATAATGCACCTTATAAATAACCTTTTTAGCTTCTTTGTGTGAGATACAACACAGAAGTAGTTGGTCAAAGGACCTTCTATAAAGAATGTCATTGATAAGTAGAAAGCCACAACTCTCTTTTTGAGTTGTGTTCATGTAGATTTATCTTTTGGGAGTTCTCCACTTTTGAGGTAGTTGGTGAATAGTAATCTCCAATCTATGATCTCTTCTACTAGTTTAGATTCAGTCTTCTCGTGTTTAATGTTGAAGACTAAGCTTATCACTAGTATCTACTATGAATTGTGATCAGAATTTCTCCTTGATTAGGATTAGTCAATGCCTTGGCTAATTTGACTAAGGAATTAGCTTCCAAATTGATGGACCAGGAGACCTTAGTTATTTGAACATGTGGGATTTGTCTTATATGCTATTGAGCATTTCATGGTATTTCAAGAGCTTAGGTTTGTGGACTTTATATTCACCTTGGGCTTAGCTGATAACAAATTGCAAGTCACAAAAATATGTAGGTATAATATTTCCATATTGATGGCTATTTTTAGTCCTACAATTAGAACCTCATATTCAGCTCCGTTGTTTGTGGATGGTTTTAAGAGAGAATAGGAATATTCCCAAAATATGTCCATTTATAATAACATAAATGAGTCCAATGCTTGCTTTGATTTATAGAAGCTTTAGTTTGATTTCTGGTTTGATGGGTGATGCTCCACACTAAAGTTTCACTTCTTTAATCAAAAGGATTTCTTTGTTAGGGAGCTCACAACTCAATAGGAATCGTCTGACACTAGATGAGCTACAAGAAAATCAGCAAGGGCTTGCCCTTTGATCGCCTTTTAGGGAGTGAACTTAATATCATATTCTATGAGGATTAGAGTCCATTTTGCTAGCCTTCTAGTGAGTACAGGCCTAGTCATCGAGTCCTTTATAGGATTAATCTCTGATATTAAAATGACTTGATGAGAAAGCAAATAATATCTCAGCCTTTTGATTGTAAATATGAGTGCCAAGCAATGCTTCTCAATGGGAGAGTAATTGCTTTTTACCTCCGCTAGCATTCTACTTAGTAGAGTGCATTTTCTTTGCTCCTTCGATTATTCTGGGTAAGAAGTGCACCTAGGGAACCTTCCATTATTGCCATGTAGAGAATTAAGGGTTTATTAGGTAGGGGTACTACAAACATTGGTGGCTTTAGGAGATACTGCTTGATTTCTTCAAAGGCCTATTGGCAATCTCAATTCCAAATGAATGAAGTGTCCTTTTTCATTAAATTGAAAAAGGCCTTACATTTTCCAGAGAGGTTTGAAATGAATCTCATTATGTATGCAATTAGCCTTGGAATGACCTCAATTACTTTAAATTGCTAGGTGGTGGGATATCCAAGATATCTTTGATCTTAGATGGATCAATTTTAATCCCTTAATGTCCGACAACAAGGTCAAGGAATTTTCACGATGATACCCCAAAAGCACATTTTATAGGATTTATCTTTAAGTTATATTTTCTAAAGTAGTTGAACAGCACTCTTAGATCTTGGATGGTGCCTATCTTGGACTTAGTTTTGACCATCAAGTCATCCATATAACATTCCACCAACTGGTGTATGAGGTCATCCAAGTTTGGGTTATGGCCCTTTGATAAGTGGCTCTTGCAATCTTGAGTTCAAAGGGCATCACCTTGTACTAATAGATGCCAATTGGAGTTTAGAAGGTTGTATGTTTCTCATTATTAGGATGCATCTTGATTTGGTTATACCCTAAAAATCCATCCATGAAGGAGAATATTTCAAAGTTGACTGTGTTATCAATCATGATTTCCATTATTGGCAACAAAAAATTATCTTTTGGACATGCTTTATTCAAGTCCCTATAGTCTACACAAATATGGATTTAACCATTTTTCTTCTTGATTGGCGTGATATTTGCCACTGAGTTTGGGTATTTTTCCTCTCTGATGAAGCATGTTTTGATTAGTTTCTTTGTTTCTTCTACCACCTTCTATTCTAGGTGGAGTTTCATCTTCCTAAGTGCTTGTATAATAGGTGGAAGCTTGGGATTATGGCTAACTTATGGATTGTAACTTCAAGATCTAGTCTAGGCATCTCCTTATAGCTCCATGTAAAGTAATCAATGTACTTTTCAAGAACTACTTCAAGCTAGGTTTGGCTTTCCTCTAAGAGTTGAGTGCTGATGAAAGCCAGCTTGGGGTCCTCCTCTAAGCCTAGGTTAATCTCCAACAGTCCACTAGATCTTCAGTCTCCAAGATGTCATGCATATTTGGGGCACAAGACATTGCCTTATAAAATAGTATTTCCTTTTCTCATTTGCATTATGGTGTAATGTATAAAGTTGTTAATTCCTCTATAATATTAATAGTTAGCTTATCTAATGACTTAAATAAGCCCTCTAGAACTTTAGTAATAAGGAGAGTATTTTCCATTTGACTTCTATCATTATCTTTATTAGAAGTGTAACCACCCAAGAAGACTTGTGGGCTTCTTCATTTGAAGAGTCTAGGTCAGAGTCACTTCCTAAGTAAGGAGAAGTGAGGATCATGCTAGCAATCTTTTGTTTTACTTGACTAATAAAGCAGATCCTCTATTGGTATAGGACATCTAGTACTATTTTGTATTATCATAATGTACCTCATGAAGATCAAAAGAATGTACATCTCCATCAATTCAGTATTCTTTACCATCCTCGAAGTATTTGAGCTATTAATGTAGGGTTGATGGCACTATTCAATTTTTATATAGTCATTGCTTCTCTAGTAGTGCTTTGTATGATACATCAATATCGATAATATAAAACTTGGCATTTGTCATCAACTTGCCTACCTTCAGAGGGATGGTTATGGATCCTAGGGCTCTTTGACTATTCTGATTAAACCCTTGGATGGTTATAATCTTGGATGATAGGTGACACAAATCCAAATTTAAAGCTCTTAGAGTTTGGAGAGTCATCAAATTGATTGAGGAACCTAGGTCAATCAGGATGCGATTGATTTTGATCTCATTGCTATTTTTTGTGACATAAAATGGTCTACTATGGTCTATTATTCCAAGTAGCAGGTCATCATTTATGAAAGTGATGGTGGGAAATTGATATGCATATAAAGACTTCTTCATCTTCTCTTCAGTGAAGTATACTTGGTCATTGGCCAGATTCTATAAGATGTGCACTAGTATATCCAAAGTTCTTGTAACATTATTAAGACATCAAACACACTCAGTATGGCAGAGACCTTGTTGAGGTGGGCTACTATATTATATTCCACCTTTTTAAGTGTGGGTGTAGCTTGTGAAGGCTCGATGCCCTCATTTATCTAAATTTCCTTTCCTTGTCTTTGGGGATGTTCTTATCCTTAGTCATTGGAGCTTGTCTTGGAGGTAGCACCCTTCCACCTTGGAGTTGTATTTGGTTTATTCTCCTTAGTTGAAGTCTAGCATTGTGAGATCAATAAGGTTCATCTTTGAAATCCCTAACAAGGCTAATCATGCGACAGGGGGTAGTAAACCATTATTTGCAATCAATAGTTTCCTGAATGTTATAAGAGGATGTAATTAACTAATAATCATCCCATTAAATATTAGAAATAAGCACATAGGGTTTCCTCATAGAGAGGTCTTTATAGACTTTTTGGATGAACTCTTCTACTTCATTTGCTAGCATAACTTTCTTTAGGACTTGTATTTAGGATGTTTATTTTATGGATATTCAGATTGGCTTGACTGTACATATTCATATTAACTTGTTGTGGGGGCAAAATGAGTTTTAGCATTAGCTCGTTTGATCCACTCTTGAAATACCTGCTTCTTCCTTTAGCGCTTGCTAGTGAAGATCCTTCCAAAGTGGTTATAAGGTTGTTCTAACTTAAACATAGAGTCATGTTCATCGTTTGTGCCCTGTATGCATAATTCCTTTAAAGTTGGTAAAGTGTATCCTTCAACAAGTTCTAAGACTGGGACCTCACCAAACCTAGTGGATTGAGCATTTGTTGCTGAATTGCTTGATGGGGGCTAGGATAGCTACTCATCAATGTTCACCTCGTATGTATGAGTTACCATGTGATAAGAGGCCATAGACTTAGATAATTCTCTTTGATAGTGTCTAGCTTTCTTTATCCATTTATGGAGCAAGTGACATGAGTGATCATTTTGGTCTCAAGGAAGGTTGGAAAGAATTTCCCACCACCCCTATAGGGTCTTTTGTATGGCTTTGCCTTTTTTGCTAGCACCTTCTCCATCTTCTTGATTTTCTCATAGAGCATGGTAGTCGTATTTGTCATGCTTTCTATATGGGCAGCCATAGCCTTTATATGCTTGTTCAGCCTTTGTATTTTCCCCTTGACAGACTTTATGTTAGTTGTAGCTAGTTCTTTCACAATATCTTGCTATAGTTTGAGGATGCCATAGTCATACTCGCAGGTGAACCACTCTCTAAGGTAGTCATTTGGGGAGCAGCCTATGGAGAGACCTGTGAAATTTCTCATTTCATCAGTAACATCCCCATTGAATTTATTCACTTCTTCTCACCTCGCATCCTAAATTTTATCATTATTGAAGTAACGGGGTGGGGATTAGCTTGGTTGTAAACCTCCAATAGTAAATATGGCACAGTATGTTACCATTAGAAGTTCATTTTCTCCATATCTCGCATTAGGGTCTTCTAGTAGTACTTTGAATTTGTCAGGGAAGAATTCCTCAAGAATTATATACCTTCTTTTTCCTTGTACATATTCTTCTAGAGCATCGATGTATTCTTGAATGGCTGATCTTTTGACATCATATTCATCCAATTAAACCAACTTCTTCTTCTTGCTTCTACTTTGTTTTATTCTTGATGGTTTAAGCAGGTGAAGCAGTTTACTCTGATGAGGCTTTCTTCATCATCATCCTAGGTTCTTCAAGGTTTCTAACCGTCTTCTTCATCAACTTCTTTAGCCTTTTTGAAATATAGATATTTTATGAGTCCCCTTATTTAGGGGTACATTGTGCTTCTTCCCCAAAGTGGAACTGAGCAAGTGGTTCATGGTCCTTGAACATAGTAATATGATTGATGTATTCAGTGGGTGTTTCAAATAGTGCCACATTCGAGAGAGTTAGCATGCCCTCTTGGTATTACCTTTTGACCCAATCCTTGAACATGTAGCAATCTTCAATGATATGCCCCAAAACTCTATGGCAAGGATAATAGTTTGGGTGATCTACTTTGTTGGTCTTGTCTAATCTCATGGATTCTAACAATTAGAGGCCTAACTTTAGGGCATCTTGAAAGATTTTACCTACTCTCTCATTTTTGAAAGAATATTTTTTTCTAAGCCTTTGTTGGAAATCATTGGATTATTCCACTTCCCCATCTCCTCCAAGAGTTGGTGATTTTTGATGATTACCCTTGTTCATGGTGGTGTTTGGAGGTTTCTTTTGCTTAATTGCTATGAATGTAGTCCTTATATTTTTGGAAGGCTCTCCACACTTTACCTTGTCCTTCTTCGGTTTGAAATTTTGTGAATTGGATAAGGTTGGTGGGCCAATCCTTTCTAACTTCATGACTTGTATAATAAGGTGTTGGAAGGTGTGGATATAAAAGGTGCTCAGATAAGGTGTCATCCACTCTCCCCTTATATTGCTGAGTATTAGGTTCACCGTCTCAAATTGGCTCATGGGTTATTCATACTTAATGCTGAGATTTCTCCATTGTGTGGTATAGTCCAGAATCAACTCATTATTGTGTTTCAGTGTTGAGACAAGATCTATAATGGTTACTTTATCGTAGACTCCTCTAAACCTGATTCAGAAGGTCTCTTTATTTTGTGCCCAATTTTGTATAATTTTTGGTTGTAAACTAGCATACCATTGGAATGCTACTCTTGCCAAGCTTGCTAAAAATTGATGGTGTAACAGTGAGGGACTATTACTTAAATCCACACATAGAGTCATACAGTGAGTTATGTGCTACTCAATTGCCAATGCCATTAAACTATTTGAAGCTAGGCACTGTATAGCCTCTAGAATATGACACTCAGTCATGATGGCTGGGGTATGATTTGTCACCATCATTTATCCGACTCATCTCACTCCCTTGCCTCAACTGTGCAGCCATCATTCATTGCAACTATTATTGTATATACATTGGGAGCTCGATGTTATTATGGATCTCTGAAAATCAAAGATTGGGTATCCCTTACTAGAGGAGGTGTTTGTTAAGGGCCTACATTTTCATTGATCCCATCTATAGGAGATGCACCTTCTACCGCCTTTGGTGCTTGAGATGGCTATTGAGATCGTTCCAACTTATCAAACTTTTGGC
The DNA here is from genome assembly GCA_005019695.1 of Trichopus zeylanicus subsp. travancoricus. Taxonomy (NCBI): domain Eukaryota; kingdom Viridiplantae; phylum Streptophyta; class Magnoliopsida; order Dioscoreales; family Dioscoreaceae; genus Trichopus; species Trichopus zeylanicus. The sequence continues at coordinate 184,111 of RXID01019385.1, read as the reverse complement.
TCATTTGTAACATTATCTCCATCAACTTCATAACTTTCTTTTAAGCTTCATCTTTCTCTTTGCTGCTTGAGATGCACCTTCCACCACCTCTACTGCTTGAGATGGCTATTGAGATCATTCCAATTTATCAATCTTTTGGCTCATTTGTAGCATCATCTCTATCAACTTCATAACCTTCTTTTGTACTTCATCTTTCTCTTTGTCTTGCTATCTCAGCTATTCTTGCAGTGCTTCTCTGGTAACTTCTTGATTAGAGCTTTCAGTAATAACCAAGGCTTCAATTAGAACATGATGGTCTATGTTTTGAGGATCAAATTTAGGCTTTGGGTTGAGACTAACTTCTCCCATCAGTAGAGTCATCTTGTTTAAGGGTCTACTCATGGAGCGAGTCGCCACACCTTCTCTTTGGCATGGTAGTAAGGATTGGTTCACAAGAGCCCTCTTCTCGTGGATTTTTTTTATTAGAAAGCCTCACTCAAATAGCCTTATTTTAGTGTTTAGCTATCTGAGGTGTGCACTCATGGTCCCTCCTAGAGTCATGATGAGAAATGACTCTAACAATGTGGGTGATTTTCCTTTGTGAGTCCTCGTGCTGGGTTGTAGTCTGATGGAGGCTCTTATTATTATGTTTGGTGATTCATCCCTTTGCCACAGTCTTAAAGTAAGACTATGCCCCTTGTGATTTGTTTTTATCTTTCTCTAAATTGCTTAATGGAGTGAAGGGGTTGGAGGTAGGGATGGTAATGATCGATTTCATTCGAGGGTCAATTTTCCAAGTTGGCTAAAAATTTCAACAGCTTTTCTTTTTGTCATAGTCAAGATGAGCTCTTCTTCTTCAATGACCATGTCTAAATCTAACTTTGATTACCTCTTGTGAGGAGTTGGGTTAATGTAATAAAAAAATGAGCTTTGTTTTAGGCTTAGCCTGTAGAAGACTGATATCCTTGTTGGTTGAGGTATGGCTTCTGGCTCTTTATTTGAATAGCCCATCTTATTGAAAGTAATGACATTAGGCCTCCTTCCCCATGATGGAATATGAGAGACAAGTTGGTTTTGCATTACAGCAACCTCAGCCAGTGCAGTAGTTTTCAAAAATGGTCCCAAACTTGATCTAAACTTTAGCTACTTCTCTGGCAACCATTTATTGGGGTAGATCCATAGCTGACCATACCCCCAGGATGATGGTGTATTTTGGGGCAGAGATGTTTTTCATTGATTCCATTTCATTTTTTTCTTTTTTTGAAAAAGAGAAAACAATTTATCAATCTTCAATCGTAATTCTATCTTATAAGTATCTCTATTATATTAGCTAGGTTTCTATATTTGGAGGAGAAGCCATGAACCACCGGGTGTGCTAGAACTTGTGGGATCAATTTTAGTGGCTCAAAAATAGTAAAGACCCTAGGAGCAACCTCAATGCACAAATCAAAGTTTGTTTTAATTTTAATTATGCTATCAGGTGTTGTGAGAATATTAACTTTTAGCAGGTGCAAGCCTATATTGTTAATTATCTTGTTAATTCTCAGGAACATTCTAAAGTAAGAAACTTAACTAATAAAATAGAGACATAAAAAAGAAAAGAAGAAAGCATTCTATTCATTTTAAGAAATGGTACATGGCTTAAGTAAGGGTATACCCTCACTTCACAATGAATTTCAATTGGAATTATAGAAAACATAAATAAAAAGGAAAGATAAAGAAGGAGTGGAGAAGAAACTCTGATATGTCTGCTATCCCTCTCCCCTACACTGGACCACATGACGTTTAACTTAGATTGACTTGGTCTCTGACAGATGTTGATGGCATATGGGACTTAGAAGGAAATGGGAGAAGTTCAAAGTGATTCAAATAGGGTTGAGCATTGGTGATAATTTTATTTGATTGGGTAGCATCACCAACAACTTATGGGGTTGGGTATAGCTTTGAAATTGTGTCATCAACTACTTCTGGAGTTAACTAGTTTGAGGAGTGTGCCATCAACTACTTCTAGAATTGAGTAGCTTGAATGGTATATTATCTAATGCTTCAGGAGTTGACTAGCTTGAGGGGTGCATCATCAACTGCTTTTAGGATTGACTAGCTTGAAGGGATACATCATCAATTGCTTTTGGGGTTGAATAATATGAAGGGTGAGTCATCAACTACTTCTAGGGTTGACTAGCTTGCGAGGTGCATCATCAATTTCTTTTGAAGTTGAATAGCTTGAGGAGTGAATTGTCAACTACTTCTATGGTTGATTAGCTTGAGAGTGCATCATCAACTACTTCTGAGGTTGACTAGCTTGAAAGAAGTGTCATCAACTAGTTCTTGCGTTGACTAGCTTGAGGGGTGCATCATCAACTATTTTTGGAGTTGAGTAGCTTGAGCGATGCGTTGTTAATTCCTTTGGGGTTGACTAGCTTGAAAAGTGCATGTCAACTACCTCTGGGGTTGACTAGCTTCAAAGTGTGGCCAACAACTTTGAACGTGTTAGTGTTTAGCTTCTTTGATTTGGTAGCATCACCAATGGCTTAAGGAGTTGGATATAACTTTGAAGTTTAGCTAACAACTTGAATGTGTTGGCATTTAACTTCTTTGATTTGGTAGCATCATCAACAACTTAGAGGTTGGGTATACCTTTGGGGTGCTATCAAAGGCTTTTGTAGCATACTTAGTGGGACTCAATTTGACCTAATTTAGTTTCACTCAAACTAATTCTTGTTTAGCTTAGAATGGTAACATCACCCATTATTCATAGCCTTTGAGTATTGCTGAATGTTCAGTACACCTAGTAGGACTCAATTTGATCCTATTTATTTTCATTGGGACTAATATGGTTTGGGTTTGAGTTTGGTTTAGATTCAGTTCAATGTTCAATACTAAATTTTTGATTTGAGTTGGAATTGATTCAACTTGGCATTTAAAACTTAACTGAATTGCAATTCATTAACTCCATATTAAAAGATAGTGATACATTCCAATTTTCTATCCCTAGAACTTGTGGTAATTAGGCTCGCACTAATGCTTCATAACATGACTAGAGAAACCATATGAAACATCCATTCCAAAAACATTATTAGTATTAATAGTGAATGTTAAATTTGCAATAACGAGTTCAATTTACCAAGCTTGGCATTGATTTTCAGAAGGACATTTGTCAAATACCGATCATTGACTCTAGTTGGAGCAGTGATGATTTCCATTCAATTCTAACTTGATTCAATTCAATATTCAGAACTCAATTTTGGTTCAAGTTCAATTTCATTTGATTCAGGTCAAATTTGACATTATGTTGGACCTTTACATGGTTCAAGTTCAAGTTAGCTTGGTTGGCTTAGTTTCAATTTAGGTTCAACCTAGTTCTTGTTTGACTTTAAGTTTGACCCTTCAGTCTAAGCTTGATTTAACCCAATTGGGCTTTGATTTGAGCTTACTTTGATCCAAAAAGGGTTTGATTTGAACTTAGTTTGACCCATAATTAACCTAATTTAAACTCAATAGGGTTGGATTTGAACTAATTTGGTTTAGAATGACTTAATTTAGATTTTGGGTCCAGCTTGATTTGAGTTTCAATCCATTTATTGATCAATCTAGGTCCATTTGAGTCAATTTAGTTTTGTCCATTCTTTTTAGCTGAGTTTAGTTCCAATGTGATTGAGTTATTTCCTATCAATCAATTTGATTTGAGAGTCCTTAACTGTTATAATAATTTTTGGTGAACCTATGGACTAGCCTTAAATGTGCAAACTTGAGAGTTGGCTTAGAGGGTTAGCTTAGTTCTTGAGCTCAAAAGCTAGCTTAGAGGTGCAAGCTCGAAGGCTGGTTGAGTGCGAGCGCAAAAGTTGGCGTCAATGTAAGCTTGAATGTTGGCTAAATACAAGCCTAAAATCTGGTTGGGTGAAAGCCCAAAGGTTGGTTGAGATGCGAGCTCGATGGCTGGCTTAGTGTGAGCCCGAAGGCTGGCTAAATGTGAGCCTGAAGGCTAGCTGGGTGTGAGCATGAAGTCTAGCTTAGATGCAAGCCCTAAAGACTTGCTGGGTGTGAGATTGAAGGCTGGTTGAATGTAAGCCCAAAGGCTAACTGAGTGTGAGCCCGAACATTGGCTGAGATGCAAACTCGAAGGCTAGCTTGGATGTAATTATTGAGTGTGAGTCCAAAGCCTGGCTTAGATGTGAGCCCAAAGGCTAGTTGTAGGTGAGCCTGAAGTCCCATTGGATGTGAGCTTGAGGGCTGGTTGGATGCGAGCCCAAAAATGGGCCGAGTACAAGCTCGAAGGCTAGCTTAGATGCGTGCCCAAAGGCTAGCTTGGGTGTGAGCTCAAAGGCTAGCTTGGGTGTCAGTCCAAAGGCTGGCTGAGTGCTAGCATAAGGGCTAGCCTGTACGCAAGCTCAAAGGCGAGTTGGGTGTGAGCCCAAAGGTTGGCTTGGATGTGAGCACAAAGGCTAGCTGGATGTGAGCCCGAAGGCTAGCTGAGTGCGTGTCCAAAGGCTGGCTTAGATGCAAGCCTGAAACCTAGCTAGGTGTGAGACAGAAGGCTAGCTTGGATGCGAGCCTAATGGCTGGCTTGGATGTGAACTCAAAGGCTAGCTAAGTGTAAGTCCAAAGATTGGCTTGAATATAAGCCCAAAGGTTGGCTGAGTGTGAGCTCGAAGTCTAGCATGGGTGTGAGCCCAAAGGCTAGCTGAATGCTAGCTCGAAGGATGGTTGAATGCAAACCCAAAGGCTGGCTAAGTGTGAGCTTGAAGATTGGCTTGGATGCGTGTTTGAAGCTAGCTAGATGAGAGTTCAAAGGTTACTTGAGTGTGAGAAGCCACTGGTGGCCATGGTGTTGATGAAGTTCATTGACACGACAAGGACCATGGGTGGCTGCAATGTTAATGAAGTTCATTGATGTGCCAAGGATTGAGAGTGGCCATAATAGTAATGACATAGAAACCGAAGCAAGATGCTGCTAGCCAAATCCCTTTTTCTTTCGGGGCAGCAGCTTCTCTTTTATATTTTTTCCCTTATACGTCTTTCTTCCTTTTTCTTCCTTTCTCCTCAAGCATGCACACCCTCCTTCAAAATCCTACTATGCCATGGCTTGGTCTTCTCATTCTCATGGCTAGATCCAGCCTTTCTCTGGTAGTGCACAATGAGGGGGGAGGCTCAGACCTTGCCTCTCCCTTTTTTCTTTGTTTTTGAAACTGAATTCAGCTGGATCTTGGTCAGATCTTACCACAAAGGGTGGTAGTGTGTCACTAAGTCTTTTGGGATGGGAGCTAGGTGGAGGTCAAATGTGTGTGGGATTGTGTGGAGCTTATGGAGGAGGTTGATGGGCAAGATCAATTTGTGAGCATCCTGATGCTAGACTAGGCAAGAAGGTAGGTAGGCTATGTTAGGCTAGCATAGGCCTGGTGGGCAGGGAGGATCTGGCCTCAATGTGTTTGGATTGGCAAGTGGCACAGGTGAGATTTCCCAGCCTTTGGCAAGGCTAGGGTTTCGACACGTGGATGAGGTGCTACTATGACAATTGGCAGGCTGGGACATTGGTCCAGCTAGGACACAAGCCGACAGGTTGGGGAACCAGTTAGGTTGGTTGCTCGGGCTAGGATTGGTGGAGCTATCCCGCCAATGAGGCTGATTGGGGGAGGAGCTTTAGTGGTGCAATGGTGCGCATCATGGTATGGAGCTGGTTACAGTTCAATTGGTGGTGTAGCTTGGGTACAACTACAAGTTTGGAGTACAAGGGAGCCATAGATGGTAGAGGAATTTGTCAAGGTAGTGGGGTGGTTGCAGTGATAAGCCTATCAAAGCAGCATAAGTGCACAACGAGTGGGGCAGCAGTGATGGTGGATGGCCGAGAACCTCACAGGGGAAAAAAAGCAAAGGAGTAAGAGAGGAAGAAGAGAAAGAGGAACCTTAAACATGCACAAATAAGGATCTTACTGCTCATGATGATGTCCTCTTTGACATCTCTTCGATGATAGCTCTTGACTCCTTCCATTCTTTGCATGGTGAGGTTAGAATCTCCGTATGGGACATAAGATAGCTAGATGGGATTCATATCCTTGGGAATTTCTACAATGAATACATCCTTACTAATTGCCACATAATCCTTGACTTCAGTTACACTTTGCATAAACTCTTCAGGACTTAGACTGGATGGTGGCACTCTTTCATTAAAAAGAAATGGGTGTACTTTAACCATTGGATTGAATTCTTTTATGAGAGGACTCTGATGAGATAGCCAACTAAATTTGAGCAGGTTATGCATGACACAGGTGACATCCTTCTAGATTTTGGTACCAAACTTTGTTGCTTTCATTTGTTTGCACCTTTGCCACTTTATTATGTCATGTTGTGGGCAATATATTCACTCGAAGACATTTACGATGGCCTGTAGGATGGCACATTAATAAAATGTTGCTCAGTGTATGTGGGTCTCATAGCAATGGTGGATAGCCCCACAGGACCAAGTGATTCTTTGACTTAGTTTCCCATCCATTTTCTTTATGCTTGGATTTATGTCCACTTCTAGAGGACATATACTAAGTTGGAGCCTAGTTATGAAATCAAATAGCTATTTCACCCATGTTCGATCCTTCTTCCTAAGATGATTCAGATTATGAATATGGTTGCTTTCGCTTATTCTTCTAGAGAGGCTAGGATGCATGTGCAGGATCCATGAAATTTTACGTGATGAGCTTACCCTTACATTCTTTCAAATTCTAACATGCTAGCAGATGTGGCTTATGTTCCATTACCTCAAAAAGCCTATGAGAACATTATCTCTTTGTGATAGGGGGTGGATCCACTTCATTCAGGAGAGCATTTGGCTATAGAGTGTAATAATCCACATTGGTTTTGTTGGTAACTTGGGTATGACCATGGCTTTCCTTAGAATATTCTCACTCCTTCATTGCCATCTTGTCTAGGCTAGTTAGTGAGCTATTAGTTACATCTTATTCATCTCTAAGATAATTTAAAGTATTATATTTTAGATATTGAGCAGAAAGCCAAGGTTCTTCAACTATATACAACATTATGGTTTAACAACATTAGGGGATATTTTCACATTAATCCTGAATCCTTATTTACAAATGAGCTAGACTCACGTAGAAGGAAAAGCAAGGGGAGAAGCAATAGTGGACCCAAGTGATACAGAAGGCTCTAGCTTATATATTTGCTCACCCCAAACTAGGTAGAGAGAGGATCATTCCTCTTTAGAGCATTGATGATGGTCATCTTTGAGACCATGCAGAGGTACTTCAGTCTATGTGTGACCCTTCCATTCTTAATGCTCTAGAGCACTCAGTGGCATTTGTGGGAGGCATAGAATCAGCATCAATGCCATTGCTTTCTTTGCCTACACCATCCCGAGATCTTTCTTCATTTTCCATGCCTACATACTAGCCAGTTGACATAAATACAGGACTAGAGATGACCCTTCCTTTACTGACACTAGTTCACCAGTCTTCCAATATAGATTTGAGTAGAGGGGTTAGACTGGCCTTACCATTGCCCACATCAGTTGGCCATCCATCAAATATAGGTAATGATAATTATATCATCCTATGTTTGTTTTCTTCTCTCTCCTCTTCTTTGTCTGAGAATTCCATCTCTTTTTAGGTGAGTTGGATGAGGATTTTGGAGGCCCTCCGGATGATATTTTAGATTCAGATGGTGAGGTATATTTGACTTTACTAGGTCTTGCATTGTGCATGTGCTAATTTTAAGTTCTTATTGCAAATGTGGTTCTTGGGTCATGCTTTAGTCTAGGGATGCTTGCATTCATGGGCATCCATCGACCATCACCATCATCAGGTACTGATTTCACCACCATCCTTTCTTGTCTCAAGGATTTTTTTTTGTTTGCAATCTCTTTTGCTAATATAGCACTTTGTTTACCCAAATAATAATGGAGGAGCATGAGCGGGTGAGTATTGAGTTACCATGGTTGTGAGGAGATATCATTAGTCTTTATGTATTTTAGGATTATCATTATCCTCTCTCATATAGGGCTTTCGTTTGCCTTTTTCCACCTTATTTAGGAATATTATTATTATTTTACAAAGTCTTACAAAATTTCTTCACATTGTGTCAGATTTTACTTGCAATCTTGTGTTCCTTGCATCCTGATTTCAAAATAGCCCTCGGTGCTATTGAACCTAGATTTGCTAATCATAAAATGAGCTTAACTTGAATTGTAGTAGGAGTCAACTTAATGTTGCTATGTAAGAGTGGACTTAGTTTTTCAAGTGGGGTGGATTTGAGTTTGCTACATATAAGTGGACTTAATTTGCCATGAAGAAGTAGACTTTATTTGTCATTTGGATGTGGACTCGATCGTCACATAAGATGGATGGCATTTTGTGTCCAAGTTTTGCCTTGAGAAACATGAGTGCATGTTTAATTAGACATTCTTTTTGAGAAAGTTGGACATTCCATCATAGACAAATATAGACACCATTTTTTTTTTATTTCCCCTAGAGGTTCATGCATAATACCTCTTCAAGAATCAGGCATTGATAGGAGGCATATGCCTTTCTCCTTTGTCATCAATCAGTTGGTAAGATCCCCTTCAAAGATCCTTTCAACAATATAAGGGTCTTCCCAATTGATCTCAAATTTACCTTTTTCGCTTCAATTTGGAACTATGGGTCTTCTCAAGACCAAGATCATTTCTCATTTCTAGAAGGATTTGAGTTAGGCCATCTTGTGGTACACCCTAGACATTTGTGCTTGGTACATCTCCATATTTTGTTAAGTTGTTAGCCTTGTTTCATCCAAGATGTCTAGCTTATTTAGGTGAAGATGAACACTGTCTTCTTTCACAATTTTACCTTGCAAAGTAATATTTAGAGAGAAAATTTGTATTTCCAATGGCAAGACTGCCTCGGTCCCAAACACCAAAGCATAGGGTGTTGATTGGGTTGGGGTTCAATATGTCATGCGATAAGCCCCCAATGCTTCAAAAATTTCTGGTGCCAATCTCTTTTATTTCTAGCAATGACTTTCTTCAGTATTTTGGAGAGGGTTTTGTTGAATGGCTTAGTGAGGCCATTTTCCTTTGCATTGTAGATGGATGAATATCTCCAATTTATCTTGTGATGATGTGCGAATCATCCTACCTTGAAGCTTCTAAAGGATGGTCCATTATCAGAAATAATCCTTCGAGAAATAATGAATTGGTACAGGATATTTTTCCCAAAAGAAGCAGATAATAGTATTCGCTTTCACCTCTTTCAATGGGGTTGCTTCTACCCATCAAAAAATTAATCGATTGCTGCTAATATGAAGTAGAAACTTCTGGAAGAAGACAACTTAATTGGGCTGATCACATTGGTGCCCTGCACCTCAAATGGCCATGAGGATATCATTGGATATAAATGATTTGGATGTTGATAAACAAAGTCACCATGAATTTAGAATAGGTGATATTTTCTTGCATATTTGATGCAATCTCTCACCATTGTGGGTCAATAGTAGCCCATATACTTGACTTTCACCATTAATCTTGGGCCCAATTGATGGGCTCCACAAACTCCAGAGTATACTTCATCGCCTCTTTGTTTGAGAGACACCATAGAAGTAGTTGATCAAAATACATCCTATAAAGGGTGCTATTGGTGAGCAGAAAGCATGTGGCCCTCCACCTAAGTGCATTTGCACTGATTTATTCTTTGGGAACTCTCCATTTTTGAGGTAGTAGGTGAATACTATTCTCTAATCTGATGCTTCCTCTATCATTTGCTCTTGCTCTCTTTTTATATGGTCAAGAGGATGATTAAATTAAATCATTGATTGATTTGATTTCAAGACTTGATGGACATATTCTTGTCATAGACCTCAGATTTTGATCTTTGGTTAATATATTATGGGAGATTGCAATCCCCTTAATTGAACATCTCATTGATTCTTGATGAATTCAAAGAGGATATGTTTCTATTTCTATAGATTGTGCCGAAATCGGATAACTAATTGGGAAACTAGTCGAACGATAGGGCTTATATTGGTGGGGAACTAGTCGATCAATAGGGATTACATTAGTCTTCCTTATGGGAACCAGTTAACTTGTTTAGGAACTGAGCGATCAATATAGCACTGCTAATCCTAGTTTGAGGGAACGTAGTTGACTAATTTAGGAATCGATCGACTGTTGTGGCCCGATTCTATATTTGGGTTTGAAGTTTTAGCCCATATTTACTTTAAATTGGGCCCCATCCATCATGAATTAGGCTCAAAGTCCAAACTCTAATTCTTATTATACTCAAAGTTGGAGTTGAGTTACCAAATCCACTCAAATACTGGTTAGCCTTGTTTGAACGAGGCATCTAGTTAGGGTTCAAACTTGGTTTGAATTTGAATTTGAGTTCAACTTGACCTAACTAGGCTTCAAGTTAAATGTGACTTTACCCAGTTAGGATTTGATTCGAACTTAGCTTGACCCAATTTGGGTTTGGTTCAAATTGGATTCGACTTCATTTTGATTTGATTCATACACAGCTTGACTCAATTAGAGTTTTAATGACACGATTCAACCTTGTTGTGGTTTAGTTTGAAAGTTGTTCAGGGTTCAATTTGACCTTGTGGTGGTTTAGTCAAATGTTGTTTGGCTCAATTGGAGTTCTATTCAAACTTGTTGTGATTTAGTTTGAATGTTATTTAACTTGGTTCAAAATTCTATTTGAACTTGTTGTGGTGTATTTCAAATATTGTTTGATCAATTTAGAGTTAGATTCAAATTTGTTATGAGTTGACTCAGTTAGATTTCAATTGCAATTAGTTTTGATGTAGTTCAAATATTGTTTGAGTTCAATTTGAATACCTTTTTATTCCTAATTGACTTGATTTGAATTTGAATTAATCCAAGTTTGTATCTACCAAAGCTTGACTTGATCAGGGTTGAATTTAAACCCAGTTCATCAATTTTCTAACTGAAAGGATGACCGGTTGGGCTACTGGTCGACTGATAGAGAGAGTGTCATTTTTAGTTTATTAGAACTGGATGATCAATTCTGGTACCAGTCATATAGAGCATATGTCTTTTCTTAGTCTAACGAAATTGGTTGACTGATTTTGGAGATCGAATGATTGACAAAAAGTTTTCTACATGACTAATGATTGGTTTTAGCCTACTTCTTTTGCCAATTCAAGTTCTTTTGGTGTTTTGTTTAAGTTCATTTGATTTTGTTTATCTATTTTAGACAAATTGACTTGAGTTTAATGTGATTGAGTTATTTGATTAATTTATGTTCATTGATACTTATCTTGGTTTGAGAGCTCTTAGGCTGTCATGGTAATTTTAGGTGAGTATGTGGATTGACCTTGAATAGCTTAGACCTTCAAGCCTTCAGGTGAGCCTGCAGGTTGGCTTTTAGCCCAAATAGACCTTCCAGCAAGCCCGCAGACTAGTCTTTAATTTGAATTAGCTTTTGGATAAATCTGTGGGCTAGCCTTTGACAGAATTGACTTTCAAATGAGCCCATAAGCTGGCTCTTAGTTAGAATGACTTTCAGACGAGCCCACAGGCTGGGCCTAAGCTAGAGTTGACTTTTGGTTGAGCCCATAAGTTGGCTCTAGGTCAAGTGACTTTCAAGCGAGTCTGCAGATTGGCTTTAGACATAATGGCTTTCGAGAAATTTTGTAGGCTGGTCCTAGCCTGCAGATGATGTTTTAGTGAGCCAACAAGTTGGGCCTGCCTAGGCCATGGTTGATGGGAGCTCATTTAATTTCCATCTTTTTTTATTTTCAGCATTTTTTTATGTTTTGGTTTCCCACATGGGATATTCTCCTTTTTTTGTTTCTTCTTTCATCTCTTGCTCTTATTGTCTCCCTCTCTCTTCTTTAGAGACCTTCATGGAAGATTTCAAGCATCAAACCCCTCAAGCTAGTGAAGCTTGCATGATGAGGTTGTGGCTTGGACAATGTCGTGGTAGAGATAGGGCCACAAGTGACTGCGGTGGTGTTATAGCGAGGGTGCTATGGGAGCAATGAGGAGGGCTGCAGGTGGCCATAGTGGCAAGGGGGGCAGAAAGAGCATGGGATGGCTATGGGTGGCCATGATGGCATGGGTGTTGTAGGAGTGTGGGAGGGCCATGAGTGGCTGCAATGGGGAGGGGGCAACTGGCACACAAGATGGCTGCGGGTGACTGCAGTGGCAAGGGGGATAGTAGGAGCATGGGAGGTAGCAGGGCCCTCACATGGAATCAAAGAGAGAAGAGAAAGGCAGAAGAGAAACAAAGCAAAAGATAGAGAAGAGATAGGAACTTACTTCTCATCCTTAATGATGTCCTCTTGATCTCCTTCTTCTTAATTTGTGCTATGTTTAGTGATCCTTTTCATGCTAATTTGTGCCAATAATTCCTACAAAAATTAGTCCAAAATTTGTGTTTCTTCGTGGTTTTCTTTGCATGCTTTTGTAGGGTTGAGAGGATCTTTAAATCAAATATTTGATTGATTCAAATTTCAGATTTGATCGATATGTTCTTGGCTTTTATTTTTAGATTTGGATCTTTGATTGATATTTTCTAAGATTACAATCTTTTGACTGAAAATTTTATTGATTCTTGATAAATTCAGAGAAGATTTATTTCTTGTTCTATAGATCTTGAGCTAAACCTGACTATCAGTTGAGGAACTAGTCAATTGACAAAGTGTGTTGGTTATGGCTTATCAGAATTGATAGACCAGTTGAGGAACCAGTCGATCGATAGAACACTGCCAATCATGGTTTATGGGAATCAAGCTGATTTTGTATTTGGGCCTGAAGTTTTAGCCCATGTTTATTTCAAATTGGACCCCACCCATCATGAATTAGGCCCAAGAATCCAACTCTAATCTTGTCAAACTTGAAGTTGAAGTTGGGTTATAAAATTTACTCAAACAAATTGCTCCCTTCGCATTCACCTCACAAGTTTTCTTGGCAAGAGGAGTGGATGCAAACAATAGTAAATATTTAATCTCACATCATTATTTTCTCAAGTGTTTGGCAGGTGAGGTTCTTTACTTCCCTTTTTTTATCATATCACATTGTTTCAATTGCTTCCTTTCCCTTATTTTACTTGTTTGTCTCTCTTTTCTTTTGAAGGCACTTTGAAACCTTTTGTGATTGAAAGAATTCATAATGTGAGAAAAGATAGTATAGTTTTACCCCATTTTTTTCCCATCGTGGGAACTGATGCTAAGGTGATTATTGCATATCAACTTCAAGAGCATAAAAAATGAGTCAGATTTGATAATTATCACCCCTTTGACTGATTTTCCAAAGAGGAAAAATAGTGTTCTAGTGGGGTCAAAGAGTTCTTTAGGTTGGAACCTGTTAGGCACTTTAGGAAAAGAGAGTCTTCAGAATCCTAGGATTTTGTATCTTGAATGGCTGTTCACTTAGTTGGGATGATTCTTTTTGCTTATCGAAGCAATACTAGTTTTGTCAAATTATTTGGAGTGAGTTGACACGGTGGTATCTCAATTTTCAGTTTAACTTGCAAGTCTCAGTATTTTAGAATGAGTCATAGCATCCAAGGGGTAGCATGCAGGGACTCAAGAATTTTGCACAGTATAATTGAGATGTGGAATCATGATACAAATACCTTCCACACTCTATACGGTGAAGTTGGTATTTCTCTATGGGACATAAGTAGCTAGTTGGGATTCCTATCCTAGGGGATTTCTATAATGAATATATCCCTACTAATTGCCTCATAAGCCTTGATTTCATTTACACTTTGCATAACCTCCTTTGTGTTTATGATTGGATGATGACAAACTTTTTGAATAATTAGAAAAGAGTGTACTTTGACTATTAGATTGAACTTTTCTATGAGAGAATCCTAGCGAGCGAGCCAACTAGATTTGATTGAGTTATGCATGGTACGGGTGACATCCTTTTGACAGCTCCAAGACTTACTTTATTTCTTTCATCTATCTATAGGTAGTATATTTGTTCGGAGACATTTGCAATGTCTAGTAATGCATAGAAAAAAAGTTGCTCTGGCTCCTTTAGTGCTAGGCAGAATGCATATGGGTTTTAGAGTGATGGTGGAGCCCTATAGGACTAGACAATTTTTTGACTTGATTTCCCATTCATTTTCTTTATGCTTGAATTTATGCCCACTTCTAGAGGACATATACTGAGTTAGAGCCTAGTGATGAAATCAAGAAGCTATATCACTCATGTTCGGTCTCTATTCTTGAGATGATTCAGATTGTGAACATAGTTGCTTCCCCTTATTCTCCTATAGAGGCTAGGATGCACGTGTGAGATCCTCAAAATTTTGAATGGTGAGCTTACCCTTACACTCTTTCTGATTCTAAAATGCTAGTAGATATAGCTCATCTTCTATTATCTCCAAAAGCTTATGAGTATATCATCTCTTTGAGACATGGGGTACTCCTGCTTTGCACAGAGAAACACTTGGGTATAGAGTCTTATAATCCACATCGATTCTATCAGTAATTCGGATATGACTAAGGCTTTTTTGAGAATGTTCCTACTCCTCTACTACCATCATGTTGGGGCTAGTTAGAGGGCTATTGGTTATGCCTTACTCATCTCCAAGATAATTCAGAGTATTATATTCCTGATATCGAGCGAGAGACCAAGATTCTTCAACTATATTCCACATCATGATTTAACAACATTGGGGGATATTTTTGCATTGATCCTAAATTTTTGTCTAGAAATGAGCTACACCCGTGTAGCTGGAAAAAACATGCAATCAATAGCAAAGGGTTGAAGAGATAGAGGATCCAAAAGATGTGGAAGGCCCCAGCTCATAAATTTGCTCATCTTGGACTAGGTAGAGAGAGGACAACTCCCCCTTATAGCATTGATGATGGCCTTTTTCAAGGCATGTAGATCCCCCATTGAGTTCAAGGCGAGAGACACTTTGATCTATGTGGGATCCTCCCATTCCTAATGCTCTAGAGCAGTTATGCATGTTTGAGTGGATTTTGTAACTCAGCTTTGACATCGTGTATGACAAGAATTAGAATTAGAGTTTATCTTGATTTGTAATGGGTAGGCCCAATTTAAAGTAAATATTGGCTGAAACTTCAGGCTGAAACATAGAATTGGGCTGCACTGGTAGATTGGTTCCTCAACTGGTTGACCAGTTCCCATAAGTAGGGATTGGCAACAATTTGCTACCTCAATCGATTGACCAGTTCTAATAAGTCAGGACTGACATGTCCTCTACTGGTCAATTGACTCTTCAATCAGTCGTTTAGTTTGGGCATAATTAGTAGAAATGAAAATAGATCCTCTCCGAATTCATTAAGAATTCATGAAATTTTTAATCAAGAGATTACAATCTCAGAATACATTAATCAAAAATCCAAATCTGAGAGCTAATGGGAAGAATATATTCATTAAATTTGAAATTTAAATCAATCAATAATCCAATTGAAGATCCTCTCAACCCAATAAATATAGGGTAAGAGCACATGAATTAAAGGAGAAATTTTGCAAGAATTGTGAAAGAATTATTGGAGGGATTATTAGCACAAAGAGGAGCATGAGAGTTAGCACGAATCAAAGAGAAAGGAGATCAAAAGAGCATCGCCAAGGAGGAAAAGTAAGGTTCCCATCCTTTCTATATCTTTTCTCTTTATCCTTGTCTCTCCTATGCCTCCCCTCTTATCTCTTTGATTCTTGTGAGGCCCCTGTTCCCACTCCACACTCCTACTATCCCCATGCCACCATGGCCACTTGCAGCCCTCTAGACGCTCCTACTGCCCCCTTGCCATCAGGGCTACCCATGGCCCTTTTGATGTTCCTGCTGCCCCCTTGCCACCAGGGCCACTTGTAGCCCTCTCTGCACTCTAGTTATTTTGTTACCACCATTACCATTCGAGTCCCTCCCTATCGCTCCTACTACACCCTCACTACAACACCATCGTGGCCACCTGTGGCCCAGTCTTGGCATAACATTCACTATGCTAGCAGAGTTTGATATTTGAGACCCACCATGGAGGGCTCTAAAGATGAAGAAGAATTGACAAGAACCCACATAGACCAACCATATAATAAGAACTAGAAAAAAAGAACAAGATAAAAAAAATTCAATAAAAGAGTTCATTCTTACAATCAACTTAGGACCAGCCTATAGGCTCACCTGAAAGTCAAATGATTTAGGGTCAGCTTGTGGTCTTGCCCAAAAACTAATTCTCACATAGGTCTAGTTTGCAGTCTCACTAAAAGTTAAATAGTTTAGGGCCAATCTATGGTCTCACCTGAAAACCAACTCTAACTTAGGACTAGCTAGTGATCTTGCTCAAAAGTCAGCTATCTAGGGCCTGCCAATGGTCCCGCCAAAAAAATGACTTGGACCCTAGGCTAGTCTATGGGCTCACCAAATATCTATTTTAACTACAGGCCAACTCGCAGGCTTGCACTATATCATCATGATAGCTTAAGGGCTCTCGAGCTAAAGTAGAATTAATAAAATCAATTAGATAACTTAATCACATTGAACTCAAGCCAATTTGGCTTAGACAAATGAACAAAACCAAGTCAACTCAAATAAATCATAAAATGAACCCAAATGGGTAGAAAGCAAATGAACTAAAACTAGCTTGATTGAACAAGCAAAAAATCTCTCTACTCGATGATCAATACTTTAACTGGTTGTCCGGTTTTGTTAAATAAATAACAAATTCTCCTCTCAGTCGGATGACCGATACCTCAATTGATTGTTTGATTTTGATAAACCTACAATGACATCATCTCAGTTAGATTATGGATGGCTCAATCGGTTGTCCAATTTTGATAAAACTGCAATGACACATTCTCAATTGGATGTCCAATACCTCAACTAATCATCCATTTCAATCAGAAAATTGATGACTCTGTTTTAGATTTAGTCCAAATCAGGTTAGGATTTGATAAGCTCAAACTTGGATAAATCTAGGATTAAATCATGACATCCTAAAATCAGAATAAGGTTTAATTAAACTCCAAGTTGAGTCAAACAACAAATTCAAATTCAAGATAAGTTCAAGTTCAAACTCTAATTGATTCAAGCCACATTCGAATCAAATCAAAATAAAATTGAATCAAACCCAAACCAAGACCCAATTGAGTCAAGCCAAGTTTAAACAAAACCTAGTCAGGCCATGCCAAGTTCAAAGGAAAACCCAATCAGCTCAAGCCAAGTTGGAACCAAAACCCGACTGGGTCAAGCCATGTTTAAACCAAACCAAATCAGGTCAAGCCAACCTTGAACTGAACCTTAACTAGGTTAAAGCAAAATCAAGATCAAGTTCAAACCAAATCCCAGTTGGGTTAAACCTACATCAAACCAAACCTAAATCGGATCAAGCCAGACTCAAACCAAAATAGGTCAACAACTAAACCAAAATAGGTCAATCCTGAACCAGAAATAGGTCAAACCTAAACCAAAATAGGTCAAACTCAAAACCTAAACCTGAAACAGGTCCAAAACTGACCCAAAATAGGTCAAACTCAAACCAGAACCAGAACCAAGTTGAACCAAACCAACTTGAACATTGGACCTGTGTCTATTAAGCTTCAAACCCAAACCATTAACAGGTTGAATCTAGGTTCGTCAAGAAGCCTCCAAGGGTTGGATCCAATATTTATTAAGGATCCATCAAGAACCCATCAGGGTTGGATCCAACATCCATTAAGGATCCATTAAGAGCTCATCGTGGGTTGGATCCAAAATCTAGTAAGGATATATCAAGAACCCATTAAGGGTTGGATCCAACATCCACTAAGGATCCATTAAGAATCCATCAATAACCCATCAAGGGTTGGTCTCAAGATCCATTAATGATCTATCAAGAGCCCATTAAGCGTTGGATCCAATATCCATTAAGGATTCATCAATAATCCCTTCAAAGCTAGTCAACCCTAGAAGTAGTTGATAACACTTCCTTCAAAGCCAGTCAAACCTAGACGTAGTTGGTGAGACCGTTGGAGATGGGGTTACTTTAGTGATTTCTACAAGTATTTTGTTTAAAAGATTATGACTATCCCAGACACATCATGGTGCGGAATTATGTTACCCTTATGCTTCCGAGCGCTAAAGCGTCAACTGTTATCCCGTGCGAATGGGAGAAGTAAAGCCAATCAACCCTAATAGTTGATGATGCTCCTTCAAATCTAGAAAAACCCATAAGCAATTGGTGATACTCCTTTTAAAGCTAGTCAACCCCAGAAGCAATTGATGACCTCCTTTCAAAGTTAGTCAACCCCATAAGTAGTTGATGACCCTCCTTCCAAAGCTAGCTAAACCCAGAAATAGTTGGTGACACTTAATTCAAAGCTAGTCAACTCTAGAAGCAGTTGATGATGCTTCTTTTAAAGCCAGTCAACCTCAGAAGCAATTGATGATGCTCCCTTTAAAGCTAACCAAACCTAAAAGTAGTTGGTGACACTATCTTCAAAGCTAGTCAACTTTAGAAGTAGTTGATAATGGTCCTTTTAAAGCTCAACAACTCAAAATGTAGTTGATGATGCTCATTTCAAAAGCTAGCCAAACCCATATGCAGTTGGTGGTACTCATTTCAAAGCTAGTAAACCCCAAAAGTAGTTGATAATGCACCCTTATAAGGTAGCCAAACCCAAAACTAGATGGTGACCCTCCTTCCAAAGCTAGTTAACCCCAAAAATAATTGATAATGCTCCTTCCAAAGCTAGTCTACCCTATATGAAGTTGTGGATGCCCTTTCAAGGTTAGTTAACTCCAAAAGTAGTTGATGATGCTCTCCCTTCAAAGCTGTCCAAATGTAGAAGTAGTTGGTGAAGCTCCTTCCAAAGCCAGTTAATCCCAAAAGTAGTTGATGATGCTCCTTCTAAAGCCAGTCAACCCCAAAGCAATTGATGATGCTCTCTTTCAAAGCTAGCCAAACACAAAAGTAGTTTATGATGCTCCCTTCAAAACCAATCCAACCTCAAAGTAGTTGATGATGCTCCTTTCAAGGCCAATTAAACCTAGAAGTAGTTGATGATGCTTCCTTCAAAGCCATTCAGCCATAGAAACTATTAATGACACACTCTTCCAAAGCTAGCCAAACCCAAAAGTAGTTGTTGATGCTTCTTTCAAAGCAAGTCAACCTCAAAAGTAGTTGATAACACTCCCATCAAAGCTAGTCAACCCTAGAAGTAGTTGACGATGCTGGCTCCAAAGCTAGCTGATCCCAAAAGCCATTGGTGAAGCACCCTTCAAGCTAGTTAATCCTATGAACCTTTGATGATGTTATAGACCAAGATAGTCAACCACATTCATCAACATGTTGCTGATATCTATTGAAGATCAACTCAAGACCTATCTGAGTCACATCCGACTTAGTCAAATTTGATGGAAATGGGGTAACAGCGAGCATCAAGCTTTTTTCCATTTTCTCTTTCTTATTTTCATACTTCTCATGATTACATATTTAAATTCATGGTAAAGTGAGTGTATGCCCTTGCATATGCCATGTACTCTCTTCCCAAGTCAATCAGATGATGCTTTCTTCTTTTCTTATGTGTCTCTATTTTATTAGCTAAGTTTCTTGCTATAAGAGGTTCTTAACAATTGTTAAGGTAATTAACAATAGAGGTTTGCATTTGTTGGGAGTCATATTCCCACAGTACCTAATCACACATTCATATCGCCACACATATTTGATTTATGTTTCAAGGTTGCTCTCCTATGTCTCCACCATCTCAAGCCATTGATTTCAATCCCACAAATTCTGACATGCCCAATGAGACTTGACTTCTTCTTCAAGTGTAAAAACCTAGGTAATATGATAGAGACACCACCAAAATAGAATTACAATTGAAGATTGATCAATTGTATTCTCTCTTTTGCAGAAGAAAGCATCAGTTGGTATTAATAAAGAACATTCCCACCATGACATACACCATCATATTGGGAGAAGGATTAGTTGTAGGTTTACCTCAGTTGATGATTGTCACAAGAGAAGTTAGAGCTTAGATCAAGTTGGAAACCATCTTTGAGTTTATCAAGTTCAAGAGGGTACTTACTAGTCCATCAATCGATGTTGTAGTCACATACGAAGGATCTACTTCTCGCGTTCCATCAAGGGGAAAGAGACACAATGTCATTATTCCCAATGAGAAGAATCAATCTGATGAAGATTCAGAAGCTATGCCTCAACTAGCAAAGGCATCTATCTTCTAGACATTAGGCACAAGGTGAAACTCAACCTTTGATTGCCTTCATCCCACTCCCAATAAGAAACAGCCAAAATCAAGTCCAAACATATCCATCGATGAAGAAGACCTTATCTTGACTGTCACAAGCAAAGAAAAGGCTGTTGGAATTTTTAGCGAACTTAGAAAGCTTGTCAATCCAATAAAGTTAGTCATTACCATTCCCATCTCTAATTCCTTCGTGCTATTGAATGGCTTAGAGGAAGGTAAAAGTAAGTCAAAGGGGCATAGTCTTACCTTAATACTAGAGCTAAGGGGTGGAAAACTAAGAAAAATAACAAGAGCCACCATAAGCCTACAACCTAGCATGAGACCTCAAAAAGGGAAATCATCCACACTATGAGAGTCATTTCTTATCATAACTCTGTAAGGGACTGTGAGCCCATGACTAAGCTAGCCAAATGTAGAAGGAAAGTTGCATGAACAAGGCTTACAGATAAGGAGGTTCAAGAAGAAAGGACTCCTGTGAGTCAATCCTTGCTACTATGCTAGAGAGAAGGCATAACTACTCACTCCTTGAGTAAACTCCTGAATGAGCTAACCTGGCTGATGGGAGAAGCTTGCCTTGCTCCAAAACACATCAAACCTAGACTTGACTCTTAAGATGTAGACCATCATATTTTGATAGAAGTTTTGGTCATAGCTAAAAGTTTTAGTAGAGAAGTAAGCATAGAGGCACTACAAGAATAGTTGAGATAACAAGAGAAAGAGAAAGGTGAAGCAAGGTCATGGACTTGATGTAAATGATGATACAAATAAGACAAAAGCTTGACAAGTTGGAACAATCTTGACAACCATCTCAAGCTATAGAGGTGGTAGAAGACGCATCTCCCACATATGAAATCCATGAAAATGTAGGCCCTTCATAACTGCCTCCTCCAACAGCAAGGGATAACCAATCCCTGATCTCAAGAATTCCTGATAACATGGAATTACTAGCATACATACAATAATAAGTGCAACGAATGGTGGCTGCACAAGTAAGAGAAGGAAGTGACATAGATTTGATAAATGATGCAAACAAACTATACCCTAGTCATCACAACCAAGTACCATATCCCAAGGGCTATACAATACCTATCTTCAGTCAATTTAATGGCATAGGTAACCACAAATAGCATATAGCACACTTCATGATCTTATGTGGATATTCAAACAATAACCCCTCATTGTTACTTTGCTAGTTTTCAGTAAACTTAACTAGAGTAGCATTTGAATGGTATGCTAGTCTACAACCAGAATCTATACAAACCTGGTCACAAATGAAAGAGGCTTTTTGGATCAAGTTTGGAGGAGTCAATGACAAAGTGGCCATTATAGACCTTGTCTCAACACCAAAGCATGACAATGAATCAATGTTGGAGTACATCACATGGTGGAGAAATCTCAGCATGAAGTGTGAACAACCCATAAGCTAGTTTAGGGTTGTAAATCTAGTCCTCGACAACATAAGGAAGGATTGGATGGCACCCTACCTAAGCTCTTCTTCTATCCACACATTTGAGATCTCATTGTACAAGTCAAGAAGTTGGAAAGGATTAGCCCCAGTAGCCTTATGTAATCCACAAAATTTCAAACTAGAGAAAGATAAAGCAAAGTGTGGAGAGTTGTTTAAGAATGTGAGAGCAGTATTTATAGAAAGTGAGTACAAGAAACCTACAAATCGTACCATAAATGGAGGTAACCCTAAAAAATGATCAACTCTTGGAGGAGATGGGAAGTAGAACCATCCAACAATTTTCAATAGAAACTCAGAAGGAAATACTCTTTCAAGAAAGATAGGGTAGGTAAAATCTTTCAAGATGCTCTGTTATTTGGTCTCCAATTGCTATAATGTAAAAGGCCAAATGAAGCCACAAAAAGGATCATCCAAACTATTATCTTTACCATAGACTTTTCGGATATACCATTTAAGACTACTATGTTCAATGATTGGGTCGAAAAGCCATACTGAAAGGGCAAGTTGATTCTCTCAAAGTTAGCCATATTTGAAACACTCACTGAATATATCAATCACATCACTATGTTTGAGACACATAAGCCACCTGCTAAACTATTTTTTGGGGAAGAAGCATAATGTACACCCAAATAATAGCACCTATGGGAAATCTATATCTTTAAAAGGCTGAAGAAATTGATAAAGAAGATGGCTAAGTACCCTAAAAATCTTAGGATGGTGATATAGAAGGCTACATCATAACAAGCTTCTCCATCTGCTCAAAACATCAAGATGAAAAAGAATAGAAATATGAAAATGAAACTAGTTCAACTAAATAAATGTGCAGTTAAGAAATTGACTATCCAAGAATACATTGATGCTATGGAAGAGTATGTCCAACGAGAAAGAAATCAAGTAACTCTTAAAGAATTTCGTCCTAGCAAACTCAAAGCTTTGAAGGCTCCAACATTGGAAATGGAGAAGATGAACTTCCAATTGCAATGTGCACTACCACTTTTATTGTTGGAAGTTTACAATCAAGCCAATAATCAAAATCATCACATCACTTTGATAATGATGAAGTTCAAAACAAAGGGGAAGAAGAAGTGAAAGAATTCATCAAATATATCACTAAAAGAATAAAAAGCCCCACGAGTCTCCCTGAGGGCTGTCACCAAGATGACTATATTTAGGAGTCATTCGCCCACGAATGTGACTATGACATGATTAAACTATAGCTAGATATTATAAAAGATCTAGTCATAACTAACATAAAGTACGTCAGGGAACAAATGCAAGTGTTGAATGAATGCATGCAGGCTATGGTGGTCCACATGGAAAGTACATTAAGTGTAACTACCATGCTTTGCAAAGAAATTAAAAAAAGATGGAAAAGATGGTAGCTGAAAAGACAAAACACACAAAAGACCTTACATGTGTGGCAGGGAATCATGTACCAACTGTCCTCAAGGCCAAGATGATCATCAATGCCACTACCCTAAAAATGGGTTAAGGAAGACATACACCCATAAGGATAATCATCTGAGTCCATCACCTCTTGTCACATGGTAACTCATATAATTGGGATAGACACTAATGATCAGCCATCTTAATCGTCATTAAGTAACCTAGTGGCCAATGGTCAATCCACTAGGTTTGATAAAATCCTAGTCCTAGAAACTATAGAAGGGTGCCCTTTACCAACTTTAGAGGAATTATACATACAAGATATGGATGATGAATATGACTCTATACTTGAGTCAAAATAATTTTATGATTATTTCAAAGGGCCTTATGCTAGTAAAGGCCAAAAGAAGAGATAAGCATTTTGAGAAAGGACCAAACAAGCAAACACTGGGGTTAATTAAACTCCATCAAGCCAATCCAAACATCCACAAAGTAAATTCCCTAAACATAAAGTCCTAGAGAAGCTCATGCCAGCTTGTGAAATAGAAGGGTTTATCCAAAGAGTCTCTAAAGATATCTCTAGAATGAAGTCCCATGTGCCTAATTTTGATGTTGAATATGAAAATTATCAATTAGTTACATCCTCCAAAGAAATCTAAAAAACTACCAATCTAGGGCAAGAAACCATTGCCTCCTATCACATGATCAATCTTGGTAGTAACTCTGAAGAAGAGCCTTGTTGGTCTCACAATGTTAGAGTTCAACTGAGGAATGCAAACCAAGTACAACTTAGAGAAGATAAAATACTACCCCCAAGACAAGCTCCACTACCTAGGGATAAAAATATCTCTAAGGGAAAGACAAAGGAAAATTAATTCAAATCAATGAGGACATCATGCCATTGCAAGCTGAACATAGCAACTCATCTCAAAAAAAATTTTATCATGCCAAGTGCGTTTGATGCTTTGGTGATGTCAGAAGGATCTAGGGATATATTGGTGCACATTTTGCAGAACCTAATTGATTATCAAATATACTTCACTAAATAGAAAATGAAAGATCTTGATATGCTCGTTAGACTCCTAACATCATGGGGAACATGATAGGATCAAATTAATTGCATCCTTACTGACCCAAGTCTCTCGATTATTTTGACAATTCTCCACACTCTAAGATCTCTAATATTGAATGTATGTCACCTATCATCTGAAATGATAACTATCTAAAGGTTTAATCAAAATAGTCAAAGAGCTCTAGGAGCCATAATCATACCTCTGAAGATAGGTGAGTTAATGACTGATGATAAGTTCTATATGATTGACACTGATGTGTCATATAAAGCGCTCTTAGAAAGGTCATGGTTATATGAAAATAAAGTGGTGTCATCAAACCTACATCAATGCCTAAAATACTTTGATGATGGTGATGGACACTGAATTTATGGAGATGTACATCCCTTTGATGTTTGTGAGGTACATTATGACAATGCAAAGTATTATCAAAGGTCCCATGCCAATAAAGGGTTCACTTCCATTAGTCAAATGAAAAAGCAGATTGCGAGCCTGATCTTTGCCCCTCCTCACCTAATGAATGACATAGACTCTTTAGATGAAGAAATGCCATAATTCTACCAAGGTGGCTAATCGTCTGATGGAGATGGCAATGAAGGTGAAACAAAAAAAAAATACTCTATTTATTACAAAAGTCCAAAAAGGTTTACTTAAGCCATTGGATGAGCTAAGCATTAATATTGTGGAGATATTAGTGACCTTTTATATTCCCCCACGACATAAGGGAGAAAAGGCAATATTGTCTTACAAGGCAATCACCTATGTCCCAAGTATGGATGAAATCCTAAAAACTAAGGAACTGGATGATGATGTGACTATTAACCAATGGTTATACCTAAATATTTTCCTAATGACTTTTATCAAATAATCAAGAAATCTAGCTGCAGCCTTCAACAAACAAAGGAATAAAGTCATTTCTTCAAAAACTTATGGGATTCACCAGAAGCATGGGCTCACATCCTTGGAAGAGGAAATAAGAATTTCAAAGGACTGGGCTACGTCACTCCAAGATCCTACAAGCCTTATGGTCACCATTGGACCCCTATCCGATAATAAGGCTCAACAAACATCCCCAATACCTTTTAATGCACAAACCATATGCATCAAGCTAGCCACAATTCTCCAAATACCACAAGAAGGTGAGGTCCTTAGCAAACCTTCATCAAAAGTTAAAGAAGGAGAGAGGGGGGGGGGTGCTTGATGCAGCTAAAACACCCTTAAAACCAAAAGGGGAACCCTTGCTAAGTCTTATTCAACATGACAAATCACTCAGTGAAGATATGATCCTCAAATGCAAAAACACTCCATTAGAACTCAAAGATATGGGGACAAGCCACAATAGATAAACTGATGGAAATCAACCTCAGTTTAGAGGGGGACCCTAAGCCAAACATTATCAGTACACAACTCTGAGAGGAAAGCCAAGCCCAACTCAAAGTGGTGCTCAAAAAATACATGGATTGGTTTGCATAAAGCTACAGGGAGATGCTTGGACTAGATCCTAAAGTTGTAGTCCACAAGCTATCTATCAATTCTGAACTTTCACCTGTCAAACAAGCACATAGGAAGATGAAACTTGACCTAAAACAAAAGGTAATAGAAGAAACCAAGAAACTGATTGGGTTCATCAAGGAGGAGAAATATCTAGATTGGGTAGCAAGCATATTGCCAATCAAGAAGAAGAATGGACAAATCCATACCTGCATGGACTATAAAGACTTGAATAAAGCCTATCCAAAAGATGACTTTTTGTTACCAATAATGGAAATCATAATTGACAACATGGTTAATTTTGAAATAGTCTCCTTATGGATGGTTTATTAGGGTATGAATAAATCAAGATGGATCCTAATGATAAAAAGCATACAGTCTTTCAAATATCAATTGGCATTTGCTGCTATAAGGTGATGCCTTTTAGACTTAAGAATATGGGCGCCACTTACCAGAGGGCTATCAGCCATTGGTTGAATGCTATGTAGATGACCTGGTAGTTAAAACCAAGTCCAAAGACAAGCATGACCAAAACATAAGAGTGGTATTTGACTTAGAAAATATAACCTAAAAATGAACCCTATGAAATGTGCCTTCAGTACCATCATCCAAAAAATTTCTCAATTTCATTGTCAGACACCAAGGGATTGAAATTGGTCCATCTAAGATCAAAGCTATCTTAGATATGCTACCACACAATAATTTAAAATAGTTGAGGTCATTTCAAGGTCAACTCATATATACAAGGATATTCATTTTGAACCTCTCCAGAAATTCAAGCCCTTCTCCTAACTAATAAAGAAGGATGCTCCATTCATTTGGGATGAAGAATGTCAACAAGTCTTTGAAGAGATTAAGCAATATCTCTTAAAATTACTAGTCTTGGCAGCACCCATGCCTAACCCTTAATCCTCTACATGGCCCCAATAAAAGGGTCCTTGGGGGTACTTCTCACCTAAAAAATGAAGAGAGTAAAGAAAACATACTCTACTATTTAAGTAGCATGCTAGTGGGGGTAGAGGGTAAGTACTCTCCCATTGAAAAGCATTGTCTGGCACTCATATCCATAGTCAAAAAGCTTAAAAATTACTTACTTTTCATCATGTCATTTTAATGTGAAGGGTTGACCCCATAAGATACTTGATGACAAGGCTCGTACTCACTCAAGGCTAGCAAAATCGGCCTTAATCCTCATAGAGTATGAAATGAAGTTCACTCCTCAAAAGATGGCTAAAGGGCAATCCCTTGCCAGTTTTCTCATAGCTCACTCAGTGCTAAATGACTCTCCACTAAGTTGCAAACTCCTTGATGAAGAAATCCTTCTTGTCAAGGAAGGAGAACCTTAGTAAAAGCTATACTTTAGTGGGGCAACATCCATTAGATCAAGAATCAGACTAAGGCTTTAACAAATTAGAGCAGGCATCAACTTTGTATTTATCATTCCAAATGGAGGCATTTTGCAATATTCCTATTCTCTGTTAACCATGCAGAAACAATGAGATTGAATACGAGACCCTAATTGCAAGACTAGAAATAGCCCTCATCATGGGAATATCTCATTTATATATTTTTGGTGATTGACAGTTAGTCATTAATTAGGTGGTGATGAATATAAAATATATAAATTCAAGCTAGTAGAATACCATAAAAAGGCTCGAGAACTCATGGAGCAAATCCCACATATTTAGATAACTAAAGTTTCCAAATCTATCAATGCAGAGGCTAATTCCTCATGTAAGTTTGCCAGGGCACTAGTTGACCTTGACCAAGGAGAAATCCTAATCATGGTCCATAGAAAATAAGTCATAAGTTCAATTTTTAGTATCATACATGAGAAGACTAAATCTAAAGTAGTAGAGGAACCAATAGAATGGAGAATAACATTCACTGACTAGCACAACAATGGAGAACTCTAGGAGATAAATAAGCATGGATGGAACTTATGAAGAGGACCGCGAGCTTTCTGCTCATCAGTAACACCCTTTACATGAGGTCTTTTGATCAATAACTTCTATGTTGCCTTTCAGACGAAGAGGCAAAAGAAGTCATATATAAAGTACATTCTGGGGACAACAGGACCTATCAATCTGGTCCAAATATGATGATGACAATTAAGAGTATGGGCTTCTATTCTCCCATGATGGTGAGAGATTGCATCAAATATACAAAAGAAAGTTACCTATGCCAAATTCATGGTGACTTCGTTCATCAACACCCAAATCCTTTACATCCAACAGTATCCTCTTGATCGTTTGAGGTATAGGGTATAGATATAATTGGCCCAATTGGGCTATCTTCTTCCAAAGGTAACCACTTCATATTAGTAATGATCAATTATTTTTGTTGGTGGGAAGAGGTAATCCTACTGAAAGAAGTGAAAGCAAATATCATTATCCACTTCATTCAAGAAAACATCTCATATTGATTTGGTATTCCCAGAAGGATCATTTTTGACAACATATTGTCCTTCAAAAGCTACAATGTAGGATGATTCATACATCATCAAAAGATAGATTAGAGATCTTCATCCATCTACAATGCAAGGGCAAATTGCCTCACTGAGGCATTTAACAAGACCCTCTCTAAATTATTGAAGAAAGTTATTGGCAAAAATAAAAGAGATTGGCACTAGAAATATTTTAGGGATTGTGGTCTCATAGCACCACATATCAAACCACAACCTAATTAACACTATATGCATTACTATTTGGGACCAAGGTAGTCTTGCTATTGAAGGCACAAATTCTCTCTCTAAGGATTGCTTTGTAAGAGAAAATTATAAAAAAAAGATAATGTTTGTCTTTGGCTAGATGAGCTAGACTCCCTAGATGAAATAAGCCTCGCAACTCAACAAAATTTGGAGATGTATCGAGCACAAATATTTATGGTGTACAATAAGATGGTCCAGCTCAAGTCCTTCCAAAAGAGAGAAATAGTCTTGTTCTTGAGAAGAGCCATAATCCCAAACTAAAGCAAGAAAGGCAAATTTGAGACTTATTAGGAAGACCCTTATATCATCGAAAGAATGTTTGAAAGGGGATCCTACCAATTAATTAATGACAAAAGGGAGAGACCTATGTCACCGATCAACACACAATTCTTGAAAAGGTATTATACTTGAGCCTCTAGAGGCAACAACAACAAAATAAAAGTGCCTATATTCATCTACGATAGAACATCCAACTTTTTCAAAAAGAATGTCTAGTCAAACATGCACTCCATATTTCTCGAGGCAAAACATGGACACAAAACCCCATCCATCTTGTATGACGATTGAGTTTACATCCATATGGTGAATAAAGTCCACTTCCTCATGACAAATCAAGCCCACTTTTACATGGAAAATCAAGCCCACTTCTATATGGCAAATCAATCCCACTTCCATGTGACAAATCAAGCCCACTTTTACATCACAAACTAAGACCCCTTTCCCATGAAAAAATCAAGTTCACCTCTACATGGTAAGCTATGTTCACTTCCACATGGCAAATCAAGTCCACCTTCGTGTGGTGAACCAAGCCTACTATCATATGGCAAACCAAGCTCACCTTTACATAGCACACTAGGCCCATTTTATGTGGGAAAAATCTAGTTTCACCATGCCAAGGGCCAACCTCAAATTGGGATGCAAGGAATACAAGGTTGCAAGTAAAATCTGACACAAAGCTAAGAAATTTGATAAAGCTTTGTAAAGCAATAATAATGTTGCTAAATAAGATGAACAAAAGGAAATGAGAGTCCTAGATAAGAGGGGAGAATGATAATCCTAAAATACATAAAGCCTAGTGATATCTCTTGACAATTGTCACAACTCAGCAGTCACCCACTCATGTTCCTCCATTTCATCTGGGTGAATAAGTGCTATATTAGCAAAAAGGATTGTGAACAAGAAAAAGAAAAAAAAAATCCTCAAGACAAGAAAGGAAGGTGGTGAATCATCACCTAATGATGGTGAGGGTGGATGGATAACCATGAGTGCAAACATCCTTTGACTAAAGCATGACATACAAACCACATCTGCAATAGGAATTTGAAATTAGCACATACATAATATAAGACTTGGCAAAGACAAATATCCCTCACCATCTAAATCTGAAATATCATTCAGAAGGCCACCAAAATCCTCATCTGGGTCACTTGAAAGAGAGTAGGATCCTTAGCCAGAAAGAGGAAAGACAAAGAAAATAAACATAGGACAAAAAGAACTATCAATACCCATATCTGATGAATGGCCAGCAGATGTAGGCAATGGTGAGGCTAGTCTGACTCTTAACTTGAACCCATATCAAAAAACTAGCAAATTGATGTTCATGAAGGAAGAGTCATCTTTGGCCCTTCATTTATGTCAATCACCTAGTAGGCAGGTGTGGGGAACCAAGATGTCAGATCTTAAGACGATATAAGTAATGGAAACAGTGCTGCTAATCTTGATCTTGTACCTCCCACAAATGCCACTGAGCTCTCTAGAGCATTAAAGATGGGAGGGTCACATGATTGAAGTGTCTCTCACCTTGAACTTAATATGGGACTTGCATTACCTCAAAAACGGCCATCATCAATGCTATAAGGGGGGAATAGTCCTCTCTTTACCTAGTTTAGGGCAAGCAAATTTATGAACTAGAGCCTTCCACATCTCTTGGGTCCTCTACCACTTTGACCCTTTGCTACTAACTACCTGCTTTTCCCTGCTACCCAAGTTCAGCTTATTGCTAAATAAAATTTTTGGATAAATGCAAAAATATCCTCCAGTGCTATTAAATAATGATGTGGCATGTATTTGAAGAATCTTGGTTTTTCACTTGATATCAAGAATATAATATTTTGAATAATCTTGAAGATGAGTGAGGTGTAACTAATAGCTCGCTAACTGGCCTAGACATGATAGTAACAGAGGAGTGGGAATATTTTTAGCAAAGCTTTCATCATACCCAAATTATTGGCAAAATTGATGTGGATTATAAAACTCTGCAGTCAAATATTCCTCTAAATAGAGTGGAAGTACCCCATGCCTCAAAGAGATAATGTACTCATAGACTTATGGATGTAGTGGAAGATTAACTATATCTGCTACCATGTTAGAATCAGAAAGAATGTAAGGGTAAGCTCGCCGCTCAAAATTTCATAGATCCGCACAGGCATCCGAATCATCTCAAGAATAGAGATCGAACAAGAGTGACACAGCTTCTTGATTTTAACACTAGGCTCCAACTTAATATATGTCCTCTAGAAGTGGGCATAAACCCAAGCATAAAAATATTGGATGGAAAACCAAGTCGAAGAATCACCTAGTCTTATGGGACTATCCACCATTACTTTGAGACCTACATATACTGAGCCTAACATTATAGGAGCTAGAGCAACTTTTTATTTATGAGACATCCTGTAGGCTATCACAAACATATCTGGGTGAATATACTACCTGTAATATGGAATAATAAAGTGGCAAAGCCACAAATAGATGAAAGTAGCAAAGTAAGTCTCGGGGCCAAATCCTAGAAGGATGTCACTCATGTCATGCATAACCTAGTCAAATTTAGTTGGCTTGCTTCTCAGAATCCTCTCATAAAAGAATTCAATCCAATGGTCAAAGTGCAAGGCTTATGTAACTAAAGTGTAACAAAAGTCAAGGCTTATGTGCCAATTAGCAGGGATATATTCATCGTAGAAATTTCCAAGATAGGAATCCCAGATAGCTATCTTATGCCCATAGGGAGATGTCAACCTCACCAAACAGGGTATGGAAGGCATTTGTAGAGTGATTCCAAATCTTGTTCATGTTGCATAAGATTTTTGAGTCTCATGTATACTACCTCTTGGATGCTATGAATCCTCCTAAGATATCGAGATATGCAAGTTGAGCTAAAAATTGAGATACCACATCATCAACCCACATTGAATTATTTGGCAAAATTGGCACTACTTTGGCAAGTGGAAAGGATCATCCCCAAGCAAGTGAATGGTTATTCAAGAAATGAAATCCTAGGGTTTTTGATGACTCTCATTACTTAATGTTCCCAATAGGCTCCAACCTAAAAGACTATCTAGCCCCATCAGCACACAGCTTCCCCTCTTTGGAACATTGGGCAAAGGGGTGATAATTATCAAATCTCACTCATTTATGATGCTTCTGATTTTGATATGCAACAATTGGCTCAACATCGACTCCCAAGACAAGAAGCAAGTGGAGTAAAGTCAAACTATCTTTTCTCTCATTGTGAATTCCTTCAATCACAAAAGGCTCCATGGTGCCTTCAAAAGAAAAGAAGAGGAAAACAAGCAAGTGGGGAAAGGAAGCTATTGAGATAATACAATATGACAGAGAAGGGAAGTAAAGGAACCTACCCACTAAACACTTGCAAAGACAATAACATAAGATCAAATATTCACTATTGTTCATGTCCACTTCTCGTCTAGAAAACTCATAAAGTGGATGCCAAGGAGGCAATTTTGTTACCCAATTCCTACTTCAAGATTGACAAGAACTAGAATTGAACTTTAGCCTACTTTGTGATGGGTGGGGCCCAATTTAAAGTAATCATGGGCTGAAACTTCAGGCCCAAACACAGAATTGGGCCACACTAGTGGACCAATTTCTCAATCAGTTGACCAGTTTCTCAACTAGCCCACTAGTTCTAATAAACTGGGATCGACATGTCATCTATCAACTGCCTAACTCTTCAACCTATCATCTGATTCGGGTGTGATCTGCAAAAACAAAAATGGATTCTCTCCAAATTCATCAAGAATCCATGAAATTTTCAATCAAGATATTGTAATCTCAAAATATATCAATCAAAGATCCAATTAAAGATTCTCCCGATCTTATAAAAATAAGAGCACATGAATTAAGTGAGGAATTTTGCAAGGAATTTTAAATGAATTATTGGAGGGGTTATTGGCATGAAGAGAAGCATGAGAGTCACCGCAAATCAAGGAGAAAGGAGATCAAAATAGCATCATCAAGGAGGACAAGTAAGGTTCCTATCCCTTCTCTATCTTTTCTCTTTATCCTTATCTCTCCTTTGCCTCTACTCTTCTCTTTTTGATTGTTGTGAGGCCCTTGCTCCAACTCGATGCTTCCACTACCCCATTGCCAACATGGCCATCTATGGCCCTATCGACATTCCTGCTGCCCCCTCACCACTGCGGCCACTTGTGGCCCTCTCCACAGTTTGGTTGTTTCATCACCACTGTGACCATCCACCCGCGGCCCTCCCTGCTACTCTAGTTGCACCCTTGCTACAATACCACCACTATCACCCGTGGTCCCATCTTGGTGTAACCTCTACTAAGCTTGTGGAGCTCAATATTTGAGGCTCAACATGGTGGCCTCTATGGATGAAGAAGAAGAATTGTCCAGAACCCACATGAACTGACCATAGAACAAGACAAACAAAGGAATAAAATAAAAAAAGAATTCATTCTCACAATTGACTCAGGAATAGTCCACGGGGCTTGCTCGAAAGTCAAATAGTTTAGGGCCAACTTACTGTCTCACCCGAAAACCAATTTTGACTTAGGACTGGCTTGTAGTCTTGGCCAGCCTAGGGTCTCACCCAAAATCAACTCTGATTTAGGGTTAGCCTGTAGTCTCATCCAAAAGTCCAATGGTTTAGGACCAGCCTACGATCTCACCAAGGTCAACCTATAGTATCACTTGAAAATTGACTTGGATATAGGCCCACCTGTAGGCTTGCTGAATATCTATTTGGACTATAGGTCAGTATGCGGGCTTGCCAAATGTTTATTCAAATTATAGGCTAGCCTGCAGACTTGCCACTATGTCATCATGATATCCTAAGGGCTCTCGAGCTAAAGTGAAGTTGATAAAATCAATTAAATGACTCAATCACATTGAACTCAAGTTAATTTGGCTATGATAAATGAACAAAACTAAGTTGACTCAAACAAAGCATAAAATAAACCCAAAAGGGCAAAAAGTAAATGAATTGAACCTGGGCTAAACAAGTGGAAAATCTCTTTGTCAAATGACCAGTACCTCAACTGATCATTTGGTTCTGATCAACAACTAACAAACTCTCCTCTTGACTAGATGATCGATACCTCAACCGGATGTTTGGTTTTGATAAACTTGCAATGACACATTCTCAATCGGTTGATCAATACCTCAATCGGTCAACTAGTTTTGAGAAACCTACAATGACACCTTCTCAATTAGATGATTGATACCTCAATTGATCATCAATTTTAGTTAGAAAATGATGACTTGAGTTCAGATTCAGTCCAAATCCTGTCAAGATTTGATCAGCTCAAACTTGGATCAATCCAAGATCCAATTAGGACATCTTGAACCAAAACAAGGTTGAATTAAACTCCAAGTTGTGTCAAACAAAAAGTTCAAATTGATTCAAGATAAGTTCAAGTTCAAACTCTAATTTAGTCAAGCCACATTTGAATCAAATTAAAATGAATTTGAATTGAGCTCAAACCAAGACCCAAATGGGTTGAGCCAAGTTCAAACAAAACCCAATTGGGTAAAGCTAAGTTCAAACCTAAACCCAATTGGGTCTACCCAAGTTTGATCCAAAATCCAATAGGGTCAAGCCAAGCTCAGACCAAACCTAACTTAGTCAAGCCAAGTTTGAACTGAACCCTAATGAAGTCAAATCAAACTCAAGATCAAGTTCAAACCATGTTTGAACCAAATCCCAATTGGGTTAAACCAAGTTCAAACCAAACCCAAATTGGATCATGATGAACTCAAACCAAAATAAGTCAAAAATTAAACCAAAATAGGTCAATGCTAAAAAAGAAACAAGTTGAAAACCAAACCAAAATAGGTCAAACCTGAACCAAAACATGTTAAACTGAAAACCTATACTAGAAATAGGTCAAAGGCTAAACCAAAATAGGTTAAACTTAAATGAAATAGGTCAAACATGAACTTGAACCAGAATAGGTCATACCTAAATCAAAACAAATCAAATATGATCTAGAACCAAGTTAAACCCAACCAACTTGAACATTAGACCAGGTTGATTAAGCTTTGAGCCTAAGCCCTTTAAGGGGTGGAATCTGGGCTATCAAGAACCTATCGAGGGTTAGATGCAATATTCATTAAGGATCATGAAGAACCCATTAGGTTTGGATCCAACATCCATCAAGCATCCATCAAGAACCCATCAAGGGTTAGATCCAAATCCATTAAGGATCTATCATGAACCCATTAAGGGTGGGGTCCAACTTCCATTAAGGATCCATTAAGAACCCATCAAGGGTTGGTCCTAGGATCCATTAATTATCCCTCAAGAACCCATTAAGGATTAGATCCAATATCCATTAAGGATTCATCAAGGATCCTTTCAAAGCTAGTCAACCTCATAAGAAGTTGATGATGCTCCCTTCAAAGCCAATCAAACTAAGAAGTAGTTGGTGACTTTACTTCAATGCTAGTTAACTCTAGAAGTTGTTGATGATGCTCCTCCAAAGCTGGCCAAACCAGTAAGTAGTTAGTGATTCTCCTTTCAAAGCCAATCAACTCCAAAAGTAGTTGATGACCCTCCTTTCAAAGTTAGTCAACCCTAGAAGTAGTAGTGATCCTCCTTTCAAATCTAGACAAATGCTCCATTCAAAGCTAGTCAATCCCAGAAGTAGTTGATGATGCTCCCTTAGAAGCTAGCCAAACTCAAAAGTAGTTGGTGACTCTCCTTCCAAAGCTAGTGAACCCCAAAAATAGTTATTGATGCTCCTTTCAAAGCCAGTTAACCACAGAAGTAGTTGATGATACTCCTTTCAAAGTCAGTCAACTATAGAAGTAGTTGATAATGATCCTTTTAAAAGCTAGCCAAACCTAGAAGTAGTTGGCGATGGTCCTTTCAAAGCCAGTGAACCTTAGAAGTAGTTGATGATGCTCCTTTCAAAGCTAGCCAAATCTAGAAGTAGCTGGTGATGGTCCTTTCAAAGCTAGTGAACCTTAGAAGTAGTTGATGATGCTCCTTTCAAAGCTAGCCAAATTCAGAAGTAGTTGGTGACACTATTTCCAAAGCTTGTCAACCCCATAAGCAGTTAACAATGCTCCTTCTAAAGCTAGTCAACCCTCGAAGTAGTTGATGATGCTCCTTTGAAAACTAGTTAATCCCAGAAATAATTCATGATGCTCCCTTAAAAGCTAGCCAAACTAGAAGCTATTGATGATACTTCCTTCCAAAGCCAGCCAAATTTAGTAGCAGTTTGTCACATTCCTTTCAAAGCAAGTAAACTCTAGAAGTAGTTGATGATGCTCCCTTTCAAAGCTAGCCAAACCTAGAAATAGTTAGTGACACTCCCTTCAAAGTCAGTCAACCCCAAAAGTTGTTGATGATACTTGGTCAGTCAACTCCAAAAGCATTTGATGACTCTCTCTTTGAATCTATTCAACCCCAGAAGCAATTGATGATGCTCCCTCAAAGTTGGCCAAACCCAAAAATAGTTGGTTATGCTCCTTTTAAAGCCAGTCAATCCCAAAAGTAGTTAGTGACACTCCTTCCAAAGCCAATCAATACCAAAAGTAGTTGATGATACTCCCTTTTAAAGCTAGCCAAACCAAGAATCAGTTGGTTATGCTCACTTTAAAGCCAGTCAACCCCAAAAGTAGTTGATGATGCTCCTTTCCAAGCCAATCAACCTCAGAAGGTATTGATGATGCTCCCTTGATAGCCAATCAATACCAAAAGTAGTTGATGATTCTTCCTTCCAAAGATAGTCAAACCCAGAAGTAGTTGGTGATGCTCCTTTTAAAGCAAGTCAACCCCAAAAGTAATTAACAATGCTCCTTGCAAAGCTAGTCAACTGCAAAAGTAGTTAATGATGCTCCCTTCAAAGTCAGTTAACCCCAAAAGTAGTTGATGATATTAGTGATGCATCCTTCAAGCTAGTCAATCCTAAGAGATGTTGATGATGATACAAGCCAAGATAGTCGACTACATCCATCAGTGTGTTGTCAAGGTCCACTGAAGGTCTATTTAAGACCCATTCGAGTCATATCCAACTTAGTCAATTACATGAAAATGTGGCAGCAGCAAGTATCAAGCTTCTTTCCCATTTTCTCTTTCTTATTTTTGTACTTTCCATGATTACATTTTTAAATTCATTGTAAAGTGAGGGTATGCCTTATGCCTTGTATCATCTTCTTGAATGAATCAAATGATGCTTTCTTCTTTTCTTTTGTGTCTTTATTTTATTAGCTAGATTTTTCACTTTAGAAGGCTCTTGACAATTGTCAAGGTAATTAACAATAGGGTCTTGCACTTGTTTAAAGTCATGTTCTCACAGCACCTGATTGTGTACTTAAACCACCACACACATTTGATTTGTGTTTTGAGATTACTCCCCAGGGTCTCCGCCATCTTAGGCTGCTAATTTCAATCGCACATTGTGAAAGGTGCATAATAAGGATTGGTGCCATTGCTTCCATCACCTACACCATCTTGAGACTCAATTTCTTCATCCCCCACATCTACCTATCACCTGGTTGACATAGATGTAGGGCCAGAAGCAACCCTTCCTTCACTAACACTAGTTTATCAATCTTTTGATATGGACTTGAGTAGAGGAGTCAGACCAACCTCACCATTACCTACATCAGCTGGCCATTCATCATATATAGGTGCTAATAATTCTTTTATCCTATATTTATTTTCTTTTCCCTTTGCCCTCTTTTTTTTTTGCTGAGAATCTTGTCTCCTTTCTAGTAAACTATATTAGGATTTTTGAGTCTCTTCTGATGATATTTTAGATTTAGACAATGAGGAATATCTGAACTTTGCTAGGTCTTGCATTATATATGTTCTAATTTTAAGCTTCTATTGCAACATGGTTTCTGGGTCATGCTTCAGATGAGGGATGCTTGCATTCATGGGTATCCATCTAGCATCACCATCACCAAGTAATGATTCAATTCCTCTCTTACCTTGAGGATTTTATTCACAATACCTTTTATTGATGCAACACTTGCTTATTCAAACGACAATGGAGGAGCATGAGTTGATGACTATTGAGTTGTCACAGCTGTCAGGCGGCACCACTAGTCTTTATGTATTTTAAGCTTATTATTATCCTAGGATTTATCTTATTTAGGAACATCATTATTGCTTTGTAAAGCTTTTATGGGATTCCTTTGCTTTCATTTGTATTAGAGTTTGTTTGCAATCTTTGCATCCTTTGCATTTCAATTCCAAGATGGACCTGGGTACAATGGGAGCAGATTTGGCCCTTTTCAGATAGAAATGTTCACCTTACACAATGGATTTCATTTGAATTGCTAGCAGAAGTGGACTTAATTTTGTCATGTGAGAGAGGACTTGATTTTGTCATGTGAGAGTGGACTTGAGTTGCTATATAGAAGTGACTTAGTTTGACATGTGAAAGTAGACTTGAGTTGTCATGAGAAGGTGGACTTAATATGCCATGTGAGAATGGACTTGTGTTGCCATGTGAAGGCGGACTTTATTTTTTCTCTCAAAAGTAGACTTGATTTACCGTGCAAATGCTAATTTGATTATCACACAAAATGAATGGGGCATTGTGTCTATGTTTTGCCTTGAAAAACATGGAATGCATGTTTGACCAGACAATATTTTTAAGAAAGCTGAACATTCCATCATAGAAAAAATATAGATGCTTTTATTTGGTTGTTGTTGCCCCTAAAGGCTCATGAATAATATGTCTTTAGGAATTTAGCATTGATTGGTGGCATCAATCTTTTCCCTTTGTTATCAATCAGTTTGTAGGATTTCCTTTCAAATATCCTCTTGATGATATAAGGGCCTTCTCAATTAGGCTCAAATTTACCTTTCTTGCTTTGATTTGGGATTATAGGTCTTCTCAGAACCAAGACCATTTCTTTTTTCTGGAAGAATTTGAGTTGGGCCATCTTGTTATAAGCCCTGGATATTTGTGCTCAGTACATCTCTAAGTTTTGTTGAGCTATGAATCTTGTTTCATCCAAGGAGTCTAGCTCATCTAGCCAAATATGAACATTGTCTTATTTTATGATTTTCTCTTACAAAGTAATCTGTAAAGAGGAAATTTGTACTTCCAATGGCAAGCTATCTCAGTCCCAAACATCAATGCATATGGTGTTGATTGGGTAGGGATTTGATATATGGTGCGATAAGCATATAATGCCTCAAAAAATTCTTTCTCTAGTGCCAATTGCTTTTATTTCTAGAAATGAATTTCTTCAATATTTTGGAGAGGGCCTTGTGGAATGCCTCAAAAAGACTATTTTCCCTTGCATTGTAGATGGATAAGTATCTCCAATCTATCTTGTGATGATGTGGAAATCATCCTACCTTGAAGCTTCTGAAGGATGATCCATTGTGAGAAATGATCCTTTAGGGAACATCAAATTGATACAAGATATTTTTTTCAAAAGAAAAAGATGATAGTATCTGCTTTTACTTCTCTCAATGGAATTGCCTCTGCCCATTGAGAGAAATAATCAATTGCTATTAATAGAAAGTAGTGACCTCTGGAAGAAGATAGCTTAGTTCGGCTGATTATGCCCATACCCCATATCTCAAACTGCCATGAGGATACATTAGATGCAGAGAATTTTGGTGTTGATGAATGAAGTCACCGTGAATCTAGCTTAGGTAATATTTTCTTGCATATTTGATACAATTTCTCACCATCATGGGCCAATAGTAGCCCATATGCTTGATTGTACAAACCCTAGAATGTACTTCGTACATAACCTCTCCTGCTTCCTCCTCTGAAAGGTAGTGTAGAAATAGTTGATCAAGAAACCTCCTATAAAGTGTATTATTGATGAGCAAAAATCCCATAGCACTCCTCCTGAATTGCATTCACACTGATTTATTTTTCAAGAGTTCTTCATTTTTGAGGTAGTCAATGAACAACATCCTCCAATCTTGATTAGGATCAGCTAGTGCCTTGGTTAATTTGGCTAGGCAATCAGCTTCCATATTGATGGATTAGGGAACTTTAGTTATTTAAAAATGTGGGATTTGCCCCATGAGTTCTCAAGCTTTTTCATGGTATTTTAGCAACTCAAATTTGTAGATTTTATATTCATCCCCACCTAATTGATGACGAATTGTGAGTTACCAAAAATATGTAGACATGATATCCCCATGTTGAAGGCCATTTCTAGTCCTGCAATTAGGGCCTTGTATCTTATCTCATTATTTGTGCATGATTTTGAAAGGGAGTAGGAATATCACAAAATGCCACCATTTAGAATGACAAATATGAGTCTAATGCCTACTTTAATTTGCAAAAGTTTACACTTAATTCTTGATTTAATGGATGATGCTATATCAAAGGATAGCTTCCAGTAGGATTTTCCTCATTCGACAAGAAGGATTTCCTCATTAGTGAGTACACAACTTAGTGGAGAGTCATTTGGCACTAGGTGAGCTATGAGAAAATCAGCAAGGGCTTACCCTTTAATCACCTTTTGAGGAGTAAATTTGATATTGTACTCCATGATGATTAAGGCCCATTTTGCTAGCATCTTAGTTAGTATAGCTTTGGTCATCAAGTATTTTATGGCATCAATCCTTGATATCAAAATGACCTGATGAGAGAGTAAGTAATGTTTAAGCTTTTTCACTATGAATATGAGTGCCAAATAATGCTTTTCAATTGGAGAGTAGTTACTCTCTGCTCCCACTAGCATTCTAATCAAATAGTAGAGTATGTTTCTTTTTGCACTTTCATTATTTTGGGCAAGACGTGTCCCTAGGGATTCTTCCTTTGTGGCTATGTATAGGATTAAAGGTCAATCATGAATAGGTGTTGCCAAGACTAGTGGCTTTAAGAGATAGTTCTTAATCTCTTCAAACGCTTGTTTATATTCCTAATTACAAATGAATGGAGCATAATTTTTGGTTAATTTTGAGAAAGGCTTACATTTTTCAAAGAGGTTTGAAATAAATCTCCTTATATATCTGAGTCGGCTTTGGAATGAACACTATTTCAAGTTGTTGGGCAGTGGCATATCCAAGATAGTATTAATCCTAGATGGATTACTAATGAATCCAAGGCGCTTCCCTAATGATACTCTGAAGGCACATTTCATAAGGTTCATCTTAGGATTATATCTTCTAAGGCGGTTGAAACCACTCTTAGGTCTTGGATGTGCTTGTCTTTCAACTTCATTTTCACTAGCAAGTCATCCATGTAGCATTTGACTAGCTGGTGTATGAGGTCATCAAAGATTTGGTTTATGGCCCTTTGATAAGTAGTGCTTGCATTCTTAATCCCAAAGGGCATTACCTTGTAGCACTATATGCCAATTAGAGTTCGAAAGACCATATACTTTTCATTATCAAGATCCATCTTGATTTAGTTGTATCCTAAGAGACCATCCATAAAGGAAAATATTTCAAAATTGGCCGTATTGTTGATCATGATCTCCATTATTGGTAATGAAAAATTATCTTTTGGATATGTTTTGTTCAAGTTCCTATAGTCCATGCAAATGCATATTTGGCTATTCTTATTTTTTATTAGCATAATGCTTGCAACCTAGTTTGGGTCTTTCTCTTCTCTGATGAAGTCTTCTTTGATTAGTTTCTTTTTTTCTTATATTACCTTTTATTTTAGGTTGAGTTTCATCTCTTTTGGAGCTTGTTTGACAAGTGAAAGTTTGAGATTAATAGCCAGCTTGTGGACTGAAGCTTCAGGATTTAGTTCAACATCTCCCTATAGCTCCATGCAAAGTAGTTGATGTATTCTTTGATCACTACTTTGAGTTGGGCTTAGCTTTTGTTTGAGAGTTGTGTGCTAATAAAGGTTGGCCTAGGGTCCTCCTCTGAACCGAGGTTGATTTCCATTAGTTCATCAATTTTGGCTTGCCCCCAAACTTTGAGTTCTAATGGATTCTCTTTTATCTTGAGGATCATGTCTTCATTAAGTAGTTCACCATGTTGAATGAGACTTAGCAAGGGTTTCTCCTTTGATTTTGAAGTAATTTTGACTGCATCATGCCCCCGATCTTTAGGTTATGATGTGTGGGGGACTTCTCCTTCTTGGGATGTTCGAGAACAATTGCTAGCTCAATGGATGTGTTTTGTGTGTTAGAAGGCATTGAGGATGCTTGATCAGCCTCATTATCAGACAAGGGACTAATGGTAATCATAAGACCTGTGGATGCTTAGAGCAATGAAGCCCATTCCTTTGAAATTCTTATTTCCTCTTGTAGGGATGTAAGCGTGCCCTTAGTCCAGATCCCATAGATTTTTGAAGAAATGTATTTCTTTCTTTGTTTGTTAAAGTTTGCAGTTGGATTTCTTAATTATTTTATGAAGGTCATTAGGAAAATATTTAGGTATGACTATTGGTAGATAGTCACCATCATCTTTTGGATCCTCAATTTTTAGGATTTCATGTATGTTTGGGGCATAGGGGATTGCCTTGTAAAATGATCTCCTTTTCTCCCTTATGTCATGGGGGAATGCAAAATGTTGTTAACATCTGCACAACATTGGTGCTTAGCTTATCTAGTGGCTTCAGTAAACCTTATGGGTTTGTAACCAAGAGAATACTTTCTATTTGACTTCCATTGTCATTTTCATCGAAAGAATAGCCACCCAAATAGATTTTTGGAGTTTAATTATTGAAGGAGTCTATGTCACTTTCTAGATAAGGAAGGGTGGAGATCAAGCTAGCAATCTTCTTCTTCACTTGATTGATGGAAGCATACCCTTGATCAGCATGGGATTTCTAATAATATTTTGTGCTATCATAATGCACCTCATGAATGTCAAAAGGATGTACATCTCCATGAATTCGACATTCTTCACCATCCTTGAAGTATTTGAGGAATTGATGTAGGATTGATGGTACCACTTTCTATTCATATAACCATGGCCTCCCTATA
This sequence comes from Trichopus zeylanicus subsp. travancoricus, assembly GCA_005019695.1. Classification (NCBI taxonomy): domain Eukaryota; kingdom Viridiplantae; phylum Streptophyta; class Magnoliopsida; order Dioscoreales; family Dioscoreaceae; genus Trichopus; species Trichopus zeylanicus. Next base: position 141,704 of record RXID01019385.1, on the reverse strand, counting down.
ATGATTTGTATGATACGTCAGTGGCAATTACATAAAACTTAGCATTAGTCATTAATTTGACCACTCTCAAAGGTATGGTTATAGCTCCTAGAGCTCTTTGACTATTTTAATTAAATTCTTGGATGGTTATAATTTTGGATGATAGGTGGCATATATCTAAAGCTAGAGTTCTTAGAGTATGATGAGTTATCAAATTGACTGAGGAGCTTGGGTTAGTGAGGATGTGATTAATTTTGATCCCATCACTATTCCCTATGACATATAATGGCTTGTTATGGTCTATCATTGCAGGTAGTAGGCCATAATTTGTGAAGGTGATGGTAGGAGTTCGATGAATGTAAAATGACTTCTTCATTTTCTCTTTAGTGAAATATATTTGGTAATTAGTTAGGTTTTGCAAGATATGCACCAACATACCCTCAAGTTCTTGCAACATCATCAGGGCATCAAACACACTTAACATGGCATAGATTTTCTTGATATGAGTTGGTATGTTGTATTCCATCTTCTTGGGTGTAGGTTCAACTTGTGAAGGCTCGATGATCTCATTTATCTAAATTTCCTTTTCTTTGTCCTTATCCTTGGAGATATTCTTATCTCTAGGCATTAGAGCTTATCTTGGAGGTAAAATATTTCCACTTCTAAGTTGTACTTCATTTGCATTCCTTAGTTGAACTCTATCATCCTGAGACCAACAAGGATCCTTTTCAAAATCACTACCAAGGCTAATTATGTGACAAGAGGTAGTGGATCCTTACCCCCAATTGGCAGTTTTATGGGTGTCTTTAGAGGATATAACTGGTGGTTAAACATCCCATTCAACATTAGAATTAGTCAAGTGGGACATCCTTGTAGAGTGATATTCAGAGAACCTTTGGATGAACCCTTCTATTTCATTAGTTGGCATGGCCCTTTTCAAAACATTATTTTTAGGGTATCTCTTTCATGGATGTTTGGATTGGCATGATGAAACTGAATGAGATCCAATGTTAGCTTGTTTGATCCTTTCTAAGAATGCTTGTTTCTTCTTTTAACACTTACTAATAATGGGCTTCCCAAAGTGATCAAAAATTTGTTCTAAGTTAGACATAGAGTAATATTCATTATCCAGGTCTTGTATGTATAATTCCTATAAAGAAGGTAGAAGGCACCATTCCATAGGCTCTAGGACTGGGACTTCACCAAATCTAATGGGTTGATCATTAGCCACTAGATTACTTGATGGTGATTAGGATGGCTAATCATCAGTGGTTATCTTGATTGTGTGGGTTACCATGTGGAGGATGCAGCAAACTTAGAGGATTTTCCTTGAGATTGTTTATCTTCCTTGACCCATTTTTGAGCTAAATGCCATGGATGATCATCATGGTCTTGAAGAAATTTGGTAGGTGATTTCCTACCACTCATGTAAGGTCCTTTGTGTGGCTTTGCCTTTTTAGCTACCATCCTTTCCATCTTCCCAAATTTCGCAAAGCATGGTAGTTGTGCTTGACATGCTTTCCATGTGGACCGCCATAGCCTACATGTGTTCATTCAACACTTACATTTGTCCCGTGACATACTTTATGTTAGTTATGACTAGATCCTTTACAATATCTAGCTATAGTTTAATCATGCCATAATCATATTTGCTGGTGAACCACTCTTTAATGTAGTCATCTTGGTGACAGCCGACTAGGAGCCCTGTGGGAATCTCCATTTCATGAGTGATATAATTAATGAAGTTCTTCACTTCTTCCAACCCTTTTCTCTTAACTTTATCATCATTAGAGTGATGAGATTACTTTGGTGATTGGCTTGATTGTGAACTTTCAATAGTAAAAGTGGTAGCACATATTGCCACTAGAAGTTCATCTTCTCCATCTCCAATGTTGGAGTCTTCAAAAAGCTCTGAGTTTGTCAAGAAGGAATTCCTCAAGAGTTACTTGATTTCTTTCTCCTTGGACATACTCTTCCAGGGCATCAATGTATTCTTAGATATCCAATTTCTTAACTGCGTATTCATCCTATTAAACTAGTTTCTTCTTCTTATTTATGTTCTTTTTCTTCTTGATGTTTTGGGTAGGTAGGGAGGCTTGTCTTGATGAAGCCTTCCTTATTATGATTCCAAGATTTTCTGGGGTTCTTAGCCATCTTCTTCATCAATTTCTTCAATCTTTTAGAGATATAGATCTATCACAGGTGCTCTTGTTTGGATGTATGCTATGCTTCTTCCCTTAAAATAAGTTAAGCAAGTGGCTCATGTGTCTCAAACACAATGTTGTGATTGATATGTTCGGTGGGTGTTTCAAATAAGGCTAACTTTGAGTGAGTTAGCTTATCCTCTTGGTATTTCTTTTCAATGCAATCCTTAAACACATAGCAATCTTCAACGATATGTCCAAATGCTCTGTAGTAAGGATAATATTTGGGTGGTCCTTTTTATTGGTTTCATTTAACCTTTTGCATTATGGTAGCTGGAGGCCTAATTTTAGAGCATATTGGAAGATTTTGCCTACCCTTTCTACTTTGAAAGAGTATTTCTTCCTAAGCTTCTATTGGAAAGTGTTAGAGAGTTGCACTTCCCAATCTCTGCCAATAGTTGGTAATTTTTGAGAATTACGTCCATTCATGGTTGGACCTATTGTTTTCTTTTGCTCACTTGCTAGAAATACTCCCCTCACATTTTTAAAGGGCTCCCTATGCTTTGTCTTGTCTTTCTGTAGTTTAAAATTTTGTGGACTAGCTAAGGCTAGTGGGCAAGTTCTTTCCAACTTTTTAACTTGTATAATGAGGTCTTGGAAAATATGGATAGAAGAAGCACTCAAGTAGGGTACTATCAAACCCTTTCTTATGTTGTTGAGGACTAGATTTACAGCCTCAAACTAGCTTATGGATTGTTCACACTTAATACTGAGATTTCTCCATCGTGTGATATAATCAAATATCGATTCATTATCATACTTTGGTATTGAAATGAGGTCCGCCACTTTGGTTAAGCTTGCTCAAAATTGGCAAAGTAACAATAAGCGGTTATTGCTTGAATTCCCCACATAAAATCACGAAGTGAAGTATATGTTGTTCAGGGTTACCCATACCGTTAAATTTCTTGAAGCTAGGCATTGTATAGCACTAGGATATGGTACTCAGTCAAGATGATTAGGATATGGTTTGTTAGCACTGTTTATCATACCTGCATCACTTGTCTCCATTGTGTAGCCACCATTTGTTGCACTTTTTGTTGTATGTATATTAGCAGTTCTATATTATCAGGAATTCCTAAATTGGAGGGATTGGGTACCTCTTACTGTTGGAGGAAGCCCTTGTGAAGGGCCTACATTTTCATCGGTCATTTGTTGGAAGCAGTCTTCTGCCACCTATGCAACTTCCTGAGTGTTGAGATCCCTCTAACTTGTCAAGCTTTTGCCACATGTGCATTACTATCTCCATCAACTTCATGACCTTCATTTGAACTCCATCTTTCTCTTTCCCTTATTGTCTCAACTATTCTTGTAGTGCCTCTACGGTTACTTCCCCACTAGAGCTTTTAGTTATGACCAAAGCTTTTGTCAAAATATGATAGTCTACTTCTTGAGAGTCAAGTTTGGGTTTGGTGTGTTTTGGAGTAGGACTAGCTTCTCCCATCAAGTGGGTTGCCTCACTCAAGAGTTTACCTATGGAATGAGTGGTTACACGTTCCCTCTAGTGTGGTAACAATGATTGACTTGCAAGAGCCCTTTCTTCCTAAACCTCCTTACTTGTAAGCCTTGTACATGCAGCCTTCCTTTAGGATTTAGATAGTTGGCATGTGGGTTCATGTTCCCTTCTAGAATCATGATGAGAAATGACTTTGATAGTGTGGCTGATCTCTCTTTTTGGATTCTAATGTTGGGTTATAGCCTTATAGTGGCTCTTATTGCTTTGTTTGGTTATTCACTCCTTGGCTATAGTTTTAAGGTAAGAATATGCCCCCTTTTGCTTACTTTTACCTTCTCTAAGCCATTCAATGGGGCAAAGGAATTAGAGATGGGAATGGTTATGACCGACTTCATTAGAAGGATAAGCCTCCCAATTAGGTTGAAAATTTCCATGGCCTTTCCTTTGCTTGTCATAGTTAGAATAGTTTCTTCTTCATCCATGCATGAGTTTAGACTTGCTTTTGGCCACTCCTTATTGAAAGTGGGGAGAAGACAATCGAAGACTAAGCTTAACTTTGTGCCTAACCTTTAGAAGATGGATGCCCTTGCTGGTTGAGGTGTAGCTTCTGGCTCTTCATCACATTGATTCTTCTCATCGGGAATAATGACATTGGGTCTCTTTTCCTTTGATGGAAGTTAAAAATTGGATTTGTCTTGTGTCACTGCAACATTAATTGGTGAATGAGCAAGTACCTCTTGAATTAAATGACCTCAAAGATGGTTATGAACTCGACCTAAGCTTCAGCTGCTTCTGAGACAATCATTGACTAAGGTAAATGTACAACTGATCCTTCTCCTAAGATGATGGTGTATGTTAGGATGGGGATGCGCATTGTTGATGCCATTTGATGCTTTCTTCTATAAAAGAGAATATAATTGATCAATCTTCAATTGTAATTCTATTTCAGTGATGTCTATATCGTATTAGCTATGTTTCCACAATTCAAGTAGAAGTCATATCCCACTAGGTGTGCTAGAATTTGTGAGATCAAAATTGGTGGTCTAGAATAGTGGATATCTTGGGGAGTAACCTCAAAATAACAAATCAAAATGTGTGTGTTTATGTGTGTAATCAAGTATTGGGGGAACATGACTTCTAATAGGCTCAAGCTCCTATTGTTAATTATCCTAACAATTGTTAGGAACCTCCTAAAGTAAAAAATCTAACTAATAGAATGGAGATACATAACAAAAAAGAAAGCATGATTTGATTGATTTGAGGGGAGGGTACGTGACTTATGTAAGGGCATACCCTAACTTCATAATGAATTCAAATTTATAATCATGGAAAGTATAAAAATAAGAAAGAAGAAATGGGAAAGAAGCTTGAAGCTTGTTGCTGCTCTGCTTCAATGTGCTTGAATGAGTGGAACCTGAGTCGGATGAGTATTAATTTGATCCTTAGCAGATGCTGATAGTGTGTTGATGGGTGTGACTGACTACCTTGGCTTAGCTTTGAAGTGTGACTAACAACTTTAAGTGTATTATCGTTGACTTCATTTGAATAAGGTGTTTAGGCAAGTTCAAGCCCACCTTCAGCTTTGATTTATTCAAATGGATGGTTAATGGCCTTAGTTTGTACTAATCATCTTTGATGTGATAATTGATGGTCTTTCTTGACTTTTTATCAATTAGTTTTGAAGCATTGCAGATGGCTTTTGGGGTTGGTTTAGCTAGGTGTTGTTAGTGCTTTTGGGTTGGCTTAGCTTTCAAGTATGACTGACGACTTTAAGTGTATTACTAGTTGACTTCCTTTAAATGAGGCATCTTACTGACTAATTGAGCCAATTCAAGTCTACCTTCAGTTTGATTTGATATGAAGGAGCAATTAGCGGCCTTGGATTGTGGTAATCATCTCTGATTTGATAATCGGCAGTCTTTCTAGACTTATTGTCAATTTGTTTTGAAACATTATTGATGAGTTTTGAGTTTAGCTTAGCTAAGCATTGCCAATGTCTTTTAGGTTGGCTTAGCTTTGAAGTGTGGCTAGCGGCTTTAAGTGTATCACTGGTTTACATCATTAACGATGCATCTGGTTGACTAACTGAGTGTGTTCAAGCTTACCTTTAGTTCAATTTGATTTGATAATTGGCAGTCTTTCTTGACTTGTTGTTGATTAGTTTTGAAGCATTGCTGATAGGCTTTGGGTTGGCTTAGTTGAGAAATGCTAATGTCTTTTGAGTTGGCTTAGCTTTGATGTATGGCCGGCGGCTTTAACCATATTGCTAGTTGACTTCATTTGAATAAGATTTCTAGCTAACTAACTGAGTGAGTTCAAGCTTGCCTTTGGTTCAATTTAATTTGATTAGATGACTAGCAGTCTTGTCTTATGCTAATCATATTTGATTTGATAATCAATAATCTTTCTCAACTTGTTGTCGATTAGTTTTGAAGCATTACTTGCTACTTTTGGGGTTGACTTAGCTAAGCATTGCCAATGTATTTTGAGTTAGCTTAGTTTTTAAGTATGCCCAGTGACTTTAAGCATAGTATTGGTTAACTACATTTAAACAAGGCATTTTGCTAACTGACTAAGTGAGTTCAAGCCTGCCTTCAATTCTATTTGATTTGAATGGATGATTAGCTACCTTGGCTTGTCATAATCATTTTTGATGTCATAATTGATAGTCTTTCTTGACTTGTTGTCAATTAAATTTGAGGCCTCGTCAATAACTTTGGGCTCGTTGTTGACTAACCTTAATTAATCTCAAATCCTACTCTAGTTATTTTCCTGTTGGATCCATAATCAATCTTAGATCTGACCCTAATTGGGTTCTTGATGGATCTTTAATGGATGTTAAATCAACCCTTAATGGGTTCTTGATCAATCCTTAGTAGATGTTGGATTCAACCCTTGATGGATTCTTGATGGATCCTTGCTCAACCCATTAATAGACTTGGGTTCAAATTCAATTTGGTTTGATTCACCTTGGTCTCAGTTCGGTTTTTACTTGTTTCAGGTTCAGATTTAACTCTTTCTGGGACAGGTTTGACCTGTTTTGGTTCACATTTGACCAATTCTGGTTCAGGTTTCATCTATTTTTAGTTCAGGTTTGACCTGATTTCTCATTCAGGTTTGAGCAGTTTTCTAGTTCAGGTTTGGACCTGGTTCTGGTTCAAGTTTAACTTGTTTCTAGTTCAGGTTTAACCTATTTTTTGGTTCAGGTTTGACCTGATCTCTAGTTCAGTTTGTTCTGGTTTCGGTTTAGGTTTTGCATGACCTAATTTGAGTTTAGTTTGAACTTGACTTGACCTGGTTAGGACTTGTTTCTAACTTGGCTTGACCTGCTTAAGACTTGGTTCTAACTTGGCTTGACCTAGTTGGGACTTGGGTTCAAACTTAGTTTGAATTTGAATTTGAGTTCAACTTGACCTAATTAGGGTTCAGGTCAAACTTGACATAACCCAGTTGAGATTTGATTCAAACTCGGCTTGGCCCGATTTGGGTTTGGTTCAAATTCGATTCAAATTCACCTTGATTTGATCCAAATATGGCTTCACTCAATTAGAGTTTTGATGAATCAATTCAAACGTATCATTATTTAGTTCAAACATTGTTCGGGGTTCAATTATGATGGATATGCTTAGAGAAGATGCCAAGCAAACCCAAAGAAATCAATGAATGGAGAGTTGAGGAAAAAAAAATAAGTATCTCACCACCAAGGCGATAATGTAGAACAACCATATCTTAGATAAGAGACAGATGATAAGCAAGCTTACCACCAAGGTGATAATATAAGGAACTACATCTCAGATAAGAAATTAAAATAATTCATGACACTTGAAGGAATTCAAGTGATAAGAATTAATAGGCCTTGAAATTAAATTCAAAAACCAACTTCAAAGAAGTTTTGATTAAACTTTGGAAACTAATATTCAACAACGCTAATTATATCAAAGTTCTCCTATTTATAGGAAGAATTTATACATACTAGATAAGGTATTATAAATATAGCATTTAAGAATACTAAAAGTTTACATTGAAAATTAATTAAAAAGAACCCTTAGAAATTCAAAAAGACAGCTAGAATTTTAAAGAATATTAAATTTAGTCAAATCGGGTAATACTCCACTTAAGAAGATTCTAGTAGGCTGAATTAGAACTTCACATGGGCTAGCTCACTTGTTTTTGAAGGAAAAGGGTTTGACCTAGCTTGGCCATTGACCTGGTAATTGACCTGGTAATTGGCCCAATATTCTCTTAAATTTGGTTGTCATTAGCTGGTACATCAAATTCAATATTATCATGGCTTAGCTCAAATGTTGTTTGACTTAATCAAATTTCTATTTAAACTTATTATGATTTAATTCGAATGTTGTTTAACTTAGTTTACAATTATGTTTGAACTTGTTATGGTTTACTTCAAATATTGTTTGGCTCAATTTAGAGTTTTATTTGAATTTGTTGTGAGTTGACTCAAATAGAGTTCAATTCAAATTAGTTTTGATTTAGTTTGAATGTTGTTTGAGTTCAATTTGAACTTCTTTTGATTCTAGATTGACTTTATTTGAATCCAAATTGATCCAAGTTTGGATTGACCAAAGCTTGACCTGATCAAGGTTGAATTTGAACCCAGCTCATTAATTTTGTAACTAAAATGGACAATTAGTTATGCTACTAGTCGACTGACTAAGAAGGTGTTATTTCAGGTTTATTAGAATTGGATGATTAGTTTTGGTACCAATCGTCAATAGAGCAGGAGTCTTTTCTTAGTCTATCAAAACCAAATGACCGACAGAAAGTTTTCTGCATGACTGAGGACTAGTTTTAGCTCATTTCTTTTGCCAATTCAAGTTCTTTTGGTGTCTTGTTCAAGTTCATTTGATTTTGCTCATTTGTTTTAGCTGAATTAGCTTAAGTTCAACTTGATTGAGTCATTTTGATCAATTTATGTTCATGAATTTTTATTTTAGTCTGAAAGCACTCAAGCTATCATGATAACTTTAGGTAAGCTTATGGTCAGACCCTGAGTTATTTAGACCTTTAGGCAAGCTTACAGGCTAGTCTTTAGTCTGAATAGACATTTAATAAGCCTATAAGTTGGCCTTTAGTCCGAATAGACCTTTAGGTGAGCCTGTAGGATGGTCTTTATTTTGAATTGGATTTTGGCCAAGCTCGCTAGTTGGCCTTTAGCCAAATTTCCTTTCGAATGAGTCCACAAGCTCGCCTTTAGTTAGAATGGCTTTGAATGAGCCCACATGTTGGCATTAGACTAGAGTTGACTTTTGAGTGAGCTTGTAGGTTAGCCCTAGGCTGGAGTTGACTTTTGGGTGAGCCTATAGACTGCTCCTAGGTCAAATGGCTTGTGATGGCTTGTGGGTGAGCCCACAAGCTGGCCCTAGGCTAGAGGTGACTTTTAGGTGAGCCCATAGGCTAGCCTCAAGTGATGGTCGATGGGAGCTTGTTCAATTTCCTTCTCTTTTTTAAAAAAATTTTCATCCCTTTTGTTTTATAGTTTTGGTTTCCCACATGGGATGTTCTCCTTTTTTCTATTTCTTCTTCCATCTCTTGCTCTTATCATCTCCCTCTCTCTTCTTTAGAGGCATCCATAGCAGATTTCAAGCTTTGAACCCCTCAAGCCAGTGAAGCTTGCATGATGAGGCCATGGCTTGGACAATGTTGTGGTAGAGACAGGACTGCAGGTGGTTGCAGTGATGTTGTAGTGAGGGTGCAATAGGAGAAATGAGGAAGGCTACAGGTGGCTACGGTGGCAAGGGGGCAGTAGGAGCACCAGATAGCCATGGTGGAAAGGAGGCCACAGGAGAAAGGGAGGGCTGCAGGTGGCTGCAGTGGCAAGGGGGCAATGGGAGCACAGGACGGTACCAAGGCCCTCACATGGAATCAAAGAGAGAAGTGAAAGTTAGAAGAGAATCAAAGAGAAAAGAAAGGAGAGAGATAGGAACTTCTCCTCCTTAATAATGTCCTCTTGATCTGCTTTCTCCTTGATTCATGCTGACTGTTGTGGTCCTTTATGTGCTAATTTATGCCAATATTCCCTCCAATAATTCATCTAAAATTTGTGTCTCATTGCATTGGTCTTTGCATACTTTTATTGGGTTGAGAGGATCTTTAAATTGAATCATTGATTGATTCAAATTTGAGATTTGATAGATATATTCTTGCCTTTTGTTGTCAGATTTGGATCTTTGATTGTTATATTTTTGAGATTGCAATCTCTTGACTGAAAATTTTGTAGATTATTGATGAATTTAGAGAAGATTTATTTATTATTCTACATATACTGGCCCCAACCAGATGACTGATTGAGGAACATGTCAACCAGTAGGGCACATTGGTCGTGGCTTATCAAAACTAGCAAACCAATTGAGGAACTGATTGATTGATAGAATACAGCCAATCCTAGTTTGTGGGAACCAATTGACCGATTGAAGAACCGATTGACTTGTGCAGTTTGATTCTATTTTTGGGCCTAAAGTTTCAGCCCATATTCATTTTAAATTGGACCCCATCTATCGAGAATTTAACTCAAAGTCCAACTCTAATTCTTATCAAACTCGAAGTCAAAGTTGGGTTACAAAATTAACTCAAATAGTGGATCTTTTATTTGAACAGCTCTTTTGATTATGGTCACATGACCCTTACTACTTACTATGGGGAGACATTGATCACAATAGATCCGAACATATTAGGGCTCATCTTATGACTTTCTACTAAAGGAAAAGAGGCTATCTTTGCTCAACAATGGTTAGATGTTGACCTTCTCCTCAAATTTGAAAAGGCTATTCAGAGAGTTTTTGAGGAGAACCATGCATAGGACATGCACATGACTAAAGGCCTGGGCATCAAACCTCTACTCTCTTTACTCCTATGTCATCCATCAGATCCTTGCCTATACTTCCTTCCAAAGGATGGACATCATGATGAGTGTTTGGGTCGATTTTATAACCTAACTCTGAATTTGAGTTTGATAAGAATTAGTGTTATACTTTGAGTCTAATTCAAGATAAGCTGAATTCAATTTGAAATAAATATGGGCTGAAATTTTAGGCCCAAACACTAAATAGGAACACACCGGTCAATCACTTGGTGAATCAGTTGTTCAGTTATGATGATTGAGGAGAAGTTCTCTATCAATTGATCTATTCCTTAACTAGTCGATCGATTCTAATGAGCAAGACCAATGTAATCTCTGCCAATCAATCGGTTCCTCAACCAGTCATCTAGTTTTGAGTTATGATCTACAGAGATGAAAATAAATCCTTGTCCAATCTCATTAGTAATCTAGAATTTTCAGATTGTCAATGATATGAAGATCCAAATATGAGATTTGATTGTAAAAAAAAAGCCCAATCAAATATCAAATTCAAATTAATTAATGATTGAATTCAATAATCCTCTTAGCCCCATAGAAATCTGCAAAAATCAAACAAAGAGGCATCAACAGAGATCAAAAGAGAGGGAGGCAGAGGAGACCATGAAAACATCATCAAGGAGGAGACCAAGAGAGCATCATCAAGAGAGCGAAGAGAAGTAAGGTTCCCATCTTTTCTTTGTCTCCTTTCATTTTATTCCTATTCTTCCTTTATCTCCCATTGAGGTACCCAATTCTAGAATTTTATTTGGCCTCTACTCCCTCACTCTGTCACTTCCACAAGCTCCATCACCACCACAGCCACCCACAGCCCTATGTCCTCCTGTGAACCAATAGATCACTGTCCTTTGTGAGCTCAACCTCCAATGTATCCGCCTTGTCATTGCTTTCCTGTTGTGCCAAGACATGGCCTCACTATGCCTCTTCATCAAACTCCACTAGCTTGAGGAGCTTGAAGCCTGAGGCTTCCCATGGAGGTCTCAAAAGAGAATAAAAGTAGAAGATGAAAGAAATGGACAAGGAGAGAAATAATAAAGAGAAAAAGTAAAAGTAACAAAAAAGAGGGGTTGTTGATAAGATCCCACACAAGTTGGCAACAGAATAGTAAAAAAAATAAGAAGAGAAAAAAAAGGGCAGAAGAAGAGGCAAAAGAAAAAAGAGGAAATGAAAAAGTAAAGGGGAAGAAGAAAATTTTCTTACCTTGGTTTCTTTGCCACCATTCATCAATCTAGGGCCCAACTACAGCTAGCTCAAAAGTCACCTCTAGCCTAGGGTCAGCCTACAAGATCCCCCAAAAGCCATTCTCACTGAGGGCCAGCCTGCAAATTCATTGAAAAGTCATCATGACCAAAGGCCAACTTGTGGGTTCGCCTAATGTCAACTTAGTTTAGAGCCAACCTTTGGGCTACTCCAAAAATCAAATTCTAACCAAGGACCAACTTTCAGACTAGCCAAAAAGTTAATTCAACTAAGGGCTAGCCTGCTGGCTCACCCAAAAGCTAATTTGGACTAAAATCTAGCCTTTGAACTCACCAAAAAGTCTATTCAGATAAAAGGCTAACCTTCAAGCTCGCCTAAAAGTCCATTCGATTTAGGGTCAGTCCATGGACTCAACCAAAATCAAATTCAGACAAAAGGCTAGCCTACAAGCTCACCTATAAAATAAAATAATTTGAGGTCAGCCCACAGACTCATCTAAAGTCATTATGATGCTTAAGGGCTTTCAAACTAAAATTAATCAAATTAATTAAAAAAAATTATTAAATTAAATGACTTAATCACATTGAACTCAAGTCAATTTAGATAACAAAATGACATGAACAAAACACCAAAGGGACCTAAATTGATAAAAAAAAAAGGACTAAAACCAGGCTAGATGAGTAGAAGAACCTCTCTATTAGTCAACTGCTTGCTCAATATGTCAACCAATTTTGATCAACTAGAACTAGCAAAGTTCTATCGATCGACTGGTACCCTCAACTAACCAACTGGTTCTAGCAAAGCAAGAGTTTGCAAGCTCTCTATTGGACGATTGATACCCCAACCGGTCGTTCATTTTTAATAAAGCTTGGAATAATACCCTTTTGGTGGGTGGACCTATACCCAACTGATCATCCATTTTGGTGAGAAAAATGGTAACCTAGGTTTAGATCTAACCTTAATTAGGTTCAAATCTAGTCAAGCCTTGATTGGTCCAAACTTGGATCAATTTAAGTCCAAATTGAATCAATCCAAAAATTTGAATTAAACTCTAATTGAGTCAAATCATGTTCGAGCTAAATCAAAAAAAGTTAGAATGGAACTCTAATTGAGCAAACCACAACAAATTTGAATTGAACTCAAATTGAATCAAAACCCTAATAGGGTAAAACCAAGTCTAAACCAAACTCAAATTGGGTAAGATCAACTTCAAACCAAACCCTAATTGGGTCAAATTGAATTCAAATTGGAACACTAATAGGGTCAAACCACATTTGAATCAAACACTAATTAGGTTAAACGAAGTTCAAACTCAACCCTAGTTAACTCAAGTCGAACTCAAATTCAAACTGTAACAACATTATGCCTGAATTAGAACTAGGTCAACTTGAACTAAAATCAAGTCAAACCAAAACTAGGTTGAGGCTGAACCAGAATTAGATCAAACCTGAATTAGAATCAAGTTAAATCAAACTAACTTGAACTTGAACTCAGGTCTATTAGGGTTTGAACCTAAACTCAATTAGGATCCAATGTAGGTTGAACCAAAACCCATTAATGGGTTGAACTAAGGTCCATTAAGGATCCAATAAGAACCTAATTGAGGTTAGATCCAAGGTTAATTAAGGTTAGTTGATAACAAGTTTATAACCATCGACAACACTACAAAGTTAATTGATAGCACAACAAAAAAGGTCATCAATTATCAAGGCTTCTAATCATTCTTTCAAACTAAATTGAGCTAAGACAGACTTGAACTTGGTTAGTCAATAAGCCAAAAGCTTGGCTTAAATGAAGTCAACTAACAATATAAGCCATCAGCTATACTTCAAAGCTAAACCAACTCAGAAGCTATTGGTAATGCTCAGCTGAGCCAACCCCATAAACCTCTAGCAATGCTGTAAAATTTAATCTATAATATGCCTTAAAGGGCCATCAATTATCAAATCAAAGATGGTTAGCATAAAGCCAAGGTCATTGTTCATTTCAAACTAAACTAAGTCAAGCTTGAACTTGCTTAGTTAGTCAGAGTGCCATACACCTTGTGAAGAATCAAATGTAACATGCCAAATCAAAGCATATAATGTCTTATTTTACTTTATTCGGGACATTATTGAAGATGGTGAGATTTCTTTACAAAAATTCATACTTCAAGAAATCTTGTAGATATGTTGACGAAGGTGATTCTTATTAACACGTTCAAGCTCTATTTGGACTTGATCAAGATTTAAGGTCGTTAATCCTACCCTATGTGGTAATGGCAAAGACATCTATTGAAGATTCAAATTCAAAGAATAAGAGGATTCGAGCCAAGGTAGAGATTGTTGGCTTAATTGTGTCTCAAATTTGAATTTTTTGGAGAGTCTTAATTATATTAGGAAGTAATTTAGTGGGCCTAATCCTTATCTGAATTGATCTTCTACTAGAAAATTTAAATTAGTAGAAGTCTTATTTGAGTCAGTCTTTATTTTGACTCAAACACAGTGAGGCCACATCTATAAATACCCTATTCATATAAGGGTTTCTATATAGAGTGAGAGAGAGAGACATAGATCAATACTCTCAAAACGCCTTGTGATGGCTAGGCTACTTAGTCTCTTGTGAGAGTTGGTGATATTGGAGTTTCGCCTCCATCGTTGTAATCTTCTCTTCCTTTTCTATTCAATATAATATCCTCCGGATTGTCTTCACCACATAAATCTCTTGTGTACTATTTTTCTTCTTTTCTATTCTTCTTCTACATCGTGAATTGAGGTGGACATCGATATTTAGCACAACAATATGTTTGCTAATTGGTTTTGAGAACATGTAGGTCTAACCTATACTTACTCTATAGTTATATAAGCATTTATGTGTCTATCTCCTAACAAGTGACTTATTGTTATTTTAGACTATCAAATACAAAATAGTAGCAATGCATCTGAGCTTCCTAAAGAGATATTATTTTTGGCAGCTGGTCCTGACAAATGGGCTAAGAGATACTTGGGATACATTATAAATGATTTTTTATTTCACATGAAGATGCAAGAGAGGAGCTGTCATATGCAAAATAATGGTATGACTTTAAAGGCAGCTACAAGAAGTTTCGCAAGCACAAAGGACAAGAACCTCATACCTAGAGTTGCACAATTCTATGGTGTTTTAATGGATATTATCAAAATATAGTACAACAACAAGCTTAAGTTCATATTGTTCAAGTGTGATTGGATTAATAATAGTATCGAAGTAAAAATTAATGAGTTTGGATACATAGTAGTAAATTTCATGCATTTGATATACAAACACAACCGACATAGCAATGAGGCATATATTTTTGCACACCAGGCACATCTGGTGTTTTATGTGGTGGATCCTCTAGATCCTAATTAGCATCTAGTCGTGGAGATGCCTTTAGCCATATAACAAGTAATGAAGACTTTGAGGAGACCACTGTAGAGCCTTGCATAGGGCAAAAACTTGATGATTTACATTGTGAATTTGAATAATCAAGAAGTGTTGAAGGAGTAATGCTCGATATGCCATATGTTGATTTATTTCAGTCACCTAAAAAAGAAGATCAGGAAGATGATATCATGAATGATGTATCCAATTTTGAAGAGGAAATTTATTCAGAAGAAGATAAATCCAACAATGATAACAATAATGATGACTTCATGCCTGAGAATAATGATTGATATATGTAATTTGCATTTCATACTATTATGTTGTTTATAAATTTGCATGTTTATGAATTGTTATTTTATTAAAATTCTTATTAAATTGGTAATTGATAAATTACTTCTAAACTTATAGGTCGGTATGGATTGTAGACATAAAGGGCAATTTGTAGGAGACATGGAGGAGGCATTGTAGAATCCGTACACACTGGATCTAATGAATGATTGGAGTGGAGATCTAAGGAAGACTCTGATGGTACTGGTGTAGACCCCGACCATCTTGACCTATTAGATCGGGATATAGGTCTTGATGATGCAGAAGGCATGCAACTCTTACCCGCATTTTCCACCACCGTATTCAACATGTTTTAATAATTCCACTATTGTTATCTATTATTTTATTTTATGTGAATAACAAGTCCTATTGTAGGTTCGATGAGTAGGACCCCTCATGGGCTAGTAGACCTATAGGGATTGGGGGTACTAGTGACTTCAAACTACAACTGAGTGTTAATCACCACAATGAAGTCAATGGCAAGAACTAGGCATGGCTTTCTACCCAGCTGGGGGCATTTGCTAAGGATGATAATAAGTTGTTGATAACCTACACGAATTGGCGAGTAGTGCCAAAGGAAAATAAGGAATACATCTAGGTAGATATAAAGATAATATGATGATAAGTTACATTCTCTGGCATGGTTATATACTTTGTTTTACATATGTCACTAACTTTTCCAATGGTTTTCTCTACAGGCCAATACTAATTTAGCTGAGAATGAAAAAAGAGGAGTAATGCAGACTCTTGGTAAGCATTAGCATGACTAAAACATGGATATTAAGAAGAAATATTTCACACCCTACAAGAATGATCCAGATAAATTTGCCACATGCATAGATCTAGGGATTGAAGAAGAACAATGGTATATCTTGGGTCTAACATAGAAAATAAGAGAGACCCAAGTATTGCTTTGAATCCTCAATTTTTGACATACAAGCAGTGATTATTACTGGTGAATTAGCATTGCACATTTAGGAATTGAGCCAGATCAATAGAAGATATCGACAAAAGCAGACAATGGGCTACTCTCTAGGATGCAAGGGGTATGCCAATGTAAGGGCTGAGGTAAGTTTTTCAACTTAACTTATTATCTCAGGTTCTGCCAGAGTAACTGATATATTCTATTTCTAATTTATTGTATAAATTATAGCTTAAGGCATTTGCTCGATTTGAACCTTCCAAGTTAGATTTATTCCTTGGATCCTATACGAAGAAGGACGAATAGCCTGTTGATGTCATGTATGCCACCACCATTGTTAACTTAGCTTAATTCTTGACAACATTTGGTGTAGTCAAATCATAATCATAATTTTTTTCATATATTGTAGGAAAAGATCACTCAACTGAGGCAAAGTTAGGTAGAAGATGCTCTTTCAAATGTGTCCATCCATGATGCCATCCATGATTAGGTGTTCGGTCTTGATAAATATGACTGAATGTAGACACTTGGTACAAGGCCAACACCCAGATCTCTATCTTGTGCATCATCTAGACTATCCCAAGGTGAGCCTCTTCTCTATACCCAATCTCAAATGTAGGATATGATCCAATGAAAGTCAGCTCTATAATGGAGAGATTCAAGAAAGAGATATTTGAAAATTTCTCCCATACTATGTTTTGCCCTACCCCAGAAGAGCATGAGGTATGGGTCAAATCCTATATTTATATATTTTGTATATATTGCATATCAATATATATTATTTACTTCAAAGGGTAATACATTTCTTTCTATGGTTAATATAAGGTTTTGGGTGCTGCATCACAGTAGCACATCCTTGGTGGTGGTATTCAAGTTGGATCTAAACAAGTTCTTTCCTCTTCCAACACTCCTCAGGTATTTATTTCTCTTAACTAATATTATTATATATCGATATATATTATTTAATCCAAAGAGTAATACATTTTTTTATGGTTAATATAAGGTTTCAGTTGTTGAATCACAATAGTACGTCCCTAGTGGTGGCATTGAAGTTGGATCTAGATAGGCTTCTTCCACTTCCAACACTCCTCATGTATTTACTACTTTTAATTAATATTTAACTTCTGTTGTGGATTGTTTGATATGAATATTACTACATATAAAATAGTTTATCGAGCTAGTATTTTTTGTGTTGTAATTTGACAAATAAGTGAGCACTAGTTTCGGTTTATTCTTTTTTATTCTTTTTTTGTGCATATAAGATACTGGTTTTCTTTGTAACAATAGTTTTCATATGGATGTATGCGAGGAGGCAATTTATGAGCCATCGTCCAGCAGCAAGCTAGGCAGACTCAAGGAAGGAGTGATATTTTTCCTTTTGGTGGACCCTTTGTGATGTATTACAGCTTTATTCATTTGTTATGCATGTGGATATTATATTTGGAGATTGAAACTTATTTCATATTTGGATGTTATTTGTTGGAGATTTGTATTTGGAAATTTTCTATTGCTTGTTAAATAAAATTATACTTTGTATATTTTGAGTTTGTAAAAAAGTAAGGTTTCAAACTTAACTCACAAGAAATCTCTGACAGGAAATATATTAGTGCTGTTAAAGTTAGCACTACCAATAATATGAACATTATCAGCATTAAAAGTTAGCGCCGATAATGTTTAGCTCTAAAAGTTAGCACCGCTAATGTAGATATATTAGCAATACTAAATGATTAGTGTTGCTGATGTAAACATATTACCGGTGCTAATTTTGTACATTATCGGTGCCACAAATTAGCACCGATGTTCAGCATTAGTAGCACTCACAAAATTAGCACTGCCAATATTTTCATTCGTGGTGCTAATTTTTCACAATACATGCATTTAGATAAGCACTGCAAATTGGTTTTAGTGGTGCTGACTTAACACTGCTATGTTTTGTGATGCTGATAAAGGTGAAACTTATATAGCGCCACAAATTAGCTCCAGTAATAATTACCCAGTGCTAATTTTTCCAATAGTGGCACTATTATTGTGCCAAAAAAAGTCCATATTCTTGTACTGTTCAACCCTACCTTAGTTTAATGTTGATTTTAAAAGAATGTTAGCAGACTTAGCTTATATTAATCATTCCTAATTTGATAATTGACTACCTATTTGGCTTGTTGTTGATTACATTTGAGTATCACCAATGACTTCTGTGCTTGTGTTGGTTGAGCTTGAAGTGTTACCAATCACTTTATACTTGTTGTTGGTTGACTTCCTTTGAATACAACATTTGACTAACTAACTAAGTAAGTTCAAGCCTACCCTTAGTTTGGTTTGAAATAGTTAGCACTCTTAGCTTATGTTGACTATCTCTAGTTTAACAATCGACAACCTATCTTGGTCTGTTGTTGATTGGACTTGAGGTGTTCTTGATAAGTTTGAGTTTGTTGTTGACTAACTCCAATTGATCTAAGCTTGATTCAATTCAAATATGACTTTGGTTCACATTTGATTTAATTTAGTTTGATGTTCAGACTTGGTTTTGGTTCAAGTCTAATTTGATTCAATTCAATTTTTAGACTTGGTCATGATTCAAATTTGACTTGATTTAGTTTGATACTCATGCTTGGTTTTAGTTCAAGTATGATTTGATTCAATTTAATGTTTAGACTTAGTTTTGATTCAAGCTTGAATTAATTCAATTTGATATTCAAACTTGATCTCGGTTCAAGTCTGATTTGATTTGATTTACATCAAATTTGAGCTTATTCCTAAGTGGATTTTGGATCCTACCCTTACTAGATTCTTATTGGATCCTTAATAGATCCTGTATTCAACACTTGACTCTTAGTGGATCCTTAATGGATCTTGGACCCAACACTTTTTGGGTTCTTATTAGATCCTTAATGGATCTTGTATCCAACCTATAATAGGTTCTTATTAAATCCTCGATGGATCTTGGATCCAACCCGTTAATAGGTTCTTACGGGATCTTTAATGGATTTTGGATCCAACTCGAATTAGGTTCTTATTAGATTCTTAATAGAACTTCGATCCAATCCTTAATGGGTTTGGGATTTAACCCATGTTGGATTCTTATTGGATCTAGGTTCAATCCCTTAATGGGCTCGGGTTTCACCCATGTCGGACTTTTATTGGTCTTGGGTTCAATCAATTAATGTATTCAAGTTTGGACCATGTTTAACTCTTATTGAGTTTGGGTTCACATCATAATGGATTTGGGTTCAAGTTCAACCTAATTGTGGTTTAATTTTGCTCTAGTTTTGATTTAGGTTTAACCTGGTTCTGGTTCTGGTTTGATATGATTTTGGTTCAAGTTCAACCTACTTCAGGTTTAGATTTTGGTCCAAGTTCAACCTAGTTCTAGTCCTAGTTCAACTTAGTTTAGAAAATAAATCTAAACTGCATAGTGGGTATTCCTCTGGAGGGGAACAAGGTGCCCCTGATGTGATCATGAGGTTGTGCAACTATGAAGTGTGATTTGAGTATCCAAGTTAAAGGTGGATGTCAATATGAGCCTTTGAAGGAGTTAAGGGGTCAATCCTTCTTCTTACATTCTTTCCATAAGAAGTCGAGACCCTCCCTTCCTCTTGGAAATCTTTCAGAAAGTGGTTTATTATCTATTTGGTTTCTCCTACCATGCCCTTGACTTGGTTGGTAGTCAATCTAGAACATCATTTTCCATGGCTTGTCGAGGTGAGGTGGGTTGAAAATTGGGGAACAAAGGCTTGGATTTAAGGGGTATGGAGGAGAGGTTGTTTCTTGTGGAGCTTGAGGTTGCAAGAGCACAAGGATTATTTTCTACATTTGCAGCAAGAGTTCTAGGAAGGTATCATGGAGCTCAAGTTTAGTTTAAATGAAAGGAGGTTTACCAGGAATTGGCAAAAAAACTTTGAGAGTAGCTTGGAGGAATGGCTGTTGTCCAAGTCGCGATAGTGGGTACCTTGCAAGTCACCTTTCAATCTCTGTCTCAAGCTATTGGGTCACCATAGATTTTTATAATGGTACCCATGTGTGAAAATTTTAGGTATTGATGATTAGTTGATGAAACTGCTCTCATGTCTCTGAGCCAAAACCTTCCTAGAATGAGATTGTAATGTGGGATAATATCAAGCACATAGAACACTATCTCGATGATCATAGGACCATAGGTGCTTGGTGTTTAAGTGTTTTTTGCAACCCAAACTCTGACTTCAAGTTTGACAATAATTAGGGGAGGACTTTAAGCGCAATTTATAGTGAGTGTGGTTCAATTTGAAGTAGAAAAGGCTAACAAATTAGGCACAAAACAAATTTTGTTCAAATAATCGAACCCGAGAAGTTAGAGCACCCAAACCTCACAGGTTGGGCATGTCTATGCCTAGCCAGATGA
Source organism: Trichopus zeylanicus subsp. travancoricus (assembly GCA_005019695.1). Classification (NCBI taxonomy): domain Eukaryota; kingdom Viridiplantae; phylum Streptophyta; class Magnoliopsida; order Dioscoreales; family Dioscoreaceae; genus Trichopus; species Trichopus zeylanicus. The sequence continues at coordinate 120,986 of RXID01019385.1, read as the reverse complement.
TTGGTTTCTTAACTGTCCATCTAGCTTAAGCGTGATTTGCAGAAACAAAAAAAAAATTTTCTTGATCCTTTGAGATTATAGGCTAGCCCTCAGGCTCCCCAAATATTTATAAGGTAGCCTTCAGGCTCACATTCATTTGAATTATAGGCCAGCGCTCAAGCTCACCAAATGTTTATAAACTAACCTTCTAGCTTTCATTCATTTGGAATATAGGCCAGCCCTCAAGCTCACCGAAAATCTTAATCCAGCCTTCAAGCTCAAGACTATTTTAATTATACGCTAGCCTTTGAGCTCGCTATAATATAATCATAACAATCCAAGGGCTTTCAAACCAAAATTGATGAATAAGAAAATTGATTTGATGACTTAGTTATGTGGAACTCAAGCCAATGTAGCCAAGACAAATGAACCAAATTAAATTGATTGGAATAAAGCATCAAACGAACCCAAATGGACAAGAGCATGTGAACTGAAACCAGCCTAGATAGGCAAAAAAGCCCCCAAGGAGTCAACTAGTTTTGTTATGTTGAGTGCCCACACATTCCCAATTGGATGACCAGCACCCAAACTAGTTGTTCAGTTTTGTTGAACCTACAAATGACACTTTTGCAATTGATCAATTGGTACTGCAATTGGTCTTTAGTTTCCTCTTCTTCTAAACTAACTTAGCTCAATCCTGAATTGTCCTAAGTTTTGGAATGGTCAAAGCTTGGCTTTATTTGGATTGATTTCAGACAGAAAATTGATGACTTGGGTTCAGAAATCAATCCAAATGAAGCCAAGCTTTGACCATTCCAAAACTCAAGGCAATTCGGGATTGAGCTAAGTTAGTTTAGAAGAAGAACCAAGTTTGAGTTAAAATCTAATCATGTTAAACAACATCCAAACTAAATTAAAATGACTTCCAATCAAATTATAATTGAGTCAAACCATGAAGAGTTCAATAAATCTAACAACACTCAAACTAAGACACAACAAGTCTAAATGAAACCCTAAAGGTGAGTCCAACAGCATCCAAATTAAATCAAACCAAGTTCGAGATGGAACCATATTTTGGACAAATCCAAATTAGAATCTAATTGAGCCAAGCCACATCAAGATCAGGCCAAAGGTGATTTCAAAGCTAAGTTTGAACCAAGTCCCACACGGGCCAAGCTGAGTCTGAACCCACACCCAATCAGCTTGAATCGAGCCACTAGGTCATGTCCAACTTGAACAGATTCTAAAAGTTTGGATAGAACTAAAATAACTCAAATTGTGTCCCACTATGTGTAATCTATTAATGATTCAATGGAGACCTAACTTGAAGCAGGATTCGAAGACCAATTAAGTTCAGTTCATAATAAGTCCAAAGCCATTGACAATACTTCATACCTAATCAACAACAAGTCAAAAAAGGCCATCGATTACCAAATCAAAGATGATTAACAAAAACCAAAGCTATTAATCATTATTTCAAAATAAATTGGACAAAAGGTAGACTTGAACTCACTTAATCAGTCAGCCAGAATACCTTATCTAAACAAGGTCAACTAATAACATGCTTAAAGTCATCAATCATCTTTCATTCTAATTAACCCTAGAAGCAGTTGATGATGCACCCTCTCAAGCTAATCAACATCATAAATAGTTGATGACTCACCCCTCAAGCTAATCAACATCATAAATAGTTGATGACTCACCCCTCAAGCTAATCAACCCTAGAAGTAATTGATGATGCACCCTCTCAAGCTAATTAACCCTAGAAATAGTTGAGGATGCACCCCTTAGGCTAATCATCCCCAGAAGTAGTTGATGATGCACCTCTCGAGCTAGTCAAGCCAGAAGCAATTAATGGCATGCCCCTTATGCTAATCAAGCCGAAAAGCAATTGATGATGCACCTCCTCAAGCTAGTCAACCCTAGAAATAGTTGATGATGTGACCCTCAAGCTAGCTGACCTTAGAAGCAGTTGATGATGCACCTCTCAAGCTATCAACACTTGAAATTGTTGATAACGCACCCTTCAAGTTAGTCACTCCAAGAAGACATTGATGGTGTGCCCTTCAAAAGCTACATTAGATAAGCAATTGTTAATGCCATCAAAAAAAGTTAACCACCAATGCCCAAAGCTTATCAGCCACACTTCAAGCTAAAATCAACAACTTGTCGGTAATGCTATCAGAAGAAGTTAAACACCAATGTCTAAAGCAATTGGCTATACTTCAAGCTAAACCTGATAAGCTATTAGTAATGCTATCAAAAGGAGTTAATCACTAATGCTCTAAGCTATCAGCCACACTTCATGCCTATCTTCTTTTTATCTCTTCATATCCCACATAGATAACATCACCAAATCAAGTCAAGACCCGTCTGAGCTAGACTCCACACGGTCCAACATGAATGGAAACAAGGTAGAAATGCACATCAAAGCTTCTTCCTCATTTCCTCTTTTCTTATTTTCATATTTTACATGATTTTAAAATTTATTGTAAAGTGAGGGCATACCCTTACTTCAGCCATGTACCATTTCTTGAATCAATCAATACCATACTTTCTTTCTCCTTTTGTGTCTCTATTTCTTTTGTTAGCTAGCTTTATCATTTTAGGAGGTTTCTGACAATTGTTAGGATAGTTAACAATAGAAACCTATGCCTATCAAAAACCAATATTTCCACAACACCTGATTGTGCACTTAAACTTTATACTTTTGATTTGTGCATCGATATCACTCCTTGGGACCTCTATCATTTTGGGCCACCAATCCGATCCCACAATTGATAGATGAATCCTCATCAATAATTTCTCTTTGAGCAATAATATGCTATTATGTTGATGTAGGACTCTACTAGTTAGTATTTTGAAATGTTTATTATTTTTAGTGTGGATAGTATACAAATGTTCAACCATGCCCCTATATTCACAAGTAATGTGTTAATTGTTACATTGCCAACATAAATAGTTATATGAAGTAGCTCATCCCTTAGCTTCTCCTCGAGTAGGTCATGGTCAAAAAGGTTATAGTAGGGTTTTAGAAAATTCCTTTACAAATGGCTGCTAATCTTTTTGGGTTTATGTGGCCCTTGAGCTCTGCCTCACTTAAAATATTGAACAAGACCTCTCTATGTTTGGGGGATTCAATTATGAGTTTCAATATGAAAATTTGAGTTGGGGTCTTAGTTAGTTATTCTAAAATATTATACTTTTTCTCAATATCAACCCCTCTTTCTGTGGGTTTAGGTTCATGGCTAGTTGAAAGGATTATCCCGTTAGTCAATTTGCCTTGGTTCCTATTAAGTACAACCTGATTGCTATTATTACCTTACTCCCCTTTTAAATAATTTTTATACAGTGGTAAATCTTTATTCACATATTGTAAGGGGTCATAATATTCATCCTCTGAACTGTATCCATCATAGGTATCATTGTAGGTGTAGAAAGTCTCTATATGGCCATCAATCTTGGGTTTGGATTTCAAAGTTTGGGTTTATTTAGGAAAGTCCTTGTGAAGGAGAAACCCATCCCAAGGATCCTCTACTTCCTAGGTAAGTTGTTCAAGAGGTGATTTACTTAGTTTGGGAATAGTTTGCTCATTAATTAACTTTTCTTTTAGCTCAAGAGTATCATTGTGATGGAGAAAACCTTTCCAAGTATCCTCTACTTCTCAGTTATTGTACCCCTTTTGGATTTAGAAATGGCTTGCACACGGTTCACATTAGGATAAGCAGGAAGTGGATTGGTTATAATAGTCATGTATTTTGGATCCAACCTTTGGCACTACTTTGAGTTGAGCTTGGCTTTCCTTTGAGAGTTGTTTGCTAATAAATGTCAGCCTAGAGTCCCCTTCTAAACCTAGATTGATTTTCATTAGTTTGTTGACTATGGATTTCCCTCGGTCTTTGAGTTCTGGTAGAGTTTCATTTGGCTTAAGGATCACCTATTCACCAGAAGGTTCATCATATTGAGTCAAACTTGGCAAAGATTTCTCCTCTGGTACAAAAGGTATTTCAACTATGTCACCCCCCGTGTCTTCAAGTTTTGATAAAGCTTTGCTAAGGACATCAACTTCTTGTGGTGTTTGGAAAACCATGTTGCCTTTTCTAGTTTTGATAATGAATAGATCATATTTAATGATCACTTGAGTTGTGTTTAGCCAAAGGACTTCGAAGCCCTCAAAGCATGTTCAAAAGCTTCAAAGAATAGGAAGCATGATAATAGATCAGTGAGCATGGCTTGAAGAGATCATAGGATGGAATCAAGTGGCTTAAAGGTGTCTACAACAAAATGAAGATTTGCGGATGACATGGACAAAGCTAAAGCAACTCAAGAACTTGGCATCAACTAGGTTTAACTTTTTTTATTATTATTATTTCCAGTCGAGTTGAAAATTTGCCTTAAGATTTAGACTTTTTTGTCACATAGAGTTCTGTAGGAATCTCTTAACAGAGCTTTTTTGACTAAACTAAGTATTTACTTTTGAACTGAATGACAAATTGGGTCAGACTAAAGTTTCAGAACTGCAGACCTATGTAGAACCGAATGACCAGTTGAGAATTGAATATCCGACTATAGGTTTAAGTTTAGGTTTATGAACCAAAATCAGATGCTCAGTTTGGGATTATAGTTTTGATTTGGTCATCAGAATCAGAAGACCGGTTGGGAGCTAGACAACCAATTGGGCTATGGGCCAATTCTAATAAACTAGAACTGATCAACCAATTATCTAAAATAGTCACCTAGTTCAAATTTTCTATGTGAACAACGACTAGCTTTTTATCATTAGAGAAAATCTAGATATGGGATTTCACCTCCAATGGTTAAATTTGACACATAAGGTACAAATAGGGCTTCATAAAATATTTTTTGCAACTTCTTAATTTTTGTGAAAAAAGTGATTAAAACTCTTCTAGCTCTCTAGCCTTCAAATTGCTCTAAACTTTTCAATCTCAAGAAAATTTTCATTGCCTTTTCACTCAATCTTGAGAGATATTTGTGTGAGCTTAATTTGTATAATTTTCTTTCAATTTTTATTTGTAATCAACTCCAAGGTTGTTTGGAGTGGTTGAGAGACTCAAGCTCCAGATTGGAGTATATCTTGTCAGTTGGTGTAAGAAGTGCAAGGGGATTAGCTTCACCAATGAAGTGACACTCTAGTAGCGAGTTGAAGATCTCAAGAGTGAGACAAGGGCCATGGAGTAGAAGTGATTAGACTCCGAATCACATTATATCGTGATACACACTTTCTTAACTTTATTTACATAATTGCTCCTGTGATTGATTGAGATTAGCTTAAAATCGATTTGGTGGTTTGAATTAGTATTTAATTTCATAGAAAATCAATATTTGTTTCTAAACACCTAATTCACCTCACCTTCCTCCTCTTAGGTGGTATTTATGTCATCAATTGGTATCAAAGCTTGGTGCTCTTGTTTTAATTTAAATGCCTAGAGTTTTCAATCCATTTTCAATGGCCAATTTTGATATCTCTCCATCTCTCCAAAAAGTGCAATCCATAACTAGACCTCTTTTTAATGACACTCATTTCAATTATTGGAGGTCTAGGATTAGAATTTTCATTAAGGCCATGGACTATGATATTTGGCACATTGTGATAGAAGGGTATACTCCACCCACCAAAGAAATTGATGGTGTAAGAGTTTCCAAGCCTAGAGGGGAATGGAACAATGTAGATAAGAAAAATGACTAATTGAATGCAAGAGCAATAAATATCCTCTATTGTGTTCTTGATCTAAATGAGTTTAACCGGATAAGTATTTATAAATTGGCTTATGAGATTTGGCATTGCCTTGAGCTTACCCATGAGGCTACAAGGCAAGTTAAGAAATCTAAAGTGAACAAACTGGTGAATCAATATAAACTCCTTAGAATGAAATCTAAAGAGTCAATAACTAAAATGTTTACTTGTTTTATGGATATTAATAATACTTTAAAGTTTGTTAGAAAAACTACACTAATAATGAAATAGTGAGAAAGATTTTTAGGTATCTTCCAAAGTTATAAGATCCCAAGGTAACTACGATTCAAGAGGCAAAGGTCCTTAACAAACTACCCTTAGAGGAGATCTTGGGTTCACTCATTACCCATGATATGACTACGAAGGATCAAATCCAAGAGGATGATGAAGACAAGAATAAGAAGTGTATAGCCCTCAAAGCTAAGGATTTAAGTGGAGAGGAAGAGGAAGATAGTGACAATGATATGGTGCTTCTCGCAAGAAAGCTCAAAAAATTCCTTAAGAAGAAACATATGCTAAAGAAGGCAAGGAAGGGTGAGAGAAGCAACCCTATCCTAGAGGAAGAGGAAGATGTACCAACATACTTCAAGTACAATAAACTAGGACATATAAAGGCCAATTTCCCTCTCATTACCCCAATGAAGAAATTCAAGGCAAAGAAGAGGAAAGCAATGGTAGCAACATGGGATCACTTTGAGGATGAAAGTGAGGATGCCTCATCCAATGATAAAATTGTGAACTTATGACCCATTACAAATGAGGATGAGGTATGTGACTTGTCTTTTGAGGAATTTTAGGAAGCTTTTGAAGAATCATTTTCAAGGCATGAAAAATTAAGTCTCAATCATGCTTTGTTTAGAAAGAAATTATCTTCACCTAAGAAAGATTTTGATGCTTGTAATGCTTCTAAAAGCTCTAGCAATTGAAAAAATGATATTGAAGTACTCCAAGTACAATTTGATGTTTTAAAATATTCTAAGACTAATTATGAATGCCAAAATGAACTTGACATTATTAGAAATGAGAATAATTAATTGAAAAAGGCTATGTAAAATTTCTTTTATGGAAATACTGTCTTGAACATGATTCTCAAAAGCCAAAGGAATGTTGAAATTAAATCTAAACTAGGCTTTATTTCATATTCCAAGTTCAAAGGTACAAAATCCACTTTTGTGAAGTCTTCAAAAGCAACTCATTCTTATTTGACTTGCAATTATTGTTGCAGAAAGGGACATATTTTCACTAGTTGCCCAATTTAGAGAAATACTTGTTTTAAAAAAAATATTGGTACCTAAAGGGATAATCCCAAAAGTCAAGGAATCTAAGTTCATTTGGGTTCCAAAAACCTCTCTAGCATAAATAGCTTAGGGTAGCTAGGGATGACCATTGACTCATACTAGCTACAATTTCATGGCCATTCTCTAGCCAATATGATAGATGTAAGAAATTACATTTATTGTTTCTCTTTGCTCCATATTCCTTTTAATACATTCATTTAGTAGTAGAATAATATGCATAGTTGCATGACTTGTTAAACTCAATTGAACTTTAATTTAATTTCTTAAAAGCATGTCTTATACTATGCATAGTTTGTCAGCATCAAAATGGGGGAGTTTTTTATCCTTTGAATTTTGATGATGATCAAAGTTGAGTTTAACAAATTTGTCTAATTATGATAAATTTTTAGAGTGGCAATGATCATCCAAACTCAAAAAGGATCAAGTTTCAAGATAAAATGTATTGGATCATAAAGATAATGACAAGATAAAGAGGATGATAATTCGAAGATAAAGCTGGAAGATTAAGATGAAAGCTCAAAGATGCTCAGTAGAAGATCAACTCCAAGATCATAGGCTTAGCTTTTAATTGCTATTGAGTTGAGAATTTAGTTGTTAATTTATTTAAGCATTTGGGTTGACACCTCATTTAAGTTAGAGATACCTTCATCGGCTTATCCTACATTTGTCTAAGTTAAATTGAAGTTGTGTCAAATGGCCGAAGTTGTTGTAAACTTTTAGCAAATTTTTCTGACAAGTTCAATGATCTGAACTTAATAGTTTGCACCCTCAATGTTAGGTTTGAACACCCTGATTGGTATACTAGGGTGCTTGAACATGACAAATAGAAAAATAATATTATGGTTCTACAAAACTTTGGTCATCTGAATACAGAGTTTGGTTGTATGAACTTGAGATTTAGTCACCTGAATAAGAGGTTTGGACATCCAAACATGTAAGGATAAAACTTAATAGCCAATTTCTTGACTATTAAAATGAGTTTAGTTACGCATTTAAGCACCCAAACTTAGTAGAAAAGCCTGGGGTAGTTTCTAATAGCTATATTTTGCTTCAAATGGTTACATATTAGCTTGGGACTTCTTTGCTCAATAAGAGAATGAATGTTCAATATTTTTAGTGTAAGATCCAAGTTTTCCAAACTATCTAACCTCAACAAGAGCTCAAATAGACTTTAATTTCATATCCACCTTGCTCTTATATTTCAAACTTTGAGAAACTCTTGTTGTGAGAAATTTTTTCTTTGTTTTTTCACCTATATCCTTGTTACTCACCTAGGTTGTTAGGAGAAAGTTGAGTGCTCTCCCAAGTGTTATAAGAGTTTGAGAGAGTTAGCTCCAATGTGGAGTGACACTTGCTTGATTAGAGCAAGGATTTGTAAAGACCTAGCTTTGTCTCAAGATGTGACATCACTAGTAGAGTGATTGAAGTCCTCAGGATTAGCAAGAGCCATGGCATAGGCACAATTGGTCACTGAACCACATTTATCAGTTTACACTTTCTCTACTCATCTGCTTTATATGCACTATATTTGATTGATTATGATTGCTTATGGATTGAATTGGGTTTGGATTTTTGAAAAATTATTATATCATTCCTTTAGATTATTTTTTGATCTTCACATTTTAGCCTAGATTTTTAATGAGTTTTGGGCCTAATTTTGGTCCAGAATTTAGGCCTACTCAGTCCATTTGGGATGATTTCAATTTAAGTCCAAATTTTACTAATAATCCTGGTTCAAATCAAGCTCAATTTTTTTATTGAATTTGATTATAATTTAGGTCCTACCAAGATCCATATTTGGGCCATAATCTAGTAGCATTAAAGTTTTGATTCTATTCAGATTTCTATCAAATTTGACTTTGACAAGAATCGCCTAAACATCAATTAAATAAAGATGAAAAACTAAACTTAATAGTCTTCAAGCCATCTTCAAACCTTAAGTTTGCTTGAGCTATCTCTGAGCTATCATATTACTCTTAAATCACGTTTGGTGATCCACCATCATGCTTCTATCATGTGTCTATTATGACCTTGAAGCTTTTAAATGGGTTCTTAGTTTCTTTGCAAGCTTGTATATGCTACAAGCACTCACAAATCGATAAATTATCAAATAAGGTTTAGTCATCATCAAAACTATAAAGGGTGACAGTGTCTCCCTTTTTGATAATGTAAAACTCTTTACAAAAATAAATGAATACTATAATTGACCAATGAAATTATACAATCTAAGCATATATCAACAAGAGCAAATTTTTGAGAATTAACACCATTGTAGGTCTTATTGAAGTTTTGTGTTGATGAAACACTGAGATTCACCACTTGGCCTATAAGGTGGATAATGTATCCAAGAGTGACCTTGGGACTCTCCTCGCTAAGCACAGGGTATACCCATCCTAGCAGCTACAGTTGGTCTTCTTGTGTACCCTATAATGAAGAAAGATGGAGATTCATGAGTCTTAGAAGCATAATATATAAATAAAATAATAAATTGGCAGAGACTTATTGCTACCCTAGGGTGGGAGGAGAAGATCTAGAAGTCCTCCCCTAATCTCCTAAGTTTTCTAAATAATGGTCGTACTATACTAGAATTGATAATGAACAATGCAAGAAATTCAAAGACAAAATAAAGCAATGAAGAGAAAGAGGAGAAAGGGAAGGAAAAAAAAATCTAATTAAAGATACTACATAGTCCCCTTCGCCTTCCTACTCCTACTATGTTCCTCCCCTATGTCCTGAACTCATGAAGATCTGAACTTCCTTGACAAAATCCTGATGGGCCTACAAGTGCTGAGTCAATCACTTGCTCAGTGAACTAGATTGATTTCTAGAACTTTAGATCTCTAGGTCTCTTATTCAATTTCTAGATTTGTTATCCATTATAGTTTTGATAATGAACAAACTTTGTATTTGATCTATTTCTTGAGCATTGCATAGCTAGTAATCAAATCAAACTCGGAATGAAGTTCAAGTCCATTTGGAAGCCTTAAATGTGGATGAACATGAAGATATCATTGAAGATAAGGCATGATTGGTAGATCAATAGATAGAACTTGAAGAAACAAAGGTAGCTTGAAGAAGGCTCAAGAGATGATTGACTTGGTTTAGCTTTTTCTTCTATTTTTGTTGAGTCAAAAATTTATTAATTGAATTCTTAGCTTAAAACTTTGGCTAACATTTAACATATCTTGGAATGCCTTCACCAGTTCATTATTTATGAAAGACCAGTTTGAGAAGATGTTAAACATGAAAACTGAAGTTATAGTAAAAATGTAATTTTCTCCTAACTTTAGATGCCCTAACTTTATGATTCAGATGCTTGAATATAGCAAAAATAAGTCTATAATTACTAACACCTTTAGACGTCTGAACCACAGGATCAGATAAGCAAAGATTTGAAAATTGTAACTTCTAAACTTTTCATGTTCAGAGTTTGGATACCTGCTATATTGGTCGGATGTCTGAACCTATGAGATCAGCTTCAATGGCTTGTTAAATTTGACCATTGGGAGGCTTCGGATACTCAAATCTTTATGGTTTGGACTCCCAAACATAGCAAAGCACAACTCAATGGCTAGCACTCTCACCAACTAGCATTTAAGAGTTTGAAACTTGTTCTTGAATAACTTATGCACATTCTTAAGCAATCTTCATCTAATATAATAAGTTCTCAATAGCCCTCTAACCTCTAAGAGCTCTAAGCTTCATTCTTCAACTTTCAAATCTTTAAAGCCCTGGTTCTTTTTTTCGGTCATCTTGTATTGAGGCAAAAGAATCAATTTTTTCGTCTTTGAGATCAAGTGTAATTCACTCCAAGATTGTTTGGAGTAATTGAGAGGCTTAAGCTCCAAATGAGTTTATCTTGCCAGTTGTTGTAAGAGAAGGTGTAAAGGGGTCGGCTTCACTAACGAAGCGACACTCTAGTGAAGTTGAAGTCCTCAAGAGCAAAGAAAAGGGTGTGAAGTAGGAGCGGTTAGTTTTCAAACCATGTTATATCACGATGCACATTTTTTATACTCTATTTACTTAATTGCATATTGTGATTGGTTGAGATTTTCTTGAAATTATTTTGGTCAATTGATTGCTTTGTTATTTCATCAAAAATATTATTATTTTTTAAACACCTAATTCAACCCCCGCCCATATAACATATTTCATTACAATGCCTACCCTTCAAAAGGATATTGTAGGTTAAAATTTGGTGGAGAATGTAGAAGTGAGTCAAGAGCATATTGGCATTTATTTTGACCATGCTTGCTTCAAAGGTCCCGCTCAAACACAATTTGAATTGCTTCAATATAGATAATGAGAATGTTCGCTTTCTCCCAAGATTGGGCAATAATAAACCTATCACTACTAGTGGGAATATGGAGAATATGGCCAAGTAGGTCTACTCCTAATTTAACTGTCACTATTTCATAAGAAGATGTGAAGGTGGTAGTGCTAGAATCAATTGAAGAATTAGAATAAAAGATGCGCATATCCCCATCAAAATATGTTTCCCTCTCAGTAACAAGTAATAACCAACCTTGAGAACCAAAGAGGGGTGCTAAATTGAAAGAGGCTAGGGAACCAAAATCAATGATTCTAGGAAAAATAATGAGAGAAGAGCAAAAATAATCTTGATACATTTTAAAAGTAGCAAGAGAGTCAAAAGCAACTAGGGCGTTTGATGGCTCACTGAAATCTGGATCGAAACAACTACTCTTCTTGCTTGCTATGCATTTCTCTCTTGGCATGGTGAAGAAGGAAGGGAAAAATCCTAAATTCGAAAGAAGAGAAGAGAGAGAAGTGAAATTTGGAGGGGTTTATAGGCTAGGAACTATGAAGGAGCCTCCCTAGATTTATTTCCTGCACCACTGAGCATGAGAGAATGAGGATTAGGTGGCTAATATAAGGCTTTTCAAAAGATAAATCATGAAAACCTTAGTTTGGTCATCTGAACTTTGAGATTTGGGTGTCCAAACATAGTAGGAACATCAAACTATTTTCTGCCTGTTGCATTCAGGTAATCAATCCTCCATGTTCGAGCATCCAAATATCATAGAGACAAAGAGTGATTTTTATGTGCTAAGTTCAGATGTCTGAACACTTATTTGAGTGCCCAAACTTACCAAAAAAATAGAAATTAAAAAATAAATTCAGAATTTAACTCATTCAACCAGTTTATCTCTAGTCTCATTTCAAATAAGACAAAACCGATCCTCATTTAAAGGATTTACGAAAATATCTGCAAGTTGATGATTAGTTTCAATAAAAATCATTGAAATATCACTTTCAATGCATGATCTCAAAGAAAATAATGTCTAATATAAATATGCGTTGATTGAGGATGCAAAACTAAATTTTTTGATAAATTAAAACCACTTCTATTACCACAATAAATTGGAATACTCGAGAAATTACAATCAAAATCATGTAATGTTTGCCATATTCATAAAAGTTAACCACAACAACATTTGACGATAACATATTCAGCTTCGGTGGTGGAAAAAATCATGTATTTTTATTTCTTGGAGCTTTATGAGACAAGATATTTTCTAAGAAATTAGCATATGCCACTAATGTTATTTTTATCCACATAACAACCTGCTTAATCTACATCACGAAAACTAATTCAATCAAAACTATCATCCTTTAAATACTATAAACCTAAATCTAGTGTACTTTTAATATCTAAACATATATTTTACGACAACTAGATGAAATATTTGAGGTGAAATTTAAAACTTAGCACACACACAAATGCTAAATGTTTGTGGTAAGATAAAATAAAATAGCAAGTATATCTTGATATCGCTTTTCATTAACTTTTTATCATCTTCATTCTTATCCAATGTATAATAGACGCCATTCTAGATGGAAAATCTTTCACCTTGAATAGAGGCATATACGTTCAAACACTATAGCAATCGGACATAGCATTCAATGTGATAACCTATATTGCCCTGTCGTTTTGTTAGAAAGGCTGAAAGTAAATTTTTGAATTTGGCTTGGTTGATGAGAAATATGAAAAATCTTGAGAGAGTTTTACAAAACTAACCTTTCTTTAATACAATGAGGATTATTTTACTCTAAAATGATTGACATCATGTCTTCACATAGAACCAAGGTTTTAAGTTTCAGTTTCAAGATCAGTTTTAGCACTCACAAATCAACATATTTTGGTCATTTCAGTTGTTTCGGTTCGTTTCAGTTTTAGTCAAATTATTTTTTTAATTTTCTTTAGCTAAAATTTGATTTTAATTTTAAAAAATGAGAAAAAATTTTATATACATTTATATTTTCTAAAAATATTAAATAAATTTTTTGACAAAAAAATTTAAAAATATGAAAAAAATTATAGCATGCAAGATTCAAGCTTGAATCACCTTTGACTTAAGTCAAAGTCTTAACTAAAAGAACTTAACATATCTTGTAATATTAATATAATATATAAAAATATATAATATAATTTAAAAATTAAAATGTAAATACTAACCGAAATGTTCCTATTATGATCAAAATTAAAATATTTCGGTTAATTTTAAAAATCCTACTTTGCACCCTATTAAAAATCTTTTCCCAAGTCCAATGCATGTTTTTCATCCGTACCAACAACACCACGTGGAGGCGGTCATTTTTCTGAGACTAAATTGTAACCTATGGCTTAGCCATTATGCTTTGTAGTGAATTAGCATGCGATGGTCGTTCATCCATGCTCATCTTACTCTTAACATAATGCAGTAGAGTACCCTTTATTGCACAATCTGATCAAGGTTTAGCTTTCAGCAACACACGTTGAGTTGCTAATCGACCCTTGGTTATGCTGTGTTATCGAGGACAATAGAGCAACTTAATTTTGTAATTTTCGCAAGAAAAGAAAAATCACTCATACCAAAAAGACCAAACCAAACAACTTTTATCACCAGAATCGTCAACTCTGCCATGAATTTATGATGTATGATGAAAGATCATCCCTGCTCTTTACAACTCGTGAAGTATCAAACTAAACCTGCAAACAAACCAGAGAAAGGAATTGCAGCGTTGCATTCTGTTTATGGCAAGCACAAATAAATTCAGCTACAAATAAAGAGAGGCACGCAAATCGGGTCGCCCACACAAACGATCACTGTCAATCCCCTTTGTTTCTATACAAACAAGGGCAGTACTTAGTCTAGAAGGAGCCATTTTTTGTGTCTAAACCGTATTCCTTTTATACAAGGACCATTTTTTTCTCGAAAAAAAAACGCTTCTTATATTTTTCATACCAGAATATCGAAAGAGAAGGAAAATAGACCGTCCATCGTCGATCGAACGGTGATAATTCGCATTACAAGCGTTAGTAGAGCAGCACAGAACCAAATTGTCTCGCATGGGTACCAACTTGTACCACTCGTCACTAATCACGGCCAGCAGGCAGCGGCTGCGAAATAAACTCTCAGCCTGCAAGCTTTGCTGGCAGCTTCCACTTCAATGGCACCCACATGCCTCTCGTCTCCCTTGTTTTTTAAAAAAATCATCCCTGCAATCTCCTCTCAAATGAACCCCACTTCCTTCCGTGCCGTTACTTCTAACGTTCTTCTTATCGCCTTCTTTTTTAATCTTCTTCCCCGTACCCTTTCACTCTTTCTCCTCTCTCTCTCCCCTTTGAACAATGGCTCTCCCCTTCCTCCTCCTCCTCCTCCTCCTTCTACACAATGCCGCGATCTGCTCCGCACTCTCATCCTCGCCGCTCGGTATCAACTACGGCCAGGTTGCCAACAACCTCCCCTCCCCTTCAGCCGTCGCTCCGCTTCTCGCCTCCATTAATGTCGGCCGCGTCAAGCTCTACGACGCTGACCCAGCAGCCCTCACCGCCCTCTCGGCCGCCGGGGTCGAGCTCGTCGTCGGCCTCCCCGACCGCTGCGTCACCAAGCTAACCGACCCCGCGGCCGCTCTCGCTTGGGCCAAGGCCAACCTCCAGCCCCACCTCCCCGCCGCCAAGATCGCCGCCGTCACCGTCGGGAACGAGGTCCTCACCAACAACGACACCGCCATTATGACGGCCCTCGTCCCGGCGATGCGATCTCTTCGGTCTGCGCTGAGGTCGCTCGGTCTCAGCTCCGTCGTCGTCACCACTGCCCACAACCTCGCCGTCCTCTCCAACTCCTACCCGCCCTCCTCTGGCCGCTTCCGCCCCGAGCTCATTCCCTACATTTGCCCCCTCCTCGACTTCCTTGCCGAGTCCGGATCTCCCTTCTTCATCAACGCCTACCCCTTCTTCGCCTACAAGGCCGAACCCAACAATGTCTCCCTCAATTACGCCCTATTCGAGCCAAATCCCGGCGTGCTCGACCACGGATCGGGGCTGAAATACGACAACATGCTCGACGCCCAGGTGGACGCCATCTACGCGGCCATTGCGGTGGCGACGGGCGGGAAAGGAAAGGGGATTGAGGTTAGGGTTTCGGAGACGGGATGGCCGTCGGATGGTGACGAGGACGAGGCCGGCGCGACGCCGGAGAACGCGGCCAAGTACAACGGGAACCTGATGAAACTGGTGGCCAAGGGGAAGGGGACGCCGGCGAGGCCCTCGCAGACGCTGAGGGTGTACGTGTTCGCCTTGTTCAACGAGAACCAGAAACCCGGGCCCAAGTCTGAGAGGAATTACGGGCTTTTCAAGGCCGACGGTACGCTGGCGTACGACGTTGGAATCAAGCAGGATTCCGGGAACTCAACGCCTAGCGGCGGAATAGGCGGCGGCCAAGGCGGGGATTCGTCGGATCAGGGAGACGGGTCCTCCTCGGGCTATTACAGTATCTCTGCGGCGACGGTATGTTGCGTTGTGGCCTTAGAGAGTTCCTAACTTGCCAATTTATTTGTGAATTTAAATTTTTCATGTGCCCTTTTGTGACATAAGGAAGCGGGGTGGCCGCGGGGAGCGGCAGGGCCGGCGGCGATCGGGGCTGCTCTTGGGATGCTGCGGTTTGGACTTTTTAGCTTTTCTTGCTCAAATTTTGCTATTTGTATTTCTGTAATTTGGGACTTTGTTGGTCATTTTGTTAATATTATTATTAATTGGCTAATTTAATTCGTCGAGCGTCATTTAGAGTGGGGACCGCGTGAGATTCAAATTATACAGTGTGGACAGAGATGTTCGGGTTTATGATTAGATCACGTCTGAAGCCCCCGCGCTTCTAGGGGAATTGCGGTCCCACGAAGGACGCAGACAAAGCACGTTCGAAGCCACGTGCGAAGATGCTTTCGAGGATTACCTGAAATGCATTTTCGGCACATGCTTTTATTCTATCTTATATATAACTAAAGGAGGAAGATGTTTCTTACAATAGTCGACTACTTATGGGAGACCTTCCGGTTTTGACTCGACTTCCCGGTTGGGCTGGAGCTTGGCTCCAGACATTTAACCGCCTCACGTAGGACGGTACATTTTTATCTGTTCGAATCGAATAGATTAAGATTAAATTAATTTTTTTAAATTTTAAAAATCAAACCAAGATAATGTCATAAAATTTGAGTTAAAATCAAAACCAAATATTTTAGTTCGATTTCCTTTAAATCAAAATTTAAAATTTAAAATTAATTTTTCGATAAATATAAGTAAAATATTTTTTTTAATTTTAATTCAACTCAAATTTAAATTAAAATCAAAAATCAAAACTAACATCAATGTTTGTATATATATATACATATAATTTGATTCGCTTCAATTTTTATAATTTTTTATAATTTAAAATTGAAATTAAAATCAAATACTGAAATTTTAAATCAAAAAGTAATTTTACGTACAATCTCTCAAGATTTGCTCTGTTTATCAAAAATCTCTCATGATTTCAGTATTTACTTATACTTCCTCCTTTTGAAATTTATTACCTATAATTCTCTAATTATTATTTAATCAAAATTTTTACTAAAAATTTCACTTCTACTCTCTGCAATTTTGCAACTAAATCACTCAAAAATTTATTATTTATTTTGTATGTGCTTTTCAAAAAAAAAATTTACTTAAATACTCCTTCCTCAACCTCATCCCCATTTGCCCTAGCGAACCCTCTGACCATGTAGCTTGCAGTTGCAGTTGCACCACCCCACCCCTGCATCACCTCATGCCTGTGCCAACTTGCAACTCGCATTGTGGTCCCTCACACCTGTGCCACCCAGCACTTGTGTCGCCACGCACCATGCCTGCGTAGCCCGTGCCCATGCCTGCCTGCCACTGTGCAACCCTGCGCTTGCGTCGGCTTGCGCCTGTGCTTACCCTCACCCACATAACCCCATGCCTGCTCCGACCCATGCTCATGCTAGTCCATGCCGCCTCACCCCTATGCAATCCCATGCTCGCTCCATCTTGCGCCCATGCCTTTTGAACTCATTTTTGGCATCACAAAAAGGTAATTCTTTCAAGATTCGACTACTCCTTATGTCTCTCCTTGAACTCCTCGATAAGATGTTGTTAGGGCTCATGTCAGATGCATAATTCATAAGTGAGCCTACTGTCTCACTTTTCTTCTAACTAGGAGATGTAATGCTCTTGGCAGGTAGTTTTGAGTTGTCTATAACATTCTCCATGCATTGATTTTCAAGTGGTGAATTTGTATTCAATGAACTGAAGAACTCCTTATATAGGGGGGTTTGCAATCAATTCAGATCAAGGGTTTGAAATGGAAACAATTATGGTGTGGCATCACTAGTTGAGTCCCCAAAGTCATCCAAGTCTCTAGAAACCAATCATTAATTCACCTTGTTATTAGCTTATCAAACATTGACATAGAAATTACAGTCTCACTAATCTAGCAATTGGAAAATCATTTTTGTCATCAAGCTCGCACATATGACCACTAGCATGCATGTCGCATATGGGTGATGTACTTGAAGTGTTGTTAGGGGATATTGTTGAGTAGCTCCCACTAAATTGATCAACATTCTTCAAGCCTCGGAAAGTACTTGTAGAACTAATCATTGGGTTAAATTTGTAACCGAAAGATCTAGTATTTCTTGTATTCAGTGCTTGGAATGGAAGGATAAAAATAATAGTATGCTGCTATTGCAATTTGAACTAGTTTTTTATATTATTTATTTACTTGTATTATACTCATGTTGTTATATATTTCATAGATGTCTGATTCAAAGAATATGGTAAGATTAGAGTTTTGTTATGGAGGATATTGGAAAGAAGTTAAACATACTCAAAAGACAAAGTTGTGTTTGGTAGACAGAAGTTTTTATTGGTTGATGCAAATAAGTACTCATTTTCATAGTTATGAATTGAAGCTTATTAACTAGTCAAAGTAAGGATAAATGAATGTGATTAAGTACTTACTTTCAAATAGCACTCCTCCAACTTATTGTGAGATTGAAATTGACTACCTAGGATAGCGGAGACCCCGGGAAGAATCTTTAATCACAAATCAAAATTTATTTTAATTGAAAATACAATATTAGGTATTGTGAGAAATAACTTCCAATAGGCACAAACCTTTATTATTAATTATCCCGATAATTATTAAAAATCTCCTAAAATAAGAAATCTAGCTTGTAAAATATACAAAAAAAGAAAAGAAGAAAGTATTTGATTGATTTTAAAAAATAATACATGACTTAAGAAAGGGTATGCCCTCACTTTACATTTTAATGAATTTGAGTGCATAAATGGCATAAAATAAGAAAGGAAATAGGAAGAACTTGACATTTGCTATTGCCTTGCTCCCATATGGTAGACCATGTAAGCTTTGACTCAAACGAATGTTTGGTTTGTAGTGTCACCAATGGATTATAGGATTGGGTAGTTCGAAGGACACATCATCAACTACTTTTGGGGTTTATTAATTCGAAGTATATGTTATCAACTACTTTTGGGATTGAGTAGCTTGAGGGGTATGTCATCATCAATTGGTTTTGGAGTCAACTAGCTTGAAGGGTGCATTGTCAATTGGTTTTGGAGTCAACTAACTTGAAAGGGTGTGACATCAATAGCTTCTAGAGTTGACTAGCTTAAAAGGCACATCATCAATAGTTTCTAAGGTTGCTAGCTTAAAGGACACATTGTCAATGGCTTTTGGGGTTGACAAGCTTAGTAGCACATCATTAACTACTTCCAAGATTGACTAGTTTGAAGTGCAGCCAACGGCTTTGAGCATGTTGCTATTTAACTTCTTTAATTTAGTAGCCTCACCAACAACTTTGGGGGTTGGGTCTAGCTTTGAAAACTATGTCGTCAACTACTTTTGAGATTGAATAGCTTAAAGGGTACATCATCAATGGCTTCTGAGGTTAACTAGCTTAAGGAGTGGATTGCCAACTGCTTTTGGGGTTAATTATCTTGAAGGGTGTGTTGCCAACTATTTCTGGGGTTAACTAGCTTGAGGAGCACATTATCAATCACTTCTAGGTTGACTAGCTTGAGCGAGTTGCCAACTACTTTTGGGGTTGGCTAGCTTGAAGGGTGCGCTATCAACTACTTATAGGGTTGACTAGTTTTGAAGTGTAACCAATAGCTTTGAGTGTGTCATTAGTTGACTTTATTTGAATAACACATTATGGCTAACTGAGTAAGCAAGTTCAAGCCTACTTTAGTTTTGTTTGAATTAAAGCGTTGTCAATGCTTTTAGGTTAGCTTAGCTTTGAAGTTTGGCCAAAAGTTTTGAGTGTATTGGAAATTAAATTCTTTGATTTGGTATCATCACCAATGATTTATGAGATTGGGTATAGCTTGAAAGTGGGACTGACAGTTTGGAGTGTTAGTAATTAACTTTTTAAATTTGATAGCATCACCAACAGCTTATGGGGTTGGGTATAGCTTTGAAGTGTGGCTAAAGGCTTTTGTAGTATATCCATCGAGACTCAATTTGACCTTATTTAGTTTTATTTAAACTAATTTTGATTTATGTTAGGATGGTACCATCACCCTTTGTTTATAAACTCGGAGTATTGCCGAAGATTCAGCATGCCCAATGGGACTCGATTTGACTCTATTTAGTTTCGTCGAGACTAATATAGTTCAAGTCTAAGTTTGATTTCATTTGACTTGAGTCGAGTTTGACCTTACGTTGGACCTTTGTCGAGTTTGGTTTGCATCTTGATAGACTTCGGTTCAAGTTCAAGCCAATTTAGTTCAACTTGATTTCAGTTTAGACTTAGCCTGACATAGTTTTGGTTTGACTTTAAATTTGTCTTTTTAGTTTGGACTTGATTTAACCCAATTAGGATTTGATTTAAGCTTACTTCAATCTTGATTTAGCTTGATTTTGAATTGACCTAATTGAACCTAATCAGGGTTGGGTCTAAACTAATTTTATGTGGATCAATTGAGCTGGTTGAGGTTCAAGCCTAAAAGCTAGCTGAGGTATGATCCCATAGATTGGTTGAGGTGTGAGCTCAAAGGATTGCCAAATGTGAGCTTGAAGGTTAGCTTGGATGTGAGCTCAAAGACTAGCTAAATGTGAATCTGAAGGCTAGCTTGGATGCAAACCTGAAGACTGACTAAATACGAGCCCAAAGGTTGGGTGAGCTGCAAGCTCGAAGGTTAGCTTAGATGCAAGCTCGAAGGATGGCTAAGATGTGAGCCTAAAAATTAGTTAAGTTTAAGTCTAAAGGCTGGTTGGATGAGAGCCTGAAGGCTAGCTGAGTATGAACTTAAATGCTAGCTTAGATGTGAGCCCAAAGGCTGGTTGAGTACGAGCCCAAAGGCTAGTTGAGTACAAGTCCAAAGGCTGGTTGAGTGCAAGCTCAAAGGCTAGCCGAGTGCTAGCTTAAAGGATAGCTTAGATGTGAGCCTAAAGGCTAGTTGAGTGTGAGCACAAAGGTTGGCTTGGATGTGAGCCTAAAGGATGGCTGAGTCGGAGCCCGAAGGCTAGCTGAGTGAGTGTCCGAAGGCTTACTAGGTACAAGCCTGAAGGCTGACTTGAATGTGAGCTCGAAGGCTGGTTAGTGTGAGCCTGAAGGCTGGCTTGGATATGATCTCAAAAGCTAGCTAGTTGTGAGTCTAAAGGCTGACTAAGTGCAAGCTCAAAAGCTAGCTTCGATATGAGCCCAAAGGTTGGATTGGATGCGTGCTCGAAGGCTAGTTTGGACATGAGCCTAAAAGCTGGCTTAGATATAAGCCGAAATACTAGCTTAATGTGAGCACGAAGGCTAGCTTGGATGAGCACCTAAACATTGGATAGGTGTGAGCTTGAAGGCTGGCTTGGATGTGAAGCTTCACCATCTTCAAGGGGCCGCGGGAGGTCGTAGTGGTGTTAAGAGTTTGTCATCTTCAAGAGTCTACCATCTTTAAGAGGCCATGGGTGGACGCAGTATTGGTGGAGTCCTGTCATTGTGCTAAGGACCATGGGTGGCCTCAATATTAATGAAGTTTTGTTGAAAATCAAAATGAGAGAAGTCTTTTCTCCTTCTTTTTTCCTTTTTTTTGAACAAATTCTTCTTTTCATTTTTCTTCTTATTTCTTTGGCCGAATTCCTCTTTACATTTTACACAATAATATTTTATTATTTTTTATTTTTCCCCCTCTATTTCTTCTTCTTTCTCACCTAAACCAAACTAAACCCTTACTTTCTTCTTCAGGATCAGGCCATAGTAGCCTGACCTATTTCCCACTGAATCCGACTATCTCCCAATCAAATCTGGCAATTTCTCCTAGCGGCGAGGCAAAGCAGCATCCAAGGAGGTGGGGGTGAAGAGAGGCAGAGGTGAGGCTTGGCAAGTAGGAGGCGGAGGTGGTTCCACAAGCTAGAGGTGGAGACAGTAATGGTCGATGCTCGCGATGGCTCACGGGCGGTTGCACAGAGGTATGATAGGGGCCGACAAAGGGTTTGGAGGGGCTGAAAGGGATCAAAGTGGGTGGTGCCATGGCAGTGAGCTCATCATCATGGCAGTAGAGGGTGGTGAGGTACGGGCCGAATGTTCTACAAGTGTAGTTTAGTATGGCCTAGACTACAGGCCGACATTATTCAATAGGACAAATATGGAAGACCAGAGCTATGATGATAAAGAAGAACCTACGGGAATAGGGACAAGAGCAAACAAGGGAGGAAGAAGAGAAAAAATAAAATAGAGAAAATAAGGTAAGAGATCACTTTCTTTTACTTCTCATTACTTGGCTTTCTCATCTCCAGATTATTATGTTACTCATTCTTTCTTTCAATTCATGGAACTCTCCTCTTTGATCCCTATCTCTAGGATCTGATCTCTCCTCTCTTTATTTTTTGTAGGACTTTTAGGGTTTTCATAGCCCATGAGTAGATCGAATCATCTCCATTTAAAATTTCAAATTATGGACATGTATAATGATCTTTTGTTCAAATTTTGAATGTAGATAAATAGATGTGGATGAGATTTATTTCTATTTCACTTTGGATGAGGATTTATTTGGTTAAGAATTTGTTTGGATAAGGATTTATTTAGATGAGGATTTGTTTGGATACAAATTTGTTTATATAAGAATTTATTTGGATAAGGATTTGTTTGGATAAGAATTTATTTAGATGAGAATTTATTTAAATGAGGATTTGTTTGGATAAAAATTTGTTTGAAAAAGGATTTACTTGGATAAGGATTTATTTATATGAGAATTTATTTAGAAGAGGATTTATTTGGATAAGAATTTATTTAGATGAGAATTTATCTGGATAAGAATTTATTTAGATAAGGATTTATTTGGATAAGAATTTATTTAGTTGAGAATTTGTTTGGATGAGACTTTTATTTGAATGGGAATTAGTTATGGATAATGATTTGTTATTTGAATTGGTTATGGACAAATATTGATGTGACTAGATGTGCGTTTATTTGCTACAAATAATAATAATTTAAAATTTTTTATTTATCTTGGATATTGAATTTATAAAGGGCTATTTGCAAATTGTTTTGAAAAATTTAGAATAAATTATACTTTCAAAAATTTCAAGGGGTTTTTTATAAAAAAGACTTATTTATAAAATTTTGAAACTTTTTGGATTCCCTTTTTATAAGATTTAAACCTTTTTGCGAATAAAAACTTTCAAGAGACTTATTTGCAAAAGGTTAAAATTCTACGGATTTATTTATGAATATAAAAATTTGAGGTTATTCATAAATTCTAAATTTTAAGTGAACTAATTTGTAAGTTTAAGATTTTATTAATTTTTTTCATAAAATTTTTATTCGAGAGATCTATTTATAAGAAAAATCATACCAAGTACCCATTTATGAAAATTTATTTAGTCCAAAGACTTATTTTAAAAAGTTTATATTTTGTCATTTTGCCACAGATTTTAGATGAATTTTGGGCCTAATTTTGATCCAAATATCTAGTCCACTCAACCTATTTGGATTAGAAATAAATTGAGCCCAAACTTCCCAATGATTTAGGTCCAAATTAAGCTTGATTTTCGGTCAAACTTGAACGCGATTTGAGTTTGACTCAGACTTATATTTGAGACATAATTTAATAACATACAAGTCTCAATTTTAATCATATTCTAATCAAATTTAATTGTGATAAAAATTATCTTAAACACTTATATATCAATTAATAGTGAAATTTAACTCATAGCAATATGGACAGTGGTAAAAAACATAAAAAATAGCAACATCTACATATTAGTCGAGAACATAGGAGATCCAATATCAATGGTGCCTACAATAAGGTTGGCTCCTCTAACTCCTACATTTGGCACATTGTAGTATAGCCAAAAAAGATCTATGTGAAGAGAATCTTTCGAGCATCGCTTTGTGCATGGACATGAGTATGTTGACTTAGATTTAAATACTTGTTCTTCTGATTTCAATTTTCATAGGTTAAAGTTTTCTTCTGATGATGATGAAGATGAGGAGGAGGAGGATGATGATGATGGGTTAGAGATAAGAGGAAGTAGAAGGGGAGATGAGGCAATGTGAAGAAAAAGAATAGAAGACAAGGCAAAGATGATCTACTACATTTATTTGGAAATACTTTGTATGATAATGTTATAAAAAAAGGAGATATGTTTGAGGATGCATATGCATTTAGAATGGCTTTTAGATAATATTATATTATGCATAAGTTCCAACCTTTATTTGTGAAATATGAATGAAATAGAGTAATAATCAAGTGTGCTTCTGGGAATCGCCTATGGAGTCTTCATGCTTCAAAGATATCTGGTGGTTTAGTTTTTTAGATAAAGAAAATAAAACTAGTTCATACAGGTTTGCTATTAATACTTCTATAAATAAAATGGCAAGTGCTCAATGGGTAAGCAAACAAGTTTTGCATTAGATGAATATTGATAAGCAAATCACAATAAAGCAAATATAAAATTTAATGAATGACAAATACAGTTTTCAGCTGAGTAACATGTAGGTTGTGGGATCAATTTCGGCAGCTAGGGATAGCAAAGACCCCGAGAGTGACGCCAAATCACAAATCAAAATTTGTTTTAATTTGAAATGTACTATCAGGTATTGTAGGAATATTAACTTCAAATAGGCGTAAGCTCCTGTTGTTAATTACACCCAATGACTATCATGAACATCCTAAATTGAGAAACCTAGCTAATAAAATAGAGACACAAAAAAAGAAAAAAGAAAAGCATTTGATTGATTTTAAGAAAAAATACATGCCTTAAGCAAGAATATACTCTCAATTTACAATGAATTTCAACATGTAATGATAGAAAATATGAAAGAAATGAAGAAAAAAAAGATAGAATGAGTGGAGAAGAAGTTCTAATATGTGCTCTTGCCCTGCTCCCCTATGTTGGACCACATGGTGTCTAACCCAAATTGACTTGGCTTTTGGCAGGTATTGATAGCATCGTCTTATGGGATGTGGAAGGGAATGGGAGGAGTTCGAAGTATTTCCAATAGCTTTGAGCATTGATAATAACTTCATTTGGTTTAGTACCATCCCTAATGGCTTATAGGATTAGATATAGCTTTAAAAATCACATCGTCAATTGCTTTTGGTTTGACTAGCTTAAGGAGCATGCGTCAACCATTTTTGAGGTTGACTAGCTTGAAAGGGTGCATCATCAATTATTTTTGAGGTTGACTAGCTTGAACAGCATCACCAACTACTTCTAGGGTTTACTAGCTTGAAGGACACATTGCCAACTACTTCTAGGGTTGGCTAGCTTGAAGGGTACATCATCAATTGCTTCAAGGGTTGATTAGCATGAAGGGTACGTTGTTGACTACTTCAAAGTCAATTAGCTTGAAGGGTATATCATCAACTACTTCTGGGGTTGACTAACTTGAAGGATACATCATCAACTACTTCTGGGTTAACTAGCTCGAGGGGTGTATCGCCAACTACTTCTGGGGTTGACTAATTTGAAGGATGTATCATGTACTGCTTCTGGATTTGACTAGCTTGAGGGATGCATCATCAACTACTTCTAGGGTTGATTAGCTTGAAGGGTGCATTGTCAACTATTTCTGAGATTGACTAGATTGAAGGATGCATCATCAACTACTTCAAGGATTGATTAGCTTGAAGGATACATCATCGACTGCTTCTAGTGTTGATTAGCTTGAAGTGTGCATTATTAATTACTTCTAGTTGACTAGATCGAAGGGTGCATCGCCAACTACTTCTAGGGTTGACTAACTTGAAGAATGCATTATCAACTATTTCTAGGGTTAACTAGCTTGAGGGGTGCATCATCAACTACTTCTAGGATTGATTAACTTGAAGGGTGTGTTGGCAACTACTTCTAGAGTTGACTGGCTTAAAGAAATACCTTACCAACCACTTCTAGGATTGGCTAGCTTGAGGACTGCATCATCAACTACTTATGGGGTTGACTAGTTGTAAGGGCTACATCATTAATTGCTTATTGGGTTGACTAGTTTTAAAGGATGAATCATCAACTGCTTGTGGGATTAACTAGCTTTGAGGGCTGCATCATCAATTGCTTGTATGGTTGACTAGCTTTAAGAGCTACATCGTCAACTACTTGAGAGGTTGACAAGCTCGAAGGGTGGCCAACGGCTTTGAGCATGTTTTTGGTTGATCTCATTTGAATAAGACATTATGGTTGACTGATTAAGCAAGTTTGAGTCTACTTTAGTTCAAGTTGAATTGAAGCGATTCTAATATTTTGGGGTTGTCTTAACTTTGAAGCATGACCGACAGCTTCTGTAGTGCACCAAGAAAGACTTAGTTTTACCTCATTTAGTTCTACTTGAACTAATTTTGGTTTGAGTCAGGATGATAACATTACTCTTTGTTCATAACCTTGGAGTATTGACAAGGGTTCAACACACCTAATGAGACTCAGTTTGACCCTATTTAGTTCTGTCAAGTCTAATATAACTTAGGTTTGAGTTTGGTTTAGAATTAATTTAACACTCAACTTTGATTTGATTTTAAAATTAATTCAACTTGATGTTAAAACTTGATTAAATTGTGATTCACTAATTTCTATTTAGAAGATAGTGATTGGGTTCACATTGATGCTTTATAGCATAACCAAGGAAACTATGTGAATCATCAAAGTCACTAAATGTTCAGTAATGAATCCAATCCACCAAGCTTAGGATCGATTTTCAAAAGAACATTTGCCAAATACTAATTGTTGAATCTAGTTGGAGTAATACTATTTCGATTTGAATCCGATTTGATTTAGTTTAATGTTCAAGTTTGATTTCATTTGGTTTAGGTCGAGTTTGACCTAATGTTGGACCTTTATCGAGTTCTAGTTTGCATCTTGATGGACTTCAATTTAAGTCAATTTAGTTCGACTTAGTTTCAATTTAGATTCAACCTGGCTTGGTTCTGGTTTGACTTTGAGTTTGTTCTTTTTGTTTGGACATGGTTTAACCCAATCAGGATTTAATTTGTACTTAGTTTAATCCAAATTGTATTTGATCTAAACTCAGCTTGATTCTAAATTAACCCATTTCGGGTATGTTTGAGATGATTTTTGTCACAATCAAATTTATTTAAAATATGATTAAAATTGAGACTTATATGTTACTAAATTATGGCTTGAATGTGATTCTCAATCAGGATTAAATCGCATCCGAGTTTGATTAAAAAATTGAGCTCAATCTAGACTTGAATTATTAGAAAATTCGGTTTCAAGCTAAACATAATCCAAATCGGCTAATTGGACTGGATTTTTAAACCATAATTAGGTCCAAAATTCATCTAAAACTTGGGACAAAATGACAAAATACAAAAATTTTATAAATAGGCTCTGCATTGAATCAATTTTCATAAATGAGTCCTTGACCATATTTTCATAAATGGGTCCTTGACCATATTATCAATTAGTCCTGCAAGATTTAGGGTTTGCAAAAGAACCCTTCAAAAAATTGATAATTATAATTCGATCCTTATAAAATATAGGGTTTGTAAATAAATCCCTCTAAAATTTCATATTTGAAAATAAGTCCTTAGAATTTCAAATTTTTACAAATAAGTCTTTTGAAAAATTTTATTTATAAATAAGTTCAAATTTTGTTCAAAAAGAGCCATAGAAGTTTTGAAACTTTATAAAAAAAGTCTTTTTTATAGAAAAACCTCTGAAAATCATAAAATTATAATATAGTCTAATTTTTCGAGAAAAAGATTTGCCAATAACCCCTCTATAATTTCAGTATTTGGGATGAGTATAACTTTCAAATTTCATCATTTACAATAGATAAACTTATCCATATCCCTTCACAAGTTCATCTAGATTCCAGACAAGCTATATCCATATCCATCATTCAAAAATTTAAACAAAAGAGATAATTTCTAGTCCAACTTCATCTCTTCGAATCCTATATAAACCTTTTGACCTAAAAAAAATGAGAGGAGGAATGAAAATGAGGAGATTTGAAACTACAAATGGGAGGACCAAAAACTAAATGTGAAGAAGGAAAAGAACAGGAGAAGGGTGAGTTCTCGTCTCAATTTTTTTCCCTTCTTAGTTGCTTCAGGTTCCCCTTTATTTCTTCTTCTTCGGTGAGTGTTTCACCATTTATTGTCTACTCTTCATTGTGAGGCACTCCTCGTGTCCCTCATCCACCTATGCATGTGTTACTACTAGTAGCCACTATGGCCAACTTTTGACATCATTCCCATGCATGCTTTTGGCTACCACTGATGGTAACCAACCCTTATGCAGTAGCCACAACCTCAGGTCCTCAGCCTCCTGCCTAGCATTGTCATCCTTATTGGGTTGGAACATGAAAACCTGAAGGTTGAGCAACATGATTGCAACCAACTCATCTTGCTTTCTCATCCTCTTTAACGTCCCCAAGGTCTAGAAGGAGGACATCTTCACTGGAACCTACTTGCCCTCCACCAAGCTCACCAATGGCTACTGCATTTGTGCTTACCTTGACCTCCACTGCCTAAGAACCACACCCTTCTTACCGGAGCTCTGCCTTTGCCTCGCTTGCCCATTGGCCTTCACCTCCATGCCCTTCACCCGAGTTGTACTCTAAATCACTCATCAGCCACCACCTCTATCCTTTCTTCACTGTTGGAAACTCCCCATCACCATTCGGGTCAAATTTAGCCAGATTTGGCCATGAGATGAGGGGCAAGAGTGCTCCTCTACCCTGCTGTCGAGAAGATGGGCTGGATCCAATTGTTTCTAGTGAGATCCTGCTAGAAAGAAGCCAAGCCACTAGGGTCTAGTATGTTTCAAGAATAAAAGGGGGGATATAGGTTTAGTGAGGAGAAAGAAAAAATAGGGGAGAAGAAAGAGAAATAAAAAAAAATATATAAAGAAGTTGTTGCCAAAAAAATTGTGGCAAAAAAATTATGAAAAAAGAAAGAATTTGTTCAAAAAAAAAAGTAGAAAAGACTCCTCTTATCTCGATTTTGATAGAATTTCATCAATACTGTGGCCACCTATGGACCTTGGCATGGTGATGAAACTCTATTAACATCTTGGCCACCCACAGTCCCTCGAGGATGGTGGGCTCTTCTTACTATAGTGGCCACACAAGGCTCCTCAAAGATGGCAAACTTTTGACATGTGGCCACTCGTGATCCCCTTGAAGACGATGAATCTCCATCACTCTCAACCAACTTTCAGACTTGCACCCAGCTAGCCTTCGAGCTTGCATCCAATTATCCTTTAGGCTCACACTTTGTCGACCTTTAGGCTAGCATTGAACCAACCTTTGGGCTTGCACTTAACCAGCCTTTGGCCTCACATCCAACTAGTCTTCAGACTTGCACTCAGCCAGCCTTCGGGCTCACACCAAGCCAATCTTCGGGCTCACATTCAACTAGCCTTCAGGCATGCATCTTAGTTAGCCTTCAGACTTGCAATAAACCAGCCTTTGAGCTTGCATTTAACTAGCTTTCGAGCTCACACTCAATCAGTCTTCAGGCTTGCATCCAACCAACCTTCAGGCTTACACCCAGCCAACCTTTGAGCTCACACTTAATTAGCCTTCAAGCTCACATCCAAGCCAACCTTCAGGCTCACACCTTTGCCATCCAAATGTGAGCTAGCCTTCAAGCTAGCCTTTAAGCTCACATTTGGCCAACCTTTGGGCTCACACTTAGCGAACTTTCGGACTTGCACCTAGCCAGCCTTCAGGGTCACACTTAGCCAGCTTTCAGGCTCGCATCTCAATCAGCCTTCACACTAGCACCTCAGCTAGCCTTTGAGTTCACACTAAGCTAGTCTTTGGACTTGCATGTATTCAGCCTTTGGGCTTGCATCTCTAAGATAGCTTTCGAGCTCACAAGCAAAGTTAACCCTCTGGGTTATATATTTTGAAGTCAGGCTATGAGTTTGCCTAAAATTATCATAAACAACCCAGAATTCTCATATCAAACTGCTTAACATGAAGTAACTTAATCACATTGAAATCAAACTTAGCTAAAATA
The DNA here is from genome assembly GCA_005019695.1 of Trichopus zeylanicus subsp. travancoricus. Classification (NCBI taxonomy): domain Eukaryota; kingdom Viridiplantae; phylum Streptophyta; class Magnoliopsida; order Dioscoreales; family Dioscoreaceae; genus Trichopus; species Trichopus zeylanicus. The sequence continues at coordinate 91,180 of RXID01019385.1, read as the reverse complement.
AATGAAAAATGGACAAGTTGACACAAATAGACCTAAATTGATCAAACAAATGTGCTAAAACCCAAATTGAGCTGGATTTCAAAAAATTTCAAATTGAGTTAACCTAAACCAAATAAATTTAGACTCAACCCTAATTTGGCTCAATTTGGGTCAATTCAAAATCAAGTTAAATCAAGATTGAACTAAACTCAAAGTCAAACTAGAAACAAGCTAGGTTGAGCCTGAACTAATATCAACTTGAACTAAATTGATTTGAACTTGAATCGAAGTCCATCAAGATGCAGACCTATACTCGACAAAGGTCCAACACAAGGTTGAACTTGACTTAAGCTAAATGAAATCAAACTCAAACCTAAACTATATTAGTCTCGAAAGAATTAAATAGGGTCAAACTGAGTTCCACTTGTTATGCCGAACTCTCAGCAATACTCCAAAGCCATGAACAATAGGTGATGTTGCCACCCTAACTTGAAACAAAATTAGTTTAAATAGAATTAAATAAGGTCAGACTAAGTCTCATTGATTGTGCTATAAAAGTCTTTATCCATACTTCAGAACTATCTCTAACTCCATAAGCCATTGGTAATGCTATCAAACTAAAGAAGTTAATTATCAACATACTCAAAGCCATTAGCCACACTTTGAAGCTAGTCAATCCCAAAAGCCATTGACGACACATCTTCCAAGCTAAGCCACCCCAAAATCATTGGGAATGCTTCAAATGGAACTAAACTAAGATAGGCTTAAACTCACTTAGTCAGTTAGCTATAATACTTTGTTCAAACTAAGTCAATCGCCAATACACTCAAGGTTGTTGGCCACACTTTCATGCTATACCCACTCCATAAACTATTGGTGACACTGTTAAACTAAATAAGTTAATCGTCAACATGCACAAAGCTATTGGCCACACTTCAAAGCTATACCCAACCTCCTAAGTTGTTGGCGATGCCTTATTCAAAAGAAGTTAATCACCAATACACTCAAAATTATCGGCCACACTTAAGCTATACCCAACTCCATAAGTCATTAGTGACACCACCAAATCAAAGAAATTAAATACCAACATGCACAAAGCCTTTGGTTGCACTTCAATCTAATCAACCATACAAGCAGTTGATGATGCATTCCCTCAAGCTAATCAACCCCACAAATAGTTAATAATGCACCCTTTAAACTAGTCAACCCAAGAAGTAGTTGTGATACATCCTTCATGCTAGTCAATCCTGAAGCTATTGATGAGGCATTTCTCAAGCTAGTCAACCCCATAAATAGTTGGCAATGCACTCCTCAAACTAGTCAACCCAAAGCCTTTGACAAAGTGCCCTTCAAGGTAGGAAACCCCAGAACTAGTTGGTGATGCACTCTTTAAGCTGGTCAACCCAAGAAGCAGTTGACGGCATACCCCTCAAGCTAATCAACTCCAAAAGTAGTTGATGACGCACTCTTTCAAGCTAGTAAAAGAAGTTGATGATGCTATTTTCAAAGTTATACCCAACCTTATAAGCTATTGGTGATGCCACAGAAAATAATGAAATTATCACCTACGTCTTATCGGCTATGGAAACACTTCAAGAATAATAAAGTTATCGCCTACACCTTAGTGGCCATAGAAATACTTCAAAAAGTAATAAAGTTATTACCATGTCTAATCGGTTGTGGAAACACTTTAAAAACTAAAATAGTTATTGCCTACACCTTACTAGCTAATGAAAACACTCCAACCCAAATGAAGTTATTATCTACACCTTATTGGCTAACAAAAATACTTCAAATCATGAAGTTATCAGCGATACTCAAAGCAATTAGAAACACTTCGAATTTCTCTCATTTTCTTTCACATCCCATTGGATGATGCTATCAACAATGGCCAAAGACCAAGTCGATTTGGATTAGACGTTACGTGGTCCAGTGCCGGAGGAGCAGGGCTATAGCACACATTTAAAGCTTCCTCTCCACTCTTTCTCTTTTCTTTATTTATTTAATATTTTCTATAATTTTTTGTTGAAATTCATTATAAAGTGAGTGTATACCCATGCATAGGTCATATATCCCTCTCTTAAAATCAATCAAATATTTGTTTCTTTTCTTTTTTGTATTTCTATTAGTTAAGCTTCTCACTTTAGAAGGTTCCTACCAATCATTAGAATAATTAATAATAAGAGCTTGTACCTGTTGAAAATCAATATTTTCACAATACCTAATAGTGCACTAAAATAAAATAAATCATAATTTGCGATTCGAGGTCACACCTGGGATTTTTGCTATCTCAGGTGGTCAATTTTAATCACATAAATTTTGACACACCTAGTGGGACTTAACTTCTTCTCCAAGTGTAAAAACCTAGTTAATATCATGGAGACACTAATAAAGTAGAATTATGATTAAACACTGATCAATTATGTTCTTCTTTGTAGAAGAAAGAATTAAATGGTAATAACAAAGAACATCTCTGTCTCAAGATATACTATCATCCTGGGGGCAGGTTCAGTTGTATAGTTACCTCAATCAATGGTTGCTATAGAAGTAACTAAAATTTAGATCAAGTTCGGGACCATCTTTGAGATTATACAACTAAAGAAGGCACCTACTACTACACCAACTAAAGTTATTGATATGCAAAACCAGCCTATTTCTCGTATTCCATCAAGGGAAAGAAGACCTAATGTCTTTATCCCTAAAGAGAAATGGTGTTCAGATAAAGAGCTAGAAGCCATATCTTAACTAAAAAGGATATTAATCTTCTAGAGGTTAGGGCCAAAGCGAAGCTTAGTCTTCAATCACTTTTACCAAACTCCTCACAAGAGGCAATCAAAAGAAAATTTGGACACATGCATTGATGAAGAAGATCTCATCTTGGCTATCATAAGTAAAAGGAAAGCTGCTAGAATTTTTAGCTGACTTGGGAAATCTACCCCTTAAAAGAAGTCGGTCATTACCATCCACCTCCAACTCCTTTGCTCCAATAAACAATATAGAGAAGGGTACGAGCAACTCACAAGGGGCATAAGCTTGCCTTAAAACTATGGGCAAGGGGCAAATTACCAAGCAAAATAACAAGAGCCATCATAAGACTACAACTCAACATTGGGACTCACAAAGGGAGATCACCTACATTTTCAGGGTCATTTTTTATCATGAGTCTAGGAGGGACCGCAAGCTCATCCCCCAGCCGGACAAATGTCAAAAGAAGGTTACCTGAGTAAGGTCTACTAATGAAGAAATCCAAGAGGAGAGGACTCTTGTGAACTAATCCTTGCTACCATGCCAAAGAGAAGGTGTGGCAATTTGCTTCATAAGCAGACTCCTGAATGAGATGACTCGATTGATGGAAGAAGTTAGCCTCAATCCAAAATGAAAGAAGTTAGCCTCAACCTTTACTTGATTCTCAAGACATAGACCATCATGTTCTTATGGAGGCCTTGGTCATAACTGAAAGCTCCAACTAAGAAGTGATCATATAAGCATTGTAAGAACAACTAAGATAGCAAAGTAAAGAGAAAGAGGTAGCTCAAAAGAAAGTCATAAAATTGATAGAGATGATGCTACAAATGAGATAGAAGCTCGATGAGCTAGAATAATCTTAATAGCCATTTGAAGTAGTAGAGGCAGCAGAAGGTGCATCTCTCATAGATGAGATCCACAAAAATGTGGGGCCCTTGCAAGCACCTCCTCTAGTAAGGGATACCCAATCCCTGATTTGAGGAATCCCTGACAACATGAAATTTCTAGCATACATACACTAGCAAGTATAATGAATGGTAATTGCACAATTGAAACAAGAAAGTGAGATGAGTAGGGTAAATAATGCTGACAAATCATATCCTAGTGATCATGACCAAGTACCATATCCTAAAGGCTATACAGTGTCTAGTTTCAAATATTTTAATGGCTTGGATGAATAGCACCTAGGTTACTTTGTGACTTTGTGTGGAGATTCAAGTAATAATCTCTCATTGTTACTCCGCCAATTTTTAGCAAGCTTGACAGGAGTAGCTTTCAAGTAGTATGCTAGTTTGTAACTGAAATCTATACAAACTTAGGCACAAATAAAAGAGGTTTTTCGAATCAAGTTCAAAGGAGTTGGAAATAAAGTGATCATTATAGACTTTATCTCAAAACTAAAATATGATAATGAGTCAATTCTAAATTATATCACATGGTGGAGAAATCTCAGCATTAAGTGTGAATAACTCATGAGCCAATTTGAGGTAGTGAACTTAGTCCTTAGCAACATAAGAGGAGAATGGATGTTATCTTATTCGAGCGCCTCTTCTATCCATACCTTCCAAGATCTCATCATGAAGGTCAAGAAGTTGGAAAGGATTGGCCCACTAACCTTATCTAGTTCACAAAGTTGCTGAAAAAAGATAAGGTATACGTGGAAAGCCTTTCAAAAATGTGAGAGTTGTATTCATGGCAACTGAGCAAAAGAAACCTCCAAACCTCACCATGAATAAGGGTAGTCCTCAGAAGCTACCAATTATCAGAGGAGATGGAGAAGTGGAATGATCTGATGATCTCCAACAAAGGCTCATAAAGAAATACTCTTTTATAAGAGAAAGAGTAGGTAAAATCTTTCAAGATGCACTGAAGTTAGGCCTCCAATTGCTAGAATCCAAAAGGCTAGGTGAAGCCAACAAAATAGATTACCCAAACTATTGTCCTTACCATAGAATCTTGGGACATACTATTTAAGACTATTATGTATTCAAGAATTGGGTTGAGAAGCAATACTGAGAAGGCAAGATAACTCTCTCAAAGGCAGCCCTACTCAAAACACCCACTGAACACATCAATCATATTACTATATTCGAGGACCATGAACCACTTACTCAAATCCTCTTTAGAGAAGAAGCACAACATAATCCTAAACAAAGGCACTTATGAAACATCTACATTTTAAAAAGGCTAAAGAAACTGATAAAGAAAATTGCTAAAAATTCTAAAGAGCTTGGGATGGTGATGAAGAAAGCATCATTGGAGTGAACTGCCTAACCTGCTCAAAGCATCAAGAAGAGAAAGAATAGAAGCAAGAAGAGGAATTTGATTCAGCCAGATGAATATGATGTTAAGAAATTAGCCATCCAAGAATACATCGATGCTCTGGATGAATATATTCAGTAAGAAAGAAGCCAAGCAACTCTTGAAGAATTCTTTCCTGACAAACTCAAAGCTTTACTAGAGGATCATGATGCAAGAAATGAAAAAAGTAAACTTTTGATAGAAACATACTTTGCCATATTTACTATTAGGGGTTTACAACTAAGTTGATCTCCACCCTGTCGCTTCAATGATGAGGAAATTCAAGGTGCAAGGCAAGAAGTAGCAAATAGGTTCACTAGGGATGTTATTGATGAAATGAGAGATCCTACAGGTCTCCCTAAGGGTTGCTCTCAAGATAACTATCTTAGAGAGTGGTTTGCCCGTGAGTATGATTATGACATGCTTAAACTATAGCTAGATACTATGAAAGAGCTAGCTACAACTAACATGAGATTTGTTAGAAGGAAAATGCAAATGCTGAATAAGCACATGAAAGCGATGGTTGCCCATATGGAAAGCATGACAAATATGACTATCATGCTCTATAAGAAAGTCGAGAGGATAGAGAAGGTGCTAGCAAAAGAGACAAAGCCATACAAAAGACCTCAAACGGGTGGTGAGAAACTACTTACTGACCATCCTTGGGATCAGAATGACCACTCGTACCACTTACTCCAGAGATGGATCAAGAAAGCTAGACACTATCAAAGAGAGTTATCTAGGTCTATGACCTCTTATTTCATGGTGACTTATACATTCAAGGTGAATGCTGGTGAACTGCTATCCCAACCTCCGTCAAGCAATCCAATAATAAATACTCAACTCGTTAGGTTTGGGAAGGTCCTAGTCTTAGAACCTATGGAAGGATGCACTTTACTAACTTTAGAGGAATTATGCATATAAGGCACAGACAAAGAATATGACTCCATCTCTAACTTAGAACAACTTTATGACTGCTTCAAAAGGCCCTACACTAGTAAGTGTCAAAGGAAGAAGTAGGCATTTTGGGAGAAGATCAAGCAAGCTAATGCTAAAGCTCATTTTGCCCCCACATCAAATCAATCTAAATATCCACAGTTAAGCCAATCTAAATATCTATGGAAGAAACATCCTAAAGACAAAGTCTTGAAGAAGGTTATACTAGTAGATGAAGTAGAAGGGTTTATCTAAAGAGTTTTTGAAAACCTTTGTATGAGTAAACCCAACATGCCTAATTCTAATGTTGAATGGGATGATTATTAGTCAGTCATATCCTCCAAGGACATTTGGAACTACTAACTAGGGGCAAGCATCAACTACCTCTTGTTACATGATTAGCCTCAGAAGTGATTCTAAAAAAAAAACCTTATTTGTTTCATGATTCCAAATTTCAAATAAGGAGAGAAAACCAGATATAACTGAGGTGAGAAGGTGCTACCTCCAAGATAAGCTCCAATTCCTAGGGACAAAAATATCCCCAAGGACAAGGAAAAGGAAATTCAAATAAATGAGAGCATCGAGCCCTCGCAAGTTGAACCCGCACCCAAAAGGGTGAAATATAACATAGCAGCCCACGTCAAGAAGACTACCTATCAAGCTAAATGTGTTTGATTGATGCCATGATGATGTTATAAGAACTCAGGGATACACTAGTGCACATCTTGCAAAATCCGGCCAACTACCAAACATATTTTGCTAAAGAGAAAATGAGAGAATCCTTGTGTGCATGCTAAACTCCCACCATCACCTTTACAAATGATGACTTGCTATTTGGAACAATAGACCATTGTATGTCACAGAAAATAGCGATGGGATCAAGATCAATTGCATCCTAATTGACTTAGATTCCTAAGTCAATTTGATGACTCTCCAAACTCTAAGAGCACTAATTTTGGATGTGTGTCACCTATTATCTGAGATAATAACCATACAAGAATTTTATCAAAACAACCAAAGAGCTTTGTGAGCCATAACTATTCCTCTAAGAGTAGGCAAGTTGATGATAGATACCAAGTTTTATGTGATCGATATTGATGCATCATACAAAGTACTACTAGGGAGGCTGTGACTATATGAAAATAAAGTAATGCTATCTACCCCATACCAATGCTTCAAATACTTCAAGGATAGTGAAGAATGCCAAATTGACAATGATGTATACCCTTTTGATATTTTTGAGATACATTATAATGATGCAAAATACTATCAAAGATTTGACACTGATAGAGGGTCTACCTCCATCAATCAAGTAAAGCAAAAGATTGCTAGTCTAATCTTTGTTCCTCCTCACCTAGGAAGTAATTATGACCTAGCCTCTTCAAATAAAGAATCCCCACAAGTCTGACTGGGTGGCTATACTTCTAACAAAGATGATAATAATGGTCAAACAAAAAATACTCTCTTTTTTACTAAAGTTCCAAAAGGTTTATTTAAGCATTAGATGAGCTAAGCATTGATGTTGTAGAAGAATTAATGACTTTCTATATTTCTCCATAGTGCAAAGGAGAAAAGAAAATACTATTTTATAATGTAATCCCTTGTGCTCAAAGCATACATGAAATTCTGGGGACTGAAGGTATAGCGGATGATGGTGACTATCAACTAGTAGTCATACCTAAATATTTCTTAGACTAGCTTCATCAGATAATTAACAAATTTGGCTATGGACATTCACAGATAAAGAGAGAGAGTCATTTCTTCAAGAATCTATGAAATCCACCCCAAGGACATTCTTACATTCTGGAGGAGGAAACAAGAATAGTAAAGGAATAGGCTATAGGACTTCAAACACCCACATATGTCTTATGGTCACCATTGAATATCTCTTTGATATTTAGGATGACCAAATGATATCAATACCCCTTAATATGTATATGGAGATGGCTGTGACTTTTCAGACATCACAAAAGGGTGACATCCTTGGTAGTATTTCATTAGAATCAAAAGAAAGGGGGCATGATGCAGCCAAAATACCTTCAAACAAACCTTCGCCAAACCTCACTCAATATAATGAATTACTTAGTGAAGAAATAATCCTCAAACTAAAAAAAGCTCCACTAGAACTTGAGGATGGGAGGCAAGCCATAGTTGATGAACTGATGGAGATCAACCTAGGCTCAAAGGAGGACCCCAAACCAACTTTCATCAGCACTCAACTTTCAGAGGAAATCAAACCCAGCTCAAAGTAGTGCTCGAAGAGTACATTAACTGCTTCACATGGATCTATAAGGAGATGCCTGGACTAGATCCTAAAGTTACAGTCCACAAACTAGCCATCAACCCCAAGCTTTTGCCTATCAAACAAGTACCTAGGAAGATGAAACTCGACCTAGAATAGAAGGTAATAGAAGAAATAAAAAAATTAATCGAAGCAGGCTTCATTAAAGAGAAAAAAAGTACCTAGATTAGGTGGCAAGCATCATGCCAATCAAGAAAAAGAATGGTCAGATCTATAGTTATGTGAACTACAAGGACTTGAATAAAGCATGTTTAAAAGATGATTTTCCATTGCCAAATAATAGAATCATGGTTAATAACATGGCTGATTCTGAAATATTCTCCTTCATGGATGGTCTTTTAGGATATAGCCAAATTAGGATGTATCCTAATGATGAGAAACATATGATCTTCAAGATACCAATTTGCATTTACTGCTACAAGGTGATGCCCTTTGGGCTCAATAATGTAGGTGCCACTTATCAAATAGCCATGACTCAAATCTTTAATAACCTCATACACTAGTTAGTGGGATGTTATGTGGATGACTTGGTGGTCAAAACTAAGACCAAAGATAGGCTTGTCCAAGACCTGAGAGTGGTATTTGATCCAAGTATGTTTTTGGGGTATCATTAGGAAAATTCCTCAGCTTTGTTGTTAAATATCGAGGGATCAAAATTGATTCATCTATGATCAAAACTATATTAGATATACCACCACCCAGTAATTTAAAGCAATTAAGATCATTTCAAGGTTGACTTTCATACATAAGAAGATTCATTTTAGACCTCTCTAGAAAATGCAAGCCTTTTTCCAAGTTGATAAAGAAGGATACTTTATTCCTCTAGGATCAAGACTATTAACAGGCCTTTGAAGAGATCAAGCAATATCTCCTAAAGCCACAAGTCCTGACAGTACCTCTACTTGATAAACCTTTTATCCTCTACACAGCGGTAATGGAAGGATCCCTAGGGGCACTTCTTATCTAGAATAATGAAGAGGGTAAGAAAAAATGCACTCTACTATCTGAGTAGAATGCTGGTAGGGGCAAAAAAAACTACTCTCCCATCAAAAAGCATTATCTGTCACTCATATTTGAAGTCAAGAAGCTAAGAAATTATTCATTTTCTCATTAAGTCATTTTAATATCAAAGATTGATCCCATAAAGTGCCTAATGATTAGACCTGTACTCACTAGGAGGCTAGCAAAATAAGCTTTAATCCTCATGGAATACGATATCAAATTTACTCCCAAAAGGTGGTCGAAGGGCATTCCCTCACCAATTTTCTCATAACTCATCTAGTATCAAATGATTCTCCTCTAAGTTGCAAGCTCCCTAATGAAAAAGTCTTTTTGATCGAAGAAGGAAAACTTTACTGGAAGCTATACTTTGATGGAGTATCATCCATCAAACCAGGGATCAAACTAAAGCTTCTATAAATCAAAGCAAACATTGGACTCATTTGTGTCACTCCAAATAGAGAAATTTTATGATACACCTATTCTCTCTCAAAACCATGCATAAAGGATGAAGCTGAATACCAGACCCTAATTGCAGGACTAAAAATGGCTTTCAACATGGGAATATTATGCCTACATATTTTTGGTGATTCAGAATTGGTTATCAAGCAAGTCTAAGGCAAACATAAAGTCCACAGATCTGGGCTCCTAAAATACTATGAAAAAGCTCAAGAGCTTATAAAGCAAATCCCACATATTCAAATAACTAAAGTTCCTCCGTCTATTAATGGAAGCTAACTCCTTAGCCAAGCTAGCCAAGGCACAGGCTGACCCTGATCAAAGAGAAATTCTAATCACAATCTATAGTAAACATGTAATGAGCTCATTATTCAACATCAAGCACAAAAGGGCTAAATCTAAACTAGTAGAAGAGGCCACAGATTGGAGAACACCATTCATCAACTACCTCAAAAGTGGAGAACTCCCATAATATAAATCAATATGAACATAACTCAAAAAGAGGGTTATGTGCTTTCTACTTATCAATGACACTCTTTATAGAAGGTCCTTCGATCAACTACTTTTGTATCATCTCTCAAACAAAGAGGCTAAAGAGGTTATGTATGAAGTGCATTATGGAGTCTGTAGGTCTCATCAATCAAGCCTATAAATGATAATGAAGATTAAGCTTATGGGCTACTATTGGCCTACGATGGTAGGAGATTGCATCAAATATGTGAGAAGGTGTCACCTATGTCAAATTCATGGTGGCTTCATTCATCAACATCCAAATCCTGTATATTTAATAGTATCCTCATGACCATTCAAGTTATGGGGTATAGATGTTATTGGCCCAATTGAACCATCTTCTTCTAGAGACCATCGCTTCATATTAGCAGTAACTTACTATTTCTCTTGGTGAGTTGATGTGATTTCTTTAAAAGAGGTAAAATAGATATTGTTATCCGTTTATTTGAAAAAAATATCTTATACTGATTCGGTGTCCCTCAAATGATCATTTCTAATATGAACCATCCTTCAGAAGCTTCAAGGTAGGATGATTCATGCATCAATATAAGATAGTTTGGAGATATTCATCCATCTATAATGTAAGAGCCAATAGACTCACTAAGGCATTCAACAAGACCCTCTCCAAGATCTTGAAGAAAGTTGTTAAAAAAAATAAGAAAGATTAGCATGAAGCTTGCAGAGGCACTGTAGGCCTATCACATCACATATTGAACCCCAACTCAATCACTGCCATATACATTGGTGTTCAAGACTGACGTAGTCTTGCCACTGAAACTATAAATTTCCTCTGTAAGGATTACCTTGTAAGAAGAAATCACGAGAGAAGATAACATTCATCTTTACCTTTTCAAGCTAGACTCCTTAGATTAAGTAAGGCTCATAGCCCAACAAGACCTAGAAATGTATCGAGCATAAATGGCTAGGGTCTACAACAAGATGGCTTGGCTTAGGCTCTTCTAGAAGGGAGAAATGGTCTTAGTTTTGAGAAGATCCATAATCCTGAACCAAAACATGAAAGGCAAGTTTGAGTCTAATTGGGAAGGCCCTTATATCGTCAAAAGGATATCTGAAGGACGATCCTACCTATTAATTGATGACAAGGGGAAAAGGCCTAAATGGCTGATTCTTTAAAAGCTACTATGCCTAAGCCCTGGAGGCAACAACAATAATAACTAAAAGTGTATATGTTTTGTCTATGATAGAATGCTTGACTTTCTCAAAAAGGAGCATTTGGTCAAACATGTACTCCATGTTTCATGAGACAAAACATGGACACAAAACTTCATCCATCTTGTGTGGCTACTAAGCCCATATTTATATAGCACATTAGCTCCACTCTCAAATGGCAAATCAAGTCCATGTTGCATGGTAATTAAGCCCATATCTACATGGTGAATCAAGTTCACTTGCACATGATAACTTAAATCTACTTTCACGTGACAATCAAATCTACTTCCACCTAACAAATCAAGTTCACTCCATGTGGTAAATTAAGTTTACTCTGATGTGGCAATATTAAGTCTCCTTTTATATAGAAAATTAAGTCCACTTTTCATGTGACAATCAAGCCCACTTCTACGTGATAAACCAAGTTCACTTTCATGTGATAACTTAAGTCCACTCTACATGGCAACCAAATCCACTTTCATGTGACAACCTAAATTTACTTTCACATGATAAACTAAGTTTACTTCCATGTGGCAATCTAAATCTACTCTCATGTGATAATTTGAATCCATATAGTCAACTCCTAAAATGTTGATGTAGGGGCATGTGCTTGAAAATTGTTCGCATCCTTTCCTATAGCCAAAACTTGAGAAGAGACTATGAAGATGGCAATTTATTTGAGGTGTTTTTTGCTACAATCAAACTTGATTAAAAAAATAAAAATTAGACTTATATGCCACTAAATTATAGCTCAAATGTAGGTCTCAGTTAGGTTTAAATTGTGTTCAAGTTTGACCAAAAATTAAGCTCAATCTAGATTTAAATCATTGGGAAATTCGAGCTTAAGTTAGGCCTAATTCAAATAGGCTATTTAGGCTAGATTTTTGGACTAGAATTAGGCCCAAAATTCATCTAAAACTTAGGCCAAAATTACAAAATACAAAAATTTTATAAATAGGCCTTTGGATTGAATAAATTCTCATAAATGAGTCCTTGGCTGGATTTTTCTTACAAATAGGTCATTAGCATAAAAACTTTAAAGAAAAATCTAATAAAATCCTAAAATTATAAATTAGTCTTACAATATTTAGGGTTTTCAAATAAACTCCTTAAAAGATTAATAATTATAATTCAATTCCTATTAAATATAGAATTTATAAATAAACCCCTCCAAAATTTTATATTTACAAATAAGCCCCTAGATGTTTTATTTTTTGCAAATAAGTCTTTCAAAAATTTTATTTATGAATAAGTCCAAATTTTGTTCAAAAAGGACCCTAGAAGTTTCAAAACTTTATTAACAAGTCTTTTTTATAAAAAGCCCCTAAAATTTATAAAATTTTAATTTAGTCCAATTTTTTGAGAAAAAAATTTACAAGTAAACCCTCTATAATTTTAGGATCCAAAATGAATATAATTTTTAAATTTCATCATCTACAATAGATAAACTTATCCATATCCTTTCATAAGTTTATCCAAATTCTAGATAACTCATATCCATATCTACCTACATTCATATCCATCATTCAAAAATTCAAACAAAAAAAATCATGTCTAGCCCAACTTTATCTCTTTGAATCCTATATAAACCTATTGACCTGAGAAAAAAGGTGAGGAGGAATAAAAAATTGGATATTTGAAACTACAAATAGGAGGTCCAAAAACCAAACATGAAGAAGGAAAAGAAGAGAAGGGTGAGTTCTCATCTTAATTTTTTTGCTTTTTCCTTCTTAGCTACTTCAAGTTCCCCTTTATTTCTTTTTCGTTGGTGAGCATTTCATCATCAAATGTATACTCCTTGATGTGAGGCATCCCTCGTGTCCCTCAGCCCCTTGTACATAGGTTGCTACCTATAGCCACTATGGCAGACTTTTGATGTCACTCCTATGCATGCTCCTAACTATAACTGATGGTATCCCAGCCCTCACACAGTAGTCTCAACCCCTACCTCCTACCTAGCACTATTATCCTCATTGGGTTGGAACATGAAAACCTTGAGGCTAAGCAACATGACTACAACCACCTCCTCTTGCTTTCTCATCCATTTCAACATCCCCAAGGTCTAGAAGGAGGACATCTTCACTAGCACCTACTTGCTCTCCACCAAGTTCATCGGCAGCTGCTGTGTCGACACCTACCTTGACCTCCTCCAAATTGAGCAGGACTCCAAAAAAGTCCAAATTGAGTTAGCCTAAACTAAATAAATTCAGACTCAAACCTAATTAAGCTCAAGTTGGGTCAATTCAAGATCAATTTAAATCAATATTAAACTAAGCTCAAAGTCAAACCGGAACTAAGCTAGGCTGAGCCTAAACTGAAACTAAGTTAAACTATATTGACTTGAACTTGAACTGAAGTCAATCAATATGCAAACCTGAACTCAACAAAAGTCCAACACACGGTCAAAATTGACTCAAGCTAAGTGAAATTAAACTTGAACCCTAACCATATTAGTTCTAACGAAACTAAATAGGGTCAAATTGGGTTCCACTGAGTATGTTAAACCCTTGGCAATGCTCCAAGGCCATGAACAATGGGTGATGCTACCACCTTGACCTGAACTAAATTAGTTCGAATAAAACTAAATAAGGTCAAATTGAGTCTCACTGGTGTGCCACAAAAGTATTTAGAACCAAAATTGGCTTGAACTCACTTAGTTAGTCAACCATAATGTCTTAACCAAAGAAGTTAATCGCAACATGCTTCAATCTGCCGATCACACTTCAAAGCTATACCCAACCGCCTAAGTTATCAGTGATGCCTTGTTTGAAAAAAGTTAATTGCCAACACAGTTAAAGCTTTTAGCCACACTTTGAAACTATACCCAACTTCATAAGTCATTGGTGATGCTACCAAACCAAAAAAGTTAATCGCTAACGTGCTCAAAGCTATCAACCACACTTCAAATCTATACCTAACCCCCTAAGTCATTGGTGATGCCTTGTTCAAAAGAGGTTAATCACCAACATGCTCAAAGTTGTTGGCCACACTTCAAGCTATACCCAACTCCATAAGTCATTGGTGATGCCACCAAATTAAAGAAGTTAAATACCAATATGCTCAAAGCTATTGGCTACACTTTAAGCTAATCAACCCACAAGTAATTGATGATGCACCCCCTCAAGCAAAAAAGCCCCACAAGTAGTTGATGATGCACCCTTTTAAGTTAATCAATTTTAGAAGTAGTTGGCAATGCATCTTTCAAGATAGTCAATCTAAAAGCTATTGATAATGCATTCCTCAAGCTAGTCAACCCCAGAAGTAGTTGGCAATGCACTCCTCAAGCTAGTCAATCTCAGAAGCTATTGATGAAGCACCCTTTGAGTTAGCTAGCCCCAAAAATAGTTGGTGATGCACTCTTCAAGCTAGTCAATCCTAGAAGTAGTTGATGACATACCTCTCAAGCTAGTCAATCATAGAAGCAGTCAATGACACACCCTTTCAAGCTAGTCAACCCCAAAAGTAATTGATGATATGATTTTCTAAGCTATATCCAACCTTATAAGTTCTTGGTGATGTCATAAAAAATAATGAAGTTATCACTTACGCCTTATCAGCTATGAAAACACTTCAAAAATAATGAAGTTATTACCTATGCTTTGTTGGATATGGAAATACTTCAAAAACCAATGAATTTATTACCTATACCTTATCAGTTGTGGAATACTTCAAAAACCAAAGAAGTTATCACCTATGCTTTATTGGCTAACAAAAATACTCCAACCCAAATGAAGTTATCGCCTACGCCTTATTAGCTAATGGAAACACTTCAAATCATGAAGCTAGCATCGATGCTCAAATCTATTAGAAACACTTCAAACTTCTCCCATTCCCTTTCATGTCCCATTGGATGATGCCATCAACACCTACCAAAGACAGAGTTGATTTAGCTCAAACATTATGTGGTCCAGCACAGGAGGAGTGGAATGGCAGCATACATCAAAGCTTCTTCTCTACTCTCTTTTTTCTTTATTTCTTTCATACTTTCTTTAATTATATATTGAAATTCATAGTAAAGTTAGGGTATACCCTGCTCAAGCGATGTTTACCTTTCTTAAAATCAATAAGATGCTTTCTTCTTTTATTTTTATATTTTTATTTTATTATCTAGGTTTTTCACTTTAGGAAGTTTCTGACAATCATTGGGGTAATTAATAATAGGGACTTGTGACTATTGAAAGTCAATATTTCCACAATACCTGATAGCACACTTTAAATTAAAATAAATCTTGATTTGTGATTTGAGGTTGCTCTTGAGGTCTTTGCTATCTGAAGTGGTCAATTTTGATCCTACAGAGTATGATTAGGGTTGAGTCTAAGTTTATTTAGTTTAAATTAATTCAATTTGGATTTTTGGAGTCTAGCTCTGTTTGGATTTTAGTCTATTTATTTGATCAATTTAGGTCCATTTGAGTTAACTTGGCCTTTATCTATTTATTTTAGCTGAGTTCAATTTTAATGTGATTGAGTTACTCCATATTAAGCAATTTGATTTGAGAATTCTTAGTTGTTTATGATAATTTTAGGTAAACTTATGGCCTAGCCTTAAATGTATGAATATGAAGGCTGGCTTAATTCATGAGATCAAAAGCTAGCTTAGAGGTATAAGCATGAGGGTTGACTGGGTGGGAGTCCAAAGATAGGCCTAGCTATGGACTTGAAGGCTAGCTAGATGCAAGCCTAAAAGTTGGTTTGGGTGTAAGCCTAAAGACTGACTGAGTGCAAGCCTGAAGACTACCTTAAATGTGAGCCCAAAAGTTGGCTGAGGGTGAGCTGAAAGGCTAGATAAATGCAAACTTGAAGGCAAGTAGAGTGAGAGCCCAAAGACTAACTTGGATGTGAGCTCGAAGGCTGGTTAAGTGCAAGCTTGATGGCTAGCTGAGGTGTGAGATCAAAGACTAGCTTTGATGCATGCTTGAAGGTTACCAGAGTGTGAGCCTGAATGTTGGCTTGGGTGGAGCCCGAAGGCTAGTTAAGTGTGCGCCCAAAGGCTAACTTGGGTGCCAACCCTAAGGCTAGTAGAGTGCAAGCCCAAAAGCTAGTGTAGTGTGAGCCCAAAGGTTGGCTGAGGTGCGAGCCTAAAAGCTGGCTTAGATGTGAGCTTGAAGGCTGGTTGAGTGTGAGCCTGAAGGCTAGCTGAGGCACGAGCCCAAAGGCTAGCGTGGATGTGAGCCTGAAGGTTGGTAGAATACAAGCTTGAAGGCTGACTGGATGTGAACCTAAAAGTTATCTTAGATATAAGCTTGAAGGCTAGCTGAGTGTAAGCCCAAAAGCTGGCTAAATGCTATCCTGATAGCTAGCTAGTGTGATAAGGATTCACCATGTTCGAGTGGTTGTAGCAATGTCAAAGGTTCACCATTTTTGAGAGGCTACAAGTGGTCACAGTTTTCATAAAATTCTATCAACATGCCAAAGACCGCAGATGATTGTGATGTTAATGATGGTGGTGCAAAAATCAAGACAAGATGTTGCTATTTCTATTTTTAATAGCAACTTCTTCTTTTTTTTCTTCTTTATTCTTCTTTTCTCCCAAATTGGTCTTCTTCTTCTTTGAACTAGACCTCTTTTCCATGGTCCTAGGCTTGGTTTCCCTTCACTAAGCCATATCCCTTGCTCTTTGGTTGGATCTGGCTACCTCTGCAATGATGGTGCACTCGAGTGGCCTCAGTGTAGGTGGAGGCTGTAGGCCAGCTCATCTTTTAGCCATATCCCACTTATCATAACTGTATCTGATAGCTTTTCAAGCGAAGTCACAAATGGGCAGCCTTAGCACCAAAGGAGGTTACCGATTGGTTATCCTTGGCTAGATCTGTCCAGACATGGCTGGATGTGGTCGTCCTCCTAGTGGAGGTATATTCGGATGGTGTTAGCACCAGAGGAGGGAAGTGACAATGGTAGGCTGCTAGTGGTTGTAGGCCGCACAAGTGTGGCAACAAAGCTCATGAGGGATAGGAGCTACTAAGCAAGTCAGGGTGCAAGCTGACAAGCAGAGGACGGCCAACGGTGAGTTCCATCAAAGTGTAGACAAGGTCAACCAGTTCAAGTTAGTAGGAAAGTTGGGCCAGCAGACATGGAAGGACTGAGTTCCAATAGGGAGAAAGTACTTGTGGTGGTGGTGCAGGGTTCTGGTGATGAGCAACTTGGGCTGAGTTTGGATCGGCGATGAGAATAGGGTGGAAGCAACGGATGCAGTAGGTCAATGGTCATGTGGGCAAGAGGGGAAGGTGCATAGTGCAACAAGGGAAAGAAAGAGCAGATAAAGCTAAGTTGGAATTCTCTTTACCTTTCTCCCTCTTCGATTCTTGTTGATGATTCTTTGATTGTCTTACTCGATGATATTTTGCCTGAACACTTCTCTCTCATTCCTTGTCATTGTTTTTGATCTCTTTCTCTATGTCTTTGTTGTTGTTGTTGTCTTGCAGGTTTCTCATTAATTTATAGACCTCAAGGAGATTTTAAATCAAATCTCTGACCAGTTGATTTTTTCAAATGTTTGTGACTATGATTGATATCTTTGATGGGTCTCATTTTAGAGACATATTAAATTGGATCGGTGATTAAAATTGTATTCCAAAATTATTTTCCCTTGATTGGAGTGTAATTTCATAGAATGGGATTTGTTTCCCTCATGATGATATTCAAAATATGCAATATTCTCTAGATGTTACACTTTTAGTGGGTTATTCACAAATTTTTTTCAAAAAAATAGGACCAAAATGTAATTTCATAAGTTTTAGGGGTTTTTTTATAATAATATATATTTGTAAAAATATTAAAATTTTCAGGGTACCTTTTAAATAAAATTTGGACTGGTTTACAAATAAAAATTTTTGGAGGCTTGTTCACAAAAGTCAAAAATTTCAAGGGTCTATTTGCAAAAGTTAGAAATTTGAGCTATTTATTTGTGAATATAAAATTTAGTGGGATTTATTAGTAAACCTTAAATTTTGTGAGTATTGATTCAAAATTTTAAAATTTTCATGGGCTTCTTCGCAAAATTTTCATCTCAGGTACTTATATGTAGGAAAAGTTTGGTCAAGGACCTATTTGCAAAAATTTTATAATTTTCATTTTGGCCCAGATATTTGATAAACTTTGAGCCCACAATTGATCCAAATATCAGGCCCAATTGGCTCTCTTTAGTTTAAGCCCAAATTTTTCAACGATTCAAATCCAAATTTAATCCAATTTTCACTTGAATTTGATTGTAATTTTTGTCCAATTGAGACCCACATTTTGATCACAATCCAATGGCATTCAATTCTATATTTTGACTGAATTTTGATTAGATTTAATTTTGGGTTAAAATTGACTCAAACAAATGCCCCCTTTGTATCCACTTTGCGAGTTTTCTTAGTAAGAGTGGATGTGAATAAATTCCCAAAGTGATTTCTCTTTGCATCAATGCTTTAGGATTTAATCATGTGAGTTTGAGTTACCATGACAGGTGGCCTTAGATCATTGTAGGGTGTGGATTTAAACTACCACATTGAGCATATTTGATTTTGCCACATAAAAGTAGATTTGGATTTTCACATGAAAGTGGACCTGACTTGCCATGTGAAAATAGACTTTGTTTACCATATTGAGTGGGCTTGAGTTACCATATTAAATGGGCTTGATTTTCCATATAAAGTGAGCTTGAGTTGTCATAATGGGTGGACTTGATTTGTCACAAGAAATTGACTTATTTTGCTATATGAAAGTGGACTTAGTTTGTCGTAGGAAGTCGACTTGATTCGTCATACAGAAGTGAACTTAATTTGCTATGTGGAGATGGACTTATATCACCATGTGGAAATAGACTTAGGTCACCATATGGAAGTGAACTTAATTTGTCATGTATAAATGGACTTGTTTGCCATGTAGAAGTGGACTTAATTTGCCACGTGAAGGTGGACTTAACTTGCCACATATAAGTGGACTTAATTTATCACATAAAAGTGGACTTATATTGCCATGTTGAAGTGGACTTGATCTGCCATGTGAAAGTGAATTTAGATTACCACATAGATACGAGCTTAATTACCATGTAGCATGGACTTTAGTCTACCATGTAGAAGTAAACTTGATTTACTAAAATGATTGTATGGGGCATGGACTTAATCATTACACAAATTAGACGAGATTTTTTGCCTATATTTTGCCTTGAGAAACATAGAGTGCATGTTTGACTGGATATTCCCTTTTAAGAAAGTCTGACATTCCATCATAGATAATACATATACATTTTTTATTGTTATTGTTGTTGCCCCCAGGGTTTAGGCATAGTGCTTTTTGAGGAATCGGCCATTGATTGGTGGCATGGGCCCTTTCCCCTTGTTATCAATCAGTTGGTAGGATCTTCCTTCAAATATTTTTTCGACAATATAAGTGCTTTCTCAATTAGGCTCAAACTTATTTTAGTTTGGGGTCTTCTCAAGACTAAGACCATTTCTCCCTTCTAGAAGGATCTAAATCATTCTATCTTATTGTAGACCCTAGACATTTGTGCTTGATATATTTCTAGATTTTATTAGGCTATGAGTCTTATCTCATCCAAGGAGTCTAGCTCGTCATGGTGAAGATAAATATTATCTTCTCTTGTAATTTCTTCTTATAAGGAAATCATTAAGGAGGGGATTTGTACTTTCAGTGGTAAGATTGTCTTAGTTTCAAACACCAATGTATATGACATTGATTAAGTAGGAGTTTGATATATGGTGTGATAGGCCTATAGTACCTCAGCAAGATTTTGGTGCTAGTCATTCTTGTTTCTAACAAAAACTTTCTTCAATATATTGGAGAGGGTCTTGTTGAATGACTAAGAAAGCCTATTGGCTCTCATGTTGTAGATGGATAAATATCTTTAATCTATCATGTGATAATATGTGAATCATCCTTCTTTGAAATTTTGAAGGATGACCCATTATCAAAAATGATTCTTCGAGGGACACAAAATTGGTATAAGATATTTTCTTGAAAGAAGTGGATAACTACCTTGAAAACTTATGAAGGTTATTTTCTATAGCCTAGGAGAGAAGACTCTTTATTAGAGTCCCAAAGCACATCAAAAACTAATTTTCTTGACTAAAATTCACAATGTCTATAAGAACTGGGAAAACACCATAGAAAAAGGAATAGCAATACAGAGTGTCATCCTCAACATATTCTCAAACAACACTCAACTCATATAGGCACAAATAATCCTCAGAACACCATTGGGACATTGGTATTCCTCTGCCACACCAAAATAGATCCAATTGACCAGAAGATCATATAGGTCTACACAAGCTTAGCCTAGGATGTACTTCTTTGACTTCCCAAATTGGGTGGGAATATCTAAATTGTTAGAGTTAACAGATCCTCATCCTATGCTCCTTCCAAAAATATATTGAATATGGATTATCCCAAAATAGGCAGCAACTTTTCCAAGGTGCCACTCACCAATTTCTTGGAGTAATATGTAATCTACAAAATCTAAAAGCTACCTTGAAGATATTAAATATTAGGGCTACCCTTTGAAATATAGAAGATCCAAAAGGCAATGATACACACCATCATAGGAGGAACAACCCTATCTAGTAGAAATTCATATCAATATATAGTTTGCCAAATAATTTGAGGGATGGAAAATATTATCCCTACTTTAAATTGGGTCCAATAGGTGTCATAACTATAACTATATTTCTTCACTAGCTTTTCAAACTCATCTTCATTCCTCAACCTTCGCACCTTGGTATAGGTCAAGAAACCAAATTTTGACATCAATTTCTCGATATTCTTCTCTTGGAGGATCCTATCTAACAACCACACTAGCACCTTCGAAGGGCAACCATGCTTTGGAGGCCAAAAGCAATGAGGATAAAACTCCTATCCTAAAGTGGAGGGAGGATGATTCAAACCCTATTGAGGAATACATTATTGCACCTCAAATGTTGAAGCAAAGTTGGTCTCTTGTGCAGCCTTGCTGGGAGAATGCAAGTTTCAGCTTTCACTTCTATCACTATTAGCGGAACCTATAATGAACTAGGCTATGGTTAAAACTCTATGGCAACCCTACCAAACCATGGGAGCCTAGACTCTTCCAATTCAACCAAAGATAACTTTTGCAAGAAAAGTAAGAAAACTAAAGATCAAAGCCAATGCATAAAATTTCAAGAAAATACATTAAAAATGGTCATGAGGAAGAACACAAGAAAGCTTCATTATGGAGAAATTAAAATGTAAAAGGAGGAAGAGAAAGCACGCTTATTCACCATGTCGCATAGAGCATCATACCTCACCCAAAGAAGTCTTTGAGGAGCTATTGAGTGCCAAAGAAAGAAATCGCTAAGAAGAACTTTGAAGGCTAGAAAGCACTAACACCTAAAACCTAAGGAAAAAGATGAAGTTTCTCCTCAATATTTATTCTAATAGCATGGGACTAACGACTCATATGAACTCTCAACTACCTCAAGGTGCAAGATTGGTTAAAAAGCATATGGAACACTCTCCCTTCTAAGATCAACACAAGGAGACACATAGCATGATCTCCAATAACTCGAAAGTCGAAGTGCGATCTTAAATCTTACTTATAATGATCTCGAACCTCATTTTGAGTTAATTATGGCAAGAGATTTCATGCCTCACCTTCAATAATTCATGATCTTTGAAGAAGATTCTCCAAAAAGGACCCCTTAAAATAGGTATTATTGAACCCCAATTTAGGAGAGAATTGTTATAGGAGAGAATGTTGAAAACACATTCAAGCCTTTATAGTCAAGCTCTCATTGCTCGACTAGAATGGTTGGGGGGAATAATGTACCATAGCCCAAATATTTGAGGCTAAACAACTCCACTAAGTATAAAGGAAGTCGCAAAAAAAAAACACACCCCAAGCTAAGTCTCATGGTTTGAGAAAAAATTATTCTAAACTACATACTTGGCCAACAACCCTTCTTATCAACAAAAGATAAAATTGGGCTATCACTACTTGTCCAAAATATCATAGTACAACTTCATAACTTGACTCTTATTAACATGCCTATATGGCATCCTAGAACGTGGTCCTTGGGATGGTAATCACCTCTTGCATCACTCCCTACTCTACCTCCTACTACAAGACAACAAGAAAGAACATGTTGGTATGGAGACTGGGGTAAAATGCCAAGACTACTTCTAACACCTCATCAAATTACAAATATGGAATATAAAAGGCTCGCATCTAATAATTATAAGATCTCTTCTTCCTCTCTCCTCTACTTTATTTATGCTCTCTGAATCTCTTTACTAATTTAAGCATTAGAGTGTCCTCTATTGGCACCACCCTTGATAGATAGATTTTCTATTATTTATAATTTAGTGATCCCTTGCCAAAGAGTTGCAAAGTTATATGATTGGAGCACAATATCAACACACATCCCAAATCCCTCTCTATGTGTTTTGATGACAAAATATTATTGATCTTATTTAGCTTATATTGTATGACACAATACCTTCTTCTAATTTTCTTCTCCTTCAAGAGGACCTTCAAGGCAGAGGGATAATTCTCTCCTCCAAAATTTCATCCATTTCCTCCCTCATCCCGAGTGGAGTAGGCTATAAAGAAACTCCCCTATCATTCTCACCATCATTGGTACCACACTCATTCAACTAATGTTTGTGGACATCCCCTCTATGTGATAATTTTTGGACCTCCTCATGTAGAAGTTGAATGCTCCTATTAAGTTTCCCCATCAAGGTTATACTCCTCTACATTCCTCAGTTTGAAGTCTAACCAACAATATTGTCGGCTTCAGATCTAATATTTATACACAACAAAGGTAATTTATTGCAAAATCCTGTCCCCATAAGAATGCAAAAGAAGACTTTTCCTTCATCAAAAGGCACCAATAGGGCTGTCAATGGGCTCAGGTAACCCAAAAGCCTAGTCTGATCTAACTCAAATATTTTGAGTTCGAGCCTGGGGTTCTAAGGCTTTGGGTTGGGCTCTGTTCCAAAATTTTGTCAAAAATGAGGCTCAACCTGAAAAATATAGTACATAATTCTAGATTCGAATCAAGTTCTAGTTTGAAGATTGAGTTTCAGGCTCTAGTTCGAACTTAGCAGCACCTAAGCCCGACCTAGCTCGATTACACCCTTAGGCACCAATGGACCTACACATAAGTGTTTTGTATTAGGATGATAATAGAGGCATTAAACTAAATATGTACATGATTCACTTGTAACAATAAAATGATATATCTACTCCATATTAATGCCTTACTTAAAGTATACATATACATGAATAACAATATAAGCTAAATGTACCAAAAGAAATGTATAAATTCAATATGAAGTACATAACAACTGACCTAATGGGAAAATTCCCTCCTTTGTGCTTGCTATCGCAATGTTCTTATCAAATTTTCATATACACCCTAGAATTCTATTGCACACTTCATATTGAATGTTACTCTTCAAATATGTAATTTCACTAAACCAAATGGATAATATGAGAGATTCTCCTATGCAATTATTGTCTAGAAAAGAAAGTAAAGTCTTCTATTAGAAAGTCATATGTAGAGCGTGTGCAAAAATACATCTTTAAACTCCTAAGATTCTTGACATAACTAAAAATTCACCAACTAACTTCTAATATAGTGGAAGGGCAAAAAATAAACACTAGGATGTACACAACGAGACATCTAACAAAATCTTCTTGTATGTTGAAGCGTACTTCTGCACAAATTGGGTAAGTGTTTCTTGCACTGTGCTTCTCTTCCAATCTATTGGGAATAGACATCTCTCCAAATTGATATCGTAGGATTGTTTGTCAAATATAATTATCTTGCATTCACCATGGTATTGTTTCAATTTCAACACAACATCTTCATCTGTAAATTGAATCTCCTTCCTATCCATCATTTTCTTTAAATTTTACGAATAACCACGATGTTTGAGGTAGTACGCAATCTGACTTTCATGCATTATGGGGAAATTACCTCAATGTGTTACAATAACTTTTTAAACTCCAATCTAATTTTAGCCACTAATGTTACATTTTCAAACCATATTACATCACTTGCTAAATACAAACCAATGCGGACATAAACATCTTCTTTACAAATAATACATGTGTAATCATACACCTTATAACTAACAATCCTAAATGATGTACTTAACAAGCATAAATGAGTACAAATCCTTAATTAAACAACATTTTCAGATGTTGTTACTACTGGATTTGCATAATGAGTACCACATATCTAATGTTTCTATATCCCATATCATGCAAAATCCAACGTAAAAAACTTGGAGCATAACAATGCCAACATAGCCTTAAAACCCAGAAAGGACCAAAAAAAAAAAAAAAGAATGACAACAATAATCTAATATTTAAAAATAAGAATAATTCTCATTGATATTTTAACTAGGTCGTTTTCTTTGAAAACGCACTATAATTTGTTGAGATTGACAATGTTGATAATAGTACAAACAATTTGTGAAGAAGTAATTTGAAACCAAAACAAAACACTAGATGTAACACATGTTATCCTAACCTAGCCAGATTTTTGACAGATGAGGGTAAACAATGAAATTTTGAAAAAAATTGCACCCGTGGTATACTTAGGACTAGTCTGGAATATATAAGAGCTGAAAAGAAAGTGCAAACTTTTCTATGAAAAAAGGAAACTCATTGTGGCATAGTATGATACATTACATCCCTTAATCAGTAACACAAACCTTGTATCCATCTCATCGGATTCACAAATTTGGCAGCTAAAGCAACCACTCAAATAGATTTACTAAGACACCGGGAAAGAAGAGAGCGAGTACTTCGCAAACTCATGAACATTTCTAATAGTATTTAATTAGACAAGGTCTATGGAGGTATTCGTCAAGAACACTGAAAAAAAGGAAGCAAGATACCTGCAGTTGTTCCGGTATAGGGCAAGGCAGCACTTGAAGCTATGGGCAGCAGCAATGTTCGTTGAGAATCATCTACTGTGTTCGTAGAGTGCAGGGCAATGCTAGCGGAGCAGTAGCCTGATATGGACGCTTCAAAGGGCAGCTACATCGTAAACACTATCGTGATGAATCCATGAATATGACAATATAGAATTTAACAAGCAGATTATTTTTCTTTGTTGCTAAAATTATGAGCAAAGGTTTTTATTTTTTATTTTACTTTTCAAACCCCTCGAATTCTTTGATGGCAAGACTTTTATTTTGCAAATTGATCGCGAGTGAAGCCGAGTCTTATTGCAAATGGGCGCATTAGCCATCTAAATAGGCCCATGTTTGTGAACCTTCGGAATTCAAATCCAGTCCATTAGCGAAACCCTAGCTTCCCACGTCGTACAAAACCGAAGGGACTCTCCCGAGGAGCCGCCGCGCGCCCCCATTCTCTCTTCTTCTTCGACTCGGGATCTCCTCTTCCTCTCCCGCTGCCTCATCGTCATGGCCACGGCTGAGGCTGCCTGCACCTATGCCGCCCTCATCCTCCACGAGGAAGGCATCTCTGCCACGGTCCTCTCTCTCACTCCCTTCCTCTGTCCCCTTCTTGCTTTTCGGATCCATCTCCTTCTACAATGCTCATGTTTCCGATTCTATGAACAGGCGGAGAAGATCGCGGCTCTGGTGAAGGCTGCCAACGTGAACGTGGAGTCCTACTGGCCGCTGCTCTTTGCGCAGCTCCTGTCCAAGAGGTCCGTCGACGACCTGGTCGCCAGCGTCGGATCTGGTGAGAACCCTAATCTCTTCTATTTCCTGTTTTCATCATTTTTATCTGATTCTATCACTGATTTGATGAAAGTTGTGTTTTCTCTGTAGGCGGAGGCGCTGGTGGGGCAGAGGCTGCCCCGGCGGCTAGCGGTGCAGCGGCTGCTGTTCCCGCTGCTCTTGTCGTTGAGGAGAAGATGGTGAGTCTTGTATCAGAGATGAAGGCGATTGTGATTTTGCTCTTTTTTGGAGTGTTTTTGCTGATGATTAATCGAGATGATGTTTTTGTTTGCAGGAAGAGCCGAAGGAGGAGAGTGACGATGACATGGGCTTTGGCCTGTTTGATTAGATCGATCTAGTGCATCTCTTTTTAATTTTTGAAATGTAGGTTAGCTGCTTTCTTATTTTTGCTTAGGATGTTATTGCTTGAGTTGGAATGGATTATGTTAAGTTTATTTATATTCTAAGTGAACAGTATAATGATTTTATTCTATTGAGGAATAGCTTTTTGAGTTGGAGATTAGCATTTCGGCTTGTGAGAATTTTTAGCTTCTCGGGTGCCTTTCCGATGATGATTTTTGTTTTCTGTTTAGCTATGGTTTATATCCCTGGTAGTGCTTCCAAACACAAAAGTAGGTAGTAGTGACTGCATAGATCATATGTAATATGTAAATGCAAGTGTTCTGAATTAGAAAGAGTTAAAATCAATGTATGGTATGGGGATGGTAAGCATGCTATAAAAATTGCATAGTTAAATTAGAAAAAGTATGGAACAGATGAAAAAAATTTATCATGTGTCTTTTGATAATTAGAGTGAAGATTTAATACAAGGCTTGGTACCCCAATCTGTATTGTAGCTCTGTTTGATCATCAAGAGGCAGTTTGTAGCTCAATCAATAATCCAATTCCATTAATCAGTGAACATTAATCAAAAGTGTTAATTACTTGTAGCTACCTATTATTTGACCATGTATACGATGTAAATGTTTCAAATATAAAGGATACTCACTTATGCTGTATTTATTGGTGCTTGAGAATTTCTTTTCATCAAAACACATATCTATTCACCTATATGTCTTCCTAATTGACACTTATAGCCTTGCTCCATATATGGATGACATCAGAATGTGATGCAATTAGGTTACTCCTCTTAGGTAGCTGCCTTAACTGAGTGTTTTTTAAGTTGCAATTCGATTACTTATATTGCTTTAGTATTTTATACAAAATGAAATTGTTTAGCCTATATCTGTTTCAAGAACGTCTAGCCCCAAGATTGTTACTGTTGAGGCTTTTTTGGATTATTTTGGTGGCCTAAATCTCCATTTGCTGCTCAAGCATCTGCTTAGACATTGTTCATGGTAGTATGGCAGTCAAATAAATTCTAGTGTGATTTTTCTCTATTACTGCTTCAATCTATTGTGTCATTAACTATTATAATTATCTACTTTGAATAAATGGTTGTTTAGAATGTTTTTCTGGATGTATGCATATGTTGTTGTTTGTTTGTTGTTATTGGAAATTCCTTGATCTATAGAGCTAGTCCTTCAATACAATGATGAGTACCATCATATATGACATCTGTTGTCATATATGGTTTGTCAGTTGTGCAAAAAAAAACTTGCTTGAATATTTTATCATAAGCGAACTAATTTTATGAAGAAAAAGAAAATCTAGATAACTCAGATGTAGAGGATAGTCACCTCATGTTATAAGTCAAATGTGATGTCAAATTGTTTCTAATCCATGGTTTTGGTTGTGTGCTTTTAAGATTGACAAATATATGAATAAGGTTATATTTTTGGGTGATTGGGACCTTGGTATTGTTATATTGATAGTGGAGTATAAGTACTTCTGAGGGCTTGTTTACTTTGTGTTTATGCAAGAGTGAACTTGTTGTGAGAGTCGAAAGAGTGTTGAATCGGAATAATATAGTAAATCGGATACTAAACTATCCCAAAAATTTAAGTTCATGAGATATGAGTTTTGTTCACTGTATATATTGGACTCTATTTATCTAATATCCGATGTGGAACTAATTCATTACACCTGACATTATAACAATCACCCCCTTCAAATGTGATTTGATTATATCGATTTTAACACTATTAATAAAAAACTCTTTTACTTGACTATCTTCACCATGTGACTTATACTAACAGGTTTTTGTCTCATCTTTTTATTTTTTTTATAAGAGAATAATACATACGATTCAATTCAATCGTATTATTATGGTAATTTCACTTTTAAGAGTTTGCATAATTTCGAACCTGAAGTTCTGATACTAATTGTTGGGAAAATCGAAAGAGTGTTAAATCAAAATAATATAATGGACCGGATACAAAATTATCCCAAAAATTTAATCTCATTGAATATAAGTTTTTTTCATTATATATATTGGATTATATTTATCCAATATTCAATGTGAGATTAATTTATCACATTTGACATTATAATAGAATTTAAATAAATTAATAAATTTAATTATTTTTACCCATACTCACCCCTTGCGAAAGCAAACTATGAACCAACAAGTCCAAAATATCTTGGCAACTATTTATAGTGTAGATTTAAGGCAAAGGATCTAGTTTAAAGTGGATTTGGAATGGACAAGCAAGCATGACAAGCAGAGGATAATATGGAGTAAGATGTTGAAAAAGAGTGGAGACGGACAGATGAACTCAGCATTTGTTGACTGTTGTAGGTGTGAGGACAATTAACCTGGAATTCGAAGGTATAATTTTGTATCAAGCAAGTCATATTGACAAATTGTGGAGCACACTTGCACATGGAGAGCAAATTAAGAGCTGGACAACTCATAGGAACTAGGTTACGATGAACATGTCAACATTTAAATTTTGGAAGATGTTATTTGCCTCTTCAAACCAGTTCCATCTTGTTTAGATCCATCTCTAGAATAAGTTCGATGTCAAATAAAATGTGAAGTTTTATTTCTAGCATAGTTGATATAGTGAAGTACTTCAACAAATCAGGAGAAGGAAATTAAAATTTGTTGTCATATATGGTTTGTCAGTTGTGTAAAAAAAAATGTGCCTGAATATTTCGTCATAAGCGAACTAATTACATGAAGAAAAAAAAATCTGGATAACTCAGATGTAAAGAATGGTCACCTCATGTTATATGTGATGTCAAATTGTTTCTAATCCATGGTTTTGGTTGTGTGTTTTTAAGATGTGATAAATATATGAATAAGGTTATATTTTTGGGTGATTGGGACCTTGGTATTGTTATACTGATAGTGGCGTATAAGTACCTCTGAAGGCTTGTTTTCTTTGTGTTTATGCAAGGGTGAACCTGTTGCGGGAGTCGAAAGAGTATTGAACCGGAATAATATAGTGAATTGAATACTAAATCATCCCAAAAATTTAACTTCATAGGATATGGACATTTTTCACTATATATATTGAACTTTATTTATCCAATATTCGATGTGGAACTAATTCATCGCACCTAATATTATAACAATCTTCCCTTTCAAATGTGATTTGACCGTATCAATTTTAACACTATTAATCAAAAATTTTTTTACTTGACCATTTTCATTATGTGACTTAGACTAACGGGTTTTTGTCTCATTTTTTAAATTTTTTTAAGAGGGAATAGTACATACGATTCAATTCAGTCGCATCATTACGGTAATTTCACTTTTAAGAAATTTCACTTTTAAGAGTTTGCACAGTTTTGAATCTGAAGCTCTGATACCAATTGTTAGGAAAATCGAAATAGTGTTGAACCGAAATAATATAGTGGATCGGATGCAAAATTATCCCAAAAGTTTAAACTCATTGAATATGAGTTTTTTTAATTATATATATTAGACTATATTTATCCAATATCCGATGTGAGATTAATTCATCACATCTAACATTATAACAGAACCTAAATAAATTAATCAATTTAACCATTTTTACCTACACTCACCCCTTGTGGAAGCAAACTATTAACCAACAAGAGCCCAAAATATCTTGCCAACTATCTATAGTGTAGATTTAAGGCAAAGGATCTAGTTTAAAGTGGATTTCGAATGGACAAGCAAACATGACAAGCAAAGGATAATATGGAGTAAAATGTTGAAAAAGAGTGGAGATGGACAGATGAACTCAGCATTTGTTGACTGTTATAGGTGCGAGAACAATTAACCTGTAATTTGAAGGTATATGACGAACATGTCAACATTTAAATTTTGGAAGATGTTATTTGCCTCTTCAAACCAGTTCCATCGTGTTTAGATCCATCCTACAATTACTAGTTTAGGCACGCTATTTCTCGTTGGATGATGCATGTGCAATCGTGGAGGCCTGGAGCGCCAGGCCCACTTGATCAAATGCTAGTTAACTTATTTTACCACAAATGATTGGTGGTTTGGTTGCCAAGATGTTTTCAATTGTCTTGTTCTGTTGGGGTTTTTTTCCCTCCGAAGTTGAAAAATATTCGTAGGTAATAGTTGCACCTGTTTGCATCTAGAATATGGATAGGTGAGTGGTGGTTGTGAGCTGCACCAGTTGTATCTAATGGTAACGAAGTCCTGTGGTGCAGTTTGGTGCCAACAAATGTGGGTCTATGCAGAAAATCTATGTTATTTGGTTTAAAATCCAAGAGATCTGAATTGTAACAGAGCAGAGACTTCTCGGCTGTCCATATGACACGTCGCCCGACTGGATGGATTTCAATAGTTCTTGATAGACGCCGTAGGAAAACATTCCTGGTGGATATGAACTAGTGAAGTGATATGTCTATGTATAGCTTCCAAGTATTCCAATTGTAGTTCTCATTTAATGGATTTTTTTTTTTTGTTCATATAAGTTGTGCATGAAATGTTTTGAGGCCCTGGTGGCTTAATTTCCGAGAGCTATTCAAATCCCACCATTCTGAAAAGTTGGTCTGGCCATAACAAAAAACAAGCCGACATCGCCGAATCCATGTTTGCTCTGAATTGGATTGCCACGGAAGGGCATGGGCGGTCTGGATCCGGTCGCTCTGGTTTCCAGTTCGTCGGTGGTCTTCATGCTTTCAGCAGTAGTATCCAAGAATTTTCCGGAGTTCAGGGTTTTCTTAGTCAAAATTTATAAAAGAATAAATCGAAGAACGAATCAATGTACAGTAATTACATTTGTTACTTAAGCACCAAGAAAAGCAAAATTTTAGGATTGTTTCCTGTTTTCTCTCTCTTTTTTTTTTCCGAGATGGAATAGGAGTACTCACTTCATAAAGCTGGCCATATCTTTGCCTTGGTTCCTGTTAATCTTTGCTAATTGCAACGGGATTACTTTCAAAAGACAGCTCCCGTATTGACTAATCAGCATCGAGAATTTTGTTCTATTGCAAATTGACCAATACGAAGCGTTCTTAATTAATTAATTCATATAATTAAGTCCAATCAATGACTAATTTTGTGGTAACGTAAAGTAAAGACATGATATAAATATTTTTTTTTTTTACAATAATGGATCATCAACACCCTCGTCAAAAGGCATGCACTAAGAGTTTGCATTTGAATTGAAGAAGTCTTCGGCAAATTTCACTGCACGATCATAAACTAAAACATAAGTTAAATAGTTAAGGCATTTTTACAAACACTTCTCTGAAAAAAATTCTATGAAAAATATGGAGATTCAACTTTAAAGAAATAAAATACTATTTCACCGCAATCACAATTGGTCAAAAAAAACCAAAAATCCTGAACTATGTCTTCATACTTGGCATTTGGCAATGAAGATAGACGACAGCACAAGCGGGATCAGAAGTTTCCCGTCGCACGTCGTTAAATTAAATAAAGAAATAAACAGTAAATCTCCGACTATTTCGAATCATCAAACCAATTTCCCATCTTTTCCCCGAATTTTACAAAATGAAGGCGTCAATTTATTTCATTATTTCTTCAACTCAATCGAGAAATTATTCAACCCCAAACAATAATAACGCAAGAAAAAAAAAATAACTGAACAAAAAGAATTAGAAAAACCAAATTTCCACCAAATATATTCGATCCCCATCAAAATTTGCAGCACTCACAAAAGAACCTAAATTATGCCCTAATCAACACAAATTATCCCTAAAAATGAAAATTATACCGTCAAATCACATTTCTCTCAAAAGACAAATTCCCTCGACGACCCATCACTAAACCTAGTTCACGAGTCAGCGGTGCGCCGTCACCAGTGTCTCGATGAACCGCAGGCCGTCGAACCTCGGCGCGAACTTCCCCTTATCCGCGCCATTACTCGAAGACCCCGATCCCGCCTCCTTCGCCGCCTTCTCCGATCCCTAACATCCATATCATAGCCGTAAACCCCCAAACTCTATTACATCATCGCAGAGATCCACGGCTAACGTTTCAGTTCGGAAGACGTACCTCGTTGGAGGGGACGGCGGAGCTGGCGGAGAGGGCAGCCGAGGAGGCGGCGGCGACGGCGACGGCGACGGCGAAGGCGCTAGCCTTCCTCATCGCTTCTCGGTCGCCTCGATCTCACGCCGAGATATCGAGGCGGAGCACGCTTCTTCTTCTTCTTCGGGTCTCGCAGCGCACAAATTTTTCGCCTCGCGTTGCCCGAGTTGTTGCTCGTTTTACAGTTCGTTCCCGATTCTTTCGTCAAATCGGATTTAATTGTGAACGTGCGTCCGGGTCCGCAATAAGAAATAAACGAAAATAATAAATAAATAAACAAGTATCTGGTTTAATCGCGGTGGGCTCCGCGATTGACAGCTCGAGCGTGCGGTTCGAGGAGATGGACACTGCCAATGAGAGGACGCCACGTCGGACGAGCTCTTCCTTGATTAAACTCTCCGCTCGTTCAGATTACCTTCTAAAATTTCACAGCAGCGCAAGCGTGGGAATATTTTAGGGCGCGTTTGCATATAAACCCTCGAAATTAAGAAGCCTTACGTTCAACTGTTTTCTCCTTTTTTAAGCTTTCTGTGCCATTCGCAAATTCAAAGTCGACGATCTTATTTCCGGATATCTTCTTTATTGACTTTTCTTTATCAATTTTTTTAGGAATTATAGACATGATAATAATAACCCTACTTTTGGTTGAGAAATATTTGAATTTATCAAGATTTATTCTAACAATAATTTGTCCCATAATTAAGAAAAAATTAATTTATTCTTAATTTATTCATTATTTTGTGAAAGGCAATACTATAAATCTTACTTTTTAACATCCACCGATATTTAGATTTGTTTGCAGATCAACTGCACTAATATAATTCTCAAATAAACGTATAACGAGGGAAAATAGTCAAATATGTTGTACGAAGGATGTATAAAATACAAAATACTGTATGATTGCTAGGTTATACACATATACCAAAAAATAAAGACAAAAAATAAAGAGAGTTAAAAAAGGAAGAGTTTATATTAAATATAAAGGTATCTTTCTTTTATATTAAAGTGGGCGTACATACAAAAAAAAAAAATTCAACAAAATTCCTGATTCAATAGTTTTGTATAATAACAAATATGTTTTTTTAGAGATTATTTAATTAGTAAGAAATGGGGAGAAGCGACTAAAACTGAAATCACTTTTCTTTTACTTCTATTATTTGATTGTCTAAAAGTAATATTTAGAAAGTCACTTTATTTCTACGTATTTTGTATTTAAAAGTGAAAAATAAATTAAAATTCACTTTTGTAATTTTTAATCCAAAGTGACTTCTAAAAATAAATTCAATAATATTTTAAACTATAATAATATTAATAATCTTGCATATTATAATAATATAAATTAGTAAAAAAATTATTTATGAAAAAAATAAATAAATCATATTTTACATAAATAATTACAAAAAAAAATTTATTTATGAAAAAATTAAATAAATAATATTTTACATAAATAATCCCAACTAACTGGTTATCCATTACCTCTGACTGGACTTGGTTAGCCTGAGTTGGAGGTTCAGACAGTAGTTTTCGACTCTAAGTGCAGAGTAGAGTCTGGTCTTCCCAATTCTGTAATTAGAACTGGAACGAACCATTCTGTAGTAGTATACAGGGCAGCGTGACCAAGTCTTCTCTAACCAGATTGAAATTAGATTAATGTGCACTCGTATGAGATAAACTACTTCAGCAAAGAACCTTCCTTCTATTCCTTACGTCAAGACCATTCCTTTTACATAAAAAATATATTTATGAAAATAATTTAAAAATAATATTTTTATTAAAAATAAAATAGATAAAAAAAATATAAAAATTAAATAAATAATTATATTTTTAAAATATATTTCCGTTTAACTAAATATTAGAAGTGAATACATCCAACCATTTTTATAAGTGAGTTAAAAGTAAAAGAGAGCGATTTTTTTTATATTTTTTAATTTCTTTCTAACCAAATAGTCCCTTAATTACGCTAAGGAAATAAGAAAATTTATGCCCGGAACTTAAAAGGTTAATTTTGAAACAGATTATAAAACAGAAATTCTGAAATTCAGTCTTCAGTTATATAATTAAAACTTTAATAAGTGGTAATATGTAAAATGCCGAAAATTTTAAACTTCGGCACTTATTCTGCTTTTTACCAATTAAATGGTTAAGATCGGAAGAAGAGAAGATATTTCATACTGAAATAATTGGGAATATGCGCTGCTTTTCTTAATTTATTTAAAAATGATAAGTATGTGGTGGCAGGGTGCTGTAGTTTTAAATGTCGATTGACCGGTTCGTGAGGTGCTTCAAGTTTCCAGAACGGCGTGCCCCGGGCCGGAAGTCACGTGAGAGGATGGGCGGCGGAGATTCAGCCTCCGGGTAATGCGGTGAGACACTGGAAAGTGGGGGTGCGCTGGAGGTGGTCACGGGCGGAGCCGAAGGGAAAAAGAGAGGAGCCCGAGTCTGGTGGTTGTTCTTACGAGAATTTGTTTGTTTGTTGACTTTTTCATGTACAACTAGACATATCGAAACGAACATATAATCGAGAGGTAGACTTAAATTCGCAATAGACCATATCTAATATAACTCAAAATTTATAATATTCCGATTATATTTAATAAAATGATATCGTACCTGGTGCTCCTTTCTTGCCCATAGCCCAAATATGATATGTGATAGGATTGAATCAAATACAGCACGCCTAATTCATTGATATTTTCTTTTTTAAATTTTTATTGAGTTGATTTCTTTTTTTTCTCCCTCTTTTAAATTTGAAATTGGCCAAAGGTCAAATTAAGTGAGCAAACAAAGTACTAATAATAATTATATTAAAACATTTAAATTTAAATTTTATAATTATTAAATTATTGTTTATTTAATATAATTTATAAATATAATAAACAAAATTAAAAATTATAGTAGTTAAAAGTACTTTTATAATTTTAAAAAAATACACATCCCAACAATTCTTTTTTAAAGATATTTTGAATATTTTCTAACCTCAAAATTCTTATACATACTCCTCGTATCACTCTTTTCTCACATAACTCACAATTTTTTTTTATACTCTATTAACTCTCAAGTTTTTAATCTCTAATTCAAGCTTTAAGATTCGATAATTTGGCTTTTGACTCTTCAGCTCTTCAAATTAAGATACTTACAATCAAGTTTATTTTATTTTTATCTTATAATTTTCTTGATAATGATAGATACTTTTTTTAATCTCTATTTTTCTTTTGAAGATAAATTCTCAATCGAAAGTTGAGGTAAATATTGGCCAACCTTCTTTAGATCAATATAACCGAAATTCTGAAAGAAAAAGTACTAGTGATATTTGAACACACTATGATATAGTAATGGTAGAGGGTGAAAAAAAATCATTTGTAAAAAATAAAGAAATAAATTAGATATTAGAAGTGCACATAGAATCAGTCATTTTTGAGGTACATGCAATCTTATTTTGAAAAAAAAGTATGACTTAATTCAAACACAACTTTTTTTTTCAACTACTACTTCTAATTCACTTAGCATTCGTAGATTTTCAAAACAAAAAATAACAAAAAAATTAGGTAAATATATTATTTGGGATGAATAATCATTTTCTCTTATAGAAATTTTCAAAATAGAAGAGCTACTTCAAGAATTAAATTTTTTTAAAAAATCAAAAAACACTATTAGGAACGATGTAGTAAATATATTTACTATAAGAAAAATAAATTAATTTCATTTTTTACAAGTTATAATCAAAGAATTGCTCTTATATTCAACTATTAGAGTGTTGATTATGTTGTTTCCTATATTTACATTACTGTTTATTATATTAATAATACATCAATATTATATAAATGTATTATTAGTTTCAAACCTTTAAAGTATCCTCATAATATAACTAACATTAATAATACTATTGTTTAAACTATTTTTGAGTATAATATTTAAGATAAAATATTTATTATTACTTTATATAATGTTAGTAATAATGCTACGATTGACTTACTTAAATATCATTGCCTATTTTATTGGATGATAGATTATTTCATATTCGTTGCACATACCATATATTTAATTTAATTATTCAAAATGGACTTAAACTTAAAATATAGGCTTTGAAATTGAAAAAATTAAAAATTTATACAAATATATTAGATTTACTCCTAGTCGTGCTCAATATTTTAAAGTTTTGTGCAAGCAATTTCAAAAGCCACATAAAAAATTTTCTCTTGATATTGAAAATAGGTAGAATGTTACTTATAAGTTATTAAAATATTATTGTGATTATAAAAAGATGCTTACTCTTTTTGTACAAGTACATGGGTGATTATTTATTGACTAATGTAACTTGGATGATATGTAAATTATTTATATCATTATTAAAATATTTGTATATTACAACTATAACTTTTTTTAGATAGTTATTATTCTATAACTTGTTTGGTATTTAATGAACTTATGCTTATTTCTTCTATTTTCAATAAATATAGATCACTTTCTAATTTTGCATAAGTTGTTCTTTCAATGAAAGTAAAGTTTAAAAAATATTTTGAAACTATCAATCTTGTATTTTCTCTTGCTAACATATTAGATCCATGAGTTAATCTTTCATGTTTTAAAATGTTAACTGATGAGTACTATGATAATATATGTCTTTTCATAGATGCAGTAGAATATAAATAGTAGGTTAAAAAATTATTATATGATATGTATAATATTTATCAAACATGGTATAGTAACTCATCTCATTCTAATCCATCAAGACATGTCATAGACCATTCTAAATCAAAATCTTATATTTTTTTATTTTACAGAGGAAAAAATAGAAATTAGTTCAATATTTTCTTCATATAATAAAGTAGTTTTATATAAAACCAAACTGTAGACTTTTTTACTAATGAAGATGTCGAAAATTTTGATATATTATTATGATGGAAAACATATGTAAGTAGAAATCCAGTACTTTTTACTATGCCTCGTGATTTACTAATTATTCTGGTGTCCACATTTGCATCAAAATTTTATTTTAATGTAGGAAAAAGAGTATTAAACGATAAGAGAAACCGGTTTATACTTGAATCTTTAGATGTATGTATCTGCTTGAAAGAATGGTACAATATTGAAAAATAAATTCCAAGACTTGGTGAAAGTTCAATTGATAAGGAGATTCAAAAAGTTGTAGAAATTGAATCTACTAATCCTAAACATTGCATGATTTTTAAGAAATTATAATAGTAAATTAGAAGTTTGCATATACATATTATTATATTTTAAAATTTTTTTGATATTTGATTGAATTATCTTAATAACTTAAGTATAAGAGTAAGGCCGCCGAGTGCGATCCCTCATCTCGGTGATTTTTTATTGTAAGTTTTAATTTTAAACGATAATACAGATTTCTTATATCTCAAATATAGGTTTGCATAATACTTATAAATCAATTTAAATATGAATATTATTTTTTTAACCTTTTTTTTGTATTTGCAAATATTTTTAGATTTTATGAACATTATTTTATATTTTTCTTTATTTTTTTAGATTTTTTAGGTATTTACAAAATTTTTTAAAAGAAATAAAATTTATTCGAACCCAAGTCTTTTAAGAAAACCAAGAATGTTAACCAATTAAGATATAGTTCATTATTAATTATTTAGATAATTTACACATATTTATTTATATGTTGAATATTAAAAAAATCAGATCAAATATGACACAGCCCACAGACATGTGGGTCGTAGTGCATGTTTAAAGCACTCTTTTTTTCCACGAGTCATGGCAACCCGACAAGTCCCGTTTGACATATCTATTTATAACCTATTCAAAAATAATTTAATTATGTATAATTTTTAACATTTCATAATTATGTATAATTTTTAAAAAAGAATTCAAAGAAATTTTAGATTCTTAGATTTAAAAAAGGATATTTATGTAAAAACTCTTGAGATTTGTTCTATTTATGAACAATTACTGTGATTTTAGTATTTATCTACAACTTTTCCTTTTTGAATTTTGTAACCCTTTGATTAAAATTTAATCAAATTTTTGATAAAAAAAGTTCCTCTTTTAGCTTTTAGTCAATTTTCATTTAGGCCCTCAAAACTTTTTATTTTTAAATAATCAATTAATTTACCCTCTAAATACCTTAAAATTTGTTTATATAAATTCTTTCACATAAACCCTCATTGTTTCTTTATTTCTATTATAAAATAATCATTAATATTTTTTAAAAATGAATTCAATTTATTTTGCAGAAGAGCCCTTTAAAATTTTAAAAAAGTGTACATGTAAATATTTTTGGGTAAAACCTTATTTGTTTTGCATTTCATATAAATTTTTTTGAAATAAGTTTGTACCCATATTATGTTGTGTTATAAAAATAAGGTACCAAAAAAATATTTTCAAATAACACCTTAAAAAATTAATATTTACAATTACAACCCCAATTCAAAATTATATTCAGACATTATTATAATTTAAAAATATTGTAATATAAATAATAATCTATTTTTAAAAAAAATTACAATTTATTATGATTGTCATTTGCAAAAAAAATCCTATTAAAAATATGCAAAAATACCCTGTAAGTCAAATAATTAAAATAACACTCTATAAGTAAAATAATTACAAATAACACCCTATAAATAAATAATTACAAACAACATCATATAGATGAAATATTTATAAATGACATTATGTAAAATAAAATAATTATAAATAACACCCTATAAGAGAATAATTACGATTAGTGTCATATAAGGGAGATATTTTAAACTTGTTATAAATTGTACAAACCAACCTGTAAAATTAAAACTTGCACATTAAACTGTGAATTGTTAAAATTTTATCTATTTAGCTCGATTTTCAATAAAATAAAATATATCAACCATTTATCCATCTTAAATGAATACAACAAATAACAAATAGCATCTAAGACACAAGTTTATCCAAAATAGTCAAATGATACACAGTTCATCCAAGATACAAAAAACACATTATCCAAAGTTTATAGAAGGTCTAAACTATCCAATCAACATCCTATCAATAAGCATGGAGATATTTGTTAGTTCACATTTTGAAAATCATATAAAATAAAAATAAATTATATATATTTTATAAAGCTCAACTTACATGGTAAAAACTATCCAATCAACATCCTATCAATGAGCATAGAGACATTTGTTAGTTCATAGTTTGAAAATCATATAAATTATAACAAAAAAATAAATTATACATATTTTATAAAGATCAACTCACATGGTAAAAACATGCTAAGATCTAGACTCCTCTCCCTACCCCTTCCTCTAACATTTGCTCGTACACCCCTTTCCCTTCACCTTCCCCTGTCACATCCTCTTGCATGTTGATTTTCAACTGATCCTTGGTTATTACTAGATCTAGACACTTCTATTGGTTATTGTGGCCTATGGGGCTCTTTATATGCCTACTTGTTGTACCCTACATTACCACATCTATCATAAGTATATATAAATTTATTTATTTTCTCAACTAGATCATTAATCCTTTTTTCTCTTAGATTGGTTTGGTTGTCTCCTTGAACATAGAAAAAACACAGGCATAACATTTGACACTAACACCCAATGTTGTTTGCTAGGAAATAGAATGATAGGGGCATCATATATTATTCTATATGTCTCTCCAGTATAGTAGTCATCAATAAAATCAAGAGACTTTGTTTACCAAAATTCTCCCGCAATTTCAATATATATCTACACCCGCTCATTTTGAAATTTATTACTCACAACCCCCTGATTATTATTTAATCAAAATTTTGGCCAAAAATCACTTATACCCTTCTACCTCCATGCCTATGCTGCCTCACTTTAGGGAGAAAGAAAGAGTAAAAGTAAAATTTTTGGCTAAAATTTTGATTAAATAACAATCAGGGAGTTGTAGGTAATAAAATTCAAAAAAAAGAGTGTAGGTATATATTGAAATCATGAAGAGATTTTGGTAAATATAGAAAATCTTAGAAATTGTACATAAAAAGTCATAAAATTAATTGGATTAAGCCTAACATTAAGGAGATTAACAACATCATGAATATAAGTTACTTCTGTCAGCTATCATTGTCTACAATTACAAATTCTTTGCCTTATGTCAACAATGTTGGCCTATATGGCAACCTAAGAGAGGAGGGAGGTGGGGAGGTTAATTAGATATAATAGAACAAATAATAATTTTCAATGAGAAATAACACTAATTCAAATTATCAAAGCAAATTCACCCAAATTTCAATCAAACCATGAGTGCTATAATGTAAATAAAAAAAAGGGAAGAGTGACACTATGATTTAACGTGATTCGAAGACCAACCACTCCTAATCTACAGCCCTTGCCTCGCTCTTGAAGATTTCAACACTCTACTAATTTATTGTTTCTTTAGTGAAGCCAATCCTTTATAACTCCTTTTACTCCAATTGGTAAGATGCAACTCCAATTCAGAGTACAATCTCTTAACCACTCGAAACAACCTTAGCATAGATTACAAGTAAAAAATAAAAAAAAATTATACAAATTAAGCTTACTACAAGATCTCTCAAGATTGGGTATAAGGGCTAAAAGATTTAATATGAAAGTGATAGCTCAA
Organism: Trichopus zeylanicus subsp. travancoricus; assembly: GCA_005019695.1. NCBI lineage: Eukaryota > Viridiplantae > Streptophyta > Magnoliopsida > Dioscoreales > Dioscoreaceae > Trichopus > Trichopus zeylanicus. The sequence continues at coordinate 50,138 of RXID01019385.1, read as the reverse complement.
AGCACTCTTAGCTAGAAAGTTTGGATGAACTTTGATCTTTTCTCTAAAATGAATTAGAAGATATAAAAACTATTTAGAGAAGCTCAACCTATTTATGCCTTTGTGGTCAAATTAATCCATTGGGAATGAGATCTCTTGGTTTGGCTCGCTCTAACAGTCAAAAAAATTAGTTGTTAGTTGTGCAAATTTCATAAGTTAGATATCTGATTGTCAATCGGATGTCGATTTCTATTAGAGCTAGATCCTAGTCGAACATTCATTTATCAATTGGATGTTCAATATTGTACTGCCATTGTAACATTACTGTAGTATTATTATAATAACTAGACATCTAGTTTAGAAACACACATTCGGTTCAATTAATAATGCTCTGTTAAGAGCTTCCTACAAAACTCTATGTGACAAATGCTCTAAATAAAATACTCTCAATATCAAACTTCAATTTGACTAAACAAGATGAAAATCTAAACCTAATCGATCTAATTTTTTGAGCAATCTTTAACCATCTACAAGTTCTTCAAGTCACATTCATTTCAGTCATCATCATGCCTTAATCTTTTTCATGATAATCTTCATGTTCATTTTCTGTTTAAGGCTATGAATGGTCTTGAACTTTATTTTGATCTAGCCTATATTTCAATCTACATTGCTCAAAAAATTGTCAAATATATAGTTTAGCCATTATCAAAACTATAATAGGCAATAAACAATCCATCTCCCTATATGACCATTGACCTCTTAGATGCCATCAAAAGACCTCCAAATATGGTATGCACCTTGTGAATGTGAAACTTTTCTAATTAAAATCTCTATTCTTGGCACTAGCATTCCAGTCTAGTGGGGCTTCTTCATTTCTCCTTATGACAAATTTTACTATTATTTTTTATTTGATAGAATCAATTAGTTCAAGTGAGAGAAGCTCTTTATCATCCTTAATGAAATTGTTAAAGGACTTCGAAATATTTTTAGTCTATGGAATCGACTTTGGTGGTCCAAAGTGGCAAAGACCTGAGGAGTGACCTTGATGCACAAATCAGAATATATTTTATTTGAGTGCACTATCAAGTTTATGGGAATATTAACTTTCAACAATCATAGGTCTCTATTATTAATTACCCTAACAACTATAAAAAATATCTTAAAATAAAAAATCTATCTAATAAAATAAAGACACAAAAGAAAAGAAGAAAAATATGATTTTGATTGATTTGAGAAATGGTACATGATCTAAGCAAGAGCATACCCTCACTTTATAATAAATTTTAACAAAAAAGTATAAAAAATATGAAAGAAATAAAGGAAAAAAAGAGTGGAGAAGAGACTCTGATGTGTACTGCTACTCTGTTCTCCTGTATTGGACCACGTGGCATTTAACTTGAACGGATCTTGATTAGGTCTTCAGTAGATATTGGTAATATGCTAACGGGTGAGATTAGACGTCCTGACTTATATCAAGTAACTTTGTTAGGATTTGAAGTATTACTAACGGCCTTGTATTTGTTGTTAGTTGATTTTTTTTTATTGTTGATGTAGGAGAATGATTAGTAGCCTTAGTTTTCTTCTAATCATTTCTTATATGATAATGGAAGGACTTTTAGGCATATTGCCGATCAGATTTGGAGCATCACCAATGGGCTTTGAGCATATATTGGCTTAGCTTAAAAGAGTGCATCATCAATAGCTTCTGATGTTGACTAGATTGAGAGGTACGACATCAACTACTTTTGGGATTGACTAGATTGAATAGTGCATCATCAACTACTTCTGGGGTTAACTACCTTGAAAGATGTATCGTCAACTTTTCTAGGGTTGAGCTTGAAAGGTGCATCATTAATTACTTTTGGGGTTGACTAGTTTGAGGGTGCTTCATTAACCATTTTTGGGGTTGACTAGTTCGAATGGTGCATCATCAATTATTTCTGGGGTTGACTAGCTCGAGGGGTGTGTCATCAACTATTTTTGGGATTGTCTAACTCAAGGGGTGTATTGTTAACTATTTATGGGTTGACTAACTCGAAGGGTACATCGTTAACTACTTATGGGGTTGACTAGCTGAAGGGGTGCATCATCAACTATTTTTGGAGTTGACTAGCTCAAAGGATACATTGTTAATTACTTCTAGAGTTGATTAGCAGGAAGAGTATATTGTCAACTATTTCTAGAGTTGTCTAGCTCAAAGAGTGTGTCATCAACTATTTTTGGGATTAATTAACTGGAGGGGTGCGTCATCAACTGCTTCTGGAATTGACTAGTTGGAAGGGTGCATTGTCAACTACTTTTGGGATTAACTAACTTGAAAGATGTGTCGTTAACTACTTTTGAGGTTGACTAACTTGAAGGATGTATTATCAACTACTTCTAGGGTTGATTAATTTTCAAATGCAGCCAATGACTTTAAGCATATTGGTATTTAACTTTTTTGATTTGATAGTATTACCAATGATTTATGAGGCTGGGTATAGCTTTGAAATATAACCAACAACTTTGGTAATTAACTTCTTTAGTTGGGTAGCATCACCAACGGCTTATGGGATTGGAATAGCTCCAAAGTGTGACTGATCGCTTTGAGTATGTTGGCAATTAACTTTTTTAGTTTGGTAATATCACCAATAACTCATGGGTTTGGGTATAGTTTTGAAGCAAGATTGATATAAATCTTCCTTAGATCCAACCCTGAATGGATTCTTAATAGATTCTACTTAGGTCTGGCCCCGACAAGTCCTTATTGGATCCTCTATGGATGTTAGACCTAACCCTTGATGAATTTTATTTGGATTTTGTCTCAATCTATTAATGGACTTGGGTTCGACCCATATTGGACCTCCATTGAGTTCATATTTATATCTTAATAGACTTTGATTCAAGTTCAAGTCCATTGGATTTAGCTTAGTTTCAGTTCAGGCTTCACCTAGTTTTTATTTAATTTAGGCTTGATTCAACCCAATTTAGGATTTGATTCAAGCTTAGTTTGACCCAAATTGGATTTGATTCAAACTTGACTTGATTTTGAATTAACCCAATTTAATCCTGATTAGGGTTGAGTTTGAGCTGATTTGGTTCAGATCAACTCAAATTGGATTTTGGGTCCTATTCAGTTTGAATTTTAATCTATTTATTTGATCAATTTAGATCTATTTGGTGGTCTATTTGAATAAATTTATTACTGTTTATTTGTTTTATCTGAGTTCAATGTGATTAAGTTACTTGAATTTAATTAATTTGTGTTAATCGATTTGGTTTGAGAGCCCACGAACTGTCATGAAAACTTTTAGACAACCCACGATCTAGCCTTAATTTGAATAGATGATCAATGAGCCAACAAACTGATCTTAGTCCGAATAGATATTTAGAGAGGTCACAAGTTGACTTTAGTCTGAATAGAAATTTAACGAGCTCACAAGCTGGTTTTTGTCCAAATAGACATTTGGTATAGGGGTATCAATTTAGATCATGGCTCGCAAGCAACTCAATAAAAAATGAGTCTAGTTCGAGCTGAATGAGTCAACTTGTTTACAAAATGAGTTGAGCTTGAGCTAGAATTGGCTCGCTCGGTTCTAGATAGAGAACTAGGTTTGCTATAATGCTCGCATGGTGTTTAACCTTGTACCTTCCCCCGAACCCTCCATCAAAATCACCATGAACCCAATCAAGCGCCATCTCCTCCTCCCCTATGAAACCAATCCTCCACTTCCCTTTTTTCTCTCTGCTTCCATCCCCGCTTCCTTCCCTTCATGTTCTTCTCTAGTGATTGAAACCCATCTGATGATGAAGCCATCCTCGGCCTCCCTCCCATCAACCCTACTTCACTGATGACAATGACCAATAATTTAAGACTGTCCTCTCCCCTCGCTATCGCTTCTTTGATGCCATCAACTCTGATGCCAATAGAATCATCTCCATCCTCCACTAGGATGGCCCTATCTTCAATGCCTACGCAGCCCTCGATGAGCTTAGACCATGCCCCAACCTCTCCAATGCCCTCATTCGCAAGGTCCTCCTGTGGATCTTAATCTCCATGATCATAGCCAACAACCTCCACTCTGACTCCAACTCCAACTTCGGCCTATCCCCCAGCCCTTGATCCACTTCGAACCTCCAAGCCTCAGACCGTGTTAGCCCTTTTATAGAAATAGCTCGAGCTCGATTTCTCTAGCTTAGCTTAAGCTCAAGCCAGCTTTTTTTAGGGCCAAGCCAAATCTAGTCGACCCTAATTCGGCTTGGCTTGGCTCATTTATACCCTTAGTTCGGCAAACTTGCAAGTTGATTTTAGTTTAAATAAATATTCGGCTAATCCACGTATTGACCTTAAGCTAGACAGATGTTTGATAAGTTTACAAGTTAGCCTTAATCAGAATAAACATTCGATGAGTCCATGGACTAGCCTTAGTCTAAATAAATATTCGGTGAACTCATAAGATTACTTTACTCCAAGTAAACAATTGACAAGCCTATGGGCTAATTTTAATTCAAAATTGACTTTTAGACAAGCCTGCGGAGTAAGGTTTTGTGAGTTTCAATTTTGACAATCAGAGAAATCGATATGTTTTGGCCGTTTCGGTCGTTTGACCGAAACTATTCTTATTTCGGTTTCGGCCAAAATATTTTTTTAGTTATTAATTATGTGTTGGCTAGAGTTTGACTATATTTTGACTGTACTTTGACTTCAAATTTAAAATATGATAAAATTTTTCAAAATTTTTCAAAAAATTTAAAAATTATAAAAGAAATTATAACTAATTTTACCATAAGATTAAATACTATTTTAATTAATTTAATTAATTTTGATAGTTAATCACTTGTATAGTCTATTTTTTATATATTACTATATAAAAAAAATATATATAAGAAATAATATGAATATGATTAAAAGTTAAAAATTAATATAAGTGAATTTAACTTATCATTAAAATATACTTAACACATATATAATTTATTAATTATAATATAATATAATTAATTATCATAATCATTATAATCATCATTAGTTGAGTTTGAAATATCTGAGTGTAAAATTACAAATCAACACCTGGACGATCAGGAAGAGCATTTGCAAGCATACGAGCAAAAATAACTCTCTCTGTGTGATCTCATAATAGCAATTATGAAGTATAACCATACATCGAAGGTCCAAAATAAAAATGATAATTATATTTATTGACAACATATAATAAAAGCGGTCTAATAACTCATGAGAAATAAATATCACACTATACGAAGTGAACTTTATTGAGAAACACGATAAATTTGATCATTTACTATTTCATATTTTTTTAATGTCTATTCAATTAAAACTTATTCAAGTATGTCATAGGTCGAAGGTGAAATCATTTTACGACAGAATATAATTTTTTTGAGAAGAATGGACATAATTATTCTTCCTGCTTTAAGTGTAATTTGGTCTGAAACTATAATATAATCATCAAAATTTGTCATTATCTATTTTAAAAAAAATCATATAATTGTTAAGATTCATGAATATAAAGTAGATAATAGAAAATACTGAAAAGAAAAATACTACAACAAAATATGATAACGAAGTAAATAAATTATCGTAGCACAAAATAAACCATAGAGGCATTAAATTTGAATGTCATAAAATTACAATAATATTATATACACACTGATTATATATATAACACAAAATACATCAATTTAAGAAAATAATGAAAATATCATTTCATAGGTAGTATAAACCACGTCTTATAACCACATGCTATTTCGAAGCGGATCTTGAAGAGATTGCTATTCTTTATCACCATCCTCATCAGTACAATAGAGTTGTGATCGATAGGATTGTTTAGTATACGAATAGTACGAAGTCACATGGTCTTGCATTGACTGATGATATCCTTGATTGAAAGAAAATATCTTGCTATAATATTTGTCATAGTAGCTGGAGTTGTACTATTTATTAGACCTTGATTATCATTTTGTCCACCATATGAAGCATACTGATAGTGTGGTACATAACCATCATATAAATTAAAGTTAAAAAATTTATTTCCTCCATGCCTTGCAAAAGATGAAGACGAGTCCTCATATTGTAATTATTGAAAATTGGTCTCACCAATTGTACCATCATTGCTGCTATCATTGGTATCAACAATATTTTCCATTTTGTCAACTTTATCTTTCGATTCTTCATCTAAAAGACAACGAATAGCTTCTTGTATTTGAGAATGATTCAAAATATGTTCTTCTCTTTCTTGAATCCACTCTATTAGAGGATCATTATCTTCGAATATGATAAAAAAATTGATTATCTCATCCTCTGGTGATGTTCTCCTTTATAAGTTTCAGGCTCTTAAATATATATTATAATGACAGAAAATAAGTCTCTTTAATTTTTTTTCATTTTAATTCTATTTCTCATATTTGTATGAATCAATCCAAAAATTATCCAATTCGTCTCACATTGTGAATTTAAAACAGCTTGACTTAAAATTCTAATTGCTATATTTGTAAGATTAGGTGCTGCATGCCGATCATAAAATGCTCCACCATCAAACTATAATTTATTAAAAAAATTTGTTAACATTTTGATATAATTTAAATTAGTAAATATATATTATTATTGAACATCAACTATACTAGGAGTATCACCCCTAATACCTACAATTGCTTGTTGTGTTCTGAAATTCTTGACTTTATTTTTGAAGTTGTCTGCCTATTTAATAGGCATACTCAAGGTAAAAACTTTCTTAATTATGTAAAAATTATAAATTAATGGTTTAGAGTGTACCTCATGCAATGTCAATATTTTTGTTTTCATATCTGCGTTCATTCTCTCGATTACTTTATATAACGCTTCAAGAATTGTATTACTATTATTGGCATCATCGACATATTGAAATATTAGATTCAAAAACTATCCTACATTGTAATTAAATATTAATTAATAATATTATCATTGTAACTTAATAAAGTGTTATAAAATGACACTTTACTCAATTACTTGTAGTATGAATATATTTGAATAATATGTTTGTCCCAACAATGGTAAAAAATCTTCTCCCATTTATGAAATTCAATTCTTCTTGTATGTCATCTTATTTATAATTTTGTTCATTCTATTGCTTCATATAAAAATCCCATCTGAGAATAATTATCTGAGTTAATAATTCGCAACACCATAACTAATGGACTGAAGATTTCGATTACATTCTCAATTGATTTCCAAAATTGCTCGTTCAAAACTTGATTGTAGAATTATTCAGATAGAATTTTTCTCTGATCATTTCAACTTCAAATAATATTTGTCATATTTTTCACTGGTAAATAATCTCATTAGTACTTGTTGATGGGTATAAAGGAAATCGAAGGAGATGAATTGTGTAGCAAACCGAGTAATATCTAGTCTGATAATCTCTTGACCCCTTGTTTCTTTTCTTATTAGTTCAAGACACCAAACATAGTTATAAATGAAAGATATTAACTTTTGACCTTCCTCAATAATTTTTTTAATAGTAGGATCCTTACCCATATCCTTTAACATTAAGTCAATAGAGTGTGCTGCATAAGATGTCCAGAAGAAATATTTTCTTTTCTGCATTAACTTCTTCATAGCATATACCAAAGGAGCTATATTATCTGTTACAACTTATACCACTCTTGATTCACTAATCTCCTAAATGATGCTATCAATCAAATGGTATAAAAAATTACTAGTTTTTGACTCCCCTGATGTGTCGACTAACTTTAAGAAAATTGTCCCTTTAGGATAATATACTAAAAAATTTATCAAATCTTTACTATTTTGTGTCTTTCATCCATCACACATCAAGGTGCAGCCAAATTTATCCCGATATTTATGGAAGGTTTTTATGAAAGCAGATATCTCTTTAACCTTAAGATCTAAATACTTTTCAAAAATTTCATAGGCATTTGGTAGACGAACTCTTGAGCCAACCTCTTGAGCAACATGTATCATCACCTAATAGTAACCACCATCTGCTAAATGAAATGGAACATAGTTATAAAAAAAGAATTTGGATACCACCCTACCCAACCATTATTTTGCTTTTTGAAAACCACTTGATGCTATCCTCAAATTTAGTTGTGTGTCATCTCTTGCCTTCAATAAAAATGGGGTCAATAGGAGAAATATTAATAGATCCAATATCAAGAATGTGAAGATCCTCTCTAACTCTTGAAGGGTTAGATGTGCGTTATTGTGTACATTATTTTCTGAGAGTAGAAAGTCGATATTCAAGAGAAGTATTTAAACAGCAACAGGTTATTCACGAACTGTCTCAGAAGGGCCTGTACCATCTTAAGTTTTCTCGTACAATCTTTGACTCTCACAAATTATTTCTTGAATCTCATTAATCTCTTCTTCATCATCAGAAATTTGTTCAGGTTCTGGACTACATCTCCTTAAAAGTTCCTGCTCAAATTGTAATTTTTTTGTCTTATCTTTTTTCTTTTCTCTCTATCACTCTGCACTATTGTTCAGAATGTTTATCTCACTTCATTGGGAACCTTCTCACAAGTTCGAACTTACCAGTTACTCCTTCCAAATGTTCTTTTAATCTTGTGATTCTAGAAAAAGTATATGACCACACCATTTGAAACGAACATTTTTCTGACTCGCATCCACTAATTCACAGTGTTGTTATACGATATCGTCATCGTGAGTTAATTATTATATATTTTATTTTGGAGCCATCTATAACATAACAACTAATTTTTCATTGCAAGAAATTTGCCTATAATTGAAATAAAAAACTAAATATTTTTTTTGGATTTTTTACCCACAACCTCTCAAGATATACTGAATTTACAAAAATTGCCCTATGATTTCAATATTTACCCACCCCCTTTTTTTGAAATTAAATACCTATAACCCCTGATTATTATTTAATCAAAATTTTCATCAAAAATTCTTTTTATACCTTTTGCAATTTTGTAATTTTACCCCTCAAAAATGTATTATTTATTTTTTATGTCAATTTTTTTATTTTTTCTTCTCCTCTTCTAGAACTCTTTCCATTAGGCATGGCGAAAAATACATAATAAAATAATTTGAAACTAAGCTATTTCTCTACCATTTTCGAAATTAAAATATAAACTCATGGAGCTAGCTAATGAGAAAACAATTGAAAAAACAAAAGGAATACAAAGAATCTTGCGAACAGTTTCCAATCGAGCACAAGCACATGTTTTTGAGAATAACTTATCAATTAGAGCTCAAAGAAACAAGAGAAAGCAAGAAATCATCAAAAACAAGAAGAAGAGCTCACTTGTGACTCCACAATAATAACAAGGTCTCTGCTTTCCCATGTCTCTCTCTCTTTCGCAAATCTCCCAATGAAATCCAACAAAAAAAGGACTCAAAAATGCAGTATATTTTATATGAGAAACAAAAAAAAAATACAAAATTATCAAAACCCTTCAAGGAGGCTAGAAGGCCCTTTGCTAGAAACTGAGAATGAGAATAATCTAAGAAACCAGAGAGCCTAATAAACCAGCAGTCCCACACAAAATTTTTCTAGTACAAGACAGAAAAAGAACAATAAAAAAATGGGCAAAAAAGTACAAAAAATAAAATTTTTTAGGGGTAAATTACAAAATTACAAAATTGTAGGTAAAAAATCCCTTTTTTTTGTATATCCAAAAATTAAATCTTTACTACCAAATTTTCACACAGTGTCAAAATCTACAAATTTAGTAGCTATCTTTTGTATAAATTTTAAAATTATTGGTTTACTACCTAATTTTTATATAAGTCCTAAATTTTTAAAAAAATTTAAAAAAAATTTCATACAAATTTAGTAACAAATACTTTTCAAATTTTATTCAAATTTTCTTTATCAATAATTTTCATAGAAGTCAACATTTAAGTAAATATTTTTATTATTTATACTTTATGGCATACAAACAACCCCTATAAAACGTATCAAATTATAACAAATATTTTTACATGAAATTAAAATCAACATCTTGGCATTCGTATATCTCCATTTATATTCATATAAAATAATTTTGAATAAGTACAATAAAAAGAACATTATAACTTATTAGTAACAGAATTTTAAAAAAATACATGAATATACAAGAATCAAAGGAGTAAGAACTTCTTACTAAGAATAAGAAAATCATAATCTCAAAACTAGATCACATACAACCTTTAACTACTTACCAAAGTTAAATTTCATACAAAATACAAATCTTATTTACTTCAAGCAACAATTCTCACCCTTTTCCCATCAAAATTAGCTAATATTACAAATTTTATCCACTTACCAACTAGCATTATGTATATGACATGTATAATAGTCTTAACTCCAAAAGAACTTCTAAAGACCTTTTTAGTAAATTGAAGAAGTTCTTACCTCTTTTTCAGTGGACTACAGTGAAAGAAAAGCAGCAACAATTTGGATACCTTGAAGACAAAACACCAGCACTAGCAAATTGAAGAAAAAACCCTAAGCACCTTGGTTTGTAAAATACTAGCTTTATATAATAAATATTAATCATACTTTAAGCCCTAACCTTATCTCCTTCCATCGACCTCAATCACTTCACCACCTCATTGTTGGAAAAAAAAATATAACCACTACTCACATGTACATAATTTATTCATATATTGTCATTAGGAAGTGAGGACATTGACAAGCCTTACTTGATAAGGGGAAGTTCTCATGTTGGGATCATGATGGGGTTGTGCTCCGAGATTTGAAATGCGAACTGATCGTGAGGATGCTACTTCACTTCAATTCCTTTGGGCTAAGTTCCAATATTGGCTGATAAGACATCAAAAGCATTGCTTTTGTCTTTCACAAAGTAACTTGTTTGCTTGTGCCTTGATTAAAATAACTAGGCAAAGAGAAAAACTAGGGTTAGGAACTTAGGATTAGGTTTTCTTATCATAGAAAATAGTAGTGCACTTCATATTTATGTGAATGAAGAAGAGCTAACCCTCATCTTCTTGGATTTGTTCTTCATTTTACTCCTCTTGATCATCTTTCTAGCTCTCCCACAAAATATGATTAAACACATTATTAAGCCCTAATATAAAATTAATATGTATTTATGTACGTAGATTATGAGTATGCACCTACCAGCTATGTAGGGGTTTAATTTACAGCTTGATATAACTATTGTCTTCAAGTTTAAATGTCTTGAATAGCCTCTCTCTACGTCCTCTTGTTTTTGTTTCCCAGCAGAGAGCAAAGTAGAAGAGCAGCTCCATTTATAATCACGCCATCACAATCCACAAACAGGTCCATTTACTCAGATCCACAAACTCGGAAGAATCAGGCCATGAAGCAGGCCAAGAAGGAAATCTTTGATATCCTTATCAAGTGCTTCGTCCACTGCTCGTCGCCAACATGCGCTGCTCTGCAACAATGGACATCGACACGTGCTGCTGCTTCAAGCATGGACGTCGACTGATTCGCATAAACAACAACTTGATCAAGTACGCCACCTCAGAGATCCTTCCCTTCAAGGCCTTTGAGCCCATCCTCTTCGTTCATGTGGCCCATGCAGTAGAACACCGGCCGACAATGCACCCTCCTTCAGTGCTTTTGTTGCTGCCGTGTCCACCCGTGCATACTTGACCGGAGCAAAGAGCCGACCGCCAAGCTCCTCCTTGAGTTCTCCCGATTGCTGTACCAGTCCACCTCTAGTCAACCCCGGCTCTACATCGTGCCAATGCACCGTATCACGCCGTATCACCTCCTCGCCATCAGACTGCCACAAAGCCGACTTTTTTGTTGCCTGGATTGGATGATGTCTCACCCATCGCTGCTAGTGGAGAAGATAATCGAGCTGTTATTTTCACTCTGCTTTCGCCTTTCAAAACGGTACTGCAGAACGAGCCTAAGTCGAACACCAAAAGCACGTGAATTGATGAGAATTTTTTCTGTAATTTTCTTTTTTCTTTGGTGCGCCTCTCTTTTGCTTTCTTTTATTATTTTTTTTACCGTATTGCAACAACTCCTTGTCCAAGCTAGCAGCCTCATCTTCATTTTTTCTTGCTTCTCCCTGTCAACCACTTCTTCCAACCAGCTCTTTTCCTTCCCTGCATTTTTATTCTCTCCTTCACCGACCATCTTCTTCTTCCTCGATAAGATCACTTCTCCTCCTCTCGAGCTCCAGCCAAAAATAGAAACAATGGCTAATCCATGTCCTCCCTTTTCCTCTTCTTTGAATTCAAGACCAGATCTAACCAATTCTGGCTGGATTCGGTCTTGGCCAGATGCGAGCAGCTGTGAGGGAAGGCTGAGGCAGTACAGCAGCCCGAGAAGGAGCGACAACGGATCGGATGCGATGTCCGACACGGAGGAGCTTGGGGTGGGCGCACGGGTAGAGGAGAGGACGCAGTCGGCATGGAGGTGAGGTGGCTACTCGGGACGGGTGTCGTTCGGCAGCGGGAGACTCTGATTGGCAGGTCGGGGAGGTGGCAACGGTCAAGCGAAGCACAGCTCTTGGTCGTGGGAGTCGGAGCCTGGACGCGGCGCCTTGTTGCAAGGAGGCTTCTTGGCGCGGCAACGACGAGGCCGGGGGAAAGCAGAGGCCGGAGCAAGCCGTGAGGCCACCATACAAATGCGACGAGGGAGGTGCGGCGCAAGGATTCTTGACGGGTCGTTGGCGCGGTGTAGGTGCGGTGACCGGCGGATGCAAGTGGTGTGGGGGTCGCATACAGGAGAGGGGGTCGGAGGCTGCTCTCCATCGATGGTGGTTGAGTTCACAGTGGGCAGCGTCGAGGAGGCGAAGGTGCAGACCTGGCGAAGTGACGTCAACAGGGTTGGCAGCGGGCAGCTTGGTCCAGCAGAGGGGGGAATGGAGCCAAGCTGGAGGGAGGAGTTTTGGAGGTGGTACCAGGCAGGCGCGGTCGAGGGGAGATGCTGGGCTCCGACGAGTAAAGTGGCTGGGGCTCCGGCTGAGATGGGTGGAGCTAGAGGGCAACGGGCGGCACAGGCCACGGGTGTCCGTGGCCAAATCCCTCCTCTCTCGTTCTATGTTTCGCTGATTTTTAACTCTTTTTATAAGTTTTGAAGAGAATCAAAATCTAATTTTTGGTTGATTTAATCTTAAATATATATTAAATCCATGATGAAATTATATTTAAAATTTTTTTTTTCTAGATTTGGATTTATTTCTGATAAAAAATTTCGATCTTTGATGCTGATGTTTTAAAAATTATTTATAAATTTTTCAAAAAATCATATATAAAAATAAAATTTAGGAAGTTTTTTCCAAAAAATATCTATTTATAAAATTTTACGAATTTTTTTAAAAATTGTCGCATAAATTTGGAATTATTTTAAAAAAATTTTAAAAATTTATTTTTTCTAATTTAGAATTTAAAGTTTGTTTTACACATAAGAATTTTGGGAACGGTGTTTTCGTTGCATAAATCTAGATTTGACGAAAATTTAATTTAAAATTTTACAATTTTTTATGGATTTTTTAACAAAAATTTTATTTAGAATTTCTTATAAAAAGCCAGTCACGGGCCTATGCAAAGATTTTATAATTTTTATTTTGGTTTAATATTTGATAAATTTTGAGTCTAATTTTGTTTCAAACATTTAGCTCACTCAATTCACTTTAATTTGAGCTTAAATTTTTTGATAATTCAAATTTAAATTGAACTCAATTTTTGATCGAATTTGATTGTAATTTAAGTCAAATTGGGACCCATATTTGGATCATATTCTAGTGGTATTTAAATCTAATTTATGACTAAAATTGACTTAAACATAGTCATATAATGAGATTTTATTGAAGAATTAAATTGACTTCTACTCAATGTATTGCCATTTATTTTTTTCATGTATTGTGAAGTTAGAATAGATAATTGTTTAATCATCTCCATATACTTGATGAATTCAATAGCTAAAAATGTATTTGAAACTTTAAAAACCATAATCCCCAACTTTTTTTCAAAGAAGAATTTTTTGAAGTTTACAATCACATGTCTTACACAAGCTCTATATTTAGTGCATGAGAAGATATTCTTCACAACATCAAAAATACTCTTTTGCTTATCTGAAATAATGGTCATGTTATTCAAGTTTCCTAATATACTATTCAAGTTATATAAAAATCATAACCAAAATTAATATATTTCTCCCTCTACCATTGCATATATAATTGGGATTAGATTATTCTCTTCGTCAATTCCACAAACTCAGAGCAATATACTTTTGTACTTACCTTTTAGAAAACATCCATCAAATCCCCATATAGGCCCGCATCTAATGAGAAAAGCTCTACTACAAATAACTAATGATACAAAATATCTTTGAAAAGCTCTATCTAGATCTGGGTGAAGTGAAGAACATTCCATGGGTTTCTCCTCTTTAACTTTGCTTTGAGAGAATGAAATAAGTTAAAAGAATTTTTTTCTTTATCATGAATAAACTTATAAGCATAATCTCTCTCTCTTTGCTTGCACATAAGTTAATTGAAGATTGTATTTATTATTCATCATATTTTTATTTGCTTCATTATGATTTGCTTATCAATATTCATCTAATGCAAAACTTGCTTATCTACCCATTCAATACTTGTCATTTTTATTTTATTTCTATTGACAATAATACATGTATAAACTAGTTCTATTTTTTTTACTTGAAAAATTACACCACTAGATATCTTTGAAGCATGTAGCCTCTATGAGTAATTCTCAAAAGTACACTTAAACTGCTATTCTATTCCTTTAATTTTTCACAAATAAAGGTTGGAACTTATGGATAATGCATTACTGTTTAAGAGTCAATTTGAATGCACACATATTCTCAAATATGTCTCCTTTTTGTGTATCATTATCATTTAATTTATTTTCAATTATAGGCAGTACATTATCTTTTATTTTATCTTCTACTCTTTCTTTTTGTCTTTGTCTCATCTCCTCTCGCCTATGCCCTATCTCCTCTTGCTCCTACTCTAACTCATCCTCCTCCTCCTCCTCCTCATCATCATCAAAATAAAATATCAACTATGAAAGCTGAAATCAAAAGGACAAGCATCTAAATTTGAGTCAACATACTCATATTATTGCATAATGCGTGGCTCAAAAGGTTCTTCTAACATAGTCCTTATTTGTTTATGCTGGGATGCACCAAATGTAGAAGTAAGAGAATTCAATCTATTAATATTCCCATGTCGATTTGATTGATCAAAAACTTCACCACTAAGACTTGCAAGAGGCATTGTAGATATGAGATCTCCTATATCCCTAACTGATATATAGATATTATTGTATTTCAATTCCTTTGCCATTGTCCATATTGCTATAAGCTGAATTTTGCTATTAATTGATATATTAGTTGGAGGAGTGTTATTTAAGAATAAGTACTTAATCACAATTAGTTGATTTATCCTTACTTTGACTAGTTTACATGCTTCAACTCATAATTAAAAAAAAATATATTTATTTGCATCAATTAACAAAGACTTATATTTACTAAATACATACTTAATCCTCTAAGTATGTTGAACCTTCTTCCAATAGCCTCAATAATGAAACATTAACCTTACCAAATCTTCTGATTTAGACATCTATTAAACATATAATCAAATATAAAACTCATTCAAAATCTTTTCAAAATATATGATTAATAATTAACAATACAATGAATAATACATGTATGGAAGAATCGAAAAAGAATTAAAGAATATTAGAATAATTTTTGCATTACATCAAATCTCCACCAAATAATTAATAGATATCAGGACAGCGAGAATGGTACGAAGTTGGAGTTGAAAAAGGGTAGTGGAGGAGGAGATAGGGATGGAAGAAGAAAAGGGTGGAGAAGGGCATGGACTAGGGATTGAGGAGAGGAGGATAGAGTGGGGGGATGGAGGAGTTGGGGAGGATGGTGGCCAGGTTTGCTAGCCAAATGAAAGCAAGTTTATGGGAAGCCAATGGGGAGGAAGACAATGAATTCGCTGATCAAAGATGGATGATGGACCAAAGGGGAGAGAGAACTTGGGTCGAGAAGAGAGAAACATGTCAGGAGAGAGAAACTAGGGAGAGAGAGAGAGAGAGAGAGAGAAGAGGAGTTAATAAAAATTTGACAGCAAATAAAATAAAAAATTTTGAGGGTTTTAATAAAGATTGACTAAAGGGTTAAATTTTTTACCAAAAATTTGATTAAATTTCAATCAAGAGTTTGTAAATTACAAAATTCAAAAAGGAGGAGGTTGCATGTAAGTACTAAAATTGTGCGAGGTTGCTCATAAATAGAGCAAACCTCATGGGGTTGTATGTAAAAATTTCTTTAAAATTATTTTTTTAGGAAATATACTCACTATATTTCTCAATAACTATAATTAAAAGACCAAAATATCTTTGTTATAATTATTGAAGAATTATTTATAAATATAGAAAAATCAAAAAATAATAAGACAAAATTTCAACAATAATTTAGCAATAACTACAAATAAAACTAATGTTTCAAATTCGAAGTTTCAAATAAAAAATTTATTTTTTTTAAGAGTGAAATATCACTCTTGATGCTAATAGTTATTTTAAGTTATATATAATTTAGCTATTTTTCAAATGATTGTATTTAAAAAACTCTTATTTGTTTTGGGATTATGGGATGGTCCAATTATTTTCATTTCATCACTAGTTTTAAATTGCATCAATTTGATCACTAACTTTTAACTTTGTCAAATCAAAATTTTAAGGGAAAATTTCCAATAACACTCCAAAATTTGTCAAATTCCTAAAACTTCCTTTGACTTTTCAAATTCCCAATAGTCCCCTAAAAATTTTTTAATTTACTTAAAAATTCAAGTAGTCACATAGTCTCTATGCTTGATCACATGGGTTTTTTACTTTGCACTATTTATGTACTTGATTTTTATACTTAAATAGGTTATGATCAGAACTAAATATATATAATTACAACTAAATAGTTATGATCAAAATTTTCAATTATAACTCCTCAGTTATAGTCATATCTGCTTGATTTTAATCATAATTATTTAGTTCTAATTATATATGCTTTTTTTTATATATGTAAAAACTATACTATATAAATATAAGGACAACTATTATAATATTATTGTTAGCACAATGATAGATTAAAGTACACTGACATGAACTGGTTGAAAATTTTAAAAATTAAAAAAATTCAAAAAAACAAAAATTTGTTAGAGAGTTTTAGGAAATTTTTTCAATTTTTAATGTGTGTTGGGTTATAAAATTTCAATCGCAATCAAAAAAATGATTTTTCTGTTAATAACAAACTTCATTAAAAGTATGTTTTGACATATTTATTGAGATCAGTTGATGGTAGGGGTGAGTAAAACTAGTTTATTATAGGAATAATTACGTATAAGTCCCAGTAATTAGCTTTAATTACGTACAACCCCCGTCATTTTCGAAAATATTTACCCACACCCCCCTGATTGTTATTTAATCAAAATTTTTCCAAAAAATTTCGATTTTACCCTCGGTTATTTTCACAGATACACCCCTAAAAACTTATTTTTTATTTTTAACGCCCAGAAATTCATTTTTTGCAAATAACACCCCCGAAGTAACTCATATTTATAGAAAAGTCCTCGAAATTCGGATTTTTGTAAATAAACCCCCGGAAATTATTCTGATTTACAGAAAAGTCCCCGAAATTTGAATTTTTGCAAATAACACCCCGGCGCGCGGGACATAAAATTATGTATATAATATATATAATTGAATACAATAGGAAGACAATTTTAAAGAAAGTCAACATTTCTAATTAGCAAAACAAAAAAGAAAAATCACTTTACTTGATTTTAATCTTTTAGAAAATATATGACGTTTGTTATGAGATAATAAAAAGAAAAGAAACAAATATGCCAATTCGAACAAGGTACAAAAACCACATTGAGCTACAAACATGCTACATTCAAAGATAAACTCTAACAAGCTATAAACATGCCAATTCTAATAAGTTACAAAAACCATTCATTGGTACCTCAAAAACAAAGGTGAAAAATAAATTTGTCTCACATGAGCTTGAATTTGGCATAACACATCAAACACTATTAAGACAATAAAAATACAATTTATATTCCAAAATTACATGCATCAACAAAGAAAATTAGTCGTCAACTATGATGGTTGTTTCCATTTTACTCATCATTTTTGTAATTACAAAGACAAAGCGTGTAGGATAATTACCAATAAATAATTTTTAGAAAAATAATATAATGAACAAGTTATCTTTACCTTTAGATATCTTTTTAATTTCATTGAGTGTCTCCTCAATATTAATAGAAGAACTAATAGAATGCAACCAATCTTATGTACAAATAAGTAATTCCATCATTTTTGTAGATAAAAAACTTCAAAATTAATTAAGAACTCGACTTCCCATGCGACTCTAAAGCAATGGTAGGTATGGGCATAACAAGTACATTTTTAGTAATCATGGAAAAACTTGATACCTATCACTATTTGTTTTTCACCAAAAAATACTATCAAAATTTTGTGCTCTATCTTCACGTTCCTCCTTCAAATACTTATTCAATTCTGTTTCACAACTAAAACTAAAATCAACTAAAACACATTAGGATTACTTATTCTAACACCATTATTTCTTTCTTTCATCGGTTCAACTGTTACAACACTATTAGAAGAAGATGATTTTTCCATAGTTAAATACTCTTGAAAAAATTTATCCAAAATATTCTTCACTTTTTACTTCAACATTCTTATAGTTTTTCTCAATCATCCATTGTACGCTCTCCAATTTTAGCCTAGGGTCAAGCATAAAAGCAATGAAACATGATATTGAGATTTTTAACGTTTGCCTAATATTTATCATATTTGGTCTTCATCTTAAAAGCAATATTATTCAAGCAAAAAAAATTTGATTTAAAAAATTTTTTAACTGGCATGCCAGTTCCATACATGCTTCACATATGTATATTTCCTATGACATAAAGGGAGCTCGATATTTTTAAAGTAACACCTTAAAAAAATTTATGAAAGGGAATAAAGGATGAGCAACATCCCAATCTTCATGTGTCAATAAACCCTTTGACTTTCCCTTCATTAGCTCCTTCATATATTTTGAATCTTGGATCTTCAACAATTCAAAAAACTTTTTGAAATTTCAAAGCAACATCAAACATTAGATATGTAGAGTTTCATTTTGTTTCAACATCAAGATGAAGCAAACCCTTGCATTCTATTTTTTCTTGCTCCATACAAAACTTGAACATTTATGCTCTCACTAGTGATGATCTCACATCTTTTAATTGTAGCCTAGATTCTAGCAATAAAATCATTTGAATCTTTAAGTCCTTCTTTGATAATTAAACTCAAGAGATATGCACAATATCTCGCATGCAAATGTTCTCCCTTAAATACATGATCTTTCTAACTACTAAGTCACTTTCTCAAGTATTGAACTCCAACATTATTAGAGAATGTATTGTCTAACATAATTGTGAAAACCTTATTTATGCCCTAATCAAGTAAGTGTAATTCCAATATTTTACCAATTATTATATTAGCATAACTTGAAACTGGATAAAAAATTAGAATATGTTTTTAAGCTTTGAGTCATTATCAATATAGTGAACAATCACACTCATATGGCCCATGTTTTGGTATGATGTTCAACAATCAGTTGTGATATTCACCATTGGCTTTAACTTGCTAAAAAATTATTTTAATTTTTTCTTGTCATCCAAGAAAATTTTGAAACAATCTAACAATAGTAAATCATGAAGAAACATCAAATTTAAGTTGCAATATAAGCTATACAACCCAAGTCCTTCACCTTAACATATTTGAAAGATAGTTCATCAAGAACAAATATTTGGCTAATGCAACTCTATATGTTTCTTGACTAAAATTTTATGTCCCAATTGTGTGCGCTTGAGTGCCACCATTATCATCGCTAACCAATTGGAAAGCTAAAATTGTTTATTTTTTTCAACTCAATATTTGAAGAATAATCTTTGCATCTACTTAAGTTAGTTAGTACTTAAATAACTTATTCCAAAATTAGCAGAGCATGAAAGGAGACTTTCACAGTAATTACATTGAACTTTATTCTTGTAACCATCTTCATTAGCATCTAATTTAGAAAAATGATAACCCATGAACTATTTTCTCTCACATTCCAAGCTTTCTGATTTGTTCTATTCATACTTGAAGTTACATCTTGAGCTTCATTTGCGTTCTCACCAACATTTTAACTTGGACAAAGAGATTTTGCATTTGGAGAGTTCATGTTTGTATTTTCATTGGTGATTTCTCTACTTAAATCCATCTAAAATAGAAGAAAAAAAATAAATGAGGTGCAATCAAAATGATTAATATAAAAAACTAATTATTAACTAACAATAAAAAGGATTGCATCAAATTACAAATTCATTTTATGTAACTTGACTGATGAATCATTAACTCATAAAGAAGAGTTACATCATACCATTAACTCATTTATATAGCAATCAAGAAAGCTAATGAACTAGCTAATCAAACATTAGCTCATTCATTGCTTTTAAGTATCAATTTTTTAAATCATGACATGAAATCAAAGAGCCTTCAAAAGCCAAATTGAGAAACACAGAATCATGTAAACCATGACATGAAACCTTTTGAGATCAGATCATGTAAGCTAGTGTTGCATTTGCTTATTTGCAATACTTTATTTTAGATCAAAAGAAATTAAAGCTGAAATCTAGTGTTGTAATATCTTACTTGCAGCCTTAAATCAGATTAAATAAGTCCTTCACTCAATTTGAAGCAGCACTAGTTCAACTGATTTTTTAAGCTTCATATTGTGAAAGATTTCCTCGTAGCATTATCCATGCTTCTCCTGTTCTTTTCTGAGAAACTACTGCAGTTATTATTCATTTCATCCTTGATGAATCTCAAAACGTGATTAGAAGATACATGTGATTACAACTACTATCATTCAACTTAATTTGTTCATTTGTCTTGTGATTTCATGAGATTAAGCACGTCTTGTTGGCTACAGAAGCTACTACAGATGCACCCATAACAACTGTTGCATGAAGTAAAGAGTTGAAAGATTATCCGAAGATTACCGCATGGTGATCACAACCTATGAAGGCAGGCACAACCATTCTCCATCTGATGACACAAACTCATCTGAGCATGAATGTTACAACTCATACTGTTATCTTCTCTGCTTGGATCAAGAATTATATATATCTATATATATATATATATATATATATATATAATCACTCTGAAGTTTCAGTTTCAGAATATAAACTGCTGCTGCTGGATCCATTGCACTATATTGTCGCTGTCCTTGTTTAGCATGTGTTGACCTAGTGTGTGTACTCGTGTGGAATTGTGAATGCTTGTGTCTCAGCGTAGAGTGATTGCTATGCTTCATATATGGTGCAGAAATACAGGTAATTGGCTTTTTTTGCTTGAACTATCTCTTGATCAAATATATGGAACGTTATTCGTATGCTTGAAGCATGAGTATTGTAGCCTGTTCAGTATTAATCTACTGTATGTGTACACAAGATTAGGGTCACAATGATAACTCTATTAACACAGATTAAAATTGCATTAGCAAGCATTACATTTTTGGATATTAATTGCCACTCTTTTCTTTTTTGTGTTCAGAAAATTTTGGTTTCATGAAGCAGACATCAGAGCCAAATAACTAATGAATACGTCTCAAAAAGCATTTTAGATGCTTTCACCATTTTTATGTTCTTCTTATAAAAAAAACCTCAACAACACACATAAATCGAGAGAAAAGAAATAAAAAACATCATAAAAAGTATTAAATTTAAAATAAGAATAGAACTAGGTTTGAGTTAAAAACAGCTAGGTTTAAGTTTCGATCACAAAATTTAATGAAAGCATATTCCAAAATCCAAACACATGGAGAGGACATATGTATTACTCTCTTGCTTCTCACTTTTTTGTTAGGTTTGCAAACTAATACGGTTCTTCCTGCAATTGTAAGCAGTACTCAATCTCAATTAGGAGAAAGAGAGAGATAAAAAAGAAGTAAAAGAGGGAGAGGGAGGGAAAAAGAGAGAAAGCTCACCCGCGAGGAGCTAAGGAATCCCCAGGTTGCCAAAGCTGAATAGTCAAGGTCACTGGTGCTTATGTGCTTTTGCCATTGATCTCTATCAAAGTTGAGAGGAAAAGGGAGAGAGAGATAGAGAGCTAACCGACAAGGAGCTGAGGAACTGCTGACAGTGCCGAGGTGTTGACGTCGAATAATCTAAATCGCTGTCAGTAGATTTCTGTGACCAAATTTTATGAGAGTTGAGAGGGAGATAAAAAGGAAGAGGTGGAGGGAGGAGAGAGAGAGCTCATCGATGTGAGGCATTACGAGCTGACGCCGATCTACAGATTTTCTCTAAATCGATAATGTGCCTAGAATTTCTGTGATTGAACTTTGTGAGAGCCGATAGAGAGAGAAAAAGGAAGGGGTAGAGGGAGAGGGGAGAGGGAGCTCACCGTTGTGAAGAGTCACTGACGAGGAGCCGACATCGATTTATAGATCTACCAAGTGGGATTGGGAGAAAAGCCAGAAAGCTGGAAATGAAATCGCGAGGAGATAAGAAAATAATATATATATATATATATATATAATTGATCCAGTTTCCATTCTTCGATTTTCACAAAATAGAGGACCGAAATCAGATTTTTTATTCTATTAAAATTAAAATCCGAAATTATATAAGTTTATTTTGAAAATTAATTTTGTGGTATGATTCTCAATTAATATAATTTGATATATCGATTTTTTATTATTTTTTTTCTCACATGGTAAGAGTAGGATAGAGATGAGACCAGGGAGCAACACGAAAGAAGTCGGAGTAAAGCCACGTGAAGCAAGCTCACTATCATTCGTGTGGGTTGTTCCACATTAAGACGTGGCTGCTCTCCCGCTTCAGTGCCCGCTGCACCGAATCCAATCTCAAGAAGATAGTCTTATCCTCTGCTTCTGCTTTTCTTTCGGCGCGGCTAGAACACCATTCCACCCGTTTCTTTTTTGACCGAATTACCCAGCTTCAATCTCTCAAATATGCCGAAAACATTCAAGCCTTGCGTGAGTTAATCGAATGGCAATACCATCCCACGGGAGTAGTTTCCAAAGGAAAGGCATCTATCTATAGACCCCACGCAAGCAACCAAGCAAGCCACGCGCCCTCTGCTCGAAAATGTAGAGCTTGTTCTGGTTCGTCCATCTGGATAAAGCCTCGAGGCTTTAGTAGCGAAAATGGTCGACTCTGTAGTTGGAGCTGGTCCGGGGCTGCCTGCAAGGCGTACCGACTTCTTTGGTCAGCGAGAGAAGGTATGCTTTCTTTGCTTAATCGGTGGTTCTGATGATTTTTTGTTTGCATTGACAAAATTGGAGGTTTTTCTCGTTGTTTTGCATCAGGAGGTTGTTTCGACGTGACGTAACGGAGGAGATGGAAGTGAAGTGGAAGAGCAGGATAGAGGAGAGCCGTGTTGCGCTGCTGCGGTTTGCAGTGGAGCTGGACGGGTTGCACTGCTTTGGAGACTGGTGGCTCAGTGAAGAATAAATAGAAGGGATAATTACTTATAACAGTATGTTATTAGTCTTAATTATTTATAATTTTCCGTTATTTTCGGAATTATCTACCCCTTAATTAGTCTTAATTATTATTTAATCAAAATTTTTTAAAGAAAATTCCAATTTTACCCTCTGTTTTTTTATAATTAAATTCCTAAAAAAGTATTTTTAATTATTTAACACACCGAAATTCGATTTTTTTACAAATAACACCCCGAAATTATTTTGATTTACAGAAAAATCCCGAAATTCGGATTTTTATAAATACCATCTCGAAATTATTTCGATTTACAGAAAAGTCCCCGAAATTATTGCAACGACGGCGAGGGTGGCAGCGTGCGGACAGCAACGCTGGAGGCCGGCGGTGGGAGTGGAGGCCGAGGCCGGTGGCACGCGTGCACGGACTGCCTTGGCCTTGGTCGTCCGCGCCCGTGTGCTGGGGACAGAGGCCGAAGCCAGCGTGCTAGCACGTGGGCGCAGACCGCCAAGGCCGAGGCCGTTCACGCCCGCGTGCCGAGCCCAAGGCCGTGGCCGTTCGTCCCCGGCACGCAGGGGCGGACGGCCTCGGCCTTGGCCGTCCGTGCCCATATGCCGGCGAGTCAGACTCGGCCTCCACTCCCGCAGCTGGCCTCCGGCGTCGCCGCTCGTGCGCTGCCACCCTCGCCATCGTCACAATAATTTCGGAGACTTTGCTGTAAATCGAAATAATTTCGGGGTGGTATTTACAAAAATCCAAATTTTGGGGACTTTCCTATAAATCAAAATAATTTCGGAATGTTATTTATAAAAAACCGAATTTCGGGGTGTTAAATAATAAAAAATAAGTTTTTAGGGGTTTAATTGTAAAATAACCGAGGGTAAAATCGAATTTTTTTGGAAAAAATTTGATTAAATAATAATCAAGGGATGTAGATAAATATTTTGAGAAAACGAGGGGGTAGGTAATTCCAAAAATTACGGAGATTGTAGATAATTAAGGCTAATTACATAGGGCTACAAATAATTATTCCTAAATAAAATTCCTAGTTAATAATGATTTTGTCGATGCTACTACTCTACCTGTGTTGTCTTGGATGATTACGATTATGGTCATATGGGGAAAGTCTCAATCTCTACTGTTTATATTCTTTTTGTTGATCATGTGTATAAATATTGCTTCAAGAAATCGATCTGGTGAAGTTCTCCATACAAATGAAAAATACAAAAAACTCAGCACTTAAATTCAGCCAGTGACTTAACAATATAAAAGAAAGAGATTTTGAATAATATTCTAACTGAAGGAAAAACACAGAGGTTGTGTTCTATTCAGAACAAAAAGCATTACACTCACAACTTAAGGTATAATCACCAGGACAATAAGTTACTTGGATTTCATTTAAATCAAAACATTCAGGGAATATCTATTACAGACAATAGGTAAAATCCAATGTTATTGATCCTACCAGCACAATCCCCACAATTACCTAACTAATACAACAGTTTATGGTTGAAACTGCAATCAAGTTAACAAAAACTGAAAAATTGAATTTAGGAGAAAGAAGGATAAAGTAGCAACATCACAACAATATAGATTTCCATGGCTATGAGCATAAACAACTCCTACAAGATTCTGGATTGAAGTATCAGACCTGGGCAGTGCCTTGGGTGAAACCGGGATCCTCACACCTGTAATTGCCGTCAGGGCCAATTCCAAAACCTCTTGGATCAGCAAAGACATTCCCCAGAAGCTGGCTTCGAGGAGGAAGAGGACTGGAATCTGCAAATTCCACAGCATCCTCAATCACATCATCAATCGTTTTTTCAATTGCCTTGAGCTCAGATTCAGTGGCTAGATCGTATTCAAGCATGTATTTCTTCAATGCTGTGATTGGATCTCGAGCAGCATAACGAGCTTTCTCGTCTGTCAAACATAATAAAATAGAAAAATGTCATTTGAAATCTTTGACATGGGACCCCTGTGGCTTGTACCATTATGTTTCTACCAGCAAACATCATTTTTGCTTTTATAGAAAATCAGGACAAATGGATGGAAAAACAAACAATGAAGAATTCCACATTAGAAGTAACAAAGCAGTTATGGATACTTGCCTATGACACAGCAACCTTTCGAACACAACTAGACATCGGATAAAAGAAACAGGCAATTAAGTGTGGGTGTCATTTATATATGGATGCTTTTTGATTTCATGCATACACAATAAATAGCAACTTGGGCAACCCCACTTGATCTGTTTTACAAATCCTATGTCAAAATGAACTTCCCCAGACTCTTGGCAGAAGAAAATGCACCAAGTTGCCTGTTCCTTGTATGGATATGCAAGTACGAACAATGTATCACTGCCAATACTTCTCTACGAGTACAATCTCCAGGAAAATTTTCAATATGAGAAATTCAATAAATTTGGTTATACAAAATTCAGGATTATCTATAGAGACCAAATAAGGTATAAAGCATATTTTATGGTTAGTTTAGGAAAAAGTTATATATAGAGCTAGAACAAGTTGTATTAGGCCAATCAACTAAACTTAACAAAAGATCAATATTAACACCAACTTTGTCCTCAATGTGAAGCAAAGATATAGATAAGGAGACACTATTTATAAAGTTATCACAAAATAGTAAACTACAATTTGTACTTGCAAAACTGACACATAAATAAACCAATCATACGAGGACGATGTTCATCTACAACTAAAATAGGGATTTTTTTTTTTCCAGTATTTCAGTGGCAGTTAGAGAACCAAATCACAGAGAAAAATAAATCATTACCTGTATTTGTGAAATCAACACAAATAAACCATTCAGAACACTATTTTGATCTACCACCCGGAGTGAATATTCTCGCAGGAGTTCATCTAGGACCAATAAGATCTATTCCTATTATTGCAACTCTCCTTCAGCTCATTCAGAGCTCAGCAAAAGGGGCATACTTTGTATATTGTTAGCAATTATAAAACCTAGTTATAAGGGAATTGAGACTAACATGTCTAGGACAAAAATTATCCATAAGAACCTAAAGCTATCAATTGTTTACAGATCGTGCCATGCCTAGGTTCCCGCTTCTGAATTAAGCCACACTTAAACTTCATCATCAGATACCAACTATCTGACAGCTATTTCAACAATCAACACCAAAGGAACAATGCGATTAGTAACGGATCCTCCCTAAAATGCTTAATCAGTAGATTTATGCACCCAAAGACGCAATGGACATCGCTTAGCAGGCCATAACACCTTCAAAAGTATTCCAAGTCATGCAATTTGACTACCAACCAGAAAAATTAGTCACGACACAACATACAAAATTATGCATACAATTACGCAGCAAGATAAAAAATGCAAATTCAAGGAGTTTTCTATTTTGAGAGCAAATCACACAAATTTATATTTGGACAAAATAATACAATGTAATTATTCTAGCTGCTAAACAGTGAAAATCTAAAAGTTCTTTGCAAGCAACAAAAAGTGAACAAGAACCAATCTCTTCAAATCACACACATAGAGCAGCATGTTAGCAATGTCTTGCTCCAAAATCCTGACGAGAGAGCTATGATGGGAGCATAAGACAGCCATGATATTAGCTAAAAAAACAAAAGCATTCCTTTTAGTAGTTAGTAATTCTGTAACTTAGCACAAAGTCTGAAAATTCAGAAATTTCAGCAAGCTACAATAACTATGTAGCAGCATCCAAATCTGTCCGTGAATTACTATATTTAATAAATCAAATTAACTCAGTCTACACATTTAAAAGCAACTAGTTCTGCTTTTATGTCCTAACTATTCAAGTGCATCTTTGTCATGTTTCTGGAAATGGTACATCTTAAAAGTTCCTTAGTGATCAAATTTCTATAGTTCTCATCAATTTACGGTATGTTCCTTCCCATAATGGCTAAACAAATCCCACAAACCAAACTATTTAGCAGAAATTTAACGGGCAAATGACCAACTACAGTAGTACAACGCAAGAAACTCAGAAGAAAATGTAAACCTCACCGGGGTTGCGAAGTTCATCGGGGTCGGCGAGCGAGTGTCCCCTGAACCTGTATGTCTCGCACTCCACCAGTGACGGTCCTCCGCCTCTCCTCGCCCTCTCAATCGCTTCCTTGGCCACCTCCCTCACCCTGAGCACATCCATGCCATCCACATGCACCCCGGGCATCCCAAACGGCGGCCCCTTCTTCCAGATCTCCGGGTCTGACGTCGCTCTGAAGTGAGACATCCCGATCGCCCACAGATTATTCTCCACGACGAACACGATCGGAAGCTTCCACAGCGCTGCCATGTTCAAACACTCAAAGAACTGCCCGTTGTTGCAGGTCCCGTCGCCGAAGAACGCCACAGTCACATCTTCACATTCCTCCTTGAGGACCTCGCGGCGGTACTTGGAGCTGAAGGCAGCGCCGGTGGCAACAGGGATCCCCTCGCCGATGAAGGCAAAACCCCCGAGGAGGTTGTGCTCGGCGGAGAACATATGCATGGACCCGCCCTGGCCGCGGCAACAGCCGGTGGTCTTGCCAAAGAGTTCGGCCATGACGGCGCGGGCCGAGACGCCCTTGCTCAGGGCGTGGACGTGGTCGCGGTACGTGCTGACAACCGAGTCGCCACCGCGGAGAAGCTTGATGAACCCCGTGGACACGGCCTCCTGGCCGTTGTAGAGGTGCACGAAGCCGAACATCTTTCCCCGGTAATACATCTGGGCGCACATGTCCTCGAAGGAACGGCCCAGCACCATGTCCTCGTATAGCTCCAGCCCCTCATCGCGGGTTATCACCTGCGGTGGAATTACCGAGGATTAGAATCACTAGATCTATGGAATTTTATGAGAAGACGAAGAAGAAGAAGAAAAAGAAGAAGAAGAAGAAGGGAGAGTACCGGATGGGATTGAACTGGGCTGAGGTCTGTCTTGCCGCCGAGGAGGTCGGAGGAGACGGCGTAGACGCGGCGGAGGCGGGAGGCTGAGGCGGCGGCGGAGGACGAGGAAGAAGAGGAGGGGGCGGAGATCGAGGATATGGAGGGGAGGAAGGGGATGAAGGGCTCGGAAGAGGTGGATCGGAGGGAGATGGGATGGGGAGGGAGGATCTTAACGGCGGTGAATGTGGCCATTGCTGGGGTGAGGCGATCGGCGGAAAGCTGGGAGATGGGGAGATTTATGGAGAGGGAGACGGCGGAGACAACGAGGGAAAGCGTGAAGAAACCGAAGCTTGGTTGTTGGACTAGGACGGTTTTGGGAGGTGGACTGATGGCAGAGACAAAAGGTGGGCCGCGGTCCGGGCCGAATGGATTTAATATATCAGTAACATCATCATTTTGTTCTTAAATTTCTGGAACAATTTCCAAGAATAATTTCTTTTACTTCTCTCATATATATATTTTTATTTCATCAACCCTTTAAAAAAAAAGTTGAGATGACAAAAACTAATTGGGACTAAATTGCTTCTCTACTTACATTCTTTAAGCTAAACGGAAGAGTAGATTTTGTTGAGATCTTAGGGTTTGTTTGAAGAGATCTCCATATCGAGATCACTCGCAAGGATGCCTCCTCTCGTGTCCTCCGGCACCTGCCATTAGTCTGTGTAAGCGACTCATCATCTGCCTCTCTTGTGTGCCTCCTTGGTTTTAGCGGCTTCTGTTCAGCTACAATTTGCTATATCGCTGTCTCACAACTATGTTGATCTCCTCTCTTTTGCCTTACTCCTCTCCATTCTCATTTTTCTTTTTCCTATTTTGTCGATGATTATTTGAAGATTATTATTTATCAATGTGATCTCAAATCCACTCTTTGATAGCCTCCATCAAGAATTTATTTGCAATCATATAATACAAGGGTGAGGGATGTGTGTTTTCTATCTTTGTGGTTTTCATAATAAAATATGTTGGGAAAAAGACACCCGTTCTACTTAACTCTATGAACAAGTGCGTACAATGTAGGTTATCAATTGTGTGGTTGAGAAGTGGATCATGGAGATTATGGTTGATGTGAGCGATGGAAAGGTAGAAGTTGGGTCATAGTACATACCTATGAAATAAATGGTGGTATTATTTCATGGGTATTGTTTTATTTTATCATTTGGTTTCTCGTGGCATGTGTTATGTGAGATAGATATTCTTTAATATGAAGAACGAGTCATCTATTTTCTTTATTCATCGAGCTATGACTTAATAAGATTTTACAAGATAATGTGTACAACTTCATTTGTATTAGGCCTGTTATTAATTTATAAATGAATAAATGGTTGTTTGTGCTTGTGATATCATTCAAAGTTCTAGTAATATATTTTCATTTTGAAATAAGTTATTTCTATTTTGTAGGTAGGTGGTATGCAATTTTTATCACAATGTATTTATTTTCTAACTATTAGATATTTATTTTTTAAGACAACATATTCAATTCCTAACTATTAGTTTGACATCATTTTATTTTTTAAGACAATATATTTAGTTCCTAACATTAGTTTGACATTATTTCAAATAAAACTTGCTACTATTTGTACGATTTGATTGAAATAGAATCTATTAAGATTCATAGGTTTTCCAAGTTTCCAACTTTATGTATCTGTCCAATAGCAAGGGTATTCGTTTTTGTGACCAATATGTATTCATATTACAATGTAATCATATTCATTTATTACTCTAATGTATTCATGTGCTACTATTATAGTATTTACTGAATAAGTGTGTATTTTACAAGTGAAATGTGTTTTATTATTATAGTGCTTATTGCTCTTTATTTTGAGAATGAAACAAATCTAATGATAATAGAAAGCATGATTCCTATTGATGAAAGCTTAGCAAACCTTCATTCAAGTCATGTAAAAGCTAGGCCAAAAATGTTGATTGAATGGGATTATTTCCAACAAGAGCTTCAAAATTATGTTATTAAAAAGAACTTTGACTACTTATTTGTTAACAATGAGAAGGCATGTGTGACTGTTAAATATAAGGTACCAAATTTTAAGGAGGATCTACTCATCAAAAAGTAGTTCCCTCTGTCTTTAAAATTAAGAAATATAGCCTTGAGTATATATGTTATGTGTCCCTTGAAAGAGGAAATCATTTGAAAGCATCAAAAAAGTGGATGAGCAATATTGTTTAGTCAAAATTGAAGAAGCAACCATTATATAGAGTGATTGATTTGCATCAGGATATTTGGATGACTATTATATAAGTATAAAGTACATAAAGGCCTGGTAGGGGAGAGAGGTTGCACATGTGGAGTTGCATAGTGAAGACGTGGTATCTTATAATTTTTTATTGTGATACTAAGACTTGGTTAATGAAATTAATCTAGGAAGTAGACTTGACAATATATGATCTGACTCGATAACCTGACCTGAACCCAATCCAAATTAAGTGGGTTCAGATTTGGCATAATTGGGTTTAGGCGCAATCGAGTTTGCTTACCTTCTTGCTATTACTTCTCGACCCAATCCTTGAATACATAGCAGCCTTTAATGGTATATCCCAAGACTCTATAGTAAGGGTAATAGTTAGGGTGATTTACTTTATTGGCCTTGCTTGGCCTCTTGGATTCTGTTAATTGGAGGTCTAACTTTAGGCATTCTGAAATATTTTAGCTACTCTCTTTCTTTTGAAAGAGTATTTCTTTCTAAGACTTTGTTGGAGATCATTAGATCGTTCCACTTCTCCATCTCCCTCAAGTGCTGATGGCTTCTAAGAATTACCCTTGTTCACAGTAGAATTTGGAGATTTCTTTTTTCAGTTGTTATGAATGCAACCCTCACATTTTTAGAAGACTCTCTATGCTTTATCTTATTTTTTCTAGTTTGAAGATTTGTGAACCAGATAATGTTGGTAGACTAATCCTTTCTTATTTCTTGACTTGCATAATGAGATCTTGGAAGATATGGATAGAAGAAGCACTCAAATAAGGTGTCATCCACTCTCCTCTTATATTGCTGAGTATTAGGTTCACTGCCTCAAATTGGCTCATCATGGGTTGTTCATATTTAATACTGAGATTTCTCCACCATGTGATATAGTCTAAAATCAACTCATTATCATATTTTGGTATTGAAACAAGATCTACAATGGTCACTTTAGTGCTAACTTCTTTGAGAAGTCAAAAAGCCTCTTTCATTTACACCCAAGTCTATATGGATTCTAGTTGCAGACTAGCATACGACTCGAATGCTAATCCTATTAAATTTACTAAAAATTGGAAGAATAATAGTGAGAGATTATTACTTGAATCTCCACACAGAGTCATAAAGTGAGATATGTGCTATTCAGGGTTGTCCAAGCCATTGAATTGCTTGAAAGTAGGCACTGTATAGCCTTTGGGATATAACACTTGATCGTGATAACTAGGATATAGTTTGTCAGTATCATTTACCCTAACTGTCTCACTTTCGTGTCTCCATTGTATAGCCACCATTCATTGTACTTATTCTTATATATATGCTGGGAGTTCCATGTTATCAGAAATTTCTGAAATCGGGGATTAGGTATCCCTTACTGGAGGAGGTGCTTGTGAATAGCCTATATTTTCGTGGACCTTATCTATAGGAGATGCGTCTTCTATCGCCTCTATTTCTTGAGATGGCTGTTAGGATCATTCCAACTTATCGAGCTTTTGGCTCATTTGTAGCATCATTTCGATCAACTTTATGACTTTCTTTTGAGCTTTATCTTTCTCTTTGCTTTGCTATGTCAGCTATTCTTACAATACTTCTATGGTCACTTCTTGATTAAAGCTTTTAGCTATGACTAAGATTTCTGTTAGAACATGATGGTTCTTGTCCTAAGAATCAGGCCTAGGTTCTGAGTTGAGGTTAACTTCTCCCATCAGTCGAGTTGTCTCATTTAAGAGCCTACTTATGGAGCGGATAGCCACACTCTCTCTTTGGTATGGTAGCAAGGATTAGTTCACAAGGGTCCTCTCCTTTTGAATTTCTTTATTAGTAAATCTCACTCGAATAGTTTTCTTTTAGCATTTAGTCAGCTAGGATATTGGCTCATGGTCCCTCCCAAAGTCAAGGTGAGAAATTACTTTAACAATGTGGGTGATCTCATTTTGTAAGTCCCTATGCCAGGTTGCAACTTTATAGTAACTTTTATATTTTTGTTCAGAGATTCATCCTTTTGCCATAGTTTTAAAGTAACACTATACCCCCCTGTAATTTACTTTTACCCTTCTCTAATTACTTAATGGAGTAAAGAAGTTGGAGGTGGGGATGGTAATGACCAACTTCATTTGAAGAGTAGGCTTTCCAAGTCGACAAAAATTTCCTGCAACTTTTCCTTTACTTGTGATAGTCAAGATGAGATCTTCTTCCTCGATGCCTTATTTGGATTTGCTTTAAACTACCCCTCTGAGAAGATAGGTGAAGGCAGTTGAAAATTGAGTTTTGCTTTGATCCTAGCCTCTGAAAGACTAACGTCCTTGTTGGTTGAGGCATGACTTCTGGCTCTTCATCCAAATAACTCTTCTCATTAGGAATGATGACATTGGATCTTGTTGTGCAAGATGGCTTAAAGAAAATTGATATTACTCTATATAAAATTCATGAAAGTATTAGATATGTAAAATATTCACAAGTAAGAAAGTGAAAGCTTTTGGAGTGTGTTAATTTACTTCCTTGGATGCAAAGAGGAATTTGAGACATGATGTTTCCATTAGATGGAATTCTACTTATCTTATATTTGATGCTACATTATTCTATCAATGTGCTTTCTATCATCTTGAACTTAGTGATTCCAATTTTACAAGTTGTCCAATATTAAGTAAATGGGAAAGGCTTCAAAAAATTAGCAAATTTCTTACTATCTTTTATAATATCACATGCATATTTTTGAGCAAAGTACCCATAGCAAACTTGTACTTTCCTTCTGTTTTCATGATATATTTGATATTAAAACAAAATATGGATGGGGAAGATGAGTATTTGAGTAGCATGGCTTGTAGAATGTTTGAAAAGTTTCAAAAGTATTGGTTCGAATTTAGACTAATTTTGGCTATTGTGATTATACTAGATCAATAATATAAGATCCATTTTGTTGATTGGAGTTACAAAATACTCTATGGTAGCAACTCATTAAAATTTATGAAAGTAAGGGATAAGGTATTTACACTTTTTGATGAGTATATAGTTGAAGCTCCCAAGTCATCTACTACACTTGTCTCTTCTACTAGACACAATGGTGTGCAGGATCAAAGTTGACCACCCAGGTTAGCGAAAATCCTGAGAAGTGATCTCGAATCACAAATTAAAATTTATTTTAATTTAAGTATACTATCAAGTGTTATGGGAACATGACTTCTAATAGGCATAAACCCTTATTGTTAATTACCTCAATGATTATCAGGAACCTCCTAAAATAAAAAATCTAGTTAATAAAAATAGAGATACAAAAAAAGAAGAAAGTATTATTTGATTGATATTAAGAAAAATGATACATGTTTTAAGTAAGGACATACCCTTAATTTACAACAAATTTCAACATAGAATTATAGAAGATATGAAAGAAATAGAGAAAGAGAAAGAGCGAAGAAGAAGCTTTTATATGTGTTGTTGTCCTGCTCCCCTCTTGCACTGGATCACATGACGTTCAACCTGAATCATGAAAGGGAATGAGAGAAATTTGAAGTGTTTCCAATAACTTTAAGGATCGGTGATAATTTCGTTAACCTTAAAATGTTTTCATTAGCTAATAAGGTGTTAGCGATAACTTCATTTGGATTAGAGTGTTTCCATTAGTTAATAAGTTATTGGCAATTACTCCATTGATCTTGAAGTATTTCTATAGCCAATAAAGCATAGGTGATAATTTCTTTAGTTTTTAAAATATTTCTATTGCCGATAAAGCTTAGGCGATAACTTTTTTTATTTTCAGAGTGTTTTCGTGGCTGATAGGATATAGGTGATAACTTTATTGATTTGGATAGTATCACCACTGACTTAGGGGGTTGGGTATAGCTTGAAAATATATCACCAATTGCTTCTGGAATTGGCTAGCTTGAAGGGTGTGTCATTAACTGCTTTTGGGGTTGACTAGCTTGTAGGGGTGTATCATCAACTGCTTGTGAGGTTGACTAGTTTGAAGTTTGGCAATGACTTTGAGTGTGTTGTTAGCTCACTTCATTGATTTGGTAGCATCATCGATAGCTTAAGGGATTGGGTATAGCTTTAAAGTATAACTAATAGCTTTGAGTATATTAGTGATTAACTTTTTTGATTTGGCAGCATCACCAATTACTTATAGGGTTGGATATAATTTTGAAGTATGAACAATAGCTTGAAGTGTATTGATTATTAACTTTTTTGATTTGGCAGCGTTACCAATGACTTATGGGGTTAGGTATAATTTGAAGTATGGTCGATAGTTTGAGTATATTGGTGATTAACTTCTTTGATTTGACAGTGCCATCAATAGCTTATGGGGTTAGGTATAGCTTGGAAGATAGGTCATCAATGACTTTTAGAGTTGACTAACTTCAAAGTGTGGCCAACAATTTTGAATGTATTGGCAATTAACATCTTTAGTTTGATAGTGTCACCAACAACGTATGGAGTTGGATATAGCTTGAAAGTGTTGTTAAATACTTTTGTAGTGCACCCAACGAGACTCAATTTGATCTTATTTAATTTTATTCAAACTATTTTTGATTCAAGTTAGGGTGATAACATCACCCTTTATTCATAGCCTTTGAGTATTGTTGAGGACTCAGCACACCCAATGGGATTCAATCTGACCCTATTTAGTTTAGTTCTAAGTTTGACTACATATGGCTTGAGTCAAGTTCAACCTTATGTTGGACCTTTGTCGAGTCTAGATTTGCTGAACTATGGCTCAAGTTTAAGTCAATTTAGTTCAAATTAGTTTCAGTTTAGGCTTACCCTATCCTAGTCTTAGTTGACTTTGAGCTTGGCCCTTTTAGTTTATACTTAATTTAACCCAATTAGGGTTTAATTTGAACTTATTTCAATCTACATTAAACTTGATTTTGAATTAACCCTTCTCAAGTTTGAGTTTAGTTTGTTTATGTTAAGTCAATTTGTATTTGAAGTTCAATTCAATTTGGGTTTTAATCCATTTGTTTGACCAATTTAAGTTCATTTAGGCTAGCTTGGCCTTTGTCTATTCTTGACTATTTATGATGATTTTAGACAGACCTATAACTCAACTTTAAATATGTAAACCTAAATGTTGACTTAGTTTATAAGCTTGAAAGCTTTTTTTGTGCGAGCCTGAGGACTAATTGGGTGTGACTCCAAAAACTGGCTTAGATGTGAGTCCAAAGGCTAGCTAAGATGCAAGCCCAAATTCTGGCTTAGGTAGGAGCTCAAAAGTTGCTGAGTGTAAACCTAAAAGCTAGCTAAGTGAGCCTGAAGGTTGGATTGATGTGAGCTCAAAAGCTGGTTAAGTGCGAGTCTGAAGGCTGACTGGGTACGAGCTCGAATGTTGACTTAGTGCGATCCCAAAGACTCGCTGAATGTCAGCTCAAAGGCTGACTTAGTACGAGACTAAAGGCTAGTTTAGATGCAAGCCCAAATACTGGCTAAGTGATGGGAATCCATTGTCTTCTAGGGGCCACATGTGACCATAGTAAGGTCATGGGTCTACCGTCTTTATTGTCATCTTGATTATTATTTTCGAGGGGTCTTAGATGGCCATAGTGAGATTGTGGATTCACCACCTTCATCGTCGTCTTCATTACTCTCTTCAAAGGGGTCACAGGTAGCTACGACATGGACAAGAGTTTGCCATCTTCATCACCAAGGGCTGTAGATAACCATGATGTTGCTGAGAGCCCTTATATATATATATATATATAGCCAAAATTTTCTCTTTTTTCTGTTTGTTTTACAAAATCACAATAACTATACTGTTTACTTTTATTTTTTTCTTTTTTCCCCTTCGAGCCCAAAACTCTTTCTCTATATTTTTGGCCAAATTTTTGTTGCAGCACAAGCCCCTTTTTATTTTTTATTTTCCTTTTTTATTTTTAACCTTTTCTTCTCCCACAGGCCTTCCTCCTTCTCTCATAACCTCAAACCCTAATGGCTGCTAGATCCTTGTCTTCTTTGAACTCGTGGCCAAACTCAGCCTTTGGCTCTGGCCTATGGGGAATGATAGTGAGGAGGAGATGGAGGGCGTGATGAGGTCACGGAAGCCAAGAGCAGTGTGGGTGTTCTAGACTGGCAAGGTGCAGTTGGAGTGAGCCACAGTAAGGAAAGAAGTCATTCGAGCGAGCACAATGGGTCTAGTGCGAGCCATAGCGAGATGGAATCAGGCCATGTCACGTGCTAGGCAAAGCGGGAGCAAGTCAAGATGGCTATTGGCTAACTATTCCACAGCTGCGAGGAGTTGAGTCGATGAACCTCCAAGCTGGGTTGGTGTAGCATGGTGAAGTTAGGGTAGAAGATTTTGGGAGACACAGCTGTGGAATCGGTGTGTTTGAAGCCTCGTCGAAGCTCCTTCCCTAGGCAGCTGGTGGTGGGGCAAGATCAAGGCCGCCAGCTAGGCTCACATGAGGGGAACCAAGATTCGGGTCTGGAGGTTGGGGTGTAGCGCACGGTAGAGTTGAGCATCACACTCAGTTAAGGCCACTGAAGCTTCAACCTGCCATGCCTAAGCTAGCAGAATAGCACTTAGTGCCCATGGTCGAGGTTCTTGATTCCATCAGAGAGCCATACATGCCACTACAAATGTGCCCCCACCTGCTCCATCAAGAGGTATCAGCATGGTGGAGATCTTGGCTACAAGCTATTGGAATGCCTCTTTCCTGAGAGGTGGGTAGCAACACAGGCCATCATTAGATGATAGGGTCAAGCAAGACAATAGACAGGGCCACTCCTTCAGAGGAAGAAGAAGAAAAGGAATAGGAAAATTAGTAGGAGAAGGGAAAGGAAAAGATAGAAGCTTACATTATTTTACTTCAAATCCCCAATCCTTGATGGCTTCTCTATTCTTTCTCTCCTCTGTTATGCTAATCTCCTTCTCTTCATCTTTGATCTTTTTTTGATGCCTTCTGATTTGCAGGTTCTATGGGTTTTTATAGGGCTTATGAAGATCGAATCGATCTTCATTCAAAATTTTAAACTTGTGATGATATATTATTTTGGATATGGATAAAGTTTGTTAGAATGTGGATTCTATCTTGGTTTGGATGAGAATAAGATCCTCACTTTAAATATTTGAATCATGGATGAGAGTTTTATTTAAATTTCATATTATGGATGAAATTATATTTTTTGCAAAATCATGAAATTCAAGGGACTATTTGCAATTTTTTGGAAAACTATACAAAATTATGATTTTATAAATATGAGAGCATTTTTCTATAAAAAAAACTTATTTATAAAGTTTTAAAACTTTCAAAGTTCTTTTTGAATAAGATTTACACTTATTCATAAATAAAATTTTTGAAAAACTTATTTGCGAAAGTCAAAATTCTAGGAATTTATTTGTAAATAAAATAATTTGAAGGGATTTATTTATAAACCCTAAATTTCATGAGACCAAATAATAATTATTGACCCTTTAAGGGGCTTATTTACAAACCCTAAATTTTGTGAAACTAATTTATAATTTTAGAATTTTATTAGATTTTTCTATAAATTTTTTATTCTAGAAACCTATTTATACGAAAAATCCAACCAAGGATCCATTTATGAAGGTCTATTTAACCCAAAGACTTATTTACAAAATTTTTATATTTTGTCATTTTGATCTAAATTTTAGATAAATTTTGGTGCAATTCTTGTTCAAAAGTCTAGCCTACTTAGCCCATTTAGATTAGGCTTAACTAAAGCCCGAATTTTTCAATAATTTGCGCTCAATTTTTGATTAAATTTGGATGTGATTTAAGTCTGACCGAGATTCATATTTGAGTTATAATTTAGTAGTATATAAGTGTTAATTTTAATCATATTTTAATTAATTTTAATTGTAGTAAAAATCGCTTTGAACATGGTGGATTACATATTAATGAAAAATCTTTTAGTATAGAGATAAAAGATGTGTTAAAGGTAAGTACTTTTTTCTTTCAATACTCTTTTTTATATTAGCTTCATTGTTATTCAAAATACTAATATTATGTTTAATAAATAATTTTGTCTTTTAGGAATTTAATACTTTTGAAAGTGAAGAGTTTGGTAGCATCACCCAAAATCACAATTGGAAGTATATTTGGATAAACTAAGAATTGATAGAAAAGTGGAGTTAGATGTGCTTATTTTTGGAAAGTAAATCAATTTGTTATCCTAAATTTGTAAAATAACTTGTGATGCGTTAACTATTCCTATATCTACGGTTGCATCTAAATATGCTTTTAGCATTGGTGGTCATATTCTTGGTGAAGAATATAGCAGTATGACTCCAAATGTAGGAGAAGCATTTG
The DNA here is from genome assembly GCA_005019695.1 of Trichopus zeylanicus subsp. travancoricus. Classification (NCBI taxonomy): domain Eukaryota; kingdom Viridiplantae; phylum Streptophyta; class Magnoliopsida; order Dioscoreales; family Dioscoreaceae; genus Trichopus; species Trichopus zeylanicus. The sequence continues at coordinate 11,263 of RXID01019385.1, read as the reverse complement.
TTTGTACTAGGGATTGGTTATGAAAGATTTAAAAAATTAATATGTAATTTATTATTTATTTATAAACACATATTTTATAATTTTATTATTGTATTACTTGTTTTACTTATAAATGTAGATACTTTTAAGGAAAAAATTGAGGAGCTTGCCGAAGATATAATGAATATGGATATCAATAAAGAAGATGGACCGTCGACCCAAGAGTCTAACACACTACAAATTTAAGCATTATAAAGCATTTGAATCTTGAAGATTTCCACTCCTTTCTTTTAAGTTCTTTCTATAGTTGAATAATCTTTCATTTGCTTCACAATCTTGGTCTCAAAAAAATTTTCATTGACTTGACAATTTTAATATGTGTTTATTTGTGAATATTTGTAGGTTGAAGCAATGTTATGAATATTTGTAGGTTGATTCCAAACAATAGCATATAATTTTGTGTTCATGAACCTTTGAACTTTGTAATATAGATAGAGTGATTATGATCTTTATGTTGTCTTGAATCAAAAATATAGTATTTTGTTAAATTATTAGAGATGTAATATTCAATTAAATCATTATTTTCAATTTCTCAAAATAATGTGAGATTTGTAAAGTTATTTAAGATTTTATTCTGTAACTTTTTTGTTATTTATTAAATTATTATTTGTAAATTCATTATTTTGTTCTTATAATTATTTTTTAATGATGGCCTTATTATAATTACTTAAAATATGTTAAAATTGTTAGTATTAATTAAATAAGTGGGATTGATTCGGATCAATTCGGGTCAATTCGGGTCAATTCGGGTCGATTTGGTTCGAGTCAAATTATGACTCATTTAATTAAATAGGTCAATTCAAGCTGGGTTGAGTCATGACCCGAATCCGACCAATCCATTTAATAAATGGATCAATTCGGGTTGAATTTGGGTTGACCCATTTGGTGTAATACTATAAGTTTGACCCAACCCAAACTCGACCCATGAACCCTAATTGCTAGGTTTATTAGGAAGTGTGCTGGTCATTGAGAAAAATGGGAATAGACCTAAGAGGGCTTTATTTTATCTTACAGCTTCTATCGAACATTTTAAATATGGGTGCAGGCCATTGGTTTTTCTTAACAACACATTCATATTAAATAAGTATGGTGGAATTCTTATGGGAGAAAAAGATGGAAATGAAGGTGATAATAATAATAATAATAATAATAATAATAATAATAATAATAATAATAATAAAAAATATTATTCTTTGCAGATTTCATTTATTGTATGATTTTCTAATGTGTATTTTTTGTTTATGTACAGAATTTTTCCACGTAGTATTTGTAATCATGGATAATGAAACATATGCAAATTGGGTATAGATCTTGCAAAATTTAAGAGAACCATATAATAAGACCATTACATTAATTAGTGACCATGTGAAGGGCTTCATTAACATTGTTCAAAGTATATTTTTGGGGAGTCCACATGCATATTGCTTTTATTATCTTCAAGCTAACTTTCATAGTGCAAAGTTAAACATATCAAAGAGTACAAAAGATGAATATTTTGGATTAATCAAAAGTACCACCTATGCATGCACAAAGAAGGAATTTAAGGGGATAGTGGAGTTCCTATATGCAATATTAGGGGAGGCGTATGAATGGTTTAGAGAGAAGTTTGATGTGCACCATTGGAGTAAAATTTTATTTTGAAGGTGCTTGATGGGGAGAAATGACCTCTAATATTGTTGAATCTTTCAATGTGTTGATTAAAATAGATAGACATCTACAAATGATGAGCGTGGTTGATTTGATTAGGTTAGGATGAATACTTATCACTCTTATTATGCTTTGAGTTTATTTGGTTTTGTTTTGTTTAGGGTACTATTATATAATATATTGTAATATATAATTGCTTATATTAGCTTGTGTTTGTCCTTAGGAACAAGATGATGACAGCAATATTTGGTCATCGACAAGACATGATGAAATGGAAAACCGATTTGTGCCTCAAAATAGAGATTAAAGTTGCAACTACTATAGAAGATGCTCAATGCATTCATGTGGGTTATTTTGATAGGGAACTAGGAAACCAATTGTGTAAAGCTCTCAGCGAGAACCTGTACATGTCATAAATGGCAAGTGTATGATCTTCCACAAAAAACATGTTTACACTACAATATTAGAGACAAACAATAATGTGTACCATTTTTTGTGACACCTACTTCAATGTTGTTCCTTACTAAAAGGGATAATCATATTCGATATACCTCATTTGAGATGTGAACAAGTCAAGTGGTGAAAGCAATCTAGAAATATGATCTCCCATAATAAAGAAAGGCCCAGATGGCCACATAATAAGCAGATTGAGTCACAAGCATTCGATTTATTTGGGGTGATTTTTCTCAAAACAAACTTTGATCAAAATGTGATTAGAATTAAATTTTAAATGCCCACTAAGTTATGACTCAAATGTAAATCGCAATTGGACTTGAATTGTGATCAAATTCGATTGAAAATTAAATTTGATTTGGAGTGCATTGATTTCATCACAAGAATCAGTAGGTATTGATTCTCTTCATCAGCGCATACTTTTAAACCAAAAAAATCACGAAATTTAGGTATTTTCTTCATACTTTAATTTTGATAAATTATTAGTTCGAATCACGACTAAAACTTATGGGATTGAAAATTCTATTTTCAAAATGATCAATCTTGTTAGAGTTGTTTCTATTTGTGGATATAATGATAGAAATTTTGGGTTTAGCTTGAAACATAGATTTTGGCTTATTAGTATGATCACACTGAAGTCATGACTCTCTAAAATGCTTTGGAATATGATTGCAAAGATTAGGATACTTTTGTGGCCTATTTGTACTTATTTTGATTTTATCCTAGAAATATAAGAGGCTCATCTCCATGATTTGGAGTTCAATTATTTATGTTGTCAGCTTTAATTTTGAAGTTATTGCAGTTTTAGATTTGATATCAAAATAAGTCACTATAACACATGTTGTTAATGAATCAAATATAATATTTTTGGATACTAGCTCGTATTAGATTGAGGCAAAAAAGAACTAATTAGAGTAGAGAATGGACTTAATATATTCGTAAATGATTATCATGATTATGGTATTAGAGGAGTTATTTTTTTTTATTTTTATGCTTTAGGTTTGGATGGATATACTTGAGTTAGTTCCTCATATTTATTGTGATTTTCTCTTATGTAAGAAAATGAGTGACTCCTAATAATATTTAGTTAGTGACTTAATTTGTGAATTTATAACTTTTGATAAGTGTTAATTATGGTTATATGTTTCGTACATCCTTAAGTAGTTATTAACATTTTGAAAGTTTTATAAGAGGATTATATATTGGTTTACATTTATGATAAGTTTAATTATTTTGAAAACATGAAGATCAAGCATGCAAATTTAACAATGAATTATTTACTTTATGCTATTTATTCGAACATACATATTCTAAATTTTAACATAATGCCGTATTTTGACTAAGCATTTCTGGATTTGTAAAGATTTATTAGATTTTGGTATTATGATTAGTATTTAGCTGTGTCACCTTTCACTTGCATTCTAATCTGACTTAGTTATTGAAGATAACAGTGATATTTCATTCTAATCCAATCCTTGGGAATAATAATGATATTCTATTATATCCTAACCAGTGAGAATAATAGTGGTATTCTGTTTTGCCCCAACCATTGAGAATAGCAATAATTCTATTTATTTGAGGTCATTTTTTTCAAAACAAACTTTGATCAAAATGTGATTAGAATTAAATTTTAAATGCCCACTAAGTTATGACTCAAATGTAAATCGCAATTGGACTTGAATTGTGATCAAATTCGATTGAAAATTAAATTTGATTTGGAGTGCATTGATTTCATCACAAGAATCAGTAGGTATTGATTCTCTTCATCAGCGCATACTTTTAAACCAAAAAAATCACGAAATTTAGGTATTTTTTTTCATACTTTAATTTTGATAAATTATTAGTTCGACTCACGACTCAAACTTATGGGATTGAAAATTCTATTTTCAAAATGATCAATCTTGTTAGAGTTGTTTCTATTTGTGGAGATAATGATAGAAATTTTGGGTTTAGCTTGAAACATGGATTTTGGCTTATTAATATGATCACAATGAAGTCATGACTCTCTAAAATGCTTTGGAATATGATTGCAAAGATTAGGATACTTTTGTGGCCTATTTGTACTTATTTTGATTTTATCCTAGAATTATAAGAGGCTCATCTCCATGATTTGGAGTTCAATTATTTATGTTGTAAGCTTTAATTTTGAAGTTATTGCAGTTTTAGATTTGATATCAAAATAAGTCACTATAACACATGTTGTTAATGAATCAAATATAATATTTTTGGATACTAGCACGTATTAGATTGAGGCAAAAAAAAATAATTATTCGTAAATGATTATCATGATTATGGTATTAGAGGTGTTATTTTTTTTATTTTTATGCTTTAGGTTTGGATGGATATACTTGAGTTTGTTCCTCAAATTTATTGTGATTTTCTATTATGTAAGAAAATGAGTGACACCTAATAATATAAAGTTAGTGACTTAATTTGTGAATTTATAACTTTTGATAAGTGTTTATTATGGTTATATGTTTCGTACATCTTTCAGTATTTATTAACATTTTGAAAGTTTTATAATAGGATTATATATTGTTTTACATTTATGATATGTTTAATTATTTTGAAAACATGAAGATCAAGAATGCAAATTTAACAATGAATTATTTACTTTATGCTATTTATTCGAACATACATATTCTAAATTTTAACATAATGCCGTATTTTGACTAAGCATTTCTGGATTTGTAAAGATTTTTTAGATTTTGATATTATGATTTGTATTTCGCTGTGTCATCTTTCACTTGCATTCTAATCTAACTTAGTTATTGAAGATAACAGTGATATTTCATTCTAATCCAATCATTGGGAATAATAATGATATTCTATTATATCCTAACCAGTGAGAATAATAACGGTATTCTGTTTTGCCCCAACCATTAAGAATAGCAATAATTATATTTATTTGGGGTGATTTTTTTCAAAACAAACTTTGATCAAAATGTGATTAGATTTAAATTTTAAATGCCCACTAAGTTATGACTCAAATGTAAATCGCAATTGGACTTGAATTGTGATCAAATTCGATTGAAAATTAAATTTGATTTGGAGTGCATTGATTTCATTACAAGAATCAGTAGGAATTGATTCTCTTCATCAGCGCATACTTTTAAACCAAAAAAATCACGAAATTTACGTATTTTTTTTCGTACTTTAATTTTGATAAATTATTAGTTCGACTCACGAATAAAACTTATTGGATTGAAAATTGTATTTTCAAAATGATCAATCTTGTTAGAGTTGTTTCTATTTGTGGAGATAATGATAGAAATTTTGGGTTTAGCTTGAAACATAGATTTTGGCTTATTAATATGATCACGCTGAAGTCATGACTCTCTAAAATGCTTTGGAATATGATTGCAAAGATTAGGATACTTTTGTGGCCTATTTGTACTTATTTTGATTTTATCCTAGAATTATAAGAGGCTCATCTCCATGATTTGGAGTTCAATTATTTATGTTGTAAGCTTTAATTTTGAAGTTATTGCAGTTTTAGATTTGATATCAAAATAAGTCATTATAACACATGTTGTTAATGAATCAAATATAATATTTTTGGATACTAGCTCGTATTAGATTGTGGCAAAAAAAAAATAATTAGAGTTGAGAATGGACTTAATATATTTGTAAATGATTATCATGATTATGGTATTAGAGGAGTTATTTTTTTTTATTTTTATGCTTTAGGTTTGGATGGATATACTTGAGTTAGTTCCTCATATTTATTGTGATTTTCTATTATGTAAGAAAATGAGTGACTCCTAGTAATATAAAGTTAGTGACTTAATTTGTGAATTTATAACTTTTGATAAGTGTTAATTATGGTTGTATGTTTCGTACATCTTTAGGTATTTATTAACATTTTGAAAGTTTTATAAGAGGATTATATATTGTTTTACATTTATGATATGTTTAATTATTTTGAAAACATGAAGATCAAGCATGCAAATTTAACAATGAATTATTTACTTTATGCTATTTATTCGAACATACATATTCTAAATTTTAACATAATGCCGTATTTTGACTAATCATTTCTGGATTTCCAAAGATTTATTATATTTTGGTATTATGATTAGTATTTAGCTGTGTCATCTTTCACTTGCATTCTAATCTGACTTAGTTATTGAAGATAACAGTGATATTTCATTCTAATCCAATCATTGGGAATAATAATGATATTCTATTATATCCTAACCAGTGAGAATAATAATGGTATTCTGTTTTGCCCCAACCATTGAGAATAGCAATAATTATATTTATTTGGGGTGATTTTTTTCAAAACAAACTTTGATCAAAATGAGATTAGAATTAAATTTTAAATGCCCACTAAGTTAGGACTCAAATGTAAATCGCAATTGGACTTGAATTGTGATCAAATTCGATTGAAAATTAAATTTGATTTGGAGTGCATTGATTTCATCACAAGAATCAGTAGGTATTGATTCTCTTCATCAGCGCATACTTTTAAACCAAAACAATCACGAAATTTACGTATTTTTTTTCCTACTTTAATTTTGATAAATTATTAGTTCGACTCACGACTAAAACTTATGGGATTGCAAATTCTATTTTCGAAATGATCAATCTTGTTAGAGTTGTTTCTATTTGTGGAGATAATGAAAGAAATTTTGGGTTTAGCTTGAAACATAGATTTTGGCTTATTATTATGATCACACTGAAGTCAGGACTCTCTAAAATGCTTTGGAATATGATTGCAAAGATTAGGATACTTTTATGGCCTATTTGTACTTATATTGATTTTATCCTAGAATTATAAGAGGCTCATCTCCATGATTTGGAGTTCAATTATTTATGTCGTAAGCTTTAATTTTGAAGTTATTGCAATTTTAGATTTGATATCCAAATAAGTCAGTATAACACATGTTGTTAATGAATCAAATATAATATTTTTGGATACTAGCACGTATTAGATTGAGGCAAAAAAGAACTAATTAGAGTAGAGAACGGACTTAATATATTCGTAAATGATTATCATGATTATGGTATTAGAGTTATTTTTTTTATTTTTATGCTTTAGGTTTGGATGGATATACTTGAGTTAGTTCCTCAAATTTATTGTGATTTTCTATTATGTAAGAAAATGAGTGACTCCTAATAATATAAAGTTAGTGACTTAATTTGTGAATTTATAACTTTTGATAAGTGTTAATTATGGTTATATGTTTCGTACATCTTTCAGTATTTATTAACATTTTGAAAGTTTTATAAGAGGATTATATATTGTTTTACATTTATGATATGTTTAATTATTTTGAAAACATGAAGATCAAGCATGCAAATTTAACAATGAATTATTTACTTTATGCTATTTATTCGAACATACATATTCTAAATTCTAACATAATGCCGTATTTTGACTAAGCATTTCTGGATTTGTAAAGATTTATTAGATTTTGGTATTATGATTAGTATTTAGCTGTGTCACCTTTCACTTGCATTCTAATCTGACTTAGTTATTGAAGATAACAGTGATATTTCATTCTAATCCAATCATTGGGAATAATAATGATATTCTATTATATCCTAACCAGTGAGAATAATAATGGTATTCTGTTTTGCCCCAACCATTGAGAATAGCAATAATTATATTTATTTGGGGTGATTTTTTTCAAAACAAACTTTGATCAAAATGTGATTAGAATTAAATTTTAAATGCCCACTATGTTATGACTCAAATGTAAATCGCAATTGGACTTGAATTGTGATCAAATTCGATTGAAAATTAAATTTGATTTGGAGTGCATTGATTTCATCACAAGAATCAGTAGGTATTGATTCTCTTCATCAGCGCATACTTTTAAACCAAAAAAATCACGAAATTTACGTATTTTTTTTCGTACTTTAATTTTGATAAATTATTAGTTCGACTCACGACTAAAACTTATGGGATTGAAAATTCTATTTCCAAAATGATCAATCTTGTTTGAGTTGTTTCTATTTGTGGAGATAATGATAGAAATTTTGGGTTTAGCTTGAAACATAGATTTTGGCTTATTAATATGATCACGCTGAAGTCATGACTCTCTAAAATGCTTTGGAATATGATTGCAAAGATTAGGATACTTTTGTGGCCTATTTGTACTTATTTTGATTTTATCCTAGAATTATAAGAGGCTCATCTCCATGATTTGGAGTTCAATTATTTATGTTGTAAGCTTTAATTTTGAAGTTATTGCAGTTTTAGATTTGATATCAAAATAAGTCACTATAACACATGTTGTTAATGAATCAAATATAATATTTTTGGATACTAGCACGTATTAGATTGAGGCAAAAAAGAACTAATTAGAGTAGAGAATGGACTTAATATATTCGCAAATGATTATCATGATTATGGTATTAGAGGAGTTATTTTTTTTTATTTTTATGCTTTAGGTTTGGATGGATATACTTGAGTTAGTTCCTCAAATTTATTGTGATTTTCTATTATGTAAGAAAATGAGTGACTCCTAATAATATAAAGTTTGTGACTTAATTTGTGAATTTATAACTTTTGATAAGTGTTAATTATGGTTGTATGTTTCGTACATCTTTCAGTATTTATTAACAGTTTGAAAGTTTTATAAGAGGATTATATAATGTTTTACATTTATGATATGTTTAATTATTTTGAAAACATGAAGATCAAGCATGCAAATTTAACAATGAATTATTTACTTTATGCTATTTATTCGAACATACATATTCTAAATTTTAACATAATGCCGTATTTTGACTAATCATTTCTGGATTTCCAAAGATTTATTAGATTTTGGTATTATGATTAGTATTTAGCTGTGTTATCTTTCACTTGCATTCTAATCTGACTTAGTTATTGAAGATAACAGTGATATTTCATTCTAATCCAATCATTGGGAATAATAATGATATTCTATTATATCCTAACCAGTGAGAATAATAATGGTATTCTGTTTTGCCCCAACCATTGAGAATAGCAATAATTATATTTATTTGGGGTGATTTTTTTCAAAACAAACTTTGATCAAAATGTGATTAGAATTAAATTTTAAATGCCCACTAAGTTATGACTCAAATGTAAATCACAATTGGACTTGAATTGTGATCAAATTTGATTTGGAGTGCATTTTTTTCATCACAAGAATCAGTAGGTATTGATTCTCTTCATCAGCACATACTTTTAAACCCAAAAAATCACGAAATTTACGTATTTTTTTTCATACTTTAATTTTGATAAATTATTAGTTCGACTCACGACTAAAACTTATGGGATTGAAAATTCTATTTTCAAAATGATCAATCTTGTTAGAGTTGTTTCTATTTGTGGAGATAATGATAGAAATTTTGGGTTTAGCTTGAAACATAGATTTTTGCTTATTAATATGATCACGCTGAAGTCATGACTCTCTAAAATGCTTTGGAATATGATTGCAAAGATTAGGATACTTTTGTGGCCTATTTGTACTTATTTTGATTTTATCCTAGAATTATAAGAGGCTCATCTCCATGATTTGGAGTTCAATTATTTAAGTTGTAAGCTTTAATTTTGAAGTTATTGCAGTTTTAGAATTGATATCAAAATAAGTCATTATAACACATGTTGTTAATGAATCAAATATAATATTTTTGGATACTAGCTCGTATTAGATTGTGGCAAAAAAGAAATAATTAGAGTAGAGAATGGACTTAATATATTTGTAAATAATTATCCTGATTATGGTATTAGAGGAGTTATTTTTTTTTTTTTTATGCTTTTGGTTTGGATGGATATACTTGAGTTAGTTCCTCATATTTATTGTGATTTTCTATTATGTAAGAAAATGAGTGACTCCTAGTAATATAAAGTTAGTGACTTAATTTGTTAATTTATAACTTTTGATAAGTGTTAATTATGGTTGTATGTTTCGTACATCTTTCAGTATTTATTAACATTTTGAAAGTTTTATAAGAGGATTATATATTGTTTTACATTTATGATATGTTTAATTATTTTGAAAACATGAAGATCAAGCATGCAAATTTAACAATGAATTATTTACTTTATGCTATTTATTCGAACATACATATTGTAAATTTTAACAAAATGCCGTATTTTGACTAAGCATTTCAGGATTTGTAAAGATTTATTAGACTTTGGTGTTATGATTAGTATTTAGCTGTGTCATCTTTCACTTGCATTCTAATCTGACTTAGTTATTGAAGATAACAGTGATATTTCATTCTAGTCCAATCATTGGGAGTAATAATGATATTCTATTATATCCTAACCAGTGAGAATAATAATGGTATTCTGTTTTGCCCCAAACATTGAGAATAGCAATAATTATATTTATTTGGGGTGATTTTTTTCAAAAGAAACTTTGATCAAAATGTGATTAGATTTAAATTTTAAATGCCCACTAAGTTATGACTCAAATGTAAATCGCAATTGGACTTGAATTGTGATCAAATTCGATTGAAAATTAAATGTGATTTCGAGTGCATTGATTTCATCACAAGAATCAGTAGGTATTGATTCTCTTCATCAGCGCATACTTTTAAACCAAAAAAATCACGAAATTTACGTATTTTTTTTCGTACTTTAATTTTGATAAATTATTAGTTCGACTCACGACTAAAACTTATGGGATTGAAAATTGTTAGAGTTGTTTCTATTTGTGGAGATAATGATAGAAATTTTGGGTTTAGCTTGAAACATGGATTTTGGCTTATTAATATGATCACAATGAAGTCATGACTCTCTAAAATGCTTTGGAATATGATTGCAAAGATTAGGATACTTTTGTGGCCTATTTGTACTTATTTTGATTTCATCCTAGAATTATAAGAGGCTCATCTCCTTGATTTGGAGTTCAATTATTTATGTTGTAAGCTTTAATTTTGAAGTTATTGCAGTTTTACATTTGATATCAAAATAAGTCACTATAACACATGTTGTTAATGAATCAAATATAATATTTTTGGATACTAGCACGTATTAGATTGAGGCAAAAAAAAATAATTATTCGTAAATGATTATCATGATTATGGTATTAGAGGTGTTATTTTTTTTATTTTTATGCTTTAGGTTTGGATGGATATACTTGAGTTTGTTCCTCAAATTTATTGTGATTTTCTATTATGTAAGAAAATGAGTGAC